>CM059218.1:16177236-16845569 GCA_030347435.1 Clarias fuscus
CCAACCTCGTGTCCAAACTTTTGCCTTTTGGTACTGAACAGTGTGAACTAAGAATTTTTTTTTTTCCACTGGATGGAAATAAACAAAACAAAACTTCAAGGGTGATCCCTCAACTGAGACGTGGTTTAGTCCTTGCAAATGGAACTTTAAGTATTTAACAAGACTCTAAGAATCTAAGGAAGCTCACACCACACGACAGTCTCATAGTCCTTTGTATATAATGTTTTATCTCCTTTATATGAAGGGTTTCAACGCAAAACAAGATAAATCTATTCTGGCAGTTTTGAGAAAAACAAGGTTTCATAAAAGATGATAAAAATATTACAAACTGAGAGAATATATATATATTTTGTTTATAGTTTCTGTGAGTCACCAGGGTGTTAAAAAAACACACACACACAAATTCCAGAATATTATGTCAAAATTGTTTTGGTTATACGAGTGTGATTTTTGTATTGTTTTGCAAAACTCTACCTCCCACAGTTTGGTCAAAATACATAAACCAGCCTACAGTTGTGCACATCTAAATATGCAATTTAATATCAGTAATGTTCTGATCAAGTTTGAATATGGAAATTTAGAGCCAACAATATAAGGAGGTTTCAGGAATCAGCCGCAACATTAAAACCACCTTGGATTTCTGTTCCCCTTGTGCCACCAAGGCAGCTCTGGCCCCTCAGGCCCCCCTAAGGGTGTGTTAGTGGTGGATCCTTCAGGGCTGTGGGGTTGTGAAATGGGGCCCGTTTGTCTCAGATTTGTTTGCCCAGCGCATCCTGACAGAAGAAGGGTCTGGGAAGTTTGGGGTGACCTTAAGTTCTTTGCCTCCTGAGCTTTGTGCATGGCAGGATTTAGACTTGGCTTTGGTGCCCGAGGCGGGGGTGAGCTTTGGGTGCCCTTGACCTTTTTCCCAGTGGATAATTTATAAGCAATGTTATTTAATTCACCTGGTGGTGATGTTAATGTTATGTCATTAACATCGGTGTCTGGAAAACAATATATAGCAAAGCATTGTGTTTTTGTTGTGAGTTAATGGAAAGCAAACTGAAGAAAAAAAAAGTTGTTGCACACGAAGCCTTTTAGTTACTAAAATTGTTGATGATCATGAGGTTCATGAGTGTTGGGGAAACTGCACTGGCAATAGCAGAGTAACAGCATTTAGCTTCCATTTTGCCCCATTTCGCTTAACTAACAGAAAAATACAATGCAACTGCTTCTCATTTTATGGAGAATGTTTCGTGTTTTGCTGTGAATCCAAAACGTGCAAGCTTAAACTTTCTAAAAGAAGAATTTCACAAATCACAATTTTTCACATTCAAAAAGTTTTGTTCTGTACAACTTTTTATATAATTCCGGTTGCAGGGTTATCCTCAAAGTGACCTTGTCATTCAACATCACAACATCCCTGAAAACAAAACGGGAGAGCTTATTTTTCTTGTTCCCATGAACCTGAAATCCGGATGATGCAATTTTGTGCTGAAATATTCAAATATTTCATAGGAGTGAATGTGTGCGGCTTAACCGAGTGAGACTGAAATGTGAATGTTCAATAAAGCATAACACATGACTTGTGGGAAAGGAGGTTTTGAGCACATTAAAGCAAAAAAAAAAAAAAAAAAGGTATTTTATTGATTAAATTTCAAGCTGCTATTCTGAATAAAGAGGCCAGTCTGATTGACGAGAACACATCATGTATCGTATAGTTCACATCGAATGCGATCGCACTGATAAACTTAACTTAGGCAGCCTTCTAATTACTAGATTGAATTTATGTAATGCGAGTGAGATCAATTTATGTAGTGTTATGGTAAAGCATTTACTTTATGAAATTACAAGGACAGTGGCACTGACTGGAATGATAATTACAAACACGTGATAAAACTACTGCAGTGGTAATGCGGCTGTTACTGAACACCAGTGATCAGGGTTCGATTATCAGCTTGGGTAAGAGTGGAGTTTGATTTTACTCTTTGCTTTAAAAATACATGATCAATGTTGTATTTATAAAAACAACCATCTTAACGTAACACAGTTCAGTCAGTTGGAACAGATGTATGCATTTCAATTAAGCGAATTGTATTAGCATTTTTATCAGAGGGAGGCTTTTATTTCAATTGATTAATCTAAAATATGTGAGCACTGTGTTGCTTCGGACCCTACCTATGTTTAAAATGTCTGTTTACATGTACATTTGTAAATGTACAGTAATATTGAAGGATTGTAGAAACCTTAAACTTTTAATCACTCCACAAAGTACAAAAAACCTTTGCCATGACCTGCGACTTCTTAATAATGATAATGGCCCATAATCTAACTTGGGGGAAAATGATAGTCTTAAACATCTTTCCAATTCCAGTTCTATAATTGATTGTAATTTCACCTTGGCATTCACCACTCGCATGCTAATTCTCACTGGGATCCGTCTTCTTGCTCTAGGCCAGAGCAGGGTAAAAGTTCCCCCTGGTCCACAGGAAGCAGAAAGGGCCGACTGTAGCTAGGTACTGGCTTGGAAACAACTCTCAGGCCTAATAAACCCAATGTTAAGCTACAGAAAAACAGAGAAGCCCAGAGCAAACGAAAAGGAAAACCAAGACGGACAGGAGAGGGAGCTGGAGGGAGGCGGCAGTGATGGAGAGTGGTTTCAGCTTAGACAAATACTGCGCACTTTGTTTACAGACGTGGTCCAAGCTGATTACAATAAACCTGTGACTGAGTATAATCCATCTCATCTAATTAGACCCTGAATAAGAAGGCTTTTCGCAAACTCATCATGTCGCCCATGGTCATGCAGCTTCTTACTAATAATGAATAATGAATTTATAGATTTAGTATGTTGACATAATTAACATAAATAATACCGTTATAATGAAATAAAGAGATGAGAGTACCATTAAATGCCCAAGGAAATGTTTAGAAAGAGCATACGGTACCTTTCAGGTTCAAACCTGATAACTAACACACACACAGACCCGAGGCAAAACTCGAATTCCATCCCTGAAGGTGTCAGACCACCCCAAAATATTCGATGTTATCTACAGTAATTATTTCATCTAAACTTCACTGTTTTGATGATTTATAAGGGCTTCAGCTACAAACACCTACATGCAAGAATTTTTATGGATCTGTAGAGGTGTGAACTTTATGTGTCTTAGACCTCCTAGTGATTCTTAAAGAAGTGTGCGCGCGCGTGTGTGCGTCTGTATGTGTGTGTGTATAAGCTGTCATGGAGCAAAAAAAGGGTTCAGGAAGAGCATAGCAAGCAAAGAGACAGATTCTGTGACCTTCCTGCCCCATGCCACCTGCTGTCCTCCCAGGAAGCTCTCTCTTTGCCTGTAAAGGCACTATTAATTGGCTTACTCTCTCTCTCTCTCTCTCTCTCTCTCACACACACACACACACACACACACACACACGAAACCCTTATCCTCATCCTAAGTATCGGCTTATCCTAACCCAGTATGGCAAATCTCTGTGTAGGCAGACATGCAGCGTCATCAAGGGATTGCTACAAAGTAATAAACAGCCTTCTCATCTCTGAGAACTAATTCAAAGAACCCAGACAGCTCCATCACCCATACATCTATACACCCACCCCCTCATACACACACACACACACACACACACACACACACAAGTATCCACTGATACCCACGGATTTCAATTACCACATTTCCAACTTTTTTTTCCCACACCAAAGGCATCCTTCTGTGCGAGATTAGTTTACTCCTAGTTTAATTGAGAGGACAGTTCATTAACCAAGACATCTTTCTCCAACTTAACAACAAACAGCAACACTAATGTGACACCCATTTACCCAGGAATCAGCCAGTCCATTCCAATAAATTACCTACTCAGTTTAGGAGACAGTGAGACACGACCCCCGATAACAGCTAAGACTGCAAATATAGCCTTGTGACCCGAGAATCAGCAAAACACAGCAAAGTTGAATAAAACTCTTCGGCCTGGACCTTGCTAGTGCGCTCAAAACTTCTCCATGAGCTAATTACAAGCGTCTATAAAACATCTGCTTAATCCAACTAACAGAGCTGATTAAAAAGACACAAGCTATATACTGATCTTAAATTAAAGAACCCACTAACCCGCGTCTTTCTGTTGGATGGAGTTACGAGTCTGACAGCTATATACGTGATCCCTCACATCTGGACCGACCGCTTTAGCAATTAATCCAGACTTTATATAGAAACTGAGGCTCGAATCAAAGGCTAACGGATGTTCAGGGACAAAGAAGAACTAGTTTTCAACCGCCAAACTTGCAGATGAAAGGAAGAGATTCCCGAATCAGCAAACGCAGGATCTTACCTTGCCAAACTGCTCGAAATACTGCTTCACATCTTCGACTACTGTGTTAGCTGATAATCCGCCTACAAATATTTTCTTTGTTCTTGTGACCATCTGGAAGAGAAGAGAGTACAAGAGATTAAGCTCATGTGAAAGCATTTTAGTGCAGACTTCAAAAACAGACAACAACGAGAGCTGGAGGAGACGCCGGCTCTCGAAAAAAGAGTTTTAGCGCTTCTATTGTCCTCCGCTGGGAGTAAAGCAGAGGTGGCACGCTGTGTGTTTGGCTGAGGGTGAAATGAGCACAGGGACCGGCTAACACCTAAACTTTTTTTTTTCTCCTAATATTACATTCTGATTTAACACTTTTTTTTGTTGTACACCTGAACTGTGGATGCTACTGTTCCGAAAAGAACATCTTGTTGTGCTGAAACCAGGACACATTGAGAAGCAACCATTAAAATGCACCAGTGGAGCAGTGAAGTGGTTTGATGGACCCCTTCAAAGACAGGCTAATGGTGACCAAAAAAAAAAAAAAACAGGTGTTAAACAGTTCAAGGTACAGCATGGGCAATACAAAGAAAATGTGTGGCCGCTAATGTCTTACATACACAACAGAAACATTCCAAGAAACACAATTAACTCTGGCGAGATGTATGGCGCAGGGAGCAGCGAGGTCTCCTGCAGTACGCTTAATTGTGTTGAGAGTTTGAGTATTGAGATCACATAGCTCACCTCTCACACAGGGCAATGATAACAGCTAACAAGAGAGCTCCTTAGGCAATAATTTCGAAGTTTAAATAAACGGGCGATATCCTGCTCGTGTCTGGTCAGCACCGGTATCTGGCGCGTGCTGGTTAGAAGCGAGGCCGCGGTAGAGACGAAAAAAGATGTCGAGAAGTATACAGCCATTTATAAACACAGCTCCAATCCATCCTACACTGTCTTTGGGAAGTGAAACGCACGCCCTGCGTCCTTGTCTTGGCTGTCCGCCACCCCAACATCTTTCAGTGATTTTTACTCTCATCTGCAGCCCTCCACTGCTAATCCATCTGTCTTTTCCCCTGTCGTTTTGCGGAGGCCCGGGCTGCCCGACGTGTTTGGGGGAAGAGCTGCGTTTTTAGTGCTGCCTTTATGTCCTCTGACAGCACTGGCTCGTGGCTGATGGGATTCCTCAAGCCCAGGAACAGCGCAATTACTCTGTCCATTTCTCTTCACGGTGACAAGACAACAGCAGGGCCTTTGCGCTTTCTTCCCTCCCCGGTTCTAGCGGTGCTCCCTGGGGACCAGGCTGCAGCTCTGCCATGCAAGCATGCAATCCTGCTGCTGCTCGCTGCTTGCACATTTGCATTCAGACTGCTGGCCAAGATTATGAGCAGCACGATGAAAGCAAGCCAGTCGGCGCTGTAGCTTTGCGGAGATGACATGCTGACACGGAGGGATGCTTGCTGACTCACCAGGTCAGGACACCGAGCCCTGTCAGCCAGCTGCTATGGAGATCTCACGATGAAGTTGGGGTGATGGGTACATGGCACCGATCTAACCTGACAGTATTTCCTGCTAAGCAGTTCCTTAAAGGAGCGAGTTCAAAAGAGAAAGAGAGAGGGACCGGACCTTAACATACTGACATGCTTAAACGAGACGACGAGCACTCATGCATCCTTACATCAAGTGCCACCATTTACAACCTCTTTATTTGGGCAAATTTGAAAACACAAACGTGATTTAGACCTGCTGTGACTATACACATTGTAGAGAAGGGAGACCTGGTCTATGAGCTCGTGAAAGGACAACATGGAGGTGAGAGAAGATTTTAAAACTGCCACTATCTTGGGGCCATAAAAATTCAGCAAAGAACATCTATGAATATAAAAAATAAAAAAAAACATGTGTGCCTGGCACTGGGCTGATACATTAGAATGGTGCTACACCAGAGGTGATAGAGAATAAGCACTGCTTAGAGATATGTATAGATTTATGCAGAGAGGCAGAGTGTGTTGCTCTCAGTTGAGTGCTGCTGACGCTGTTTCAGCCCTGTCATCTTCCCCGAGCAATGCCTGATGCGCCTCGGCATGCCTCGAAAACATTCCGTGCCTTTCCTCCTGGCAGAGTGGCAGCTGCCAGGGAGCCATCGAGGGAGCGAGAGAGAGAGAGAGAGAGAAGCATTGCAGGATGCTGAAAGAGGCTGAGCGGAGTGCACACAAATTTTTAGGAGAAAATGAGATCCACTGAATCAATACCAGTGTTTTTTTTTAATGATTCATGGGATGAGTTAAATTCAGCACAACTGCTGATAAATTCATTGTTGTGTTTTCAGACAACTGCATCATCTATCATTTGCTTTCCAGCCTGCAGTGCAAATGTTGTTTGCATTTTATTAAAAAAAGGGCACACTTCACACTTGCACACGTGGACAAAATTGTTGGTACCCTTCAGTCAATGAAAGAAAAACTCACAATGGTCACAGAAATAACTTTAATCTGACAAAAGTAATAATAAATAAGAATTCTATGAATGTTAACCAATGAAAGTCAGGCATTGCTTTTCAACAATGCTTCAACAGAATTATTTTAAAAAATGAACTCATGGAACAGGCCTGGACAAAATTGATGGTACCCCTAACTTAATAGTTTGTTGCACAACCTTTTGAGGCAATCACTGCAATCAAACGATTCCTGTAACTGTCAATGAGACTTCTGCACCTCTCTGCAGGTATTTTGGCCCACTCCTCATGAGCAAGCTGCTCCAGTTGTTTCCGGTTTGAAGGGTGCCTTTTCCAGACAGCATTGTTCAGCTCCTTCCAAAGATGCTCAATAGGATTGAGGTCAGGGCTCATAGAAGGCCACTTTAGAATAGTCCAATGTTTTTTTCTCTTAGCCATTCTTGGGTGTGCTGTGTGTTTTTGGGTCATTGTCCTGTTGCAAGACCCATGACCTGCGACTGAGACCCAGCTTTCTGACACTGGCCAGCACATTTCTCTCTAGAATCCCTTGATAGTCTTGAGATTTCATTGTACCCTGCACAGATTCAAGACACCCTGTGCCAGATGCAGCAAAGCAGCCCCAGAACATAACAGAGCCTCCTCCATGTTTCACAGTAGGGACAGTGTTCTTTTCTTGATATGCTTCATTTTTCCGTCTGTGAACATAGAGCTGATGTGCCTTGGCAAAAAGTTCCATTTTTGTCTCATCTGTCCATAGAACATTCTCCCAGAAGCTTTGTGGCTAGTTTGGCATATTACAGTCTGGCTTTTTTATGATTTGCTTTCAACAATGGTGTCCTCCTTGGTCGTCTCCCATGTAGTCCACTTTGGCTCAAACAACGATGGATGGTGCGATCTGACACTGTTCCTTGAGCATGAAGTTCACCTTGGATCTCTTTAGAAGTCTTTCTGGGCTCTTTTGTTACCATTCGAATTATCCGTCTCTTTGATTTGTCATCAATTTTCCTCCTGCGGCCACGTCCAGGGAGGTTGGCTACAGTCCCATGGATCTTAAATTTCTGAATAATATGTGCAACTGTAGTCACAGGAACATCTAGCTGCTTGGAAATGGTCTTATAGCCTTTACCTTTAACATGCTTGTCTATAATTTTCTTTCGAATCTCCTGAGACAACTCTTTCCTTCGCTTCCTCTGGTCCATGTTGAGTGTGGTACATACCATGTCACCAAACAACACAGTGACTACCTGGAGCCCTATATATAGGCCCACTGACTGATTACAAGATTGTAGACACCTGTGATGCTAATTAGTGGACACACCTTGAATTGTCCCTTTGGTCACATTATTTTCAGTATTTTCTAGGGGTACCATCATTTTTGTCCAGGCCTGTTCCATGAGTTTATTTTTTTAAATAATTCTGTTGAAGCATGGTTGAAAAGCAATGTCTGACTTTCATTGGTTAACATTCATAGCATTTTTTTAAATTATTACTTTTGTCAGATTAAAGTTATTTATGCGACCATTGTGAGTTTTTCTTTCATTGACCGAAGAGTACCAACAATTTTGTCCACGTGTGTATGTACGCGAGTACACAACATGTATTTATTAGTATTTAAGTGCCGTAAACCATCATTTCTCATATTTATCCACGTACAGTATATGCCACATGGAGCTTTTCCTGTCTTGAACTGTCTAGTTCGAGTGAGCCTGTGTCCAATGTAGGACTCCACTGTTTTATTCACCATTCACTTGAAGGTTAAAGCATGAGATGCTGAGATGCTTTTCTGCTCAACATGGATGTGCAGTAATAAGCGGCTATTTAAGTTGCCGCAGCATTTCTGATGGCTTAAATCACTCGAGGCGATTCATCTTAGACCTCTTTCGACAAATAGGCGTTTTTGTCGGGAGCTGGAGAAATGTCGCTCACACAATGTTTCTTTGTTTTCCATGCAATTCTGTGTGACTTATCTTACAGGACATCAGCAGTTCCAGAAAAGTTCAAGAACAGCATGTCTGATGGTCAGAGTTACTGAGTTCACATTTTTTATGATTTTCAATGTGAATATTAACGTAAGCTTTTGACCCAATGTGCTGCTGCAACATTGTTGCTGTTTAGATCGCTGCATGAATGGATATAAAATTCTTCTGTTGTGTATAATTGTTTAAAGAAATATGATGCACGTGATTACAGTAGGGCTGCAACCAAGTGAACTGTTGATTAGTTGCTAAAATGTAGACCATTTATTGGAGTAAAGTGAAAAATAACATGGACGCAACAACGCGACAACCAAAAACAAAGTGTATGAGCATTTCACTCTTAAAACAATGCAAGTCAAGTCAAGTCATTACAGCAGTTATGCTGGAGCTTTGGAACAGGAAGCACTTTATCTCTCTATATGACAAAGTCCAGTCGTGGTGAGTCAGTTATCAAAAACATAAGGCAAGCTAAAAATAAATAAGATATTTTAAGCACTTTCCAAAAACATCTTTGATTTGATTGTCAACTAACCAGAGACTGATCTTTTGACCAATTAGAGGGTGCGCTCCTGACTTCTTCGTCCAATAAAAGGCTGTTCTCTTGACTTCTTCAGCCAATAAAACCCTGTTCTCTTGACTTCTTCGTCCAATAAAAGGCTGTTCTCTTGACTTGTTGACCAGTCAGAGGCTATGTGAGGGGCACGTTAATTAATTTCACAACTAATGAACTCACACCAATAGCAATCATGGTACTGTTGCTGTATTTTTAACTTCCTGTTCTTAAGGAAATTTTGGAATTACGGTTGTAAGGAATATTTTTTACAAGACTGCTTCACACCTTCCTCATGATATAACATGTGCTTTTATCATTTCTGCCGCACATATAACTCATTATTTCTTCTTAAGTATACAAGGGGGAATAAGTTAATGATGATTGCAAACGTGACCCCGACCACGGCAAAGCAATTAGTGAAGATAAACGCAGAAAAGGAATAAAACCCTTAGATAGTTAGCCCTGAAACACTTTTGTCTTTGTGCATACTTTGGGTCAACTTGTATCTAACACCAACTCTTCCACAATATACTGAAAGATCTACGTATATAAAAAGGCTTCTGCTCTTGATTAATTGTTCAAATGATAAAGATTAGAAATATATGAAGGAAGCCGAATTCTAATTTTGAGGAAATAAAAATAGTAGAAATCCAACATCCACATATTAGGGTTCTTCTAAAACTTAAGTAAGCTCAGTAGGAAATGTTTGCAAGTTTAATTGCAACCATTCTTAAGGCTGACAAAGTCTGGTACTACAGCATCTAACCACATAGCTGGCCTGAGGTTGAAATGGAAGCTGTGACAAGTGGTAGTAAATACAGGGGTTTTTCATTAGAGATAAACAGGTCCTCTACGCATCCATTTTTATCATTTTACATTCCAAACACAGTCACTTGGTATAAGCAAGTAATTAGCATTCACCTTGGGGCATTTTCTCAACTTTGCTGCATGATCAACAGCTGAAAAAAAGATGGAAGAGAGATGTGGTCTCCTTCTACAGACATCCAAGAGTGTTTTCCGTTCCACATTATAAACCATTTCATTCACTTTTTTGTTCATTACTCAGAAATGAAGTGATGGAAAAAGGTAAATAAAGCCTCTGCTATAAATGGAAATCATTAAAAAATGTATTTCAGCATGGAGAACATAAAGTTGGCACTAAACAAATAAACGAAGCAGATAACCATATAAACAACTAGATAGAACATTTTATGTACCACAGCCAGACTTTTATTGCCTGTTTTTTGTTCATCTGTCCAAATATCTAGAACATACTGTATTTCTGCAGCGCCACCTCTCTGCTTGTGCAGCTTGTATATCTGATAAAAAATAAAAAAAATTGTTGCTCACAACCCAAAATAAACATCATATTTGGTTCACTTCCTGCAGCTGGATCGCTTTCAGACTGCAATTGAACAGGGCTAGAGTTCACTTGGAGACTCAGATGGTCTAGGAGCGGTTGTTTTGGTTTGTGTGATTGCTGTGTTCTCACCTGCTTTATAATTCACACTACAGGGTGAAATGCACCGAGGTCCAATTTAAATGGATGAAACACCCTTAATCATACAATATAAAGGAAAGGAAAATATCCACCAACAAGCATACAATTAGATTTGGCTGGAGGATGAAAAGAGAAAAGATCTTTTTTTCTCTAAATCAAAACTTTCGTGTTTTTTTTTTAAATATTTTTTTATTCTACACAACATGAAGTACAGTTGCACCTATAAAATGTATTCTCTTCGAACCCCAAGTGGTCTGTGCCATGCTCCACAGAGATTCCCCTGGCCAAGAGAGGATCTTTTTCAGCTTCGTGTAACAAAAGTGGAGAGGTAGATGGTACAAGTGACAGCAAAGTTTATTTATCTGAGCCACAATAAAATGAATCGAGACGTATCCTGCAGCCCAAATTGAAGGAATGTGATACGAGTGACAATTTAATATTGCATCTCCTCTCCTTTGGGCACAAATAGATCTAATTAAGATCTTTCATTAGATGCGCCGCCGCCAAACCCGCCCTGAAAACATGGATCCTTATCAGAGCACAGGACAATCACTGGGATGAAGACACACCAAATCAAGTTATACGCCAGCACGGAGAGAAAGAGCGAGACAGAGAGAGGAAGGGGAAGGAAAGAGCAGTTTGATGGATGACAGAATGAAGGTTACTTAGAGTTTAACAAAGAACAGAAGTCCTGTTCACATCTAAACACCTGATGAGCGTCATGTAGAGTGCTGCCTCTCCATCTTCTCTCTTCAACTAAAGAGGCATGCACTGTTATATTTATGTTTACCCTGTCTTCTTGATTAACTGCATTGCGGCCTCTCAGTGCTGATTGCGGTTGACTAACATTGGTCCTCTCCCTAAAATAAGCCCATAAGCCTGAGACAAGAGATGCTCTTGTGATCTGACATGGAGGCTTTTTTTTTTAATCAGAGTCCTCTCTATCCACCATTTTCCTGGCTTGATGTCCCCTGATTAGAGTGAGATAATGAGCCTCCACTCCATCCTCCTCCCTCACATCTCCCCCCCAGCTCCCTCCAAGGCCTCTTCATCATCTCAAATCACACATTCAACTGCTGATTGCCAGCTTCTTGTACCTTCGCTTAAATCACACACTACGGGTGACCAGGGTAAGAAAAGACGACAGTCAGGAACAGAGACTACCACGCTGAGAAATCCGACTGTATTTTGTTTTGTCCCTTGTTTGACTGACAGCATCTACTTCACTTGCCACTTTCTATTGCGGCACTGTCTAAATTTCGCCCGCCGAGCTCCAATTTGTACACATTTTTGAAATGGGGAATTTTAATGCTGACATTCGAATGTGCTAGGCCAAACAGGCCGGCGCCTCCTCGGCTGCAGCTAACCCTGATTGACAGGCGAGGTGGCGGTCTAACCGAGAGCTCAGATTAACTGATTAGTAACAATGGCTAAACCGCTGGATTTGCATGCTATGTTGCCACCCTTCTCTCCTGTGCCCCCCTCTATATCAGCCTTCTATCTGCGCCGTTCCTCCAAGTGCGCAGCTTTATTTGATCCACTGTAATTGCGTCTTATCTATACCTGTCTCTAAGGTGTGCAAACAGGAGCTTAATCATGAGCTGCAGGTTTGCGCTTACCTCATCAGGAAATAATAACGAAATAATCAAATGCAAGAAATGTGGCGGCGTGTCTAAGGGTAGGAAACAAGCAGACGGAACAAGTCCGATGCTCATTATGTGGAGTATTTATAGAATGCTAATTTATAACTGCAATACTATTACACTGAGTACATGATTAAAGAGGCGAAGCTTAAAGTGAACGATAGGCGACGGGCCAAACAGGTCTGGAGCTACTTTATAGCGCGTATAGCCAGAAGCACGGGAGACGCAGGCTGCCTGGGAACAGGTTAAAAGGACCGTTTCTTGGTCCCATGTAGAAGAAAATGAGTCTCTGGCTTCCTCAATGGAAGATTCTTTAGAAGCCACTTAGCTCAGCCCCAGGCAGTTAAAACTCAAGTGTCAAGACAGGTGTCCAATTATCTCCATTCATTCTGGCTAAGGATGTAAATGTTAGCCTTTAAAAAAAAATCTCATCTGTAGAATTATTCTAACACGTGACTGAGGTGATTTAAAGATGAATTTATTAAAAAAAAAAAAAAAGTGAAACTCTTCAGTAGCTCATGATAGCACTAAATAGGTGATAGGTTACATCATCATGCTGTTTAATGCTGGATTTGTTAGAAGGTGTAGAGCTGTATTTCTTTAACGCCTTAGTTTCACCTGCGGGATTTATATTATTGTGGAAACTCAATCGCTATCGATGTTAGCATTTCCATAGTAATGGCTTACACAGGTAGACTTGCACAATTCATGTTTCATAGAAGAATACATATTTTAAATAACATGTTATTGTTGATATGTTAGAAAGAATTCAGGAAGACTTTCCATAGCATTCTAATTAATTAAGGATTGCAAATAGCAGTGGTATAAAAGGAATAAAACACTATAAGAATATATATTTATACATATATTTTAGATTTTTTGAAACTTTAAAGGCGCTTCTCTTAAACAATCCAAGAATCAAAGCTCAGGCATCTATGGTTCCTATGATACAGATAAAAGAGCCACAGGAGTGCCGTAAGCTTTGAAGTTCAAACTCGTTACATTCTCTGTGCCTGTGTTGTGTGCAGGAGGAGGGCGGTGGCAGCAAGCGGCCCAAGCTACACCCCCTCGTCTCATACACACTTGCTGATATCACAGAATTGTATCTCTGTAACAGAATGGACAGAGGAAAAAGGGGTGCGCCATTGCACCCCTACTTCACAATTTCTCCAGGAATTGTCTCTTGTCTTCATATGATCATTTCTAACAGTAGTGGTTTCTATAAGGATACACACATCACATACAGTAATGCTTATACTGTACAGCTCTCACTAATTCTCATGTAGAATGTCTATCATATTTACTAAAGATATTTAAAATGATATGTTTTAGTTAATAAAAATAATTTACAGTGTAGTACTGTAGCGATCTATACAGTTAGAGCTGGCATGGAAGTGCAACTGCATTCTGAATGATAAACAAGAAGAAACTACAACCTGATTTTTAATCCACTTACAAATGTGGCCTGAATCCAGAATTCTAGACTTCTTATTATGTTTCATTTTTGGCATTCAGTTTGGAACACTTCTTGACAGAAATTTATTAATGAAATGTGTGAATTTCTGAATGGAAACTAGCATGAATGCAAGAGACAAGAAGAGAATCTGGATTTGCACCAAACACAGTCAAAACCATGGCAAGACTTGTTGGCTTGACTGAAAGAAACGCGCTGAATCTGATTTTTGCAGATTCAAACAACATCCATAGGTGGTTTGAAAACAAATTCAGATCCTTTATGTCACTTGTAACCTGATGTGGACATTCAAGTCCATATGATCACTTGGTATGGAACATGGATCCACTGTGAAACACTTG
The DNA here is from genome assembly GCA_030347435.1 of Clarias fuscus. Taxonomy (NCBI): domain Eukaryota; kingdom Metazoa; phylum Chordata; class Actinopteri; order Siluriformes; family Clariidae; genus Clarias; species Clarias fuscus. Next base: position 16,191,464 of record CM059218.1, read on the forward strand.
TTAAGAAAAAGAGCGGAGACACAATGGAAGAAATGGAGATGGAAATAAAACATTATTATTTTGTAGAAAGTTAAGTTGCTATGCTTTATATGGCATTTTTCCTCTTTTGGCACTATTAGTGCCAAGTATAAAAAAATACCGCAGTATGAAAATGGAGAACAACAGACGCTGGACAAAGGACAAAATGAAATGTCTGATAGCATTTGGGATGGCCCTTCAGTACAGACAATGCTAGAGGGAATGTACTAAAACAGGGCGACAGGAGGATTATAGTGCTGCATGCGAGCCTGGATGCAGATAGGTCGACAACGTGTCTCATTTGGGCTGCCAGTCTGAACAAACCCAAATCCAATTTGATCATTTTCAAATAACGCTGGTGAGAGTCAGTCCTAATGATCAGATCTGTGAAACAAATAGGATTTGCCTGCAATCTGAACAAGGCCTACGCTGTTTAAGGATAGTAACCGCACTATCGTCAGCATATAGTGGAAATAATTCAGGTATTACACTCACTCACTCACTCATCATCTATACCGCTTAATCCTGTATTCAGGTTCACGGGGGGGCTGGAGCCTATCCCAGGAGACTTAGGGCACATGGCAGGGTACACCCTGGACAGGGTGCCAATCCATCGCAGGGCACAGACACGCACACATACACTCACTCAATCACACACTACAGGCAATTTGGGACCGCCAATTAGCCTAACCTACAAGTCTTTGGAATGTGGGAGGAAACCGGAGTACCCGGAGGAAACCCACCAAGCACGGGGAGAACATGCAAACTCCATGCACACAGAGACAGGAATCGAGCCTGGCCGGGGAGCGAACCCAGACCCTGGCGGTGCAAGGCGACAGTACTAACCACTACACCACCATGCCGCCCTCAGGTATTACAATAGATCTATATTAATAATATCCTCTAGTAAGGAACATTTAAAGAGCATTTTTATTATTTGATGCTGGTGATGCCACTGTTACTACTCTTCCACAAATCAGTGAACTGTTGTTTTTCAACACAGTAAATGGAGAGCATGTCTATCATGGCATAAAATACTGCCGCAACAGGAGTCAACTCGGGTCAAATAGGACTTCCTGTCCTATTTGCGGAGTGATGTTAAATCTATATGGCTACACACTGCATCAAAAATAAACAAAGTATAACTTCTGACTTTTAAATGAATTGAACCTTTAAATGCAGTATACAAGCATTACTGTTGGATTAATCAATATGCTGAAACATTTTTTACATCTAAAACAATAACTATACAGTGCACTGTCCAAAAAAGAAAATATACATCACTCATCTAAGATAGCTGTCTAGCTAATTCAGATGCAATACTGGCCGGCGAAGTATTGCTTAGGGCGGAAAACTGAATTATGTGTTAAATAAACTTGTTCATCTGACTTGTATCTGAAGTGATATTTAAAGACGTTGCTACAAAATAACTCCACAGCGTTACTGCCCATTACATTAATTAAATGAACCCAATTAATGGACAAAATCCCCTAGCACTAGTTAAAGCCAGACTGTATTGACTCTGATCACAATATGCATCGTACACATGTACAACATCCCCAGTAACAACCCTAGTGAATATGCAAACAAATGTACAACAATTAGATCTAAAAAAAAAAAATCAGACAGAAGACAAACCATTTCATATGTAGTCAAAAATTTGGACACAGCCAGGTGGAGCTAAGTTACACTAAACCTTTATTCATCACATATACATTACTGTATAGTGAAATTCTTAATTCTTCACATATCCCAGTTTTTTTTGTTGTTGTTGTAGACTGGGGTCAGAGCACAAGGTCAGCCATTATACTGTACAGCACCTCTGGAGCAGAGAGGGTTAAGAGCCTTGATCAAGAGCCCAACAGCTGCAACCTGTCAGAGGTGGGACTCGAACCGCAAACCTTACGATCAGTAACTCAGAGCCTTAACACACACCGCTCCTTATATCCCCTCGGATATAATAAGAACAGTCAGCGTTTTTGCTTTTTTTTTCTATTACATCACACACTAACTGCTGACTCTTGTCTCACGATCACACCTCTCTTAACAAGGAGTGGCAATAATAGCAGCAAAAAATACACATCAGGAGCTTTTTCCATCTGACTTCTACACAGACATGCCGAACGTAAATAGTTTATGATGAAATGTGTGCACTTTTTTTTTTCACATTTTCACAATTTGTTCCATTTTCAGAAAGCAAGATTTAGCAATTAAAAACGTTTAATTCTTTGTTAACTTTCCAATAGAAAGATGGTGAGGTGTGACTTTAAGAGCAACACCTCATCTAGGTATAGAATCAGAGGTTTGTTCTCAACAGATCTTCAAACAGCATGATGATATATCTTTTAGAAGGACCAGGTCATCACTCTGTTGATGTTTTACCCTTTTCCTTAAACTGAACTGTTCTGTAAATTCTGTTATTATTGTTAAAGGGGTATTTCATATTTCATAGCTATTCATCTCTGGGACAGTCCATGCTAAGGCTGACCAACAATCCGGCCTCCTTCTCTTTAAAAATTAAACAGAAATATCTGATCTAGGCATACTTAAAGATGGGTGTATTCTAATCTGAAACAGAGGAAATAAACAGTAGCCATAATACTGGCAACACCTTCTATAAATACTGTGCCATTGTAATGAGATATTGTAAATATAGCTACTGTGACAAGAGCCAAATTGTGACAGGTGACGTGATGGGTTAGAGCAACTCCAAGCTCTTGTGGGATTTTACCCAGTCTGCAGTAGTCAGGTCCAAGAAAGGAAAAACCAGTGAACCAGCGACAGGGTCGTGGGCGGCCAAGGCTCACTGATGCATGTAGGGAACAAAGGCTGGCCAGTGTAGTCTGATCCAACTGAAGAGCTCCTGTAGCTGAGAAAGTTAATGTTGGTTCCCATAGAACTCAATATTAGGCAGGTGGTCCTAATGTAATGGCTGATCGGTGTAAATGCAACCATAATGTCCTGTGATTGACAGGTGCGGTGCTGGTCAACCTCATAAGTGTGTCAGATCGTTATTGTGGTCTATTGTGACTCTAGAGTATAAAACAGCAACACAATTATAACACAGACATAAACCACTGAATGAATGTCAAGCGTCACACATGGATAGGCTTTTAGTGTGCCGTGTATAAAAGAGTCCGTCTTTATTATTCATACGCTGAACCCAATCATGACACCATGCTTTATGGGACCAAAAAAAAAAAATAATTATCCTGAACACTAATCTCACAAAAAAAAAGGCAGTTCTTCTCAGCCTCAATACACTTATACACCTAGAATAAGAATGTCCCCTATGGGGCTAAACTAGTAACACAGCTCTACAGGTTTCATCTATAACTTGCACGTCTGCCCAGAAAGGGAGCACTACAATAACAAATTGAAGGTGTGCTTTCACACGAGCTCACATAGCCTGTCTTCTCAATATCACACCACCCAATGCCAATATTCACACCTGACAAACTGTAGCAATACCTCCTCCATGGCTTTATCTTAATGATCTGATGTACTGTACACTTCAAGCCAGAGTCGATAGATTATTGTATAGCTATGAAGATGGATGACAGCTGCTCATAGTTCCTTATAGGGCCCAGGAGATGGCTAGTCTGATACACCTCCTGCTTTCCATCCAGTGGACACACGCTGCATCTCAATGAGCACTCAGCCTTGATAAACAGTCTGCAGAAAGGAAAAATATCTCTACATTAAAAAAATAAAAAAAACCGAATGAGGAAAAAATTAGAACCTGCTCCTCAAAGCTATTCTGAAAAATTAATATGCTAATTAAGCGCTTGCTCGAGGCGAAATCTTGGAAACTTTAGCAGGGGAGTTATAAGCACTTAACAAATTACTTACACCATTATGCTGGAAGCCGTATACATTTTTAAAGTGACAATATTTTCCTGCTCTCCTTTTATTCTTTACGACAATCCTTGCTATTTCTAAGCAATATCCTCCCCTGTTGCTATTTAAGAGCTAAAATGGATATCAGACCTCGACGGTCTTCTCTGAAATATTGGACGCGGATCGAGCCGAGGAATTTATCAGCGCGCGCCATCGTTCAAGAGCAGACTGCTCTCCTCCGGTGGAGCTCGCTGTTGTGAAATACCTAAACTAATGCTGAAATTATCTCCAGCAGGCGAACACACAGTGATCTTCAGCCTACCTAATCTGCTCTAGAATAAGAACAGCCAAATGCATCAGCATCCATCTTACAGACTCGCGCACCGTCAGTTTAAAATGAGTTCGGAAATCACCACACGCGTTCGATTTGCTCCACGCTACGCTATGGATTGAGTGCGTTTGTCTGAGCAAGATGTCTAGGCAAATGCACAGCGAATAGCCTGGAGCTATAGCTGAGCTTCGGGCTGAGGTTCTGTATGCCTCTTTTAGTAACGCAGACTAGTAATGAGCTTTATTCTCCACATCGGTATCCGGTATTAACACTGAACTTGAAAACAGATGGATCAGAACACGCTGATTTCTGAGATCATGAAACTTTCTTTTCCTCTCCATCTCGCAAATTGTCCATCAAACACAAAAGTAAAACCAAATACAAATACAAGCGCACAGCCATCCACACTACACTTGGTAGGAAGAAAAACACTGATAGAAAATGGCTGTCCTGTAAAGATGTCCCGATGGTGAATAATCCTAATTACAGAGTTCAAAGTCCAATACACCTCTAAGACAAAAGGCTGTCCATTCAAGTGCGCAGTAAACACAATGTAGTATTATTCTTCCTCCCTTCCTTTTTTTATGCTCTTCATTGTATATTTGTGTCAAAGGTGTGCAACACCCCTATCCCCAACGCCACATAGGTGAGACACCTTGTCGGACTTATGAACGAATCCGACTTACGGACAGAACTCATTCGTAAGTAGAGGACTTACTGTTTTGTTTCCTAATAAAAGTGTGAACGTTAAGTGCAAAGCATGTGTGTATATTTGAGACTGCCTATGGTTAATTAGGGCCCAGCTAGCCGGTGGCAGTCGTGCGCTGAAAGGGAACTACGTAACTGTCAGATCTGCTCCAGTCAGCACACAGAGCAGTCCACTGTCCCACACTGCTGCTGCCCACATGCATTACTCAACACAACACATGAGCCCAGGCCACACAACTCATCGAGTGCCATCTAGAGGATGGTGGCATTTTATACTTTTTTTTTTTTTTTGCTCTCCTGAAAATGCCATGTTTCACTCCAGTTCGTTCCACGCCTTTGTTTTTTGTTGTGCCTCCACAGTCTACTGACTCTCTCCGCCATGTTTGGACGACCAAGACTGGTTTATAATCAAATCCATGCAAGTAATCAGGCTTTACTTAATAAAATAATTTCTTGTTAATGTGACTGTTAGGCATTCTCTACATGTATAGGGATGTTTTTGAAAATTACGTTTGAGGTCAATTTAAATGAAGCTTTTTAAAAACGCCCTTCAAGTTAGACAAATTTAGGGGTTGTAGATTTTATGCCAAACTGATCAAGTTTTGGGGGGGGAGCTAGGTTTAAAATAATGTGTGTCCACTAAGACCTTGGTTTAAGCAAATAATAACATTAAATTATTATTATGAGGGGTGTTCAGGTCAAACCAGGACTTTGTGCAGAAGAACACAATAAAGTTATTTAAAATAAAGTTATGAGACTAAACATTAACGCACTTATTTCAGTGTTGTTGTTTTAGGTTTTTATGTAGTTTTTGAGGAGTAGGTGAAATTAGATTTCAAAAAATTATTGAGACTGGGCAAGCCTGGTGATCAAACTTAGTGACCTGGCATTTTTTTTTTTTTTTTTTTTGTACTGGAATTTCTATCTTCTTATTGTTAAAATAAGGTTATCAGGTAGTTTTATTATTAATGTGTATGCCTCAAGTATCTTAAAATCATGCTTGTACATAAAATGCACATATATTAAAAACACAAAAAAAAAGATTTTGCTGTGACCTTAAACCTAATTGGATCAATTCCAAAATCTAATCAGTTTCTCTGCATATACAGTACCGGTCAAAAGTCTGGACACACCATCTAATTCAATGTTTTTTGTTTAGTGATTTATTTCCTACATTCTAGAACAAATTTCAAAAGTATGAAATAACATATGGCATTATGTAATTAAGTAAAACAGCAGTCAATTGTTTTTTTTAAGACACGAAGGTCAGCTGTTCTGCAACAGTTCTTGTAAGAACAACATTGTCAAGTGCATTTGCAAAACCCATCAGGCACAATGATGAAACTGTCTCTCATGAAGACCGACACAGGAAAACAAGACCAAAACGTACCTCTGCTGCAGAGGAGAAGTTCATTTAGAGTTCCTAGCCCCAGAAATCACCAATTAACAAACAGCACGTCAGATTAGAGACATTATGAAGGATTTACAGAGCATAAGGATCAGACACATCTCAATATCAACTGTTCAAGCATATTATTGCATATTTTTAATGTTTTCAGCATTGTTTTATAACGTAAATAAAAATAAAAATTAGGAAAGATCATGAAATTCAATATATGTTAAAATAATTACATAAGAAAACCTAGTGCTGCAGTCATACCGTACACCTCAAAGTTTCTTTGAATAGCAGTGTTTTACAATATTCCTTCAGACGGAGCTAAAAGGGTTATATTTTTAACATTTTTTTGTTCTAACTACTGACAATTCACATGTGCGTTACACAAAGCATGTCTTGTCATAAAATGGTTGCTTGTCAGTCGTTATTTCAGGTTCTAACCCTCTAAAGGGATTCTACTCATATGTGCGTGAATAAAGATCCTTTAAGGCTTTCCTCAGAAGAATAAACTAAAGAACTCTGGATTTCCTTTTTTTAAAAAAAAAAAAAAAAAAAGATCGTCATCTACAGTATCTCAGGTTTCTTTCTGATTAAGAGCTGAGACATAGCACTAGCACTAGGTGTTATCGACACTTGAGCATCACTGGTAAATGCAGGAGTAGGCTGAATGGGTGAAGCTTTTGTAGGGAGAGCTACCACTCCTCATGAATAAGGAGATGAGACAGCTTTTTTTATTTATTGATGTGGCACCTTCATAAATAATCCACTAACATTACCCAAGCACACTTTAAGTACAAAACAAATCTACACAAACATAAAAAATAAAAAAAATTATTCTAAACTTCTGTCTCTACGGCTTGTCAAAGTCTTAAGTTGCTACTCAAATCCTCACCGTAGGACAAGCTACTGAATGCTGTCCAACACAAGAGCTACCACGGCTCTGTGCTTGTTCTGAGTACTGCTGAGGTCTGCTGTACTATCTGAGCTTCTGATGCTGGAATACTCTCAGTGTTTCTCTTGTCTCTTTAAAGCCCCTGCCTTACTTACTGTTTAACTATTTATAAAGACAATGGACAATGTTATTTTTATCCATTCTCAAATGCTAGTGAAAAATGGGAGACGTTCTGGACTCTTTTATACTCGTTTTGGGAGATCAGCATGAAAAGGGCAGATGTAGATCGTGAAAGACAGCATTTTTTTTTTCCATTACGAGTGTCAAGCTGTCATTAGCACGATTTCAATAGGAGTGAGTGTGCCAGGTTAACTACGTCGGATTTAACTGATTGATTAAATAGATTGAACTCTGATGCCACTTCTATAGAATCCCTGCTGATGCGTCAGTCTTACCCAAGTGTATACCAGACACGACACACGAGCTAGAAGGCTGTCAAAAAGGGAAGGAAAAAATTACTCAGAGCTTTTGAACACTTTGGATTGCACCGGTGACTAATAATGTAAGATTAAAGGATGAGGAATACAAACTCTTCAGTGTAGATGTAGTCACTGGTAAAAGCGTATGGACATATCTCATCTCTAAGCCTTGTCCCTACTGGGTAGTACTTATCTGAGGTGCCAGAAAGAAGATGGCGAAGTTAGTTCTGTTCGAAGGAGAAGTGGAATTACAGGGAATACTGCAACTTGTTGTATGATCATTTCTATTTACTGTATCTGTGGTGGATCGCAAACAACACTAAGCATCTCTCTGTATTCATCAAATTGCCTGTGTGTGAGTGGGAGAGCGAGTGTGTAGATCGGCACTCCGTCCAGGAAGGGTGTACCCTGCCTCGTACCCCCGAGTCCCTTGGGATAGGCCTCCTGCAACCCTGTACAGCATTCGAGGTATAAAAAATGAGTGGGAGAGAGAGAGAGAGAGAGAGAGAGAGAGAGAGAGGACTATTCCTTTTAAAGCCTGTGACTTTATGCAGTGCTCTTTAAACATCAAGTGGATTCTTTCTCAATTACACATTGCAAAGGTTAAAAGAAAGAATTCTTTAATAATAAAAAAAAGAACAATAGATTCAACTTATGTTCTAATCAAAGGATTAACACATGATAAAATAGATAGGATAAGATAGACTTTTAGGCAATATATACTTATTTGCTTCATTGACCGAATTCCTACCAGGATTCAGTACTGTATGTTTTAGGTAAAGATTTCAGTTGGTAACAGCCATGTTTTGTTCTAGGAGTTTCCCAGCGCAACATGGTTCCAGAGGCGGGTATCCAAAACAACCTTTCTCCTCATTGTTACTAGGCAGCGAAAGGATAAATGAACCTGGAGCGAGGGATTAACTTGCAATTAGGACGATGGCTCTTATGAGTGACTCTGCCTTTGGGAGCGAGCTGGCGCTGCTGTCGGGCAACATGCTGCACAGATGCTGTAGCTGAAAGCGCCATAGATATGCTGCAAGAGCTTTCATCCTCGATGTGCATGTGTGAGGTACTGCGTCGTTCCGTCTCAGCAGCTTAAAGATCTCCATCATGTACCTGGACCGTCATACTACTGCGCGACGAGGGTCTTTAATTCGACAAAGACCTTTCAGAAGTAAAAATATAAACTAGGGGCATAAACAATTAAATGATACCTTCATAACATTTCGCTCCTCTCCTGCTTTCCTTCAATCATTATGCAGCAAATCTACCTTTTTTTTTTCCTTACGTTTATGGAAATGCTGTACGGCTTAACTAGGTCTTAACACAGATCGTGTAGTGGGGGTTGTACATCACTGCAGAATGGTAGCACAGCCTTAAGCACATGTTCTCTAACAGGCGTACACACACACACAAACACACTCACACTCTGCTCATCCATGTATGACCTGCCTCTGCACTGCTGCAAGGTGGGCTGGGCAGGAGTGCATCTTTTTCTTTTCTTTTTTTTTTCTTCTGAGCACAGCGCTGCTTTCTTTCCCTCCAAACATCAACACGCTTCTTAAAATCACTCTGTTAGTCCAGCTCTGCTTACACACCAAAGTACATAGGGGGAGCTATCCCACCTCGAAGCACAAATAGAGCCACTCTTTTAGGTCGTGGTATGAACCAACACACCCCTGTTCCCTCCTCTATTCCAGAATTGATGCCAGGAGGCTGTGTACATGCTCCTAAACACATGAACACGAGCACTAGGTGTGCGACATAACAAAATGCTTCAGCTTAAACAGGGCGAACACTAGCACATGCTGACTTGTATGAGATAGTCCTGGGAATTGATAACATTTGGTTTGTTTGTCTCCGAATATGATTTCAGGTGGCATAAATCACAACGCTCAGGACGTTTTGTAGGTGATCAGAACGGCTTTAAATAGCGTTACAATCTCAATCGGCCTGTTATGGACATTTCAGCATGTTTTTCAGACTTCAGTCTCCTCGATTGTGTGCATACAGTTCTACTTTCGCTCCGGTTTTTCACCGGAGAAGTCAAAATGTGCCTCTAATTTAACATCTGTTCCACCATGATATGAGCTTGGGGATAGACACGAGGGAGTGCTAGCAACAAAATGACTTTGAGAACGATTTAAACTCAAACAGGATGGGTGCTCGCTCTAATTAATAAAAACCGCACACATGACATGCTGGGGCTCCAAACAGTCTACGAGGGTAAACATGTAAAAGCGACTCTGGCTTAGTCAGATACGGCCTGTTTAAACCCATTTCAAGTGCAGGTCTGATTGGAACAGCCGCCGCTTCGTCTCTCGTCCTCCCTTTCCTGTCTCTCTGGGCCTAATAGGAGCTATTAGCAAGAAGCTTCTCCGCCGCTCCTGGATTACTGCACTATATAATTGCGGCAGGAGAATGGCACGCCGTAACCACGGCTTAAATGGCACGAGTGCAATATCTGGATGAATGATTTGAAGGTTTTCGCTGATTCTTCAAGCCTCGCTACCCTCGTTGCTATACTTCGGTTTCATTTTGAGCCGTTCTAATGGCAACACGCCGAAGCTTTCACGCACACGCAGGTAAATATTGCGTGGACGATCAAGGTTGAAGTGGAATTTTCTACGATGGCAAACGAAGCACTTTCTCAGACTTCTGCCCCTGCCCTCTTTTCCAGCAACCGGAAGTGTAAGTTTTCCATATGCGAAGAAACGAACGAGCACAGTGGCGCATAAAAAGAGGCTCTCCTGCTGCATGCACTGGTTATACTTTAAAAGCTCTTTCTCCTTTATCCAAGAGAGCAGCTCCTCTTTTGTTCTGCATAAATGCCAATTACCTAATTCTCTCTAGCATGCAAATCAGATGAAATGAGGGCACGGCACATTGCCCACGGTGTGAGCCACGCTGCTGTTTCCACAGTGACAAGAAGGGTACCTTTTGGGACACTTCTCTACTTAACACTTTAATCAAGCTCCATTTAGAGGGGAAAAAAATGTAATAGAATTTTTTTTTGCACAGCTCTCAATCTCTCGCTTTCAGTCTCTCCCTCTCTCTCTCTCCTTCTGTCTCCCTCTGTCTCTTCAAAAGCTCGTGAACCATAACAATCACTTAGCCCGCAGACCGCATATACTTCACTCGCTGCCAAAATACACACTTTGCCATCCCAAATATTATAATAAAACACTAACATTTGCGCAAAGCAAATTCGCTAAGCCATTTCATATTAGTGTAAATTTCATCCTTTCATTTTTTTTTCTTTTCCCGTCCCCCCACACAACGGAAAATATTCATTCATTTCCATAGCGGGTCAGAGCACTGCCTGCTCAATTTGGCAGATCTTCCAGTGTAAATGTTCATACTGTGTGCAGGATGTTTAAACGTGAAACAGGAGTACTCCTACTGTGTCAATGTGTGATCAAGTGAGCAAATGATATTATTTACAGCTGACGAGAAATTTCTGCGAATACTCTACAGTGATAAAAAGTTTCCAAAAACAAGCTTCAGACTTATGAACAGCACTGAACCATCACGGACTTATCTGGTCTGCGTCCTCAGTTGCCGGAAAAAATGGATTCACGTTACAGAACAGCCGCGTTATGCGAGGCAATTTGTATAATTTGTTGTTTGTTAATGCTTTACTGGAATACGAAGATATTCCAGTGTTCTGTGATGATGCACAGGAGTATTCGTGGATTGTAAACTTCTTGTCAAATAAATCCTTGCATTACCACTTCAGTGCCCTACATGGGTATTCAGGGTTTGCTCATAAAACAAAATGTACCCCTACTCCTGAAAAAAACCACAAGGCATCATTAAACATAATAGAAAATATTAGAATAAAGAACGCAACGCAACAAAAAGCAAGTGGCTAGATAAACGAGGCATTATTAAGAGAAGCAAACAAAGTGGCCGCAGTAAGGCTCACTCGCATGACGTTACCTACACCAGACTCCACTGTCAGGATGTTGTTCTCACAATCGTGAGCTGTGTTTATTTCTAGCAAACACAGTGCTGAGACAACTCTTCCACAAGAATGTCTAAAATGTGTTTATCCTGTAAACGGCTTCTCCCATCTAAGCTTTGAATCTTTCCAACACCCACTTCAATGGGTTATTTTTAATAGAGTCATTACATATAATCGCATTAAGCCGATCTCAGTTCCACACTGAAACGCTACAGAATGTGGAAAACTACCAACCAACCTGCTCATTCGCATGACTTCCACGCCACCGAGCCTTAAGCAGCAACAAGAGCAGAACATATCATAAACAGCTCCACTGAGACGAGCCCTCAGCCCTCTCTCATCTGCAATCCCTAAAGCCCGGGTACTTAGGGGAATAACAATGAAAGAGGTGTGTGATAGTGCCAGAGTCACAGGCTCGGCGCCCCCGAAGGCCCTATCTGACATGTGATTACATTTTGCAACCAGCACAACCTCGCCATCCCCCCCACGCCGTGTCACAGACGTCCACTCCTCAGAGCGACCTCGTTAATGAGGGGCGAAGGGCATCCGCCTCACCTCCACAGGCCACAGCTCGGGCCCCGAATACTAATTACACCAACAACCTGAAGGTTAGATAGAGAACGGCACCGGAGAGTGGGAGGGCCGGAGAAGGGAAGAGGAAAAGGAAAAGAAAAAAAAAGAAAGAGTGCAACAAATGGTCCATGAAGCATCTTGTACAATAAAGCACTCCTCTGTGCAAAAGAAGTCAATTGCAAAGAGCTAGTGAGCCTTCACATGAGCCAGCACTCTTTTGTTATCTTTAAATGCTATTGACACCTCACTTAAGCGGCATCAGAAGGATAGACAGACATGGGCATATTTGGACAGAGAGTCCAATTTAAGTGCCGGCTCTCTGTAATGCAATGTGTCATTTTGGAGAGCGAGAGTTCATGGAGAGGTACAACGCCGCTTACAGGAGGTAAGGCGAGGCTGACTTTCTTAAAACAACAGACTGCACAGGGGTGGAGCTGAGGGGATTGAAAGGACGGTTGTATTTCTATATTCTACAGCTATCCTTCATAAGGTCAGACTTACCAGCCAGTCTTTACATGCTCTATTACTACACTGTTCAGAAAGCTACAGATTTTCATGCACTAAAATATGCTTTATACGTTTTTACTTTTACAAGGGGCGGTCAAGTCAAACCGAGACTTCAAATTTCTTGTGAATGAAGGTGTGAAAATGATTGCCATTTTCAGAAGACTTCAAGCACAATAAGACTTTTAGCCATAGCATAACATTTTAATGGTGCAAACGTTTTAAAGGCGGCTGTACGGCCACGAATGCCGTGCCGAATGAGGTGGCCCGGAGACCGATTCACTCGTTCCCTTGAATATTCGAAAATCGAAAGGGAACTTGTCAACAACTTGCAGAAGTGGCACATCTGTCTGTGGGAACTGTACATGCAATCATTTCCAAATGTTTGAGCAATTACAGGAGTTCCTGAAAGGATAGTGAAGCAGGAAGGCTGGTCATGGCTCTGGTGTCCTGGGAAAACTTTCTACCTTGATGATATCCAAGCACTAGTGAAGTGCATTACTGGAGAAGGATTACTGTATATAGAGAAACAAAGGTAGTTTTTACTTTTAACTGTTCTGTTATTCTGCACAATCAAAAGTCCCTGTGTGAAACTTGTACTTTTTAGACTCTGTCTGCTCTTTCTAATCAATGAAAACATTTGTACATTGTTCTGGATGAATATATTTAAGAGTTAAGAAACATCAGAGATTACTGTTGGCAGAAATGTTTGATCAGACTCCCAAATGCTGTTTCATAGCCTGTGGGTTTCGTCAGACTGCCACACATACATTGTGAATATCTCACCATCAAATGGCTTTTGCACGAAATTACACAATTACTGACTGAATATAATACATCCAGCTGTCTATATAGTCACTGGCAGCTCAGTGGTAAGCTTCTTGCCCGTCACATGGGGTTGCTGGGCGCCTTTAGTTCCAAGCCGAGGCCCAGATGAAAATGGAAAGATTGCATCAGGTGTAAAACCTGTGCCAAAAAACATGTGGATCAGCTGTACTGACCCCTAACAGAAAGCAGCTGAAAAAACGACAACATCAACATGCCTGTAACCCTGCGTTCACACCGAACGCAGCAATAGCGTCAAAACGGCCGGAAGTCATTCATTTTCAATGGGAGCCGGCGGCGAAGAGCGGCGAAGGGCGGCGAGAGCGGGGAGTTGAAATCAGCTCAACTTTATGGTAATGAGCTATGACGCGGTTGAGCGGCAACCAATAAAAAAGTAGAGGTCCTCCGCTTGAGCGGATTCCGCGGAACGCGGTCCTGTAAACTTTTGTTCCGGCGACATTAGTTCCCAAGCAAAATGGAGGAGAAGTTAATTATTGCGGTAGCGGGTTTCCCGGTTATTTATGACATGTCCCTGTTTGTGTGCAGAGACATTAATTAAAAAAATGAGCCGTGGACAAAGGTGTCTGAAATTGTTGTTGTTTAAATATAATATGAAATATAATATAATAATAAAAAAATATGAAATTAGACTAGCAATTCACAGTGAACAGAAGCCACACCATACAAATGCCTTATAATTTGTTTATTTCTACAATACAGTTCTTTCTATCAATCAATTTCTTGTTTTCTTCCACATTTTTGTAAGTCTCCATAAGATCAACAAGATTGATTGCTTGCGGCCCCTTTAAATACAAGAAAGGCATTCGGTCTACATCAGAGTGGCGAAGCGCGGCGACAGGCGTCGGCGGCAGGGTGTGAAAATGTGCAGTGAAAATCATAAAACTTTCAAAGATAACCAAAATAAAGGATTACGCAATTAATCATTAATCGTACATGGGAGTGTCCAAATCATGTTTTAACAGTTTAATATTTTAATAATCAATCTAGAAAAGTTTAAACCCCATGCGCCACGTTTAATTTAATTTATGTTAGTCCCTTTTTTTTTTACTTTAATAACGTTTTGTGCTAACGTTTTGTGTATGATGTTTCACATTCACTTCAAATAGTTTTCCTTATTAAATGTAGTTGTGCTGTACTTACTAAAAAATAGATAGAAAAATAGTGGATTTGAGACTGAAATGAAACTTTATTTGCCTAGTGTATGATGAAACAGTATCATAATGATGTAGATCTCAATTACGACATTAAGCTAGCCCTAAGTTAGCTGAAGTTTAAATGTTCATCCCGAATCAAAAATGCTCAGCAAACATTAAAGGATAATTCAAAACAAAGCCAGATAACTAAGATTTGTTTAATCATTTATTTATACGTTTCTAAATTATTTTCATTCATTTTGTTCTGGCCTGTTTACACCATGTGGCGCATTCTCCTGATAAACTAAGATAACGCAGTGTATCCTGAGGGAGACAGGAAATACGCTATAGCCCAAATGTGAATAATACAGCCAATTACAGTCTCAGTCTTAAACTCTGCATTTCCAGAAAGCCAAAAGCAAATTAGGTGGCAGCTCTATAAACCCATATCT
The DNA here is from genome assembly GCA_030347435.1 of Clarias fuscus. Taxonomy (NCBI): domain Eukaryota; kingdom Metazoa; phylum Chordata; class Actinopteri; order Siluriformes; family Clariidae; genus Clarias; species Clarias fuscus. The sequence continues at coordinate 16,206,603 of CM059218.1, forward strand.
CACCCAGCATCACGCTGCAGCAGTTAAATGCTCTGCTGCAGTTTACCGTCGGTCTTTGTAACTGCGAATCTGCGCCTATTAACGAATGCTTCAGCTGTATCAAACTGAGCACTGCTAATGTAGGAGACATGTCGTTTTCATATGAAGTGCTCCTCATGTACCATTGTTGTCTAAGTGCGCATAACATGTCTGTATAAACTGCTCTACAAGCTCAATAGGGACTGCTATATAAATGATTCATAGTTAGGGGGGGAAAAAAAGACAGCAATTAATTTTCAACTGTTTGGTGTTAGTGTTAGTGTTTACACGTCCATTTCCTTAGACCACAAAAAGCTCATGGAGCAATCAGTCACCACTGTAGGTCACATGTGGAGGTAGCAGGTTTATATAACATATATAGTGAGAGAGAGAGAGAACAAGACAGAGACAGACAGACAGATGGACTTACAGTATGAATGTCAGAGAAACAGAGAATCTCTGAGAAGCTAATGCAGACTCTCAGTTCTGCTTCATGTTTAAGGTTCAATGCCACACGCCCACAAGTGAACTCGACGTCCTTTTACTTTTTTTTTTTTTCATAAGGGACAACAAGCAGACTTTAGGAATTCATCAAAACATTATATGTACCAGAAACATTACATAACACAAAGAGGCGTTATGGTTTCCACCTCAAGCTGACGTCCCTATCACAGTTCTGCAGCACACCGCGGTTCATAATCACGGTCATTCCCACGTCAACTTTATATAAAATTTTTATTGTTATTTAGTTTCATTCAGGTCAGAAAAGCAACCTTTCGTTTTTAACAACATGCAAGATCCCTGTAACTAAATAAATAAAACTGCAAAATTAATGACTGAATCAGTTTTGGACTAGGACAGGATAGGACAACTGGGGACCACCATACTCAATAATCAATAGAGACCAAACTTTAATACTACACAAATCAGAGACATTTTTGCCCAGTTACTCGAGTCCACACTCAGGACTGATTTTGGCTTTGTTTATAATCACAGGTTTACTTCCACAAGATTCTATTCAAAACTTTTTGAATATAAAAACTGAACAATTGTGCAATTCCATAAGTCACTCTTGTTTGTACAGTTTAGACTCTTTACTACAGTAGGCACTCAACTGCTGCTATCGGTTTCATCGTGTTCACTCAGTACTAACACTCAACCCAGCCACTGGGGGTTTGCACAAGTCAGTGCACCCTCAGTGCTAGTCCCAAATCATATATATGGGCCAACTGATTCACTGTGGTGACCCTGATCAGGCGCAGACAAAAGAGGGCACAATAGTCAAGCAATAAAGAACGGCACTTTTTAGATGCCTATCATGTCAGTGAGGGTGTAACGGAATGCAAAATTCACAGTTCTGTACGTTTCTTGGTAAACTGAAGAAAAAAAAAGAGGACATGAAATTTCTTTTCATTTATGATGACATCAAATCCTAAACATAAATTTGTACAGCCTTGTAAACAACGGCAAACTGACATATTTCCTTAGAATACAAAGAATGCACAAAGACACATTTTTTTCAGTATTTTTTAGTACAACCTTTCCGGTGGATCTTCTTTTATTTATTTTAGGACTTTATTATTGGGTGAGTATAACATTTCTGATTTCCAAACATCAATATTCATAAACAAATTTAAATGGTACAGAAAAATATTTGTACGTCAGAAAAGAAAGCAGCACTTTATAAGCGACCACATTTCAGACAATAAATAAATAAATAATGGAAGCTGGATTTTGCATGAAAAAAAAGAAGCAGGTGCAACAGTCCACGTCCTCGGAAGAACTGTGGGTGGATCTGCGGTAGCTAGTAGCAAATGTCCTTATGAAACCGCACAAATTGTACCCGACACTAAAGAGACTATATAGCAAAGTGTCGTCACACCGAATACTTTGTTTCTGCAAACTGCTGTTTTATGTATTTTATGTGTATTTGTTTGCATGTTGTTTTTTTGAAGATTTACTAATCCTAGGCCCTTTGCGCAGGACTATACATCTTGGGATCTATCTGCAGCAAGTTCTTTAAGAATAGTAAGAGCAATATCTATAGCCAACTGTGCAAACAATGGTTCTTTGAAATAAGGCCTATTTAAATGTTTTGTTTTGTTTTTTACTTGTGCTTTCTGCACAACTCTGTGAGCCCTTCTGTCTGTCGACAGAGTAAAGGGAGAGTCTCTCGATCATGACACTAAGGACCACCAACAGAGGGGTCAACTCAGGGTTTTATTCAGTCAGAGTGACGTCAAATAAACAAAGCTGCATACAGTATAAAAAATTAAATATACAGTCAAAATTCTTCCACTTAAATGAGTTATACTGTATACTGTATGCAGTTATTACCTTAAGCAAATTATTTGCAGAGACGTACAGTATATTCATTTATTAAATGTAAAACACTGACTATACAGTTCAGTGCTTGGGAACAAAAATATACATCGCTAATTCGAAGTGTGTGGCTAAGAAAACCTAAACATCTGTAGAATACGCCGAGATCGGAAATGACATCATTCTAGTTAATGAATTACAGCATAGGATGTAATGCACAATTAGATATTAAATAAACTTGTTCATGTGACTTTTCAAACCTGTAAATTCGAAATCCCTTATAAGTAATGTTTAAATATTTTGCTGCAAGTTAAGTCGTCAGCGCCCCGAACTAGTTAAAGCTATACTGTATTCACAATGCACGCTGAAACAAACGTCCCGTACTGAATGGATGAATGCATGTATACCGTTATACCTCTACATGTCACTGTGTGTGAAAACCTACACACAAGGAGCTGTCATAAGATTTAAAGCCACACAGGCGAGCATGAAACATGCTTTTTTAATGATGCTTTCAGTGCAAGCACCAGAAAGGTGATCTGATTGCAGTGCTCAAGTTCCACGAACAACTGCGTTTATATAGCAATAATTTCACCTCCTCTCTTTTGAAGAGGAGCAGTAATTGGTTTTCTGGACCACGCCCAGGTTCAAATCAGTTTTCACACTTCAGCAAACGTACTAAACTCTCAGGGTCCAGAAGTATAAAAAAGTCCTAAATCCCAACAAAAATAAATAACTCCAAAGAGATACGTGGGCGGCACTCTGGCTTAGTGGTTAGCATCGCCACCAGGGTCTGGGTTCGATTCCTGTCTCGCGTACATGTCCGTGGAGTTTGCATGTTCTCCCCATGCTTGGTGGGTTTCTTTTCCAAGTCCAAAGACCTGCATGTTAGGCTAAGTGGAATTCCCATATTACCTGTCGTGTCTGAATGACAATCTCAGGTCTGGCAACTCGACCCCTTAAGTAACTGGCACAGGTTATGTCTCCAGCGTGTGGAGTACTTGTCGCCCTTGTGGACGAACCAAAATACTCCAAAAAAATAAAAATAAAAAAATAAAAAAACGAATAACTGTCGTCGAATCATGTTTGGCAGTCATCGCCACAATACTTGGTACATTTGCCAACTGATTTCTCTCCTGATACCAGTTTAGTGTTCTTAAGCCGTGTGTTGCCTGTGGTGAATCTGTCATGGCAAATTGTATCCTTTAGAATCTAAAGCATGAAAAGATAGATGCTGGGAAAGAAAAAAACTTCCAAGAGATCCCTATAATTTGAACTGATCTTATCATACCCCATGGGAATATGTTACATGTAGTGTTTATCAGAGGAGGCAACATTGGACATGCACCAGAGTTATCGTGTTATTCGTAAACAATACCCAGTGGCCTGTATCTATTTATGGATATAGGACAGCAGAGCCTTATTCTAACTCAGCCCCTAGAGATATCCATCTACTCTCATTGAGAATATCTGGGGTTTTTTTTTAAGGTTTCTCCAAGCAGTCTCAGTCTCTCCTGCTTCCTCTGCATTATTTCTGCTCTCTCTTTTTCTCTCTGCCTGCCTTTCTTTCTTTCTTTCTCGCTCCCTCTTGTCTTTTTCACTGACAGGATGTCTGTTCCATACTCCGCTGGGGATCTGAACACAGTTGTACTGAAGCCGGGTATCCTTCTTCTACATGTTTCCCACAGCTTTCCAAGCATCACACACAAAAAAACACAGCCGCAAAAAAACACAAAAGCAAAAAAAAAAGGAAGAAAAACAGGCTCTGGTTACTATTCAGTTCATTCTAGGATCCGGTGTGTAATGTCGACCTACGCCTGAGAGCAGTGAAGATTAGCAAAACGCAGGAGCAGAAGTAAGCACCAGACACGTAATTGTAAGCGCTGTCAGACAATCTAGAGTGAAAAGGCCATTTTCTCAAATGTCAAGTTTAAGTATTAAGGGAAACAGCAGTCGAATGTGAGCAACTGGAGTTCGCATTTCCTTCTGGGTTGTGAATGTCGTTCTGCTCTGATCCGCAAAAATAGAAGGCGATGCAGTTGTGAGCTAATATACAGGACGTGAAATGCATTGGGTTGACTTGAAGGACACGGCACTCCCGTGTAAAGGGTTCAGTGCTCGCTAAAGAGGCTTTTCCAGGTGGAGCTGTGTTGTTTCTCTCAGCCCAAGCTGGTGATTAAAGGTAGACGTGAAGCTCCTAGCTCTGTCACACACCCAGCGCTCCAGCAGAGCGAGAGATTCCCCGGCTCACCACGTCTTTCCTAAATGCTACAGTGAGCGCTTTACATCTCCCTGTAAAAAAAAAAAAAAAAAAAAAAAGTGTCTATGCTGTCAAGCGTGGTATGGTGTTTTGCCTGAAGCACCCCTTGTTTGTCAAACTGTTTCATGTTACATTGTCATTAGCCACCTGTTTGCTTGGCAGTGCCAGACATCCAACATAACAACTCGGAACAAAAAAAAAAAAAAAAATCAACCAGATCTGATTTCTGGCTCTTTTTTTTTTTCAGTCTTGGTTCCAGGTGAGTTTCTCAGTTACGTCAGTATAGATCAGAGACTGCAGCTTCAACATGGCCCGCGACTGTCTGCACACCTGCACCTGGACTGAGATGATCCAGACTTCGCCCGGAGTTTGTCTAGACCTAATGAATCATCTTATTCGGCACCAGCGACCAACCTCGGCTGCACACTAGCGCAGGTGCAATACCTTAAACATCTTTTCTTCTTCTGAGGGGCCTTACATGACGAGAAGTCAGGCTCTGTTATATTAACTGTATCCCAAATATAAAAATTATGATATACACACTTTTCTTTTGATTACTAGTTTCATATGTGCTGGATTGATATCTATATTGATGAGGCACATACAGTAAATCTAATAATAAATATATTTTTTTAATTAGTTGCTGCTGAACGAAGAAAAGCACACCATTATATATATAGGAGGTTACGGAATATGGTGTGTCAGATATGGTGCGTCATTTCTTAATAAATAATTTTTAAAAATCTCATTATTGGCAATTTGGTTTGATGTAAGAGAAGTAAAAAGAAATAATAAAACTGGCATTCTTTCTGTTCTTGGGAAATATTTAACTCCAGGGTGTTAACAGCATCACACCAGCCCATCTGTAAATATTTTTCCTATAACAGCCCGCCCCACTGCGTTTTATTCCTTACATATTGTAAATGAGTCCAGACTTTATGTAACGCAATATGTTAGACTAATTGTAGTGAGATGCTAAACAAATTGGCAGTAAGATCTGTCTAATAAAGCTGACAAAGTTTCCTCCTAACTCCTGAATGAATAATGTCATGAATATATTTAAACTTGTTGTACAGCTGACATGATGTTGGCACACTGAGAGCAGGAAATGTTTCACCGGGCTACATATTTACAGCATGAACCTTCTAAAGTCCTACCAACCAGCAAATCATAAACTCTATGTAAATGAGGTTCAAAGCGCAAACTGTCTCGCTTTCTGGGAGAAATTTAAGAAAAATCGGGCCTGGAGCCACGCGCATGTGCTGAATCAGTAGGAAGTGTCAGGAGCGGACTGAAGTGCTGATTAGCAAGAAAGCCATATGTTCATCTGACAGGGTCCTTCAAAGTAAAGATGCTGCATGGGAGCATGGCCTCTCGAGAGCACTGCTCCTGCTGCCAGCCTGCACAGACTGAGCCGCACGACCCTAGGATCACAGATCGTGTTACGCAGCCGAGGGGAGGGGTGAAGCCATGCGCCTCAAACGGACCAGAACACAGAGGAAACAGGAGTGAAAACTGCGTCGTCCACATGAAACCCATGAAACGAAACCAAGAACAGACATACAGAGGCGAGCGCTGGGTCTCTCACACCCACTGTGCCTCTGCACATGCCACGCAATCATTGTCACCTAAGAGGTTTTAATATATAAATACTCCGGGTGACTGGAGCAAACAGGCACAGCACCAAACTTGTTGCTAAATTTAGAAGATTTTCCATGCGGTGGCAAAGTCACAGAGCGTCGAAAGCGGTGTGATGTGCCGCCATCAGCAGCACTGGACACCTCGAAGCCTGGGTATTTCAGGTCACTCAGCCTCCAGTCAGAAAACATACAGCACATACAGGGGGGTGTGAAGAGGAACAACGCTAATGCCAGGGAGAACAGAGTACAGTTCCCTCATTAGCAAGTGGCCCAGTGAGTGATAAGAGGAAAAGAAAAGTTCACTCTTTAGCTTTGTCCTTTTCTGCCCTACGAGCTGCAGCTTTTCTGACAGCGTTTATTAGCCTGAAAAAGAACAGTGATGAGAAGGGCAAAAGGGTCAAGCACAGGAGGAGGCAACTGATACACTTCATTTAACAACACTCCAAAGTCAGCTCAGGATCTATCAACCAAGACTTTATAGCAATAAAAGAGTGCGAGCGAAAATGAGAGAGAAGATTAGTCAGAGATTGAGAAACGTGCATAATTCATACGGCCGTTGCCTGGGATGATTCTGCACATCTTAAGAGAGAAATCAGAGTCATAATCTAAAACGAGCCTCAACGGAGACCTTAGTGGGCGAGCTCCTCTGGAGATTCGGAGCTTAGGCCTTTCCTCCGTCAGAGCACATTTTCTCCTAATGACGTTCCTCATCCTGTCCTCTCCTTCTCTCCCAGCAGCCCCTGGCCTCCTCTAACTGGACTATCAAGAGATGCAGGCCATGCCAAAGCAGCAGCAACAGAGCAGAGGCACTTTCCTAAAATAATAATTAACCAGGCAAAATAAATAAATAAAAAAAATCCCCCAGAGCCACCCTCGTACTCAATTATTCTCGGTCTCTTTGCACTTTCCCCCCCATTCAGTCCCGGAATAGCACGGCGTGCATATTTCAAAGTGAAGTGGTGGAAATGATTACGTCAAGACGTCCAGCAGGTCCATTAACTTGCCTTCACCTGCCAGGCACAGTGACGATGAAAAGAGCAACAGCTTGGCAGCTGGCATTAAAACCCGCCGTCTTCATCAAACAAACTCACGGTAAACCTTGTTGACATCTCTGATTCGATATTCCCCACCCCACCGGCATGAATACTATATTATTCTTCGTGATACAGTACTCCAAGGCCCATGGGCTCCCATTATACGTTCTGCCAGTGTCGCATCTAAACAAATACAATGATGCCTTTCATCTATTTAAACTAATGCTTGTGCTGCGCGTAATGGATAAAGCAGTAAGGAATCTCAAGTTCTTCATCGCTTCTGGAAATGATCTATTTCAGAGACATCTGATATGCTGTTACCCTTGGCAATCATATCATAAACACGAGGGTAAATAACACCCTCTCTGCCACAAAGAATCTGAGCGCACTTCCCTGATAGGAACACTAACAGCCAAAAATAACCTAGTTTCCCTTTCCCGCAGTCATCATTATTGGAGAGACTGCAGAGCTGAGAATGCACACCATTATGCAGTGACAGTCCCACACATGGTAAATGGAGAGGCAACAACACAACAAATAATGCACTAATATGGCCTTTCTGCTCCACATGAATGTCAAAGACAGCGAGCCACACTGTAATATATACGGAGGTAAACAATATTCTGGGGGATGTGGCAACCGCAGAAATAATAGAAACATGGGAAGGGAGATATGCCACTATTCCGATAAGGCTCCCGCTCAGTTAATGGTCAAACTAACGAACTATCAAGACCTGGACAAATCACGATCTATTCTTAGACTGCTTGCTCACTACCGTCCGACTTTCCGCCGAAGCTCTTTAAGAGTTTCTGAACTGGAAAGAAGCGACCAAAGTAAGGGGCTCTCTCTGATTCGATTCCTCGCTAATTAGTGCTGCTTGCTGCTCAGTACATGGTAATGGAATCCAGGGGATTCATCGACTGGTTGCACTGTGTTTAAGGTGTGCAAATTACACAGGTTTCCTGTTACCACGGACAGACCGAGAGCTCGCTGAGGCTCAAGACCAGGAGTAGCACAATGAGCCAGAGAGGCACTCGTCCAGATCAGGGTTACAAAGGAGCAGAAAACTGTACCAGAGTTTAACCAAAACGTTGCACGCAATCTGACGAGTTTTTCAAAGAGTAACCAGGTCTTAATATCTTTTATACACTTTTTTTTTCTTTCCTTTTCTGTCTGTAAACAATTCAAAGGGCTAGGGATTGTAATAGGCTTGGGTATTGATTTCATTGTCTCACCGGGATAGAGAAAAACTAGATGGTTAGTTTATAGATTTTGAGTTAATAAGGAATTTAGAGGGCAATCATACAAAAAAAAAGAGAAAAGAAATTAAAAAAAAATATTTAAAAGTATACTTTTTTACTATAAATTGCTTTTGTTCTTTCACACTGCCAGGAAAGCAAGTGCCGCAAGTCATCTGTCACGGAAACCATCTTCGTTTATTGACGCGTCCCAGAATGCACCGGCAGATGCGGTCTGGGGCCAACGCATCACCTGCGCAGAGCTTTAATCTTGTCTGGTGACCTGACAGAGGCAGTAGCTCTGGCTTTAGGTCCTTTGAAGCTCAGAGCTCCATTAGCAATCACGGCTAAACCAGAACCCTGCAGCACGTCCACTCTCTCCTCAAATGCTAAATAAGGGCGGGTTGAAACACAGACGTCTCCCGTCTGAGAGCTGCTCCATCTCAGGTGACTTCAAGGCGGCGATTTGGGCTTTGATGCACAGTGTGGTGATGGCTGACGCTGCCAAAAACACGGGTGTTGCTGACTAAAACAACAGGAGGAACAATCTCTGTGTGAAGCTTCTCAGCTGCACCTGTGGACAGTTCACTGTTTCGCCATTATCTTGTCCTGTAGCAGCTGCTGTCTTGGTTCACACATCCACCGGATGCTCCCTCCCACTGCTTGCTCTACCCAGAGAATTTATGAAACCTTAACCATGGTGTAGTTAGCAACAGAACAATTCCCAATTTGCATGAAGTAACAGGCAGTTTAGTCAACAAATTCAACTGTTACTCCAAAGTCTTTGCGAAGTTTACAAAGACACTCCGAGTATCCTGATGTCTACATCGCACATCATCAGACGGTCACAGTCATCTTGGCGGAACAGCATCTGTGTCTGAAAAGAGGCCGTCTAGTTTTCTACGTGCTGCTGCACATGTTTGGGAGAAGCCATGCAGATTACAATGGCCAACTGACAGTGAGGTAAACAAACAGGGTCATCTAACGTTTACACCCTGCTGAGTCAAATTCATATTCTTCAGACATGATCCTCATATTAATATCACGATGACAAGCAGTGAGCTCTGCCCAACAAGGACAGATTACTGCATGCACACACACACACACACACACACACACACACACACAAAACTCTCTCTGATACTCCAATGACCAAGACAGTTGTCTCAAACTTATCTATGGACATGTGGTCCTACAGTGAAAATACCAACAATATACTAAATGCACGGCTGTATTCTTTATTAAATCTGACAAACTGTGGCTCAAATACAAATACGAGGGACGGCTAAGACAAACTGGGACTTGATGAAATTTCACATGAATGAAGGCATAAAAACCGATTGTCATTTACAGAAGACAAGCACAGTACGGTGATAAAACTCTGGACCGCAGTAAAACATTTCAATGGTGCAAACGTGTTAAAGAAGGCCGTACATCTGCGAATGACAATCCTAGCCGAGGTGGCTCGAAGCCCACTGCAGTCGTTCTTGAAAATCGAAAGGGAAATTGTCAACAACTTGCAGAAGAATCAAATCAATCTAAAAACTAACACCACTTGCACATTAAGGAACTTGGCTGAGAGTTATTGGCATCTCCCCATATCGTCCAAGCCATTTCCACGTGTTTGGGCCATTAATGGAGTTCCTGGGAAGCCAGCGTTTCAGACGTGATGCAGACAGTCCAATCATGGCTCCGGCGTACTAAGAAATCTTTCTTCCTTGATGGTATCCAAGCATTAGTGAAACGCTGGGTAAGTGCATTTGTGTTGCATGGAATTATATAAAAAAATAAAGATCTCTCATAACTGTGTTCTGTGTTCAAGTGTTCGACTTGACCATCCCTTGCATTATAATGGCTAATGATATAGCATATGCATGCAAACCGCTACTACAAGCTTTCACAACATGGAGTAATAGAAAACAGCCTATAAACACTAGCCTATAAACATCGGTCCCTTTGCCCTGGTACCCCTCTTCCTCTCGGTTTAATATATCTGCAGCAAAGTTGCGTTCAATTACTTTCGGTGCCAAACGTCCCGCTGCAGCTTCCTAGCTAAATAAACCGCCGAGCAGGAAACATGGCACCGGAGGGCAGCCGCACAAGTCTGCACTCCATTTCAGGCTTCACGAGTCCACCTGCCAGTCTGCTCCAACCACATCATCCACTCACCCAGACAAGCTGCTCAACCCCTCGCTTATATTAAATACCGCATGACTTAGAGCGTATAACACTATCAAATCAAATGGCCTGTGTTTGATGAGAAAATCAAGAAGCGGGCATATGCCTTGTATCTTAAACGATTAACAGTGCAGTTTAGATGTTTGCAAATAAAGAATAAAAACGCATGCCAAACACAAAGGCGATTTAATTTCATTAAGGCGACTTACTACGCAATCTGATTAGAAGAGCCAGTCATGGAGTGCTTGAGTCTTGTCTGCGGACGTAAGAATGTTTAAAGTCATATTATTATGCCCTGTCATGGACTGGTTTTTGATGGGGATACCTCAAAAGCAAAAACAGGAAAAACATATTTTTTTTTTTTAAAGAAGCGTTTTGACTTGTGACTTGGCGTCTACTTGGACTTTTGACGTTTGGACTATGAAGTAGTCTTAAACAATTCAATGTAATAGGACCTGAATTGAACTTTGGAAGGAACTTGAATGGCATCTCTCAGACTTCAGACGTGATTTGAGTGCAAGTAGCCAGATCCAAATCCAGCCAGAGCTATGCTAAAATAAGGCAACCTGCTGGAATATACATTAGTTTGAACACCAATCAAAGTTTATTTCATTGCAAGGGGCTGCAGGCCGTAGAACATCTCCTGATCACCGTCAGTGTGTCCTTGAGCAAGGCACTTAAAAAGCATAGCGTTTTTTTCCCCAACAGTTCGCTAAAAAAGATCAGTGGTGGCCCAGCAGCTCAATGGCACTACAGCGTATGAACCGAGGAAGCAGTACACTGCATGTCACTTACAAAAGAACAATCTTGTTCTCACGGGCAGAGCCAGTAATCTCTAACACAATTTTACCAGGAATGATTGAAATGCACATTGATTGGCGCGGCTTAGAGCGCTGCTTCAACACCAGTGATCGACAGCCTCGGAGTTAGCGCTAGTATTCCTCTGCTAAATCCTATGACTTGAGGTAATATCATGGCAATATACTGTAAGTAAATAAAACTGACAAATTACTGAATAAGTCATGAGCTGACACTGGCAACATTTTCACTCTCTTTCCCACTCCCTCTCCCTCTCTCTCTCTCTCAGCTTCAGGACTGCCTCAGGTATATCTGTAAAAAGGGTTTTTTTTTTCCTTTTCCTCTATTTCTATATTTATTTTGTTGATGAAACTGTGACAAAGTAATAGGCAAATGAGAGTGCATAATGTAACCGGTAAACATAGGCTGTAAATCTTGCCCCCAGCTGTTGTGCAGAGGTAGCACTGCTGTTAGGGAATCACAGCAAATGCTGTCTATTTGTTATTATGCAAAGCTAAATGAACTGACAGAGAAAATCGAAATGCATTCCAACCTAATGATAATGGAGTCGCCGTGTACGACAGGGCCACAATTCCTCATTTTACTACCCCGCATTTGCATTTTACTTAACGTGAAAAATGTTTCGGCACTGCGGAGGAAAATAAATTTGAAGAGCCGTGCGGACGACTCGCTGATTAGCCGCTGCTAGACAAACCTGGCCCTTGACAAGGACAAATTAAATAACAACCTTAAAATATGCAAAATAGAATCATGAAAGTAAGATAGTCTAATTAAAATGGTCCATTTTCTCCATCAGGTGCTCGCTAAGATTTTACACACCTCCGCAAAGCAACATGCAAAATGGCCCGAAATTCTCTTTAAAAGGTTGAAATCGAGTGGAATCAAATCAGGATCAGGGCAAGAACGTACTTGTTAAGGAAGCAACATCTTTGGAATCATGGACTGAGATGAAAAACATAGGCATGGCCGGTTGTTTTTGGTTGGCAGGACTGCATTTCTGTTCAAAATAAACAGCTTTGTGCCTTTGATGACTTGAGTTAATATTTCACATCACTGCCGGTATTTACAATCTAAAACACATGTTTGGGTGTGCCACATCGTGGTTAGACGGCACGGTGGCTTAGTAGTCGTCTTTGCTCCTCCAGGTCCTGAGTTCGATTTCTGGGTGCATGAGGTTTGCCTATTCTCCCTATATTTGGTGGCTTTTCTCCAGGTTCTCTGGTTTCCTCCCACAGTCCAAAGACATACAGATTAGGCTAAGTGGGGTTTCCAAATTACCCGTAGTGTGTGAATGCAGATATCAATGTTGAATGGAGGTCCTACAACGGTCGTGCAAATGGGAATAAATACCAATGGTCACCACTGGTCTCCACGGGAACTAGTTGGATAGATAGATGGATAATGTGGTTACATTATCCTTATGTTGTTTCACACTCATAAAAAGCATAACATAAGGAGACCCAATATGGAAAAGGAAAAAAAAAAAAAAAAAAAAAAGACATTTTAGGCATTCACAAGGCTCTGCACTGTGTGTGTAGGGGAAAAAAAACATCATGAAAAAACATCTTGCTTTTTGTCCATTTTTGAATTTGGCAGGATAAGGATGCATGACGGCGTAGTGGTTAGCGCTATGGGTGCACTGCCAGGGTCAAGGGTTTGATTCCCCTCTCAGGTCTGTGTGCATGGAGGTTGCTTTGTGGTTTCCTCTGGGTACTCTGGTTTCCTCTCACAGTTCAAAGACATGCAAAGTAGGCTAACTGGTGTTCCCATATTACCCTTATTGTGTCTGTGTGTGTGCATGCATATGTGCCCAGCGATGGACTAGCACCATGTCATGTTGCTCAGACACACCTCTGTGTTCAGCATACATTTTCTGTCATTTGACACAAATTCTAAATGCCGATGTGCAATTTTGGTATTAACTTCTCCATACAGCCCTCACTATGGAAATCTTGGGGGAAAAAAAAAAAAAAAATTAAACCTCCTGCCCCGTGTTCCTCTGTGAGCTGAAGCGAGGTGTGTTGGTTTAAAAGCTGGCCATGAGTGTGCTTGTTTGTTTAAGCTGCAGATTATGCAGCTGATAAAGCCTGGCTCACAGCAGAGAGACGACAGGAGAAGAGAGAATGAGAAAGCCTGCTGTGGTCCCAGTTCACAGCCCACTGTCCACTAAATACTTTTCAGCCAATCACCAGCACATAAGCCTTCACACTCCCTCTCCCAGTCTACTGGAACCAGAGAGACCAGGCCTGCACTCACAATGAGGGATTTAGTCTCCTGCTGCTGGGCCAAAACGTGAAAAAAAAACTAGATTTCATTAATCCCTACAGCTAGAGGAGAAAAAAAAAAGTGAACCTGATAGCTTCCAAACTAGAAGGTTGTAGGACGCCCTGGGCTTTGCTCTCGACACTTATTTCCGTGTGTGAAAACGGCACAGTGTTTCAAGTGCATCACCTGGCCCCTTTTTGCTTCTTGCACCCTATTGGTCACACGTGGGTCTCCACATAACATGGAGAAAATGTGTGAGCAGCTTGCAGAGGGTGCTACTGCCAGTCTGTGAACAAAACTTATATCGGAGTGAGAGGAGTCTGACAACAATAAGGGTTTTCTTTATAAAAAGTGCACGCAGGTGGCGTCACAGCTTCCAGAAGTCTGTTTTCTTGACCGCTGTCTTTGTATTCATTCAATCTTCTCGCTAGCTTCGTGTCTTCAACACCATAAATGCGAGACAAGTGTTACCAGGAGAGGGACAAAGGAAAAAAAAAACTTTAATTTGTACAGAAAAGTCTGTCCCAGGCTGCAGATCCAGGTATAAATGATTAGACTGGCCTGTTAGTAAATCTATATTGCTGTATCTGCAGTGTGCTTTGCTTTTAATGGGGCCCTCTTTTATATTTAAATTCTCAGTACTCTCTGTGCGACAGCAAGATGCCTTACCTGTTCTTACTGTATATCGTATATGAGTAAATGCAAACACTGAGGATGGGAACATAAAATAATCACTTCTCCTCCACTGTCTAGTGGACAGAGTTTATCAGTCAGCCTGCGGCTTGTCCATAGAGCAGCCACTTTTTTTTTTTTTTTTTTGCGCTTATTTGAAGAAATAAAACTGATTCATTTATTTAAGTTAAATTTTTTAATTTCAAAAAGGCTAGGGATCATAACTTTAACCCTGTGTTAGTTTCAATGGGAATCCTGTCGACTAGACACAGCTGGACCGTCAAAGTGGTGGAACAGCAACATCCGGTCATGTGACTGCTTACACTGACCAGACGGAATTTTTTTTTGCATATTTTACATAATAGACATTGTATTAAGCTCTAAAATGAAGTAATGAATATTTGTCTACATTAATAGCACATCTACAGTAACGTTAGTTAATAATCAGTGTGCTGAGGTAAGCTGTCAGTACATCTCCGTAATCTTGTCTCTAAGGTTGCATAGACTGAATTCTAATAACTGAATTATGATGTGTTTCAGTGATACTTTTTCATGCTTTGTTTTGCACACAGACAGCAAAAAATAAATAAAAATTGTGACTTCTACTGTATCTAACCGAGCAGGTTAAGACTTCTAGGTCTAAACAGAGAAATCTGTAACAGACTTCAAATCCGGACTCAAAGTTCGGATGCAGGCTTGTCACAATATTTGTCAGTATCATAAATTCATTTGTTACTTGGCCACTATTAATTCTGCAATTACTTAACAGTGATGAATGGCACTTTAGTTCATTTAAGCATTTAGTCATTAGATTTCCATATTAATTGAGCCCTGTTCTGTGAATGCTGTTGACATAACTGGGTTAAACAAATCCAGAATTTCCTTTTCTGACTGCAGAAAGCCCTAGTGATGCTTTTTGGAGGACGGAATAAATATAAATTTCTTCCTCTTCTAGATCTAAATAACTTCCAAAGCATTTAAACAAATTTGAGGTATTTTTGTGCACATATTCGGGTCGCAATCTTTCTAAATAACCAATTGATCTGATTTAATAGCATCATCCAAGCAATTGTGAGAGCTGGATGGCGAGCCGATGTCACTCGATTAGAGTAGCATTTGAAAGCGGTTGTATTAAAAAAAACTACACGTATAAGTCCAGACTAACATTTAACTTAATTTAATTAATTTAATTACTTAAACTACTAGAGATGATGAAATAAATTAGATTCAGTTACGTATCGCAATTATTTTACGTGGTAATTCATCCATCACCACACTGACTCCCGAATCCATTTTTTCTTAATTAATTTAAATTTATATACATTTTCGATGTTAAATTTTGCTGTTTGTCTATAATCCTGCAATAGTGCACCCTAAGCTATTCACATACTAGCAGGCAGGACAGTATCCCGTGTGGTAGGGGCAAATTATTGGCTTAATTTGTTTAGAATTGGAAGGAAACCTAAAAAACTAAATATACTGAATCGCGATATTTAAAAAAAAAAAAAAAAAAAAATCATGATACTTACAGAATCTCAATACAAATTGTGTTTTGCAAAATGTATTCCCATCCCAGCCAGCATTATTAAAAGCCACGCAGACCCAAAATGGACTCTTTTGTATTCAGTCTATTATCTGATTATCCTGAATGAGCGGAAACCAGTGTAATACGAAACAAGGCAAGTTGTGCATTTGCAAACATCCTCGTTTAAACGTAAATGTATAAACCTTCATACGACGATTCTGCATGTGTAAAATCATTAATTACGTTGTTATTAATGGAAGCATTTGTCAGATACCAAACTATAAGACCAAAAGTATTGGGTCACCAGACCATCACACCCATATATGGTGCTGGAAGTAAAAACTGCCCACACCTTTCTTCTCAGCAAAAGAATTTCCTTGGTGTATAGATCGAGGTTTTTTTACAACATGGATTCCCAAGGATTAAAGGAGAAGAACTTCAGTTTCCACAGGCCCGCCCAACCTCAACCCTGACCTCAACCCTGGTGAAAACCTTTGGGAGAAATTAAAAAGCCAAATACACAATAGGCTTAATCACTGGATGGCATTGCCCATCCTCATGACTTCTCTAGTGGAGGAATGGCCCTGAAGTCTGCGCGGCTTCCTGCAGGACTCTAGTGGAAAGCCTTTCAGAAGAACTTTATCATAACAGCGTTGAGGGACTCGCAGGTTTGGATGGTTATGGGGCGATACAAGTGTGATGGTTGAGTGTCCACATACTTTTACACTTTAAAGTTAAAGGAAAAATCAACAAATGCCATAAAGATAACGTAATACTTGCCAAAAAAAACAACAAAAATGTTCTGATCCAAAAAGATAACACACTGCACTGATATTGTCTAAATTGCTTAGACATACATAACAGTTTATTTTATTCTCAAGCTTCTGCAAATAGCCATAAATGAACTGCTAAGCTATTGACAGGCCACATCAATAAACACAGCTACAGTATATTGTACTCTTAGTTAGTTTATCACTCCTCAATAATCTTTCCATTCTGCCCCCTAGCTGCCAACAGTCCATGCTGTTTTATAACCACAGGCGGGCTAAATTAATGGCAAGATCATTTATAAAGCTGTGGTCTTTCACCGTTAATTACTTTGTATAATTTCTGCTCCAATATTCATCAACTGCCTCTTTTGATAGACATAGCGGTATTAAAACCCCAGTATGTAATTCTATGATCTGCACAGCAGTGTATATAATGAGCAATAAATCAACTTTCATTTACTGTCTATTGCGAGCTATTAATCTTTGCTGTGTTACTCAGAGTGTAACACTGAGGCCAGCTGTCTCTCCGCTCCACGCACTCACTAACGCCGTCAACGCTTCCATATCTTTCACGGATATGAATGCACAACGTCAACACGGATCAAAGTAAGTCAACGGTGCCAATCAAAAGTTCAAGTCTAGGTGGCATCTTTTTTCCTATGTGATGTTCCCCCCCCCAACCAACACCCCAATAAATTTTCCCACCACGCTTCTCCTCTGTGCGGGACTGTGATCTCTTGCCGTGTTCTCAGATGACTCGTAAGAGCATGTTCAACTGAACTCGAGCTTCTGATAGTCAGAACATCATCTTCACACCTGAGTGTCTGGAGCTGGAATTTAGCGAAAGGGTAAAGAGCAGCGTAGAGGAATTGAGGTTGGGTTATGAAGCATCGGGCCTACAAGAGCTCAGAAAACACAACAAAATCACACTGAAAGCTGAGTGGGAAGAAAAAGAAAAAAGAAAATCACAAAAAAAAAAAAAAAAACATGCACAGCTATTTTTCCGACAATATCCACATTTTTATGCACGTACGAGAGGTGTTCAAGTCAAAGCGGAACCTTTTGATTGTGCAGAACACAGTTATGAGAATCTTTATTTCTCTATATAATCCCCTGCTGCGCTAAAGCACTTAGCTTGGCATTTTACTATCGCTTGGATAGCAATAAGGTAGTATTTTCTTAACACACTGGAACCATGATTGGACTGCCTGCTTCACATCTGAAACACTGGCCTTCCAGGAACTCCTTTAATAGCCCATGCAGAAATGTCTTGGAGCGAGGTCAGGACTATCAGGAAAGTCTATATGTTGGATGTGGAAATAACTTCCAGTCGAATTCCTTAATGTGCAAGTGGTGTTGGTGAATGATTGTGTGTACAGTTCCCACATACAGATGGGTCTCTTCTACAAATTGGTAACAAGTTACCCAGGCGGTCCATTTGCTGAATGACTGCAGTGGGCTCCGAGCCACTTCAGCTGGGTTCATGGTTTTCTTTAAAACGTTTGTGCTATTCAAATGTTTTACTGCGACTAAGAGTCTCATCACCATACTGTGCCTTCTGCAAATGTCAATTGTTTTTTTTTTTTGCCTCCATTAACAAGAAATTTAAATCACAAGTCCCAGTTTCACTTGAACGCTCGTCGTATATTCGTTCAAAACAATGTACAAATGTTTTTAAATTGATTAGACATGTGGTGATGAGACAAAGACCAAGCTGAAATATGACATATGCAAAAGTAAAACTAACTAAAAAAATTTAAGTGAAGTAAAAGTAAAAACATAAAATAGTTTAGTTCAGGAAAGTCTATAGGTTCCTGTATTATGTCAAAATTATTACATACTATATAAGGACATTTTTTTCAAGAAGGACATTTTGTGTATACAATATGTTTAAGTTTTGATTTATCGTACTATTTAAATGTACCGATTTTATGTTTAGGTTACACATTGTTCCTTTACAAAAAAAAAAAAAAAGGCATTTTTTATGCTAGCCAAATCATTATCATACATTTATATTATCTTAATTAAGTTTTTATTCTAATACATTATCATTTTTCAACAGCCGATTCATCTATATTGTGGACACTACACATAAGACTACTAATATAGGAATTTTTAAAAATGCTTTTTTTTTTTTTTTTGCATCGGGACACATATTTTCCTATGCCAGCACCTTGTGATTTTTCCTATGTTATATAGCACACCTCTCTACACCCCTCTATTCCTTCTCAACTAACCATTTTCTAACAATCACAACCACTTGTATCCAGCAGATCGGTTTGAATTCCAGTAAAAGCTTGAATACCATGCCTTATCTATTTGTTTCCTTTCTTCAAAAGATTAAAGGACTCTAAACTACAGTGCATGCTGCAACATTTCAAAAGACTTACTCCATACTAAAGCTTCCCTGTGGCATCAGCTTATATGTTTCTCTAATAACAAATCATATCTTTCAACGAACGCGAGCTGAAAACAGCGGGCTATGCCGAGGCTGCCTGGGTTCATGTTAGAAGCATGCACAGAAAGCCTCGCCTCCCCAAGGTCAACTCAAGGAACATCAAAAACTCCGCAGAGGCAGCTGTGGAAACAAGCGCTGCGCCACAGTCACCAATCAACAAACAAGCGCTCCCCGAGTGGCCTGCAGACCTCGGCTGCTCGCTGCGGGAGCACGGGACTCAGAAGTGGGCAGGAACACAATCATCAGAACCGTCTCACATGATCACCCTACGTTCAAGGCACAATGCGCAAAATGAATCAGGGACGATGGAGTCTTATTAAAACGTGAAGAAACACTGAGGCAAAACCTTTTTATAGTGTTCCCTCAACTCTATGCCCTTATTATAACTATGTAAAGCAGCGCGGTGTAATAGGTTTTAAGTCCATGTCACTGAGTGTTTTTTTATTATTATTATTATTATTATTCAGCCTTTTATCAGGCTACACTCATCCAATAACATGCACTGATAATAGAGAAGAGTGTTTTTCTGAGGAGGAAGGAGAGCAACGCATGCCTCCACCTAACCCACAACTATTAGTCCCAAATCAATCTTCCCTGAAGGCTACAGTCGTGTCCGTGGAAGGGATAAATTGCTGCTATCAAATAGACATTTACATCTGAGCGATGTGGTCAGTGAGAACATTATATCTGTATTCCCATCCACTATCCCGCACTCCGTCAGACATTTATCCTCATAACTTTCCCATTATACACCGTGCGCTGACCATCAACTGTCATCTGGACAGCTCAACTTCTCGGCAAAAGTGTTCTAGCGCTGCAATGCTAGCTTTCCAAATGGTCACTTTAACATGATGATGCGATTCCCTTAATGATGGTGTTATTTAAGGTTGCCATCTAAGCATCTGAGAGTCCAAAGAGTCAATATATATTCAGTTGGAGTTTTAATATCATTTGTGAACACTCGCACTCTCACTGTAGTACAGATGACTGTTGAAAACGCATAGTCTTAAAACAGACACTCAGTTGTTACAAGTAATATTAACTCGAGCATGTACTCCTAATTTTATTCCCGCCCTGGGAATAGTCCTGTACCTGAAGATACAGTAACTTAGCAACCAGGGTCATGTGACCACTTACTTCAACCTACAGGGATTATAACATTGTACCTCGCAGTATACGGCACTGGCAGGGAAGTCCTCAATCCACGTCCTTTCCGATCCCTCGCACTCCTACACTGTATTTGTAATTTATTTATTTCGTGCTTTCAGCAAGCAAAGCATTCGGCAGATGGGGGTACGTCTCTCCCATTACGCCAAAAAGCCCTCTGCGTTAGGGCTGCTCCTGAGGAACTGATTACAGTGCTTTGGTCCGATCAAGCTAAACAGACATCATAAGCCTTAGAGGCTTTGAATAGAGGCAGGAAAAGAAGGCTACACGACACACACTCATCCAATATAAAAGCACACCCCAAGCTTAAATCTGCAAAATGCTGAAAATCCTCATGATTTAATAGTCTTTGAGTAACGAGTCCTGCTGACCGGTGTCCTCTACAGTCGGAGGCAAGGTCAAACATCTCCCAGTAAACAATGTAACAGGGTCACACACATTGCTTTACTGTACCTCCACATCCTACAGCTTCATTAGAACCCTGCTATGCACACTCACACTTCCTCATGATTGATAATTAAAATTTGATGTAGAGATGGACAGCCCAGTGTGTTAGGTGGATCCCTTTCATTCATAATTGATTGGCAATCGTTTTGCCGATTATCAGCACCGTGAGTAAGTGTCAATGTTGAACCAAAGGCGGGACTCGTCGTTAATCCGATGCACTGGTTAATCAGTGTAACAGATCCAGGGCTTGAGAAATTAAAGCGCTAATGTTTAACAGCTGCATATTAAGTATCAAGAAGTCATTCTTATAAAGCTTTTCCACCAAATAGTAGGGTGTGGAATGATATGAGAACTAATCGATAATGTCACATTTTGTTCTTATTTCATTTCACTATATAGTGTTTTTTTTTTTTACCAAGGTGCCAACAGTACCAAACTGGGACATATACAGCTCTAACTTTAAATCCATTAACTTTGAAATCTTCTAGGATTTTGGTTCCCCCATGTGTGTGGCTCCACTCCTCTTGGGTGTGTTGTGGAAACTGGCAACAGGCATTAGCAGCAGATCATTTGGATGCAGCGAGTTGCGGGGTTGGGCCTCCGCGGATCAGACTTGTTTGTCCGGCACATCCCATGAATGGGTGATCGCACTGGAGAAATTTGGAGAAGGGGTTCACTGCGTGTCCTTGTCTTTCTTGTCGTGGCCAGCGTTTACTTTTTGTTTGTCAGTTTGTGCTACGTTTTTCTGTGGGATAGGTCCAAGAGGGCTGGCTCCTGGTTCCTGTGATCCTGTCATTTACTGGGATATAACTGATAATCAGTGTTATTCAAACTGGACTCCATATTAACTTAAAGACATCAACTGTTATACTGAACTTCCAGCATCCTACCACACAGTATGACTGCAGATCAATCCCTGCTATCCGTTACCACCCAAATGAGGATGGGTTCCCTGTTGAGTCTGGTTCCTCTCAAGGTTTATTCCTATTGCCATTTCAGGGAGTCTCCTTGCCGCCGTAGCCATTTACTTGCTCATCAGGGACAATCTTATCATTTTGATTCGTACATATTCACATTTCATACAAACTTCCATAATTCTTTTGATTGTGTAAAGCTACTATGCGACAATGACAATTGTTAAATACAAATAAAATTAAACTGAATTGAATTATTCAATTGACCTGCAAGTGGTGTTAATGATTTGTACTATGACATACAATGACCACATATCACTTAAAGTTGTTAGCTAGAATATTTCTTTCTGCCAAATAGTACACAATGGCAACTTTCAATAATAAGGTCAAAAAATGTGGAAAACCTCAGTGTGGTTACACACTTGTCATATGTAACAAAGCCAAATTCAGAGTAAAATATCAGACATTGAGCTTGTCTTTCACTACTGTTGTTGTCTGTGTTTTCTCTTAAGCGTCCTGTATGAAATGACATCACCACCCCGCAAACGCCAGAAAAGTCCTAGTTTCAAAGAAGCTATTGGGCACTGAAAGACAGTGCCCGATACAAAAAGGTGACAAAAAGCAATATAAAAATCATACACAAAAGGTGTAAGGTGCTGGACCACTACGAGACACCAGGACATATTCACTGCACCTTGATATAGATTCTCCAATTCTCTGGAATTGTACTGCAGAGTTTAATACACCTTTCTTTCAAAAGTCATTCTCTCAGTTGGTGATGATTGTGGTGGAAGAAAGAACTGTCTCACATGTCACAAAAAAAAATTCCGTAAGGTTGAGGACTGGGAACTGTGAAGGTGGTGGCACATGGTTATTATTTTTGTCCCATCAAACTATTTAGGAAGTCAATTTCTATTTATTTCCATTCACTCCATACATTTCTATTTATTTCTATACACCCATCTATACTTAGTTAGTGAACCATACACTCACCTAAAGGATTATTAGGAACACCATACTAATACAGTGTTTGACCCCCTTTCGCCTTCAGAACTGCCTTAATTCTACATGGCATTGATTCAACAAGGTGCTGAAAGCATTCTTTAGAAACGTTGGCCCATATTGATAGGATAGCATCTTGCAGTTGATGGAGATTTGTGGGATGCACATCCAGGGCATGAAGCTCCCGTTCCACCACATCCCAAAGATGCTCTATTGGGTTGAGATCTGGTGACTGTGGGAGCCATTTTAGTACAATGAACTCATTGTCATGTTCAAGAAACCAATTTGAAATGATTCGAGCTTTGTGACATGGTGCATTATCCTGCTGGAAGTAGCCATCAGAGGATGGGTACATGGTGGTCATAAAGGGATGGACATGGTCAGAAGCAATGCTCACGTAGGCCGTGGCATTTAAATGATGCCCAATTGGCACTAAGGGGCCTAAAGTGTCCCAAGAAAAGAAAAGTGTGTCCCCCCACACCATTACACCACCACCACTACAGTGGTAACAAGGCATGATGGATCCATGTTCTCATTCTGTTTACGCCAAATTCTGACTCTACCATTTGAATGTCTCAACAGAAATCGAGACTCATCAGACCAGGCAACATTTTTCCAGTCTTCAACTGTCCAATTTTGGTGAGCTCGTGCAAATTGTAGCCTCTTTTTCCTATTTGTAGTGGAGATGAGTGGTACCCGGTGGGGGTCTTCTGCTGTTGTAGCCCATCCGCCTCAAGGTTGTGCGTGTTGTGGCTTCACAAATGCTTTGCTGCATATCTCGGTTGTAACGAGTGGTTATTTCAGTTGCTCTTCTATCAGCTTGAATCAGTTGGCCCATTCTCCTCTGACCTCTAGCATCAACAAGGCATTTTCGCCCACAGTACTGCCACATACTGGATGTTTTTCCCTTTTCACACCATTCTTTGTAAACCCTAGAAATGGTTGTGCGTGAAAATCCCAGTAACTGAGCAGATTGTGAAATATTCAGACCGGCCCGTCTGGCACCAACAACCATGCCACGCTCAAAATTGCTTAAATAACCTTTCTTTCCCATTCTGACATTCAGTTTGGAGTTCAGGAGATTGTCTTGACCAGGACCACACCCCTAAATGCATTGAAGCAACTGCCATGTGATTAGTTGATTAGATAATTGCATTATTGAGAAATCGAACAGGTGTTCCTAATAATCCTTTAGGTGAGTGTATATCTTGAGGAAATTTCAAAAATCACATTTTAATACACTAAAATAGGCTTACAGTCTCTCTTTATTTCGTTATAAAAATATCTGAAGGAGGAAGACAGAGACAGTAAGAGTTACATGAGTGGACAAAAGTTCATCTATATCGCAGAGCCAGCAATGCCAGGAGCAAACAGAGAAAATCTCAATCGCAAACCAGTGAGATGTATAGTACCAATCATAAATCTTCTGACTCCATTGTATTTCCTGATTTGTATTTCGTTCTACATTGTAAAACAATGCATGACTAAATATAAAATATTTCGATTCAAAATTGTCATTGTCAAAGCAGCTTTACACAATCAAAAGAATTATTGAAGTTTGTACGAAATGTGAACGTGTATGAATCAAAATTATAAGATTGTCCCTGATGAGCAAACCGAGTGCGACGGCGGCAAGGAAAAACTCCCTGAGATGGCAGTAGGAAGAAACCTTGAGAGGAACCAGACTCAACAGGGAACCCATCCTCATTTGGGTGATAATGGATATCAGAAATTGATCTGCAGATCTGCTTTGAAAAGCTGATCTTGAGCTGTATCTGCTGCATATACTCTGTAAAGCCTTCATAAAAGCTTCAATCTAAGGTGCTGTTTGTTAATTGGTGATTTCTGAGGCTGGTAACTCTAAATGAACTTCTCCTCTGCAGCAGAGGTAAGTTTTAGTCTTGCTTTCCTGGGATGGTCTTCATGAGTGCCAGCTTCATCACGGTGCTTGATGGATTTTGCAAATGCACTTGACAAATGTTGTTCTTGAAAGAAAGTTTGACCTTAGTGTCTTAAAATAACAATTGACTGTATGTTGTTGTTACTTAATTACCAAATGCCATACGTGTCATTTTTATAGTTTTGAAAAAAAAATCACTGAACTGACAATGTAGAAAACAAATCCAAACTGGTGTCCAAACTTCTGAGTAGTATAGTGTATTTAAAGCCGTCTATAAATCTCGATGTCATTTGAACAGTGACTTGACAAATTCCCCAATATTACAACGTAATTTATAAATCTAATTTTTCTAAATGATCAACTGACATATTCAGGTGATTTGGTAGCATTACACTTATTAAAGTAAAGAAGGAATATGCTGAGACGAATGTTTGTTTAGGTCCCTTCTGTCCTTTCAGATATTATAAACAGCATTTTCCCCCGGTGCTTATTAGCAAGCAATATGCAAATGAAGACTAACCTAAGTGAAACAAGCCAATTATTTCAGTGCTTCATTTATCAATTTGAAGGAGAAAAACACCTGCTTGCTTTAATCCATCAATCCTACTTTCAGCATCATGTTTCACTAAATGCTAGATAGCTAATAAATGAAACAGTAGAAAAGTTGAAGAATCACAACATAGAGAGCAGTTTGTGCTAATTAGAAAAGAAGATGTGCGTGCTGGAAGTGTTGCAATGCTACAGATGTCTCAGATGTGAATCTGTCCATAAGCTACTAGCTACCTAGACTAAAAAAGTTCTGATATGAATGTGACACGTTACTGCAGTGAAAAAAAAAAAGATTAATGTATAAAAATATTAAAATATTGCAAAAGCAGAATCTCTGCTCAAGTAATATAAGTAAGTTGACCAAAGTAAATAATAGTACGTTAAAGTGTAAACTAATTAAACATCTTTACTTCATTTATTTATGTAAAATTCTGCTTCTGTAAAAGTGACTGCTGATGAGACGATCATGGATTATATTTGAGAATCAGTTGATTTCCTGTATATTATGGGCAATCAGTTATGATTCCTAAAACATGCCATGTGTTTTTTTTCCCCACGCCTGGGCAACTGTGTAGCAGAAACACACATAATGTCAGAGAAAAGCATATGCATATAGCGTTGATAACTGCTAACACAGCATGGTTGTGGAAAATGGCGGACGATGTATCCCAAGGTGACCTGATATGCAATTTTCCTGAAAAAAAAAAGTAAATATATAAATAAACAGCCGCTCCCGGAGGCAGGCGTACTTTGATTTTAGGAAAAACAATATAAGTAAACCAACAACAAAGGAAAATCCTAACCTGAAGAGCGTGATATGAAAACTTTGTCACAAGGAGTATGTGTAGCATGGTAAATACAACTTCTGCTTTGACAACAGTAATAGTTGCTTGTGAGAGTGATCCTAGTTGATATACGTATGTGTAATGTACTCCAGGTGTAGAAATAGTTAATCGTGGTGGAATTGATTTTCAGAAGCCACAAAGCATGCAAGAAGTTAACAGATTAATAACCGATCATTGATTCATTTACTCAAACTGATGATCGATTATGGAATGGTTACTAAATCTGGTTCTGCAAGAAAATTCAAGAAGTCACCTTGGCGTAGTTAAATAAATTCATTCAGTAAGTGCGTTATCCTAGTCAGGCTTAGAAGGTGAATCCACGGCCTATCTTTGAAAATTTGAGCACAGAAACAGGAAGCCCGTCTATTACAAGAAAACATGCATACACTTTAGCACTTGGTGGCAATTTTGAATCTCAAAATCTCCGTCTGTCAGAATTAATTTTTTTAAGGTAGGAGGACAGCAGATACCCCAGAAAACTCTCAACAGCACAGAGGCTGTAACCTGAGCTCAGACCCGACCTGGACAGCTTAGAGCTGTCAGGCGGATCTGTGCTGACCTCGGTACTTAAATGTTTACAGACAATACAATTCTCTAACTGGTTTGATTTAACACAAAGAAAACTCATAATAGAGCATCATATCAGATCTGAATGCACAAAGAGTGCAAAGTCTGTAGCTCTAATTAAAATAAATGCATCGCTATTGACGAACACACGTTTCCAAGGTTTGTCACAAAACAATTCTAGATGTAGGTCTGGTCTTCTGCTGTATTGTTAAGAATTCATGGACTGAATTGTTTGGACAACCTTGGGTGTCTTTCCAAAGCTCGATTACGAAGGCTGTATGCTTAATTAATAGAATTATTATTATAGTTAGACAGCACACCGACTGTAGTGTATTATCTGTCCTAAACGAGTCGCAGAAACATCTGGTTCCAACCTATAAACAATGAGCAAAGATGATATTTTGTCAGTCAGTGTCTCGGACCATGTGCTGCTGTTTTGCTTCTCAATAATAATAAGCTTTGCGTTCGTTCCTATCGGCCCGGCGTGGCAGGAATTTGCTGCTAATCAAGTGTTAGCCATATGGCCGACAGACAATCGCTAAATAGCTGCAACTTGACAAAATGAGAGGGAACAATACTGCTGTAACACCTGTGCCCCCGTGTGCTTCATTGTGACTAATAGAGGCTGGATTCTGTAGAATAAAAACTGGAGTTTGTTTTGCTTTGGCAGTGTTCGCAGCACAGGGAGAGAAGGTAAAGCAGGTCAGTTTACAGCTCTTTCATAAGCACTGTCCTTCCTGTTGGTTCAGCTGGATCAGCACTGTGAACACTCCTGGCCACCTCCCCTCGCCCACACTTAGACTTCCACACACTCCTAAATGCTTTAATCTCTTCACAACTACTCACATTCATACACGAGCATGTGCACAACACTGGACACATTCACAGAGAGAGAGAGAGACGGAGAGAGACGGAGAGAGACAGAGAGAGACAGAGGGGAAGGAGAAAACTGGAAGTTGTTTTGTGTGCAAAATCCAGTTTGTGTGCTGTTATTTGCAGCATTACGGTGGCAAGCTAGGAAATGAAGGTAAGTGGTTTCACAGGGACTGTGGAGTGAAGCGAATGAAACAGATACCGAGGCAGTGATTGCACTGGAGCATGAGGTGCTGCCAGAGGAAGATCTGCAAGCTCACCGTTACATAACTGTGCAGCCACTGTTGACAAACTAAAGCATTTCGACGAAGATTTAAAAGCAAAGTGGTGAGCGATGAAGGAGGTTTAAGAAGTATGGCGCAAAGTCAGTTCAATTCAGTAGAGAAAAAAAAATTATAAATAAATCTTGAGGTTCCTTTAGGATCACAATGCCCGGCCAATAGGAAACGAGTGCACGTGCACGGATGGGATTCCTGACTGAGTATCATATTAAACAGAAGTGAATCAGGCAAGCCTAAGCAACTAAAAAAATAAATATTACATATGAACCAAATCAAGGGAAGAAGAAGAAGCTTTAAGATATGACGATTGGAAAGTACTTCCCTGAGATAGTGGATAGCTTTAAATAAAAAGCCTGCCACTCTTTCATACACACACACACACACACACACACACACACACACACACACACACACACACGTACGTCTGTCTCTCCCTGTCAGTAATCTCTCCCTTTCTCTGCACAAGAAAAACGACCTCTAAATTTAGCATCAGATTTATCATGCAGAAGCAGAGGCTCCAGCAAAGCCAGAGACTGTGGGGTGGGGATGTGTGTGTGTGTGTGTGTGTGTGTGTGTGTGTGTGTGTGTGTGTGTGTGTGTGAGTGAGTGGGAGGGGGACACATTGAGTGAAGGAGGCGTTTCCATCGAGGCGTTGTCTGTCCATCACGGGTCACTCTCTCAGCCAGTGAAATCTCATGACCACATTTCAAACGCGGGTGCACGCGCTGCAGTCAGACGAAAAAAAATCATTCCGTCTCCGTCTGTCACCCCGGACAAGCCATGTGGGTGAAGAGAAAGTGAAAAGGACTCGCCGGGGGTAGACGAGGGCGTGTGCTGTGTTTGGGGAAAAGGCCATGCTGCTGCAGTGGAGTGAAGGACAACCACTAAACAAGGACACTCTCTCTCTCTCACACACACACAGTAGCACTTAAGCTAACTTCTGCTACACAGACAGTTACCACACACTGCACACCTTATATATACACACACACACACACACACACACACACACACACACACACACACACACACACACACACACACACACACACACACACACACACACACACACACACACACACCCAAACGCCTACAGAGAGAGAAGCAGAGAACAGGATGTCACATCTGACAAGTCAACACTGTCACCGCTCGTGAAAATGTTCTGAGCAATATGTTCACGAGTGCTACATCCATATACTGTCACAGCAATGCAACAGAAAAAAAAAAACACAAAAACAGGAGAAATGAAATGATGTTTTAGTGAAAGAATGAAAACAGTACAGAGGGAAATCAGGGCGGGATTGCAGTACGATATGAGCGTGAAGTAAAATACAATTCATGTTACATAAAGTGAAAAACAAGAACAAGCAACGATCGTCCTGATTATTTTGATTGATGGTGAATTTCCAGTTATGTTTCTCAATTATTCAGCCAAGTTATGAAACGCGCTTTATCAGTGCATCACTTGAAATGGGAGAAAAAAAAAAAAAGAAAAAAAAACACCCTTCACTTTCCACATATTGCTCTGCACTCATTAACTGAATCTCTTTCAAATGCTAAATTGGACTACAAACATATTAGTAAATAAGCTGCCGCATTATTAAATCGATGGAGTTTCATTTCATCTTTATGGAGGATACATGTCTTATGACATCCAAATATCACAATATTACTGTTTTAGGTTAAATATTAATGTAATAAAATTGACCAATGAAAAAAATTTATTTATTTCTATTTTATTTATTTAATTTAGTTTATACTTCAGACAACCGTCTTGTGCTATCGCTCATCAAACCAGTGTAATCATCATCTGACAATATGAGTCATAAAACTGTAATAAAAGATAAAAAAAATAATAATTGAAGTAAGCCTAAAAACAACAACTAATCAGTAAAGATGAGATCATTTTTAAATTCAGATCTCCGCCACATGTAGCAACATGATGCTATGAAGTGCTACATTAAAAAGCAAAAAACACCACAATGCACCAAGCAGATGTGACCAGACCATGTGTGTGTGAGAGCCAATTTGTTTTTTCTTTTTTTACTGTTGTTGTTTTTAGGCATAGCTCAACAATATCATGGACGATGGTGTTTAATCACATTTTGATCCTGATCATGTTTTGTAGCTTTGTCATTTACTTTCGCAAAATAATAAAAAAGCATATTAATATAGAACATGAGATCCTGAGTAGAACATGTGATTATGGTGAGAGAGAGAGAGATAGGCAGATTGAGTTGGAGAATAACAGAGAGAGAGAGAGAGAGAGAGAGTGTGGGTGGAGAACCCCAGCACTACTTGAGTGTGTGAGACATGGCAGCTAACAGCAGCTTTAAAGAGCGTCTCAGTGCTGCAGTGCCTGCAGGGGTGGATATGGAGGCCTGTCTGCTCCTACAGGGAACTGCAACACGCTTGGCAGCCTTCAGCTCTGGGAGAAACCCTAAATGAAAGCTCGCAGATGCTCCAAACTGAGTTTGTCACTGTGTAATAACTTGTCTGAGCTGCTGAGGTGTTTCTAGGACTCACGGCCCAGCCGAACATCTGAGCCGTGAAAAAATGATGTTTTTTACAATCATACTGATGCAGCACAAAATGCCGTCCAAACAAGTCTTTTATTTGAAAAAAAAAAAAAAAAAAGTTTGTGTGCATAACGAGGAAATGCATATTGATTTCATGTGCAATAAAACCGCTCGCATAATTATGACAATCTGTTTTATGTGTGATGTGCAGTCCTAATCAATTTTGCCTCAAGTAATAATAAATAAATAAATAAATAAACAAACAAACAAAGGAGTATTGTTTTTAAGCAAACACTACGAGAACATCAGTGTTAAAGCCTTGATTTCGCGTGATCGTTGCACTAATGTCACGGTGCTCGTCAGCTCTCCTCACAGTACTTTTCTTTTTTTTTTTTTGTCTTACTGGAAGTGCTACAGCACGACCTGCAACATTGAATTTTACACAAAGAAACCTTTTTAGCTCGCCTACTTCCGAGGAAAATGGAGACCTCAAAGCAACAATGTCTAGTTGATGTGCAGCCAACAACTGCAACGAATCCTGTAACAGCAAACAGCATTGATTTTTCTTCCTGACCTTCCAACAAGATTGAAGCGAGGGTTACGCAGGAACAGCATGTCTCGGTGCACATTCTTATCAGAATACCTCGCCATAGTTAGGACGCGAAATATAGCGACTTTACATGCCGGATTAGTCTTCGCCTTGCTCTTCCTCGCAGCCGGGGCTGTTTTGGCTCGGCCCTAGACATGTTGCCACACTATCAGCAGGCCTCCATTAGATCCCTGTGCTTCTGCTGATCAAAACAAATCAAAGGGCGAAGAAGAAGGAAAAAAAAAAAAAAAAACACATCCTCAGAAATACTGTAATTGAGTGCGTTTGAAAAAAAACAGGAGAAGGTGGTTGGGGTGGGGGGAAAAAAAGGAAATGGACAGGGGGGGGGGGTTTGCAAAAGATTACTGAGTGTTGGAACCTAAATGGAGTTTTGTCAATGGCCGTGTTGAGAGCACCTCGTTTTCTCGCTCTTCTGCATGCCTGTTCCCCTCATTAGTGTCACTCAATGGTAGTTAGCGCTGGGTTAGCAGCAACGGCCATGAATTTTCCTCTACAGCGTCTCCTGCCAGTGTGAACACATCATCCCTGCTCCCTGACAAAACAAGCAGGGAGACAAAAGATGCCTCAGAAACAAAGGGGGGAAAAAATGAGACATCAGTCGCTGGAGCCTGGCATTAAGCCGTCTTACCTGCTCCACGACTGAGACGGTCATTTTTGTGTCGCTTTTTTGTTTTTTGCGCTTAACTAATCCAGAAAAGACGCAGGGTTTGAGTTCTTGTCTTCGGTTTTAGCGCATGTATAATCTGGCTAGCTACGACACAAGCACCAAAGAGGCAGATCTGCCTGGTTATCGCGGATGAACAAATTCGTCGCACACTAGCTGCAAATCTCTCATCTCTGAGCGACTCAGGTTCTACACGATATTTAAACCAAGCTTCAGAGACATCAAAAGATGTGCGACGGATTAAGCGAAGGGCCTTTTATCAAATCTGCTTTTCTCAAAACAGCAGAGAAACACATGCTGAAAATTTCCAGCTAGCAAAGAGAAGAAAACAGCTACGTTGCCGAGCTGTCAGCACGTGGGGCAAAATGAAAGCAGCGTGCAGTGGTGACGGCAGAGAGGGACTGAGTCATGCCTGCGCGTAGATCTTAATTGGCATCGGATGGCAGCAGAGGGCCGTTCGAAGATGGCAATGTTGGGATGGGGGGAGGGAACCGCCAAGCTGCCTCGCTTCCTCAAGAGCTCGCTACTTCTCAGTGGTGTCTCATGGACTTCATTAAAAACTCAGCCCGCAGTTTCCCCACTGATCACAGAGCCTCCACTCCCTCAGCAACGTCTGCTGCTTTGTAGCATAGAAAGTAAAAAACATTTTTATATAAAAACAGGCGCAAGGCAGGGAGTGAGGTAAGGGATTAAAAAATAAACAAATAAATAAATAAATAAATAAATAAACAAACAGCACGCGGACACGTATGTGGGATAGGAAAAATAAAAAATAAATCGGGGGGAGGGGGATTGACACCACAGCAGGAGTAAACTCAATTCCAAACTCCCTTGGCAAATCCCAAGCCAGGCTGATGCCTCAGAGCTGAGGATGTAGCTCAGGGAGCAGAACAAGTGCAGGCATTGTTTTGACAGCTCTCGTGGTGGTAAATGCCAGGACGTCTCTCCACTCAGGCTTGTTGTCTGTTGTGCCGCTGCTGAAACTGAAAGATCCTATCATGCTCTGTGCTGGGTCTTTTTACTTCCTGTTTTTTTTCCCCACCTCATTCACCCTCCATGCACTTTGAGCATAAATTGCGTTTTTGAGGAGAACGTCACTCATTAGACTGATTATTGCCAGTGGCGTGGAATTCGCTTGTGAGAGTCTGGTGAAATAAAGTCGGGAAACAGAGGGTGGCTGCTCAGAGCTTTCAATCGCAAACTCATTACGCAGTGTCTAACAGTGTTTGGAACTGGTGTCAGCAAAATGACACAATAATCTTTTAAAGGCTGCAAAAGCAATGGCCGCGAGCCAGAAGCGCTAAGAACAAGCACAAAGGAGGGGTGAAAAGGGTAAGATCTCCTGCGGTCCGGAGGAAGAAGAAAAAAAAAAACGAAAAAAAAAAAAACACAGGCCCAAATTCCAGTGAGGACAAAACTTCAGCCTTCACAGCTAGCATACGCGCTGTGCACCAGCGATACAGTTAACACTACAGCACTGGACTTCATGCATGCACGGTAATATGATTAAGAGATTACAGCCTGGAGTATAAAAAGGTTGAAGTAGCAGGTAGTTTAGTTTTCACCCGGTCCACACCATAAAGATCAGACACAAAGGGGACTACACAATAGACATGCTTTCACCAAAACATAAAAGGAAGAGCCAAGCTTTAAAAGAACTGAAGCGATAAAAATTTGATCAACCTGGATAGATTCCACCTACGGGCTTGTTATAACAGCATGATAGCTTAATTAAAAAGAATACATAGCTTTGGGGTAATGACAGTTTCCTCGGAGGGAATATCAGATCTGCGGAATCCTTTGCCTGCCCAGTATCACTCCGAATATCAATTAAAATCTTGTCAGGACATGCAAAGATGTGTTATGCAAATGTGGTGTGAAAGACAAAAACACGAAAATAGCAAAAACAAAAGCGGCAAAAAAAAAAAAAACATCTCCAGTAATGTCTCCAGTACATGCAGTGAAAAAAAAAAATCACGATGGCAAAAACAAAAGCCCTGTTCAGTCAGCACTCATCTGTAAAAAATATTTGCATGTCTGCGATTAAAAAAAAAAAAAAAAAAAAAAACCCTCTGCACCTTTACAGGACAAGTTAATAACTCTTGAGTTCTTTAACAAAAATCCAAGAAACACAGAAATCGTGCTACTTTTAATATGGATTTTCTTTCTTTTTTTCATAAAGAACAAAAAGTTTCCAAGGCTACCTGTGTAAAACCGCTGTCATTTAAATGGAGCTACAGGCACACTCAGTGTTCATGCACTCATTTGGGAAATAAAAAGCAGGCCAGCAATAGATAGACAAAACACTGTGGCTATTTAGAGCTTTTTCTACTTCACTGCACTTGTTTATTTGGACATGCTTACACACTTCATGCCGTTGGGCTGGAAGAAAAAGCAGTAATGTATTTGCATCATACTTACTATTTGCCAGTTGTCCGGCCTCGCGAGTCTCCTCTCATGATTGGAGGAGAGGGTGTTAATGCATTTGCCTGGAATTCATCATTTACCAGCTTTCCCGGGCACTAGGAATAGCGGAGATACGCGAGTGCAGTAGGAGTGCTGCTGGAGCCTGGTGCTTTAATACCCCCATTCATCCTAAACCTACTCTGAGCCAAGAAGCAGCATTCGGCCTGGGGCCCTGCAGTCTGCGTTTGGACCAGCCTCACTGGCACACGAGCGAGAGAAACAGTGCGTCATTTCCCCTCCACTGATTCTCCACTTTGGACAGAATGGAAAAAGTTCTTTATTTCAATTAGCCAACCAAGTGTGCTATGGACACCTGCCACCTACCAAGCTCTCTCCCTCTCTCTCTCTCTCTCTCTCTCTCGCTCCCCTCACCTCCTCCTGCCCACTATGGGCGGATGCTGCCTTCCATGCGCTGATTAACAATCTTAGGCTGTCTCACTAAAGCTCAAACCAACACATTGTAACAAAACTTCAAACAGGAACAGGAGCTGCTCTGAAAAGGCTCAAGGCACAACAAGGATGAAGCAGTTCAGGTGTAAAGGCTATGGCACGAATGCTCAGCAAACGGTGAAGTAGGGCACAGAGCGCATGGCTTAACATGTCTGCATCCATAGGAAGATCTCTGCCAACACAACCAGCAAAGGCAGCCAGATAACACACATTTTTTTTTTTGTTCCTTTCTTTCTAGGTCATAAAAATAACATCTCTGCTAATTATCTGTTTATGAGTATCTGATAATGATCTTCACTTAAAATAAGGATTACAGCATGTATATAAACATTAGGTTCATGAAGTACACATGACAAAAAACACAAAACATTCCATTAATAAGAATAAGAAATATAATCTTTCTTTTTGTTAAATTGAAGGAAATGTCATCTTACCTTGGGTTGAGCACGTCTCGGAAAGGCCACTTTAGGGTCAATCTAATAAAACATGGAAAGAAAGGAAATATTATAATATTGTAAAGTAGCATACACACTAAGAACATAACATACAAGTAATACAATGCTTTGGTGTACTATAATGCACAATACTTGTTGCAGCAGACCTGTTTGCATTTGTAACCACTAGTAACAAATAATTTACATATCCAACAAACTTCACTTAATAGATATCACACATCAAAGAAAAGCATCTTTTATAATTAAGAGCTTCATGGACATAGCCGTCTGGGACATGAGGGATGAAGTTGACATGGCAGAGTTTGTATTGGTGAGAGCTGAAGAATCAGAAGAGGCACTGGATCAATACTTCCACAACCTTGTTCCCTCTAGAGGGATTATCGTCATTATTGGTGACTCCTTCCTGCACAGTTACTGTCTGAATAAAAGGCCTATGAAACAGCAGAGGTTTGAAACACTTTTCCTCTTAAGAATCAATCTGTTGCAAGCTTATAAAACACACCACATGAACTTATCACTCCTACAGTAGCGTGCACCGTGATACACATATGATCCAACGCATATGAGTTATAAAGCTCATATCCAATCCCACAAGTATGGCAACATAAAGCATCATAGCATGGTATATATTTTCATCAACTACACTTACTATAAAAAGGCAAAGAAAATTAAATTTGTTCTTCGGCTGTATTGCACAGCAGTGATCATGTGACATGACAATATAACATGACAGTCTATTATAGACGATGATTTGAAAATGATGTGAATATAACTGAAGAAATGTTCGAAATTTTACATTAACGGATATCAGTTAATGTTCACAGTGATCAGTAAGAAAGTTCTTGATCTTAAAGTTCATGAAAATAAGAAAGTCAATTTTTTTTTGTGCTGGAAAGTAAGTGCACAGAAATGCTCTGTTAACTAAAATGATGTCAGATGATCAAGTATGCACTGTAGCTGGAGTCTTCCTTCAGGGGGAAAAAAAAAACCTCAAGGGGAAAAAAACATTAGTAGAATATTGCACTTCAATATACGGCATGTCTTAGTAGTTTGTCACTTCATAAAAAAGGTGAGAAATTGAAGACATGACCGTTCGCAAAGGGAAGACGAAGTAAACATGTCTCTTTCTGCTTTTTCGGAGGGAGGAATTGTCCTCCGCTGAATGAATTTGGTCTGAATAGAATGTAACATGTACTGCCTTTTAAAGACTCTTTCCAGGGGAAATGCTAGGCTGTTTTTATTATACTTTAATTCATCCAGAAAAGTGTTTAATCTAAAACAGATTGCTTTTAGAGAGGACCGCAGTCGGCAACCAATTGTCAACACACAATGCAATTTTCACTCCAGGTTTTACATCTGCAGCTTATGTAACCATTTTTTAATCAAATGTGAAATACTAAAGTGTGTCACACATTTTGCTGTGCTGCTCGGCTCATATCTATTCTCATACATTCAGCACCTCGGAAATTGCCAGTGCTAGTGAGGCGGGTGGGAAAAAAAAGGAAAAAAATATGGACACAAAGGAAATACAACACAAACAGTCATAAAAGAATAAATAATTTATATTAACTACACATATAATAAAATAAACATACTCACAAAATAGAAAAGACTGTGCTTAAAAATGAAGTTAATTGTGCAATATTGTGTAGCGGATTTGTATTAAATTGGAGAATATAAATCAGAGTAAATAAAACAGAACAGGATGGCAAGTTAAGGCTGAATGTACTTGTAGCTTTATTTTAGTAAAGAGCAAGATTAAACAATATGGTTTTAGGCAGAATTTTCACGGCGCTGCCATTTTGAGTGACCTGCTCTTTAAGTTTTTCCATCTTGATTTTCTCTTCTCTTACATTAATCAGGCATTACTGCTTCAGGCTTCACCTTTATGAATGAGGTCACACACCTCAGGACTGAATCAATGAGCCATGGCTCGGCTCAAGGTATGACATCACAAACTGAGCCACCGTAATCCCTGCTTTAGCCACCATCGCTGCCGTCCTCCTGATCTCAATCGCTCTCAATCCTGGACACATGGCTGCTAATGCACGCTTACTGTTTTTTCCTGTTCTTCACTACTCATTCCAAAACTCTGCTAACAACACAAACACCTTGACCTTTTTATTCCTGAGCTAGAATCCTAAATGAAGGTCTGTATAGAATGATTACGTAATGCACCTGACCCAGATTTGTCATGGGAAATATTGGACAGGCACATGATTTAGAGATACAACAACCCAGTTTCTGAAATAGACTGGGTTTGTATTGCTTTTTTGAGCCATGTGTCCTTAAATATGCCACCATTGTAATTTTCCTGGCTTAGGGCTGTGGTACAGTACGTCTGGTTTTTCAATTGCATATTCTGCATATTCAGTTTCATACATTGTCAATATTCTTCTCTTGTCCTCTTCACACACCTTGCACAAACTATTCATTAATGTTTCAGAGAACATACTTATGATCGCTTTATTGCAAGGTCAACAACATTATTCACTTTGCTCTCAGTATAAGAAATTCATTTAACAGGTTCATCTGCAGAAGACTAATATAGCACCATAACCTCGACTGAGCGATGCTGTGTTGCGTCTTTTCTTAAATCTGCTCGTAATCAACACTCTAGCAGAAAATAAAGTGCAAAATAATGTCCACTTCAGGAACAAAATAACTGTTTAATGTTAAAAATAAAAAGGAATGAGAAAACGACAGTTGGATCAATTCAAATTAAAAACTTTAAATTAATTTAAACTTAAAAATCACTAACAATTATACTAATTAATTAGAAAATAAATGAATCAACAGATTGATAACTGTTATCGTAATATCAGTTTAATTTACACAAAGGCTTTTCTTTTGTCATTTTTTTATGATTGTACTACATAATATACATAATAATTAGCATTATAAAAATAATTATAACACACCGATATTTTGTTCAACAATGTTTGCTGTGCATCCCTCCTTCCTAATCTGTCACATCAGTGTTTTTTTTTTTTTTTTTAAACCTATGGTTCAAAACCACTCTGATAACCTGTCAAGTATGAAAAAGACATAAAGAAGCTACAGTAAGCACTGAGACTTAAGGTTAGATAACACCTAGTCCTGGGGAAATAACAGCTACATAATCCCTTGTTGATTTCAGCATAAGTACTTTTGCACTCTACATTTCCTTCAGCACATTCATGTTGAGTTTTTTTTTTCTTTTTACTGGGAAGGAAATGATGTTGGACTGTTTGTCCACAGTCTTGCTATTCAAAAAAAAGAAATCAAAGCTTACTCATTCTTGACTCCCACTGGTTTTTCAATGACAAACCTCCAAATAATAAAGCTTCTGAAATACAACGTGAAACGTTTACTGGCCCCGAAACAGCAAAATGTCAGCGCATACTTGGTGCGCTTTTCAAAAAACGGACCTATCCGGCAATCCTAAGCAGTTCCCTTTGCTGGCGAAGGCGTGTAAATCTTGCTTGCAGTGTGACTAACAGAAACATGGTGCTGGTGTTGAAGAATAAGCTGCTTGTCTCTAATCAACATCCTGAGAAAATTTGGCAGATATTTGTATTTATTACATTTTAATGAACATTTAAGGACTAAAAAAATGCTCTAAGTTTAATTTCAGATATTTAAACTAAAAGCAGGAAATATAATTTGAAGCTAGGTATGATATTATATTTTATGGGGGGGGGGGGGGGGGATTTAGACATTATTGCACTCTCATAACTAAATATAAAAACACAAATCTTTGCAGATTCTGGGAACTGTTTTTATTCTTTATTTTAAGGTGTACAAAATAATTAGTAAATGGAGTATCTTTGACAAAATTATAAGCAATAAAGAAAGAAATGTATTATTAATGACA
Organism: Clarias fuscus; assembly: GCA_030347435.1. NCBI lineage: Eukaryota > Metazoa > Chordata > Actinopteri > Siluriformes > Clariidae > Clarias > Clarias fuscus. The sequence continues at coordinate 16,245,367 of CM059218.1, forward strand.
TGAAAAAGTAAACATAGGAATAAATTCACATTAGATTAACAAAACAATCTCTTAAGGACATGGTGACCTTCAAATAAACATGCTCCGTGCCTAATTCAGAGAAGCCATAAATGCATCTTGATAACTGCACAAGTCTTGAACCGCAGTGACAGATGTGTAACTGTGTCTCAGTGACGAACGGTTTCAGACCGCCTCACGTGTGTCTAAAGTGTAAAACAGGCACTGAAGCCATAGATCACCGTCTGTATGCAGCTCAGCTTGACTTGGCACCGGTTCAAAGCAACAATACTGTTTAAACACACAAACGTCAGAAATGAATGCCGGGCGTCTCTAGCAGGATGCGTTATATCCAGTAGAGAAGCGCAGAGTGTCACAGCTCCTATTGTCCTTTCGACATACAAGCCAAATGTAATGAGGTGAAAGAGTTCATCACCGATCTACCCTTCTCCATCTGCATCAAGAGCCTCCTGTCATCTGTGTGTGTGTGTGTCGGTGTGTGTGGTACAATAAGAAAAAATTATCAAATAGGACAGGAAAGGATTACACACAACACAGAATAACACGAGTAAAAAGGGAACATACCGTCTTTGAGTCTAATTCATGGTGAGGTTGACCTAAAACTTTATCTACACTGGCGGCATCGGCAAACGTAACAAATCCAAATCCCCTGCAAAAAAAATTAACACACACACACACAGAACACAGATGAACAACCAGGCCTAGTGAGATAACTGTGCAGCAATTTGCAATATTTTTGGTAACTTTTACACATGATGAGAACAGCAGTGACATTGCGTTTAGAGTGGAGGATACATGCTGTAAATGTATCTGTGCGTGTGTGTGTGTTTATGGAAAACAGCAGGCTAAATAACAACTAGCATTCACTGTCTCTGTGTGTGCGCGTGCGTGCGTGTGTGCGCGCACGCCACTGAAACTCAATGTCACTGCATTCACTGATCCAGTAGCATGGAAAAGTGTAGCGCTGTGCGCGCGCGCACACACACACACACACACACAGAGACACTGCACTGGAATTACCTGGAGCGCTTGGTCGTGGGATCCCTCATCACCATACATTCTCGGATTTCTCCAAATTTACTAAAATAGTCTCTAAGGCTGTCTGGGGGAAAAAAGAAAAAGGCACATAAGCAACCGAACAAGTGCAGTGTGTGTGTGTGTGTGTGGGTTTAAACGCCCCCTAATGCATATAGGGGTCGAATAGAGGACTTGAGATGACTAGAAATGAAGCAGAAGAGATTCCTGTACAGAACACAGCAAGACAAACCAGCACAACACACACACACTCACACACACACAGCGCGAAGCCAGGCGAATGCTCCTCTTACCTGGTGAAGTTTGCCAGCTGAGGCCACCGATAAACATTTTACTGGAAGAGGAAAACACAGCAGAAGTGAGTCCAGATGTCACATCGGCCATTTTGACGTGGAGCTAACTAAACTCAGCTAGCCCAGCAGAAAAACAAGCGCTACACGCAGACAGTGGTGTGTGTGCAGGAGCTGGGAGCCCTGCCTGAGAGCTGGGTGGTAAAGGGGCAGGCCAGGCTCCGATACAAACCGAACAAAGGTGTAGCGCTGAGCGCAGGAACACCGGAAGCTCTCTCTCTCTCCCTCTCTCGTGCCCTGCACCTCGCGCGCTTCCCAACAAGCTGCTTAATTATTTTCTCATTCTTGCGCGCGCAGTGACACGAGAGTAAAGTCAAGTGCTGTTAGAATTGACAAATAAAAATTGCTCGTTCTTACCCTGGGTCGTGTTGCGAATCGGTCGGACTCCCGGACGTGGCTTGGCTCCCGTCTCCCTCCATCGCTAAAACCCAACTAAAAACACACACACACTCACACACACACACACACAGGCAGCGAACTAAAAGGCGCGCAGTGAGAGCGGACGGAGCCCGGAGCGCCGCTAAAGCGAATCGCACTGAGCCGGGAATGCGCGCGCGTCACACGTGGGCTCAGCTCTCCCTCCTGGCTCCTCCCACTCCCCGCCCCTCTCTCTTTCCTCCCTCCGCCTCCACCTCCTCCTCCTAGAGGGCGGGGGCGGAGTCACATCGCGCGTCACTCCAAACAGAACACGTTGACGTTGCGCCGACAGCCACGCCCACAACACGTGTTTGGTTTCATTATAACAATGTGGCCGAAGGGAGCACTAGGTGCACGAAGATTACGTCACCATTATTATTTAATATGATAAATAAATAAGCTCCTTCCTTGGACACTGTTCATGTTTAATTTAAGTGTTGTATTATTCCCACTTTTGTGAACCAAAACGAACCTGATAGCCTCAGGTGGCAAGGTGTTAACCTTAAAATAGCCGGAAGTTAAAAGTAGAGCTTAACACTGAGTCTGATCATAGTTTCATAAAAAAAAAATACCTTCAGCATATTTATTTGTTCATCATTAATTAAGATGACTATTATTGTTCGATGAATAAAGAGGATTGTGTTTGTAACGATCAAGGAGGTCATATAACAAAATATCTACTATGTAATAACTATCATAACAGAATAAAGAACAATTCAGTGAGGTTTGCATCATGAATTGAGATTTAATAAGAAATAGAAATAATAATGTATTATAATAAGCAATAGAAATAATAGAACACTAATAGGAAATATATGTAAAAGCAGCATTGGTTGTTAATGCAAAATATTACTAACACTACAGCCAGAGGTATAATAGTGCAATAGGACAATGACACTAAGTGCACAGAGATTACGTCACCATTAACAGTAACCCAGGGCTATTTATTACACATAATAAACAAGTTACTGTTCAATTTTTCTTTTGGAGATCCAACACAAATTGAGTGACCTGTTTAAGTGTTGTGTTATTCCCATATGTGTGAACCAAACTGAACCACGGGGCTAGATGTTAACTTTAAAATAATCGGACATTAAAAGTAAAGTTTAACACTGAATGTGATGATCCTTTCATTGTAGAAAATAATATAGCATATTAAGTATAAGCATATTTATTTGTTTATCATAAAATAAGATGATTATTTTTGTAACATTAATCAGGAGATCTACTATGTCATGACTATCATTATAGAATACGACGCAGTTCATTGAGGTTTGCACCATGAATGGAGATTTAATAAGCAATAGAAATAATAGAACACTGCACATAATAGGAAGAGATGTACAATATACAATTATATGTGAAAGCTTGAAAAACAGCATAGGTTATTAATGCAAAATAATACTGATACTACAGTCAGAGGGATAATAGTGCAATAAGACAATGACAGCATTTAAATTGACAGTGACACAATTATTAGACTGTGTATTTCCATATGTTCATAGCAAAGTATTTTCAAATGTCGATAGCTGGTTGTGGTAAGTCAAGTTTTAAGCTTATATGTTTAGAAAGCTGAGATAACAAGGGACATCATATGGAGTAGTGTCTAATCAGACCCCATAAGTGGAGTCGGCCCTCAAGGAGTCTGGACTGAAAATTAGAATTTTGAAGACATGGGAAGTGAGCCTTTAAAGATTAGGTTTGAAAAATGACAGAAATTTGTGCGAGATCAACACATCATCAGAGCTATTTTAATGAATTAATGAAACTTACATACATACATTGTTTGTTTGTTTGTTTTTGTTAGTTTCTTCACTGTTTGCCTCCTGATCCATGAGCTATTTGTACTTTTGTACACAATATATCAAATGAAACATTCAATAAATTTACTGAAGTTCAACAGTCAACATGTGCGTCATGGAAAACATAAACTAAATATTTTCCTTCCATGGCAACATTTTAATTTATGCCCATTGACATGTACACACAGATGTCCTGCATGCAGTTGGGGAGCTGTAACAAGACGAAACAATGCCTGTCATTTACATTCAACTACTTTATGTCTATTTGCAAGCATTTCAACTACCTTCACTGGAATTAAATGAAAGATCTGTCATGTATAAAAGTGAGAACTGATGAGTATTTAAAGAACTGGAGTCAATACATCAAAACAATCGATAGCATTACCAAATATAATTTTTATAAAAAGACAATACAAATACACATACTGTAGATATAATTAAACTCCAATCCTCAGAGCATAAAGATTTAATCATTCCAAGTTACAAATGTAACAATAGTAAACTAACATCATTTTAAAAGTTATAAGATGTCACACTGCAGGTTATGAAAGCGAAACCTATTACTCAGTGAAATGTGAAGGAAAGGTCTCTAAATTTAAAAGTACAAAAAAAAAAAAAAAGAGGCCTCCGGGAAGGAGCTGTGGACACTCAGTTATGTTTCACTGAAGGCAGTTTATTTCTTGCAGGTCCATTTAAGAAGAGGATCTGTGCACCAAAGACAGCTCGTCTCTGTCTTCTCCCTTTCCCGAGACAGATTCTAGACGGCATATTCACCACAAGAAGTGAAGAACCCACATCAAGTTAATGTCCAGAGAAGCGTGGCTGAGATGCTATTGATTGGCAGGTGAACTCCAGCGTCTCACCTCACTGCCTGGCAGGCTTCTTGTTGGTAAACTGACACGCTAGCACCTATGGGGCACAAGCCTGAAACAAAACATCTCTCTCATTCCAGGCTTTTTTTCTCTCTCTATTTTTCTTACTTTCAGATGTCTGAAGCTGAAAAATGTCTCCCAGAGTCCCAGCCAGCATTTGACATCATAGAGAGCAGTTTATGGGTAGTATTGAGAATACTGAATAAATGCAACTAAAATCATATCGAATCTCTACTAGTTTTACACATTGAACAAAACATTTAAGCATATCATAGAATAATTGATTATTTTTGACACCAGTAATTGGGATAATGTGGAGAGAAAGCGAACATGCTGAACGGAGCTTATTCTTCCTGATTTAAATGTTTTTTCCAGATTTAACAGGAATAAGCACCACTACTGCTGCTCCATTTCACTGTAATGTACTACATAATTACATTTCAGATTAGGGCTGGCAGAATGGTTTAGAGGCTATTTACAGTAATCTAAATGACATAATTTCATAATAAGATCTGATAAGCATAATGGTCAGCAGCATATTTTGTTTAAAATGCTCGCCTTTCATACAGCATTAACTAGAAAATAACATCTAGCATCTAATTCTAGTACACGTGTATGGAACTAAAGTGTTTAATGTCTCCTCTGATATTAGATCCAGGTTTGATTACTGTGAAACAAATGACTGTTTGTCAATAGAAATATTCAGCTTTTTCATTTGGAATTGATATTAAACTGTATTATGTGATATTCTCACCTCCCAGCAGATTTGCAGCCAATCCAATTCATTTTCCACACAAACCATGTTATTGATGTACTGTAGGACAAAGCTTCAAACACTAACATAAGGCGGACTGTGGAAGTCTCTCCTGTTCAGTGTATTAGCCAAATGCTATGTGCCAGGCATTATTCACATTATCTGCGACATACCCTGAGCCACGATTGGTCTGATGAATGCGAATGAGCAGCATATCAGGAGATGATTTAAATGCAGGTACGTGAATATGCAGCTTATAAAGTAACTGCTAATTTATGCTGCAACCGCGCCATTATCTGTAACGTTTCCAAGAGTCCATTAAGTCTTCAGAAACAGTGCAGAAAGACGTCAGATCCAGAGCTCATGATTAAAGTGAAGACTAAGTGCATGACGGAGCTTTGCCCAATTAGAGGCTGTGCTTTTCGCAATTAGAGGTAGATTCAATGTGCCAAACATCTGTAAAATTGAATTTGACAATAAAAGTGAAGGGGAAGCCTTCAGCACATAAATGGATGCCATAACAAATGTGTCTGCTGAGTCTCTTTTGGAGTTTGTTGAAGTGTAATTAGAATATAGCCTTTTTTATGTAATTAAAAGGTATTTTTCCAGATAGAAAAAAATGCATTGAACCAGAAAATCTTAATAATAATAATAATAATAATAATAATAATAATAATAATAATAATAATAAAATTATATATAGGTATGAAAAGCTATGTTGTTGTTTAAATCCTCTAACAGTCAACTGACTTTAGATTCAACAGTAATGATGATGTCACTGTTATAAACCTCCATACGTCAAGTAATAAAGATAAATATATATAATTCAGAGACAGACAAAAAAAAAACATATACACACTTCAGGAAAAGAAAACATATATTGTAAAAATTTATATTTTGTAAAATATTTTAACACAAATTTAATCCTATATGTTATATATTCATATACAGTATATGATAACATTAACATCATTGCTGACACATTACTGACACTACATTTTGGAATTTGGCACACACACACACACACACACACACACACACACACACACACATAGTCAGTCATGTATACACACTCAAGAATATATTATTAGAATATATATTATAATATCATTAATAATAATATAATGTTACAATATTGGTGTAACATCACACTCAACTTAAGCAACGATCATTTCATAACATTATGTTATATATGACATATTTTATGAAAAAAAGCAGTCAATGCAATCTTTATCAAATGACCTGTTTGAATCTTACGTGTTTTCAAGTTCATTCATTTTGCATTGTACTGTTGTTCACTAATGGACACAAATAAAACAACAACAAAACAAAAAATCATAAAATGGGTCAACTTTGACTTCTCCGATATATAACACAGATGAATAATAATTATGCAGTTATATATTAGACGTAATTATAAAATCATCCATTAAGCTTCACTATTGTGACCACAGTAATTCGATGTGCAGTTTTAAAAAGCTTCCCCCCCGCGGGTGTGTTATGGGAGACTCATAACTCCCTTTTCACAGTCGGTGAGTACCAGTGAAAGCTGCTCTTACTCATTGAGCTCGGTTTCATTCACATCAAGGACGAGAACGCCGTTCTTTCTGGTGCTTTCCCTTTAATAAGTTATGGTTGTTCGCAACAATGCAGCTGCTCTATTCATGCGCCTGGAAAAGGCCTTCACATGTACAATACCTCCACACACACACACACACACACACACACACATGCAGAGCTTTTTTTTCTGCTGTGAGATGGCTCGGTAAGCAGACGAAGCCTGTATACAGAGAGGTGCTGAAGGCCTTTATGCTTTTATCTGAATATTTCCTTACTCAGCCTCAAAAGTCCATCTCCGCCGAGCCGTCTCTCTCTCTCGCTACTACAGGTTACTCGCGATGCTATGAAACATCCGCGGCGTTCTGCCTGACTCGCTGCTGTCTGATAGCAAAGGAACAAACCGTTCTCACAGGCAGTCTTTTCAGGCCTGAGTGATGATGGGTAACAATTGATTCACCAGTAGACACACACAAAACGATATCAAACTTTCTAAGGGCCTTTTTTTCTGGGATTTAGTAACTAAAAACCACCTTTCTGATGGATTTCAGACACAATTGCAAATCTTGTTGCGCTGTAACTAATTGTCCCTGCGAACCTCCATGATCCGCTATAACAATGTTGTGCTGACATCACCGTATTAGAGGACTGTAAGTGAATAGTAGGGAATTATGAATTCCCGATGACTGGCAATATAAAGCTGTTCCAGGTTTTATTATAGAGAGTAAATTATTATTCTGTTATTAGATTAGATTTAAATCCAATATGCCTCGGCAGCCTTTCAAAGGTCTCTCAAAGAAATGAGAATGCTATAAAAATATATAATATTCGCATGAATGAATGTGTCTAACTCCCTATTGTATCTCATTATACGTGGAATTCATAGTCGAGGAACCTGCTGTTTCACCGAATTAAAAGCCTCGCAGTGACCTCTAAAAACTGAATTGATCTGGTGATGAGGAAAAAATGAAGTGAAGGCATTTGAATGAACAGCATATGTGCTTGAGTGCACTCATTAGAACCATCTGAGCTTTATAAGGCCACGCAGCTCCTCAATATGACCGAGAACCCAGACAGGCATAAAGCTGATTAATTTACTCTGTAACACAAGCGGTGCTCAAGTGCTCCTGATGATGTTCAAATGATGAACTGATACACCATCTTGTGGCCATTCTGTGTTATCACATTAAGGATATCCTTTTTTTTTTTTCTTTCTTTTTTATTGATGTTGGGGTATAAATCAAAACTGATCATGATTATGACCTACTCACTCCATAAGGTGCATCCTTCACAGTGAATATAACAATAAAATAAAATAAAATAAAATAAAACAAAACAGAAGATTATGACCTACTCCCCTCCATATGGTGCATCCTTCACAGTGAATACACTGATGAGTCCCTGGAGGTTGGTACTGTATTAGCAGGGCCAATTCAAAGTACAGGGTCGAAAGTAACGACCCCTTTAGCTTTTTTTTTTCAAAAACTGAAGTTTTTTTTTTTTTTAAACAGGAAGAGGAACTTTATCCAGTATACAGGCTATGCGGCAGGATGCCAATCCATCGCAGGGCACACGCTCACACACTACAGGCAACGCCAGTCACCCTAATCTGCATGTCTTTGGTTTTGTAGGAGGAAACCTGAGTACCTGGAGGAAACCCATGACAGACCCGAAGAGGAAACCTATAGTATAGGGGCAAGACATCACTACGCCATCGTGCCACCCTAAAGATAAACATCTGTCTCATTTTGTACATTTACAGATGTCATCCAGTACAAATGCTAAAATTGGCAACATCAACACGACCCCAAGTACAAGTAGTGCTGAGATAAGAAAGTACACATTTGATCACTTCCAAAAGAGATCCAATACACCCATGCAGACGCTTATAGATGTTAAAGAAAACCTCACACATAGACAGCAGTATTGAATAGTTCCATTAATCCTGTTCAATTTTGCACTCAGGAACAAGACGTATTCAGCATAAAAGTGTGAGAAACAATCTATATAAAGTATCTTTCATATAGATTCACTGTCCTGGATATTCCTTCTTTTTGTTCTTACAGTGTTATCCTGTTTTTGGCTCCATATCATGTCCTCAATCCAGACTCATTTCCCCGAGCCTTGGATATGAAGAGCGTCCATGTGACATGAAGGGAGCACCAGCACCTGCTCCGCTGCAGGAATGATGCTGATTATTAAAAAAATAATAATAATAATTTATAATAAATATACATTTTTATTTACACGAAAAAAACAACAACCTTGCTTTCTACAATAACAGATCTAAATTCCAGTCAACGTCTTTTCTGCCACATTTTCAAACCATATATTATGCTGTGCATTTTTATTACACATTATAACCTTGACTGATCATATTTACCTATTTCAATCCTGTAGTAGATTATGACATTAATTACAGCATAGTAGCTTTGTACTGTATATAAAGCCTTGTGGAGTCGCACATACGACACCATGATCACTTGAGCTTATTTCCTCACATTATATTCAGTATCGATCAGATGACCTTATACGTGTGCTTGAGGTCTTTTAGCATCACGTACTCCGTCATTTAATGTTAAAATGACTTCATTGTTCTGTGGTATATAGTAAAAGACAGTGTAGGTATGCATGGCTGTTATGAACTGCTTTCAGGGAATTTTCCAGCTTAAAGAAAGCTATTAATCATAAAAATATAGACATCATACTCGTACCAGCACAATAATCTATTATGACAGTGACACTCGTGCTGTGACCGGTCTTCCACCCAAAATACCATGTCCAGTTCCATACTGGTCTTTTTTCATTAAGGGGAGCTGAGAAAGTGTGTAGAGTAACAGATGGGCTAAAAGGCATTTGTATACCCACAGAGTGATAGATATCCAGGGTGGGTTAAAGTAAGTAGGCATTAAAAACTGGTAATAGAGTCCATAATTCTAATACAAATATATTGAAACAACTTGCATGTACTTTATTACATAGGAAAATGAACATTTTCAATGTAGGCACCGGTGGCGGCAACCAGTTTCCTCAAACAGCCGGGGACGGGATGCACAGAATGTCTTCTGAAGGAAGTGGTTTGGGATCTTGGTGAGAACCTCCCCAATCCGTGGCCCCCCTGATTCCTCCAGTGTGTGAGATTTTGTCCTCTACACCGCCTGCTTTGCGTAGAGAGATAAAATAAAAATCACGTGGAGTGAGATCTGGACATCTTGGAGAACATTCGCGAGGTTTCGTGTCGTCCTGGACAACGTCCTGGAAAATGCTGTTGAACTTTGCATTGGTGCTTTTAAAGCATTGAAATATGGTATGGTTCAGACTTACTTACTGACCACCGAGTGAACAAACGACGTCAAGCCAAAAACTAACTTAAAACCTTTCATTTGTTATTATAGGAGGAATAACTCTCAAGAACTTGAGAGGATACCAGGAGAGCTGTCGATTTAAAGTGTGTGTGTGGGGTTTTTTTTTTCCACCGCAATTGGAAACCGCAACCTGCCTACAATGCACGTCGTGGGTCATCGGTGGGAAACCGGAATGCTCAGAGCACTATGCACAGACAAGATTCGAACCCCAACCCTGGAGGTCTAAACCCACTGCAGAACTCGACCCCTGCTCAGCAATTAAGGTTTCAAATAAAATGTACAGCTGCTTGGACAAGAGTGTCTGATTGCATCCTGATTAACAACAACAACAGCCAAAAGAGGATTTGATGTCTGCACCAGTTACAGGAAATCACGGCACTTGAACACATTCGTACAAGTTTTAAGATAAGCAGATATGAAAAAGGGTACTGGAACAGAAAGGGAAACACTGCTTTACTATAAAGACATTTGTGTTGAAAAGCAGATCAAATTTTAACATTTAGTTAATAACATACAAAAGAATTGGCCATCCTGTGTTAATACTTTTGGAGGGAACTTTATTCAACCCCTGAGAGTAGCATATTATTGGGATCCCCTTAGAATAAAGTTTGTATTATTCCTCCCCCTAGTGACATGAACTTACACTTGCAAATCTTAAACTTGAAAAGGTCAAGGTTTCGCAAAAGTGTTCAAAACCCAGTATTACACAAAACACAAGACAGTGCATGTTTTAATAATTTTATTCTCTTTTTTATATATATCTATATAATATATAGATCTGTACAACCAGGATTCAAACGTTTTCATGAGTCTAGCAAAAACCTGTACATGGTTATGCTGTGGGCAGGATTGCTTTGCACTCAAATAATCAAAAAAAAAAAAAATCAATCAACTAGCTAAGCAAAAACACTTCAAACCAGTCCTATAAACAGAACATGTAGTTGGGGTGAAAAAAAAAAAAAAAAGATCCCTTTGTTTTCATACACTCTTCCCAGTGTTGTACAAAAGAACAGTGACATTTTATTTACACAGACAAACAAGTATGGTCAGTTGATGAAGCATGGCAATGGAAAAGGTGGAGAAAACTTCCAGCATGGGGTTTAAAAAAATAAATAAAAAAAAGTCAGAAATCTGAGAATTATGAACTTGCAAACAAGGGGGGGGGGGGGGGGGGGGTGTTTTTAAAGAAAAAAAATAAAGAAGAAATCAATTCCTGCATTTAAGTGGTTGCGCTGCCTTAATTGTTTGACTGTACAGTTCAGAAATACCTCGAGACTACATTCTGTAGCACTGCCTCGCCTGTTAATCTTTCCCCCCCCCACAGCTTCAATATGATACACTGAACAATCTGAACACCAGACAGGAAAAAAAAAATATTAGAGTCCATACCACAGATATTACAGATCCTATAGCAACTCAGCTTGAGTGAGGTTACAGAAAAGTGCACATCCCTTCGAAATCTACAGAAACAACCACCTTTTGTCAGTTTAAAAGACTGCTGGGTTCAACACAATCATTTTAGATCAAGAATAATAATTCAAGAGGGGGAAAAAAATAATAATAATAATTCAAGTTTTTGAAGTCAGATTGAAACCGGACATGTGTAGTCTTCAATTACGTTAGCAGCGCACACAAAACCGCAAGTCATAAAACGCAAGTTAGTGCTTGGGTACAAATGAAAACAGCTGGTGATATTTCATCAGGTTAGGGATTGGCAACATCAGGATGGAAGTGGTATAGCAGCAGACAACTGGATGAGTGAGCCCATACTGCATAACCACGCAATGCAACATACTCAAACAGCACGCACACACACACACACGCACACAAAAAGCTAGTGGTTTACACACTTTTTTTTTTAAACAAAATATCAATAACGCAACAGAGCATTCTTTAAGTCAAACTCTCATTTAAAAAAAAAAAACAAAAAAACAAAACAAAAAAAACCCTGAATGAGTCGTCTTAAAGCTTTTTATCTTTTGCAACAAATCATTATTATCAGAATGCCAATTTTAGCAGCCAGCCTCATGAGGCTGATTAAATGGTGGACATTCTCAAAATTTCAGACTACAGTCATTAGCTACTGACCACGATACCCATCTGTATTGATCTAAGGAACCTGAATGTGGGCACAGCAGACTACAGCCAAGTGATCGAACCTCCTCTGGTGTTCACGCAAAGCCACGCTATATAGTGAAAGGTGCGTTAATGTGACGTGTGGATCAAAAGATGTGCTCTGAACAGGACTGCATGCATACGATTGACACAGCACACTATATGCAGTTCATCTACCCCCCCCCCAAAAAAAAACAGGAGCCTGAGCTCTGAGACACCTCAGTGCTCTGATGTGGAAGTTTCATCACGGGTCAGGATGCATGTGTAGTGAAGCTGATGCGCAGGCCATTGTTGTAGTGTTTTCCTCAAGATACATGAGAAAATCGCGAATAAAACAAACTCTTAAATAAGAGCAACAAAGAAACAAGCTCACGCTGAAGGCAATTTGCTGGACACGTCCCGCAGACCGTGTGCAGCGGAGGGCAGGATTTTGGTTCCCTCCGTAAGGCCACATTGATGAACAAGACTCTGTGGTAGAGGATCACACACTTTTGCACAGTGTGCTTCATGACATGGAAGCATCCTGTTCTATACACTGAATGTGCACAGGGTGTTTGGGACACTGGGACTCAAACTCAAAAGGAACTTACAGTCGTGAACCACTAGGAAATGAATCCAATATTGACATGAACTGGTCAGGTAGAGCTACAAAAGTATGCACATGTGGCTGAAATCAGTCCCGACCCCGAGAAGCAACAGTCTTTACAAAATGCACCATTGTTACATTCACGTAAACATACATTATATTAACGTACACCCTTTATAAATACAGTTATAGCTCTTGAATCCACAGTCTGGTTTGTGCCTCGAGGAGCCTAGTTGAATGGAAAACCTGACCAACTTCATTTAGTTACTAGCTGTCTTTAAATTTACACCCACAGTTGTTTTTTTTTATTTTTTATTTTTTTTACAAGATGCTCTCTGATCAAAACTCGACATGACACTCTTCATTTTTATTATTTGTCCTTTACAGTAAATTAATCTTTATCAAAAGAAAGTAGAAGGCAAAAAAAAAAAAAACTAAATGTAAAAGTAATTTTCTGCTAGCCAGTGATGTGCACTTCAGGTAGGCGGGGTCTAAAAAGTGAAGGAGGGGATGGAGGACGAGAGAAGGGCGAGAGATCAGAAACTGTCCACCCACGTGGCTAAACCTCGCTCTGCTAATGTACGATTCAGCAGAACCAGCTGCAAAGAGGAAAAAGAAGAAATTAAATAAAAACAGGTGCTAACATTGCTAAATACACAAATCCTAGCAGGCAGAGAGAGAAAAAAAGAAAAAACACTTTTAATGACGACAAAAGAAAGCCCGCTGTATAAACGGAGCACCAGCCGAGATGTCCGCACATAATTCTGCCTAAAGATTTAGTGCTGGCTGAACCCATGAGGAAAACGATGTGTAAAGAACGTTATGGATTTTATCCTTTATTTTTATCCGAAGAATAAGAATTGGATTATAAAACTGTCCCTTTGTCATTATGGCTTGTGTTAAAGTTGCACATTTAAAATTCAGCACACACTTGATACAATTAAAACATTAACTGAGTGACTGGTGTGCTTGGTCTCCACAATCACCTGGGTACAGTGTAGATCTCTTTCTTTCTACATTTTAATTAACAGCTCCAGATTCTTGTTATTTGTCTCCAGTTGTGTCAGTGCCATTACCATTATCGTTTTTTTACTGGCACAGAAGTGAGTCAAAATAATTACCACTTCTTTCTTTCTCCATTTAGCAGACATTTTTTTTTGTCCAGCTCTGTGCACTTTATTTTTATTGACTTTAGCGGTTCTTCTAAAAACGCATACATGTTGATCAACCATTAATAAGAGAGTATAAAGAATATTCTACTAATGGCACAAAAGGAAACAAAGATCTATTCTCTAGTCAGAATACACTAACCTCTTCTCCAACCATGTTCCACATCTGAACTAAAGGAAGGCCCGTGTTATTGTCATAATTTGTGACCTAAAACCAACAAACAAAATACGTTCATGTTAATACATCAGTCAACAACAAAGTATGTTGAAAACCTCATGCTGGTGAGCACTTGCCTGTGCAAGCAAAGGTAGCCCTCGTGTCATCTCTTCCAGTGCAGAGTTTGCTTCAGCTGAAAAGCCTTCCTCTCCTACAGACGATCAGAGTAAAGCGTGATGCAGGCTATACAATGCCAATATCAACCAATTATTTACGCAACTACTTTAATAAGGTTAACAACAACAAAAAAACCCACCAGGAAGAGGAGCGATGTTGTCCAATAACACTTCTGTCCCTTGGAACGGTAACGTCACAAAGTCAGACCTGCAAGACCCAAATTATTCATGAAGAGGAAAGCTAAAAACCTGGGGTGTCACACTTTAACACTGTGCAAAAGAGGCAGTAACCTAATCTGACGGAGAGTATCAATCTTTACTCGGTCGTAGCCACCGTAGTCCACGTATCGGATCTCCACTTCATTGGAATCCTTGTAGAAGGAGATGACCTGCGCTCGCCACCACGCTCCCTCCACTGCAGGAGCCGCACAGATCACGCCAACTGGAAAGCGGGAAGAGGAAGAGCAGAAGAGACAAAATGCCAAAATCGGTCAGGTAGAAAGGCAGGGTGAGAGCACATGATTGTCTATGGCAGAGTTTCTTACTTTCAGCAGGTGAGGGCAGGGCAGGAGTGCCAGGCTGAGAGTAACACAGGAACATCTGCTGGTCCAGACTGCGCAGAGCGTGATACGTTGGGTGCGTGTGCTGCTGGACAAACAAGTGGCCCGCAGAGACGATGTTCACCACTATCACCTCCACTGTTACACCGTTAGGAAGCAGGAGCTTTAAAATGAACAAAAACTTTGATTCATTTTTGTAAAATAATTGAAAGGGTCCAGATAAACCTTGGATGTCACAGTGTTTCCCCTATAAAAGTACATGCATGGTGCCATGTCAGTGAGACCCCTGCCAAAAAAATAAAAAATTTACTAATATTATACTAATATTGCTAATACGTACACATTGATAGCTCCCCGCCAAAAAAAAAAAAAGTTCACTGCCGTCAACAGGCAAGGCTTTACATTTAAATCTCTCGCTTTTACATTTAACATTTCTGTCTCTTTCCATCAGTCCAGTTGAGTTTTGTGCAGCAACCGTGGCTGCATGGCAAAAAAAAAAAAGGCAAAAGATACAAAACGCACTTCAACACGAAGTACCGTAAAAATTTCCTCCAACTATTATGGAAACAAGACAACTGAGACCAAGTGATTATTGTTCTGCATTTCATTGACCAATGATGCTCTCGTATTGTGTAATAAATCCAGTGCATCCATTTGCTTTACAGCCACGCGCTGTTGTCCCTCGCTAAAAGCCTAAACTCACTCTCAGCCAGGCTGCGGCATGTTCATTTCAGCCAAAGATTCTACACAACAATAGGCTAGCAAAGCCTGTTAGCATCTTGTCACAGATCTTGGCATTTCGATTACCACAGAAGTGCCAGAAGAGCTAACCAACAATAGCAACAGCGCTTCTTTAGTGTAGCAGCGTGACAGCTTCTGCCAGCATGTGAACCATCTTGTTTTATACAATCTTTGGTTCAGCTTGAGCAAAGATAATAAAGAGAGAGCCTCTGGTGAACAGGAAAGGTAAAAAAAAAAAACAATTCAACACTTTGGTTTCAAGGAGTCTGACGAGGACCAACAAGAAATTGCGTGCAGGATGTGTTACACGGCAGGTTATTTTCTGTTCCTTCTGGACCATGACGGTGCAGCCTTTAATTTCCGTGAACAGTGTGAATATGTGTTATAGTTTGCAGTAAGTTGTGGCAGTTCACGAACAGTGGCGGCCGGTCAATACGGGACGCAGGGGCCCCGCCCCGCCCCACCTTAAAGTTAGAGAGAGAAGAATGCTCCTTTAACATGTGATTATTTAACATAATTATTTATTTTAATAATGAAATAAAGTAATTTAGTCACAATATTCCTCAGTATTTAATATAATTTATTTGCAATTAAAAAAAAAAAAATCTAAACTGCGGGGCGCCGGACAAACAAGTTTGTGAAAAGGCGAGTCTTGTACATTTCTGCCAAAGATGTACAACATAAAGGCTAAGGAAATTAATCTCTCCGTGAACTGTAGTCTCTGCCCCTTTAAATCTTGCCTAGGGGAATCCCGGACGACGTTCTGTTTCAGAGCAAATTTCCACACAAGAAATAGTTTCATACAAATATGATTAATAGAAAATTTTTAAGTAAAAGGAAAACCAAGTAACCTGCACTTTACCTATGAAAAGACTAAGGCCGTGTGTGTGTGTGTGTGTGTGTGTGAAGCAGAGACAGGAGAGGGGGGCGGGGTTATTGACTACATCTACATCTAGGCATTTGGCAGACGCCCTTATCCAGAGCGACTTACATTTTTTTTTTTTTTTCATTATACATCTGAGCAGTTGGGGTTAAGGGCCTTGCTCAAGGGCCCAACAGGGACAACTTGGTGGTCGTGGGACTTTCCAAACCGTAGTCCAATGCCTTAACCACTGAGCTACCCCTGACTCTCACACATAAGCGCGCACACAAACACACACGTTAGTTTGCAGTCTAAGTTAAGTTTGCAAAGTTCCCAGACGACATTCTGTCAAAGTTTTCTACTTTCTTGGACTGTGAATTGTTGAGGATTTTCCAAAATTAGGATTATTCACCATCAGGACAGCATTACAGAACAGCCATTTTCTATCATCGTGCTCTCAGACTGATTCATTGAAACCTGAGGCCAGCTCATTTCTCTCACATCCCCACACACGCACACATACAATACACCAGACTTTAGACATTTTATACATTCACTTACACACAAACAATATTTGTAAATGTAAGTATTGACATCCGGTGCACTGCAGTGTCTATTTTTGTACAATACATGTGAGCTACTTTTACAATTTGTCTGCGATCCATTCAGAGGTGGAAAGTAACGAATGACATTTACTCGCGTTACTGTAATTGAGTAGTTTTTTTGTGTACTTCTACTTTTTAAAGTAGTTTTTAAAATCTGTAATTTTACTTTTACTCAAGTATGTTTTGTTTGAAGTATTGTAATTCACTACATTTTAAAATCATATGCGCTACTGAGTAAAGCAAATGAATGAAAATGCAAAAAATATGCTTTGTATAAATGCTTCATTGCGCCCGCGTGCGTGTATCGTGTCCTGGTCGCGCGCCGCTCCAGACTCCACTCCAGGTTTTCTGACTGTCCCCACAAAGGCATCTGCCTGACCTTCCACACGGACGCTTCCGCCCTGAGAGTGATGTCATCAACTAGCATGACCATATATAAAGCGGAGAGAGACGCGGGAAAGAGGAAAGAGATTGTGGTTTTGGTATTTGGTTGTGACTTTTTGCCTCCCATTGACTTTGATTATTGCTTTGGTTGGTCATTGTATACATTTGTACATAATTTCACTGTATATGTGTGCACTCACCAGTAGTATGGGCATGGCTGCCATTTATTTTGGGAAGAGGGAATTTATTCACTGCTTTTGGTTTAGGGAGTCAGGGAAGTAACCTGTATTTTTGTTTGTGTTTTTTTGTTGTTGCAGGTAATCTAGCTACTAAATATAAATACCATTTAGTTTAATATTTTGGCCTGGGTCCACCCTGAATCTGATCCTCCTGTTGTCCTGTTGTAAGTGACCACTTTGAAGAAAGACAACAGTTTTATTATGCAAAGGTGTTCCTTCAGTTAAAAACAACTAGTTTGAGATTTATATCTGCTCATCTTTTTTGAACTACGCATGAATGCCTCATCCCACCCCGCTCAAGTAAAATAATGGTAACTTTACTTGTACTTCAGCAAAATTTCACTGAAGTAACGGTACTTTTACTTGAGTACAAAATTTTAGTACTCTTTCCACCTCTGGGTCCATTCATATGTGCGGAAACTCCTAACTCAAATGTTTCCAAGTCGTGGACTACCAGTATACTGGTGATGCTGAATGTTAAGTGGTTGAAATAGATAAGAGGGGAAATGAGATTGCTATTGATGTTATAACAAAACCATCATTTAAATTGTATCTTTAGAACTTTGCAGCCCGTCACAGAAACATTTGTTCCCATTTCTTTAATATGAAATAAGTGAGGGGTGGCTCAAGACTTTTGCACAGTACTCACCCTCATTTTTCAATATTTAATTGTATTTTTTATTTCAGAGTAATCACGTTTATCAACCATCTCAATATTGAACTAGATGATTATGCTTTTTGCCATAATCAAGCTGGCCCAACTTTGCTTTACCTATTTTAAACAACTTTATAAAACAAAGATGTTTGGACTTTGTGACAAGGAAAATAAGCACATACTCCTCATTCCTTCCTTCTTTAAACATTTTGTTTTCCATGTCAGCTCCTCTATAATGACAAGATTAGCCATCTGTGTGCTAATCCGACCTAAAGCATCTAGCCCTGTAGCTAGTCTCTGGTCTGTCTTAAGCTAAATAATTTACAAGCATGCGTGCAGTTAAATAATCCACAACAGATGATCTGCTACAGAAGCTGCACCATCATGTTCGGAAAACTAGAGTTTTCCAATTTAATCAGCTTCAGCACAGTATCCATACACTTACGCACACCTGCCTACTGTCGTGCAGTTTTTTTTTGTTTGTTAGAAACGAAAGACCAGCAGAAATCTATTTATAGACCAGAGATTTTCAGCCTTCATTATAACAGACAGAGAGGCAGACAGATAACCCCAGCAGGCCTATTGTGGTTGAATAAAACTATTCACCTTCTTGTTAGTTCTTGTGGAGAACTGGAGCCCTGAGTGTTGACATGGATGCTGCAGGTTCATGCTTGAGAAATCATACAATACAGAAAAGCAGCTGCAGGTCTCTCAGACACACAAACACGATGACAAAGGCCTCATTGTGGAAACAAATCGTTTTGATTTAGATAGTCCCTTTTTTTTTTTTTTTTGATTTTTCCCCGATTTTCTCCCTAATTTAGTCGTGTCCAATTCCTCCCCGTCACTAGGGGGCTCCCACATTAAGGCTACTACTACCACTCAGCCGGGAGGGCCGAAGACTATCACGTGTTTCCTCCGAACCACGTGACGCCAGCCGACCGCATCTTTTCGAACTGCTCGCTCGCGCACCGTTGGGGGCGGCGTAACACACTCGGAGGACAGCGCTATCCGCTCCCTCCGTTGCGCGAGCTCACAGACGCCCCTGACTGGCTGTAGAGCCGTGATTAATGTGGGAGCACCAAGTACCTCTCATCCCTCCCCTCTGAGAGAGCTCGGCCAATCAGCTCTCTCTAGACCTCCGGCTGCGAGAGGTTACAGCACCACCCGGGATTCGAACTAGCGATCTCCGGATGATTTAGATAGTCCTTTTAATTGCAATTATGAAAACAAGTTATTCTTGTGCAGACCTTTATGCCACTTTAACTGCTGACCACTTTAACACCCCCCACATTTGCTCTGTGGTTTGCTGTTCAAATAATTGTTGCGAATTATGTCCAACCTAAAATATGTACATTGATACTTGCCTTGTCTACACCATCATCTTTAGCTTTTTTTGCTCTTAAAAGGCAGTGTTACAGACTGCAGTTGAGTCTAATCAACTACATGCAACTCCTATAGAGACAGGAGCGTGCCGTGAGAGGCATCATAACTAGTGATGTGATTCGATAATTATTGCACAATTGATCGGTTTGATTGATTGACGAATAAATTGGTTTAATTGCACAGTACAATACTTCTTTGAAAGTTCGGGTTCTTTTTTTAAAAAGTACATTACAACAGGTCTTGTTCATCATATATTTTCCTGACCACACATCAATTGTGAAGTTAGTCAACCTGCCAAATGGCCACCACAGCGTACCATGCAATCTTTACAAACTTGAAACAGATTTTACGCCGGATGCCCTTCCTGACGCAACCCTGCCATTTTATCCATTCAACCCGGCTTGGTACCAGCACTATATCAGCTGAAACTGAAATAAGCGAAATCTAGTTGGTATCTTTCAAAGTTACAGAATTTGTGCTATTTCTACGCACAGAAAGCTCCCCGTCGGTCCATCACCATGAGAAAGACATTTTTTTTAAAGGATTTATTTATTTTTTTACAATTCTTAAAATCGATGATCATCCCACCAATAACTAAAATCAACATAAATTACTGTAACAATAATGCCAATATGCAAAACAGCAAACCTCTGATTACCATAATTTTGGTTGGAGGTCATGTTAAACCCATTTGTGTACTTCTACACCTCACTAAAATATAGTGTCCTGTCAAACAGTGGATTAGAAACTAAGGACTGCACTATGCATGTGCTAATGGTCAATGCATACGATCACGTTTCCAGGTTGAGTGTGTCGGCAAATCTTGAATCCTGTTGCACTCCATCAACCCAACAAAAGACAAGAGGATTTTCCTGTCAGGTAACATCACTAGGAAAGGAGAGAAAACGAGACTGAATCTTACCCAGGAAGTCATGGGCAGGGAGGGCAGGGAGAGGGGCAACGATGGAGGAGCGTACAGGTTGGTCAGGTCCAGGTCCTTAAACTTCTTACCAATCAAGGCCAAGGCTTTATCTACCTGCTGCTGGGCACCTGGGAACAAAGAAATACACACACATTTGTCAAAAAGAGCAACAAGCACAGTGGAAACGATGATCTAGTAGATCAGCACACTCACCCTCTATATGACAGATCTGAAATTCTTGAGTGTAAGGCAGAGTTGAGATGTAGATCTTCGCGCCAGAGCTCTGCTTCAGAAAGCTCACATATCGCCCCTGTTTTCCAATTAATCTACCAACTAGATGCTGCAAATGACAAAGAGGGAGAATATTATAGCAAAGTGAGCATTATCGATAAAGTATTAACAAATAAGACTATTACAGGCAGGGTTAGATTCAGATTAATGATTTATTTAATCACATGTACTTTCAAAGTTTGTATGCACGGAAAAAGTGCAGTGAAGTAAGATGTACAGGTGAGGAGCGCACAGCAAGAACAATAAGTACCCTATGTAGTAGTGACGATGGGAACAGATTCTTTTGGGCGGCAATTCGTGTATCGCCACTCTGACTTCAAAATCAAAAATACATTTTTATATTCTTGAACTTGAGGTGGTAAAATGACGCCGTTCCTCTATAACCCTACAGGTGGCGATCTAAACTGCTTACAACTTGGCAGGCAGCATAGCATCTGTGTGGTAGAAGTGAAATTTTGAATAAAATGTGATTTAATTTTTTTTTTAGAATTATTACATTTTTTAGAAGCATATTAAATTGTAATATTTATAAAATCATAATCACAGAATAGCAATGCAAATCGAATCGACACCTACACACGTGGACAAAATTGTTGGTACCCTTCGGTCAATGAAAGAAAAACTCACAATGGTCACAGAAATAACTTTAATCTGACAAAAGTAATAATTTAAAAAAATTCTATGAAATGTTAACCAATGAAAGTCAGACATTGCTTTTCAACCATGCTTCAACAGAATTATTTTAAAAAATTAACTCATGGAACAGGCCTGGACAAAAATGATGGTACCCTTAGAAAATACTGAAACATGTACCAAAGGGACATGTTAATTCAAGGTGTGTCCACTAATTAGCATCACAGGTGTCTACAACCTTGTAATCAGGCAGTGGGCCTATATATCAGGCTCCAGGTAGTCACTGTGTTGTTTGGTGACATGGTATGTACCACACTCAACATGGACCAGAGGAAGCGAAGGAAAGAGTTGTCTCAGGAGATTCGAAAGAAAATTATAGACAAGCATGTTAAAGGTAAAGGCTATAAGACCATTTCCAAGCAGCTAGATGTTCCTGTGACTACAGTTGGACATATTATTCAGAAATTTAAGATCCATGGGACTGTAGCCAACCTCACTGGACGTGGCCGCAGGAGGAAAATTGATGACAAATCAAAGAGACGGATAATCCGAATGGTAACAAAAGAGCCCAGAAAGACTTCTAAAGAGATCCAAGGTGAACTTCATGCTCGAGGAACATCAGTGTCAGATCGCACCATCCGTCGTTGTTTGAGCCAAAGTGGACTACATGGGAGACGACCAAGGAGGACACCATTGTTGAAAACAAATCATAAAAAAGCCAGACTGGAATATGCCAAACTACATGTTGACAAGCCACAAAGCTTCTGGGGGAATGTCCTATGGACAGATGAGACAAAAATGGAACTTTTTGCCAAGGCAAATTTTGCTAATTATACTTGAAGCATATCAAGAAAAGAACACCGTCCCTACGATGAAAAATGGAGGAGGCTCTGTTATGTTCTGGGGCTGCTTTGCTGCATCTGGCACAGGGTGTCTTGAATCTGTGCAGGGTACAATGAAATCTCAAGACTATCAAGGGATGCTAGAGAGAAATGTGCTGGCCAGTGTCAGAAAGCTGGGTCTCAGTCGCAGGTCATGGGTCTTGCAACAGGACAATGACCCAAAACACACAGCTAAAAACACCCAAGAATGGCTAAGAGGAAAACATTGGACTATTCTAAAGTGGCCTTCTATGAGCCCTGACCTCAATCCTATTGGATCTTTGGAAGGAGCTGAAACATGCTGTCTGGAAAAGGCACCCTTCAAACCGGAAACAACTGGAGCAGCTTGCTCATGAGGAGTGGCCCAAAATACCTGCAGAGAGGTGCAGAAGTCTTATTGACAGTTACAGGAATCGTTTGATTGCAGTGATTGCCTCAAAAGGTTGTGCAACAAACTATTAAGTTAGGAGGACCATCATTTTTGTCCAGGCCTGTTCCAAGAGTTCTTTTTTTTTTATATATAATTCCGTTGAAGCATGGTTGAAAAGCAGTGTCTGACTTTTATTGGTTAACATTCATAGAATTCTTATTTATTATTACTTTTGTCAGATTAAAGTTATTTCTGTGACCATTGAGAGTTTTTCTTTCATTGACCGAAGGGTACCAACAATTTTGTCCACGTGTGTAGGTATCATGGTATCATGATATCGTATCAGGAGACCCCTGGTAAGTCCAATCCCTATTATACGGACGATACAACAACGGACAGGGGGATATAATGGAAAGTGCAGTTAATATGAGGATGTGTATTCATATATGCATTAAGATGACCTGTAGGTGTGCGCAAAAGTGTCCTATTGGGCATGCATGGACAGCTCTCTCTATCTCTTGTTTGTCACTTGTAGAGGAACTAAAGAGAGGTGGTTGAAGGTGGTTCAAGCTCAAATTAAAGACAAAATCAGCTATTAAAACTTACACAAAGACTGTTAAAGAACTTAAGCAAAGACTTTTAACGCTTCATGCTTGATGAAACTCCTGCTCATTATGTTTACCTAGGTATATAAATTGTAGACGTATTGTCATGCTCGATACCACTACTGCGCTCGTTATAATTGTCCTGAGAATGAAACTTGACTGAACACCAAACTCACCTTTGGCACCTCTATTTCCCACACAATCAGCTCTGAGCTTTGTGCCTGGCTGCCACTCTGCTGTCCATTTCCTGTCCCCAACGCCGAGCAGCTGTCTACGGAATCCATACTGTTCACATCCGAACCTACATCAAGACACGGAAATGCGGGAGATAAATAAATACATACATGTATATATAGGTGAATAAATAAACAATGTCAAACATTCTAAACCCTCAAGACTAAATTCAATTATTAATTTTATATTCAACTTAACAGAGCTAAAACAGAGTTAAAAATAAATAAATAAAAACAAACTCATCTCACTCAGTCCATATACACTAATTAGTGCATTAGTGACTAAAGTTCATGTGGGATGTAGCTACAGGATGCTACATGTAGATGATTTGTATAGTAGGTTTACTGCGCCACGAATTAGACCTCTGCAAAGGATAAAATAGACTACAGGTTAGAAACATCATGCCGGTCTGCTAAGCAACAGAATGCGCACAATGCAGATGTATTCCACAGATACTCTGAACACAGCAGAGCTCCAGAGGATATAACTGGTGAATCTCTGATGTGAGAACGTATCAGCTGGTAGCCAGAGACACTTGTGTATCTCGAGGCTTGCTCACTTAAAACGTAATGCACTTTCGCTCGTCAACTTACCAGCTGTAGACCACTAGTTAACTAACTAATGTTATTAAACTGATGCGTTTAGTGATTAATTTGTAGACATGTTTTGTAAAGACTATAAAGGCAGTCCAGAATACTACAATACGGCTTATATAGTATAATTACTTTAACAGCTAGAGGCTGAAAAACTAAGATTGTCAAAGATAAAATGCAGCTTGTACAGCAACTGAAGACTCAAAAAACTAAAAGCAATTTGATTTAAAAAAAAAAAGAAAAAAGTTTGAAACCACTAGGGTAGAGATGTCAAAGTTATTAGTGATGCACTGCATTGATGTTGGTATGGAAGCTGTCAGTATAGACTGGCCTTTAACAGAGAGAATTCACTACACTCTGCAAACACTAACATACCATGTCTATCATACCATCAATGCATAACTTGGCGAAAAGAAAAAAAAAAAAAAACTCATAGATTTTACTTTTAAGCAGGTTTTGCTGACAGCTTTAATATCGGTATCATTTCTTGTCAACGAAACAGTTGGTGGTGTTGTACCTTGCGGTCAGCTCTTTTAGCACCGTGTGAATTAAATGATTACGGTGTGCATGTAATGTGACATTGCATCAACATCCTTACGCAACACCACAATTTCTATTCACAACTTAAAAAATAAAAATAAAAAATACACGTGCGTCTAACCCTTAAGTTTTCTCCTGTTCTTGCATTTTGCAGCAAGTATATATTTTACCATCGCACACTTTAGTTCATATTGATTAATCAAAATAAGGTAAATGTCTCGTGCAAAAACAAACTACTGTCTGAACAGAGACATGCAAGTACAAATCTAACTGGGATATAATAACGGTATTAGTTAATTAAACCTGACGTCTCTGCTTAACGATAGGTGTTACAAAGAGACTGGGAATAGTCGGAAAGATGCAGTGAATTGTACTAGAAGTATGTTAAGATACTTCCTTTGACAACAATAAATTCCACCTTGTAAACTATGTTTTTAATTTAAAACTACCCAACACACACCGTGGCAACCTTACGCTGATAAAAAAAATAATATAAACTAACGCATGCAATTATGGAGTACTGTAGTTGGCCGAGTGTCCAAAATACACAGGTGCTATTTATTAGTTCTGTTTAAATATCAACATTCTATTAAATGACCCCCAGCTTTAAAAGCTATTCACTGCAAGAGCTCCAAAATAAGGAAAATGACTGTTACAAGAGTTGAATATCATGTCTAGACAGACCCTTTTTGTTTTTAAACCTGTGTGCAAATAAATGTTCCAGTTAAAAAAAAATGTAAATACGTAAAAACATTTAAAACAAACAAACATTCTCATGCTCCCAAAACCACTTTTTCACAACTTGAACCAGCTGAGTGTATTATCATCCTGATATATGCCCGTACCATCACTGGAGGAGGGAAAAGAATAAGATAAATGCACTTTGACATGATAACTTGTCATTATTTCATTAAGGTAGTCAGCTGACTTCATTTTATTGCCACATAACTGAAGCAACCCCAGATCATAAACCTGACTTTACATTCTTGTAAAGTGGCCAATATGCAGGATAGGTGCATCAATTCCCTGAGCTTCTCTCCTTACCCACGATGCACCCGTCGCTATGGAATATGGTCAATCTGAACTCATCAGACACATTACTTTTTCCAATCAAATTTATGATCCCCAACAATGTAGAACCTTTTTGTTTACTTGTCTTCTAATTAGTTTCACTAATAAGAGATTTGTAGATTGCCACACAGCTGCTTAACCCAGTCCTGTAAGTTCTGTTTACATTCTGCATGTAGATTTGCTCTTACTTACACTATTAAACAAGGCAGGAATTTGTATTAAAAGATTATTGATGCAACGACAAGGTTTTGAATGGCCAGTCTTCCAGTATTGTCGTCTAAGAAATGAGAAGCTATTCACTGCATCGGTTAAAAATAAATAAAAAATATATATAGATTTTTGGCAGCTGAAACATATTAATCATCCAACCAAAGCCTCTTAAGTATTTGCTTAATTAAATCCAAAAGGCAAGGCTTTTTTGTCCAGGCAGAGTAAATTATACCCAAATGCAATCAGGCAGAACAGCAAACCAAATTTGTTTTGGTCATCATGATGAGAGTCGCCACTATGAACAACCTGAAAATGTGAAGGTCGCTTGCTCAGGCACATGCCGATGAACTTAGGACTGAAAAAAAGACAAGACGCTGAGATCTTTATTCGAGTCATTGTCCCAGTCCAAACATTTAAACAAAACGAGCGAGCTTAACTCCTCAGGGTAGATCATGACTTTATAAAGCCTGTTGTTTGTGGCCTCGACAAAACTTAATGGCTGAAAGCATTTACTCGCTTTATAACAAGCTGTGTTGTCTCTCTTTCTCATCTTTGTTCATCACTCTGCATGTGTTTAAATGCGAGGCAATGGAGCGCAGAAATGACATTAAAAGCTTGTATATTATTTTCCAGACACAATTTTTGAATTAGTGTGATTTTTTCAAAATTTTTATGATTGTATGAACCCTGCAGGTATTTTTAATAACACAAAAAATGTTTTAAACTGAAAAACAAAAACACTGAAAGCATATCAACCGTATGAGATACAGTATGTGCAGCATGCGGCATGCTCCCCCCCGCCCACCCTAGGGTTGGGTACCAAAAAACCGGTGCCAATACAGCACCGGTACCTATATAACCGGTATGTACCGGACCAAAACAGAACGCGAATTTCGGTGCGACTTAAATGCCTGAACTGTCGATTAATATATTTGTTCTCTGGGGCTATGATGATGACACAGTTGTAATAAGCATTAGATTCATCAACACACATGATCGCTAGTAAATATTTAAATACTGCGTTCATGGGCTGTCAGAAATGATCGGAAAAATAAATTATTTCCTTAATTAGAAAAATCTTGAGGACTTCGGAAAGCTTTGATCATACAAATCCAAAACATTGTTGCAGTAATGTTACTGTACATTTTATTTTTGTAGATTAAAAGTTTATTAAATTAGATAAAAATTAAAAGCACAAATCATCGGGAAATGAAACCATCCGACATGCGTGTGAACGCAGCAACTAACGAAACACTTGCTCTGATGGCAGCAGGTCAGCTACCGCTATCTTAACTTGCTAAATTAACTTTCGTTAAAATGCCTAAAACTAAACGGTCGAAAGTGTGGCGATATTTCACAAGAAAGGATTCCGACACCACGACGTGCAGTAAATGTTTTACAGCAGTCGCGTGTAAAGAGGGACACACGTCAAATCTAATGAAACATTTGAGGGCACACAGAATAAACTTAAAAGCAGAGGGATGCACCATGTTCTACAGCTCACAGACAACAGCTGGCACTATCGGTGTGATGACTCCAGCCCCAGTCATACCAACCGTAGCCAAAAGGAGTCCACCGATTATAATGACATCAGCAGCCTTTCCGCAGGTTAGTAGTAGGATAATGTAATGTTAATTGCAAAATGCAAATCTTGCATTCATGCTAACAAATGGTCAAACGATTTGTAAAATACTAATGTAACATGGATTCTGTTTATAATTATGGCTTTCCAGCTAGTACTTAAACTTAATATATTGTTCAATTTAAGCATTAAATTTTTTGTTCAAAAAATTTATTCTTGAATCACCCACCATCATTTTGTGGCTTTTACAAAGTATCGGTTCAGGCACCGTTTTGGCACCGGTACCGGTTTAAAAGTATCGATTTGGCACCGGTATCGAAAAAAACCCAAACGATACCCAACCCTACCAACCCCCCCCCCCCCCCCCCCCATACAATATTCAACAACTTAATACTAAATAGTTTCTACATAATCCAGCACCAATATTCTAATCTTTGTACGCACACCTTAAGTTACCGACCATCCACATGAGTAACAACATGGACACTGTTGATGTCTACGGCACGGACGTGACAAATAGCGCGATCAGTATATGTATCTAATCAGAAAGTAATTACCAAATGAATAAAACCACTCATGAAAGGAGGAGCAGGAGTTCAAGAAGTTGAGGGATGTTGACGAGTGACTGAAAAACTACCGTGTTCCATGATGACCTTTTGTCTATAGAACAGGGTTCTGACTGAGAACATGAAACAAAGCCAAGTTTATAGTAACGACAGTACCAAAAACAAAGACAAGTTTGCCAGCGCTTAATTCTGGAGAAAACAGTTTTGAGAATGTAAACAAGACAGTTGCCTCTGGGTCCATCTACAGACCTCCGTTTGGCAAATTTGGTTTTTGAGAACAAATGGTAACTGCATTAAGGAGCTCCACCACGATATTTAGAAACCACAGCAATGTAAGCTCACAGATTTATTACCATATCTTGATGTTGTGCAGAGTATATTAAAAAAAGTTCTGCATCAAAAGTGTTTCAGCAAATACTAACACCACAGATCACCCTTGGGCTAGATATAGATCAGAATCCTGCAGCATACTGTCAAGCTTGGCACTATAATCATGCTAATGCGGCGTTTCTTATCCATGAGAAGAGACCAGGCAATTTGAAACGGGACAAACGACAGGGTGTTTCAAGGATCAAGCTATTTAAGTGCCAATTTGGCCAAAGGATGATCACAGAGCAGCAGCAGCTGGAACCATACCACAACACAATAAATCAAACCACATGATCAGACCAACAGGTGCTTCCTTTAAACCATAAATCACCCTCACACCCTAGTGACGACTCCTTCATTCATGCTTTAGGTGAACCCAGAGACTCGCAAGAACAAATAGGATGAGGGTATGAAGACAACAGTCCCACATTCATTTGCACCTGAGGACAAATTTACTGTAGCTAATCCACCTACTGGAAACCCAAAGGTTACTTCACACTTTCTCGATGGGGGGAAAAAATTAACAAGAATGTGAGCAATAAACTTTAGGAAGATTTGAGAACATTCCATAGCATACCCAGATTCCAGTAAACACATTATTGTGTGTGTAAAATAACGCTCACCTCCAGACTGATCAGTCTCTGCTTCACTGGTGCCATTTCTGTGAGCTTCCCCATTCACATGAGCTAGCACACAGGCAGCTGTCGCATGCTCCTCGCTCAGCACAGTCTCCTTCACAACTGCTGAATCCGAGCTTTCCTGATGTCTGTCTCCTTTGCCCTCTGAAGCCGAGATCCCTGAAATTTGAATTAAGTCCTCTTTGCCGTCATGCACTGCTGACGACAAATCTGTGCTGATGACAAGGTCCTCGTTGCTAATGCCGTCCTCCGACTGGCAAGTGCTACACCCAGAATCCTCTGTTCCCATCACAGCCTCCTCTTTGGCCTGAACTTTGGGCAGGACTTGAGTCGATTCTAACGGTCCCTGATGGTCACTGAGAGTAAAACTGTCCTGTGTCTCAGACTTCTCCCATACAGAGGGAGTGAGGCAGCCATTGATGACTTCCTTGGCAATCTGTGCTGCATGCTGCTCTACATGAACTTCGTAGACTTCAGAAGACCCCACCTCGGACACACATTCATCTTCTTCCCTGACGACTTCCCTTCCGTTTAAAGTTGATGTGATACTGTTCGCCGAGTCCGGACCCTCGCTAAATTGAGACTTGGGGCTGCTGACTTCCATGACCTCCTGGGCAGCAGCTGAAATTACTTCGGTGATGAGACCGGCTGCAAGGCGTTGCAGCTCCTCGGTGCTGTCGCTGCTCTCGATCGGACGGCTCAGGTCTCCATTCGTGTGGTTCTGGACCTGTATGAAATCGTGTAAGACGGGTGAGCTGCTGGAAATTGGAAACGATGCGGGAAGAATAGGACTGTCAAGAGCGAGTGACTCTGATGCAGCTGGAGTGAATTGATCCCCAGTTATCTGTGAAACAGCAGCTAATTCATCATTTGTGGATAGACCATCTTTCACCAACCCTGCTTGGATGTTCTCAGCAAATGGCACAGCCAATACATCATCAGCCACCTCTCCTTCAGGCTCTGGGCGCTCCGCTTTGGACAGCTCCACAGCCTGGCATACAAGTGGCGCCATTTCCTTAGTGTCCTTTTTGTCAAGTGTTTGATCCCAAGACTTCACTAGCAAGCCAATGTCCAGCTCTGCTTCCATTGGCAGTTGGCTTGTCTCACTACTTAGAACAACTGCCTCTAGTCTCTCATATGGAGGACTCTCCTGAACAAGACTTGATGCTGACGAGGCCAAGATTGGAGACTTTTCTCCATCTACTTCAAGGTTGCTCTGTTGGAACTCTGAAATTGCAATACTGGATGGAGGAGGAGTGGCCAGCTTTTCGACCATGACCGAGGAGCTGGCAAGTTCTTCTACTGAGGTGCATGTTGCCATTGTGTGACTCTGTGCTACAACTTCCTGCTCAGGGGACACCAGTTCTTTGGCATTGGGTTTGTCTAAGCAGGGTCTGCTATGTGTAGTTTCCACCATTCCGTTACTGCCTTTAACTGTCGAAGCCAGAAGGCCTGCAACTGGTTCCTCCTTGCTGTCATGGCTGGTGATCCGCGATTTCTTGCGAGAAATGTACCACCACCAGCCTATGAGTGCAAGCACTCCAGGAAGTGTGTACGGGACAAAGGACCGAAACCTGAGTGGCATCTCTTGTGAATCCCAAGTACTGCTCCTGAGAACAGAAGAAAGGCAAGAGTCAGAGCTCAGCTGGTTACAGCATAAATAAATTATCATAGATATAATACTCAATATGGTGTAATTAATTAACACCATGTGGGGAAAAGATGCATAGCTACAACAGTTGCTCAAACATTAGTCTGGCCAACTTTTAGGCAGAAGTAACTTTTTATAGAAGTAATAATTAGTAATAACTAATTCG
Organism: Clarias fuscus; assembly: GCA_030347435.1. NCBI lineage: Eukaryota > Metazoa > Chordata > Actinopteri > Siluriformes > Clariidae > Clarias > Clarias fuscus. The sequence continues at coordinate 16,276,494 of CM059218.1, forward strand.
GACTATGGACAGAAGCATGTTTAAGCAACATATTTGCCGGATTTGTAGCTCCTCCATTTCTACTACTTTACAATGATGTATGCTTATATAAACATCAGCTATAAGATTTAATTTAATATAGCCCAGACTTGGAGCATTCTTTGTATTGTACTGCATTTAGTTTTGAATTAAATGTTACAGTATAAATAAAATCTCTTAATATTCATGAACATATAAACTGCACATTAACTTCTAAAGCTGTTTCCATCATAAGAAAAAGTATGATTGAATTACATAAATATGGACATTATGGATTTGTAACCTTAAAGTCCTTTTGCACCTGACATCACAACAGCTGGCCACTCCTGGATGGCAAAAACCATGTTTGTTACTGGATGCCAGTGCCAAAATCCACATTCAAAACCAGTCATGTTAGCGCCTTCAGCAAGAAAACACATTTGATAACATTGTCATCATAAACAACACTCAGTCTCCTTAGTAATTGCTTCCAAGTTGTTCCAAATTGCCTGTGAACCGTCTGTGTTGAGTTTCACAGCTAACTAGCTTTTAACACAATGTAAGGGAGTGTACACTTTACATAGTGCACTAGCTTTCCATTTTTACACTTTTGAGATTTAACAGTTAACTTTTAACTAGAATGCTTGAAATGTCAGTATTAGGCAACATCTCATGTACAAGCAGAATGTTCCACAGCATCATCTCATTTCTAACAGAAGCGCTAGGTGAGCTAACAATGTTGCTACAAAACACCACCAAATCCAGGCAATCATGTTATGATAAATCAACATTCTGCAATTAATATTTTTATTACCCCCTCCATTTGTACATGAAAATAATAAGCAAAACAAAAGCCATCAGTCATTCTTTTCTGCGATACCTTTTATCACGTTAATGGTACTACCGCTGTTCTGACTGATGTCATGGTAATCACATGACTGCAAAAATCTATACACTATACTTCTGAATCCATATTGGAAAAAAATAATCTGGATTTAGATCCATGTTTTGCTAAAAATCTGAAACTGAACATAAAAGCAGCCTAGTAAGTGGAAATTACATTCTAAAATCATGTACTCTCATATAAAATAATGTGGAGACTTGCTAATATAAGAAACCATAACATGACCAGGAAGACTTCCAGTGTCCACACTGGAGCAGTATTAGCAGGCACACCCATCTACAGTTTAACTTAGCAGGCTGACAGAGCTGCATGTGGTGCTCACTGACCAACTAGTCAGTCCATGATTAAAAAAAGGAGAGCCAGACATGCCTTTCCTTAACTGAGCCAGAGAAGCCCAGCCTGTGAACAGAAAGGAATGCATTACAAGGGGCAATGCATCTCCTCTCTCTCTTTGGCTTCTGGATAGATGGCACTACATAAATGGACACACTGTTTATACATTATAAACTTGGACTATGACCCCAGGCATATTTGCTGAAATGGGCAGTGCTAATACCACAGCACAAGGAAGAATACATGCAATGTGCTATGCCTAGCAGGAGTGTTAAACCAGACACTGATGTGTAAAGCAAACTCACCAAACTGATTTTTCATCATGCTAAAATTGGCATCACCAAACCATCATGATCCTCAGATTTAATAACACAGCCTCTAAAAACAAAGGCAAATATTGAAATAGCTGCAAGGCAAGGTTCAGTCCCCTTCACCATAAAATCTTCCTCTTAACGGTCAAAGATCACTTTACTGAGCTTATCTTCATGTTGACTCTTATAGATGTAGCATTAAGACAGAAGTGTAATGAGCTGTCTCCTATTAAGACAGCACCCAAGGACATTTTACCAATCAATCCACAGCATTTCAGATAACTCATTTGTGAGGATCAATTTTAAACAAACAAGCTACATATCGGCAACATGGTGGCTTAGTGGTAAGCACTGTCACTTTGCACATCTATGGTCTGGGTTCGATTCCCGCCAGTCCAAGTAAACGCAGGATAGGCTAATTGGTGTTCCGAAATTGCACATAGTGTGTGAATAAGTGTCTGATCGTGTGAGACCTGCGATGGACTGGCTCCCCGCCCAGGGAGTACTCCGCCTTGTACCCCAAGCCTACTGCAATAGGCCCCATGCCCCCCACCACACTAAATACAGGATAGAGCAATATAGATCATGAGTGAGTGAGAGAGCTCCATGTCCAGAAAGTGTTCATACTTGACTGATAGCTTCTCAAAGAGACAGAGGGCGAGTCTCTGAGAATTTGCATATAGGTATTTAGACCGAACAAAGCACAAACATGGCACTAAGTGGGTGGGAATGTAACCTGGGCTATCACATCTGTCTGGACATGGCCTTTACTGCTGACCTATATGGTTCCACATCTGTCATGAATGATACATCACGATCAATCCTGCAGGAACTATTACACAATAAACAATCTTTGACTCCGCAAAACCAAACCTAATTACTTAAATGTTTGTAGGTCAGGGGTCATCAAAAGGCCAACAGTATTCCTGATCAAGCCCAAAGCTAAGTACTTCTGCAAACCAAGTAGCTGTTTATGCATAAACAGTTATCAACTACTTTACTGTTCATGAATAAGCGTGTTTTCTAGAAATAGAGGGAATGACATTCATGTATTGCGTTTTTTTTTGGGTGGCAGTTTATGTATGAATTTTTTAAATGATTCATTTATATACTTGTTAGCATTTGAGGTGGTAATATGTTGCAGTTTCTCAATAACGCTACAGCTGAGCTGGCAGCATAGAATCCTGTGTGATAGGAGAAAATTAATTGCTATGTTTGTTTAGAATTGTCCTGAAAATAAAAATTAATAAATAAAATATTCAGTATATTTAAACTGTGATACATACAGAATTGCAAAACAAATTTTATCAACTCTTGGATATTGTGATATTGTATCTGGTGATTCAAATCTTCAATAGCTAGGCCTTGAAGATCTTCTGCTGTAGCTTTTATTCAGTCACATTTATTTATGTTAGTTATTTAATCAAAAGCAGCTAAAATAATAGATAAGCCTCGTCAATTCACAAATCAGACCAAATAGGGTAAATAAAGTGGAAAATCTATTAAAGTCTCTGAAACTCTCTTTGGACTGATCAGAAAACTGATGACATGGCTTGTTTTAAGACCTAATCAATAAAGACAGAACACTTAAAAACAAAGTTTGTGAAAAGAAGAGTGCGTCATGTGTTCAGAGGTTGTGTCGGAGGTCTAACATGGTAAAGTGAAGTGTCCCAACAAAACTACTTTAACCTCACTCATTCGTCTATAACGCTTTATTTTGTATTCAGGCCTGAAGCCTATCACAGGAGACTTGGGGCACGAGGCAACGTACAATCCATTGCAGGGTGCAGATACACACACACACACACACACAACGAGCAATCTGGGAACACCAATTAGACTAATCTGCATTTCCCTGGGGGTGGGTTTTGTCTCCACTCTACAGGTGTTTTAGCGTTAAATGGAGTAATACACTGTAAAAATGGTAAAAGCGTTTGCCCCATCATCCAGAGATCGCCAGTTCGATTCCCGGCTAATGCTGCAAGCTCTCGCAGCCGGTGGTCTAGAGAGCTGATTGGCGGAGCTCTACCTGAGGGGAGGGATGAGCGGTACTTAGTGCTCCCACATTAACAGCCAATCAGGGGCATGCTGCCACTCTATAGCCACTCAGGGGCTTCTGTGAGCTCACGGAAGCGGAAGGAGCGGATAGCGCTGTCCTCCGAGTGTGTTATGCCGCCCCGACCGGCGCGTGAGCGAGCAGTTCGAAAAGATCCGGTCGGCTGGCGTCACGTGGTTCGGAGGAAACATGAGATAGTCTTCGGCCCTCCCGGCTGAGTGGTAGTAGTAGCACGTTTGGGACGAACTGGAACGGAGATCACAAGTTACGACATCTTGTCCAACATCAGTGCCTGAGCGCATAAATGCTCTACAGAATGAATGGACACAAACACTGGAGAAAAGCGGTTATAGCTGCAAAAAGGGGACCAACTCCATATTGAAGTGTATATATTTGAATACAACGTCATTGCAGGTTTGGACAAATACTTTTGTCCATATAGAGTATCTACTATGTAATTCATACCTACGTTAATTCTTAACTTTAACCATTTCTTTCTAACCATAATAATATATCTAATGTGACGGTTAAGGTACTCGGTAACACCGCTAAGAAACAAAAACCGATAGCAAGTTCCAACCGTCAGACTGTGCGCATGCGCGCTCGCACACACGCGCAAGCTTATTGTAAAATATCTGTTGGTATTTGGGCAGCTGGAGCTCAGTTCACCTTGGAAGAGGTTAAATAAGCGCACAGGGGAACATGGAGCCCGGCCTGCACACACTGAGTCAGGCAACGCGCCACGGCAACATACGACCTTGGAGGAGATAACTAGTAGCACTCGGGTCACTGTATACCTGTAACGCGTCACAACGCTGCCATTTCAGCGAGGAGTGTCGTTTTAATCTGCGTATTAGCTGTGCAGTCTGCACTCAGATTATCAGACACCGCATGCTGAGTCTCATGTTAATGTTAAACACGAGCACAACTTCACTCGCACCTTGTTTTCCAGGACTACTAATAAATCACCGAAACATTGTTATAAGCCTTTACATAATAATAGTGATAGAAAAAAAAATATATATATACACACACAATACACAGGGGGTGTGTGAAAAGTCCGCTGTGCAAAAACAAGCCAAGCATGTGGCGCATGGTGGAACACACTGGGACTCCATATGCGCGCTAACTGACTAGCCATATAATGCTAACGCTAGTATTATTCTTTAAAAGGGATATTATGCTGCCAGAGGAATAACGATATGTTGCACCAGATATCAGAGATGAAGTCTGCAGTTTGACTGGTATACACATTGTAAAGCTGAACAAGCGCACGGCTAAGCTAGCTGACTTTGACCTAGTGCAGGTTTATTCGCTTAGACTAGGCCAAGGCACTGCGCGAGTGAACGCATCACACAAGCAGCACCTGTCTATCCACTACTAATCCAAAGTGCCCTGACTTTGACCTGCTATAACACTGAATGACATTTCTGGTGTAATTGTGATTACAAAGAAATATCTATAGGCAAATCCACAACCATAGATAGCATTAGATAAATCCACAATGTCTACTGAAAAATCTGTCCGTAGTAGACGGTTGGATTAGCGGCATTATTAAGGTTTGATCTGACCGTGCAGCGTTCTCAGGCGCGGCGTTTCTGAATTACAGATAGCATCATGTTCACCAATTTATTGCATAAATCTGCGGTCAAAAATCTCTGCTGGTTCCTAGTATTAGCAATCAACGCAAGATAACAATACATTATTATTATTATTATTATTATTGCTTAGTACTTGCTGATGTTTTATGTAAATGTAAAAAAGATTTTTAATCAAATAAATAAAAAAACTCAGATAAAGTGCATAAAGAAAGCCGTACTTTGTTATGTAAGCGTGCACATTTATCCTATAAAGGCACTGGTGTATTATGAACGTCACTGGGAAGTCTAAAATATCGGGCGATAGAAAAGAAAGAAAGCCATGAGGATGGAAAACGCGACAATAGCCACACCGCTAGCTAAATAGAGGGCAACACAGACATTATAAGACACTAGCTAGCAGGTTAGCTAAGCAGCTAACACCTTACGGCCAGAATTAGTGAGCACACAGTGCGACCTCCGAGTCATGCAACATTAAAAACAGAACGTAATCTCACCGTGTTTGTGTGTATCCTTCCTGCCGCACTGCTGTGATAAAGCCCAGGTAGTAATCCTCAGCTCCGGGCCCAACACCATCCAAACGCGTCCCTACTCACTGTCTCCGTCTCTTTCTCTCCTCCCCACGTGTTGACCGACCGAAAGCACGCTAAACGGAGTCGGATCAGCTGTTCAAATCTCGCGAGATCCGCGCTTTTCCCTGCGACACCGTAAGATCTCGCGCAACTTTGTTCCCAACTTAAACGTGAACGCTGCTGATAGAATAAAAAATAAAGAACACGAGGAGCGTTCAACTCAACTTTTGATTTGTGCAGAATAACCAAACAATTATTTCGCTATATAAGCCCGTGTTACACTTATGCCTGGATACGATCAAGTCTTTTTTTCTGTAAACCAACTACCCATCTGAAACCCTGGCCTCCTAGGAACACCTTTAATGTCCTAAACAAATGGGAATAACTTGGAGAGGAGGTCAGGACTGTACAAGGATGCGGCAATAACTCCCAGCCGAGTTCCTGCAATGTGCAAGTGGTATTGGTGAATGATTGCGTGTACAGTTCCTAAAAACAGATGCGTCTCTTCTGCAACTTGGCAACAAGTTATCTGTCCATTTTCAAGATCAGGCGTTCCACTCGAAAGCTCACGGGAAAGACTGCAGCGGGCAAAGAGACACCTCAGACGGGCTTCTTTCTTCTTTAAAATTATTGCACCATTCAAATGTGTTACTGCAGCAAAGAGTCTCATCACTGTACTGTACTATACATTATATATACACATATACATACATACACACACACACACAGTTAACCCCCTGTTTTGATAAATCGGTAAAACAAGAGCAATTTAAGTAGATCAACGCAATAATTATAAGTGATGTCTCTAAATGAGGGAGAAGTGATTTTCCCCTTTTAATGATCACTGCAATTCCAGAATTATTCAACCCCTGAATGAAATCCTTCATTAAACCATAAAATTTTAAATCAGGTGTTGTCTCAAGCACAGATTAGTTGCCTCAGGTGCACTTGATTCAGGACGCATCAAATACCTGCACTTTCTAGAGATTTGTTGATGGAGATCTTTGACTGCATGTCAGAAATGGCTCAATCAAGAGAGTCGGCCATAAGGTTAAGAAAAGACCTCATTGCCTTGCACAAATAAGTATATGAAATAAATAGGTACTGAATAAATTCCTAGAAAAGCAGTAGGAAGCCTATTGCATAAGTTCGAAGTTAAAGGAACAGTGGTTACAATACATCATACAGAAATAGGAATCCATCACCTGCAGCTACCAGATTCCTGAGGAGGCAAGTGGTGAAAACCCTCGATTGCCTCTAAAGAACCTGAAGAAAGATTTGGTGGCAGCAGGCACTGAGGTTGCACTCTGCACTATAAGTCACGAACTGAACACTGAAGGTGACCACAAGACATACCCCCAAAAAGTTGGCTCTAATATGCTTAAAACCATATAAAAGTATACAGAAGTGTGGAAATTCTGTTCTATATACTAATCAAACAAAACTTGAACTTTTTGACCCTAAGACTCAGCGGTATGTTTGAAGGAGAAAGAATGAAGCATATGCAGAAAAGTGCACCCTGCCTACAGTGAAGCATGGTGGGCTCGATGATGCTCTGGGTCTGCTTTGCTTCCACTGGCACTGGAAACCTGCAGCATGTAGAAGGAAAGTTGGATTCAATCAAGTATCCTTGAGGAACCTGAAACTTCGATTTCATTGGACATTCCATCAGGACAATGATCCCAAGCATACTTTAAAGTCTACCAGGGCTTGGTTTCAGATGAAGTGCTGGAGGGCTCTATGTATCCATCACAGTCGCCTGACTTGCATCCAAACCCAAGAATCTTACTGAACTAGAGGCCATTGCCCAAGAGGAATAGGCTAAGATCCCTCAGAAACACTGCCAGAAGCTAGTGTCTGGCTATACATTTTACAACAATACTAGCAATTTCGATACTGAATTACTTATTAAATATAGCATTTTGTTAACTTTGGAGAAAGCACTTCTTATAATAGTTGTGTTGAGCTATTTAAAGGACTCTTATTTCACTAATTTAGTGCACTAATCTACATGCATATACATATTTACACACAGTATATATATTTGTTAATTTGTTTCAGTAATTTGATTTAAAAAAGAGAAAACTCATATATACACACGTGGACAAAATTGTTGGTACCCTTCGATCAATGAAAGAAAAACTCACAATGGTCACATAAATAGCTTTAATCTGACAAAAGTAATAATTAAAAAAAATTCTATGAATATTAACCAGTGAAAGTCAGACATTGCTTTTCAACCATGCTTCAACAGAATTATTTAAAAAAATAAACTCATGGAACAGGCCTGGACAAAAATGATGGTACCCCTAGAAAATACTGAAAATAATGTGAACAAAGGGACATGTTAATTCAAGGTGTGTCCACTAATTAGCATCACAGGTGTCTACAATCTTGTAATCAGTCAGTGGGCCTATATATAGGGCTCCTGGTAGTCACTGTGTTGTTTGGTGACATGGTATGTACCACACTCAACATGGACCAGAGGAAGCGAAGGAAAGAGTTGTCTCAGGAGATTCGAAAGAAAATTATAGACAAGCATGTTAAAGGTAAAGGCTATAAGACCATCTCCAAGCAGCTAGATGTTCATGTGACTACAGTTGCACATATTATTCAGAAATTTAAGATCCATGGGACTGTAGCCAACCTCCCTGGACGTGGCCGCAGGAGGAAAATGGATGACAAATCAAAGAGACGGAAAATCCGAATGGTAACAAAAGAGCCCAGAAAGACTTCTAAAGAGGCCAAAATACCTGCAGAGAGGTGCAGAAGTCTCATTGACAGTTATAGGAATTGTTTGATTGCAGTGATTGCCTCAAAAGGTTGTGCAACAAACTATTACGTTAGGGGTACCATCATTTTTGTCCAGGCCTGTTCCATGAGTTCATTTTTTTTATAATTCCGTTGAAGCATGGTTGAAAAGCAATGTCTGACTTTCATTGGTTAACATTCATAGAATTCTTATTTATTATTACTTTTGTCAGATTAAAGTTATTTCTGTGACCATTGTGAGTTTTTCTTTCATTGACCGAAGGGTACCAACATTTTTGTCCACGTGTGTAGATTCATTTCATAGAGACTGGTGTGTGTATGTGTGTGTGTGTGTGTGTGTATATATATATATATATATATCATGTTTTGTTTTCAGCTGTCAGCATTACTCAAGTTCCCTAAGAAAGACCGAATACATTGTTTGTGAATTTCAACATACGAATGTAAAATTGAACACTAACGATTGTCCTTTTATAAGAACTAGTTCGATTATTATTATTTTTTTTATACACAGGACAGTTATTAAATCATTAAACATTTATAATCCTTTATGCCATTTGTGTAATTTCAGGTAATGTTCAATAGAAGATGCAAGCAGCACAATGTTTTTCCTTTCTCCTTTAAAGCTGTAAAAAAAAAAAAAAAAAATCTTATAGGGGTATATAATGTACACACATTTAGAAACTAATTTATACTTCAGAGGGTGCCATAAAAAATCTAACTAGATACAGCTGTTACATAAAAAAAAATTGAGTATGTGCATCATGAATTACTTGATCCATTAACATTTGAAATTTACTTGTTTTACTTGACACTAAATACACTTGATATCACTATGACAGGGTAGTGGACAACTTTTATTATGAACACGGGTATAATTAAATTGCCATGTTATACATGTACAGCAACTAACTGCTTTACAAAAAAGCAATACAATGTTTTATTTACAATCATATAACTTCCAATTTTACACAAAAATATTTACAGATGACTAATGTGCTGTTTACAGATGATTTGGTGCAATTAAAATGCGGGGAAACAAAATGCTTCAGACCAACACAGTTTTGCTTTATAAAACACATATCATTACTTATTTTCAATGTAGGCAGAGTTCCTTCACCGCAAATTGGAATGGAAATGAGTACAACGATATGGCTATCACCATAGTGTTCATACACATTTCAAGGACAAGCATGCTACTGATTAACTGGTGTGCAGGTGGGAAAAACCATCATGCCTGCATCTAGAGCTTTAGATTAGACTCCTGTAGATCCTGAGAACTTGTACAATTCAGTTTAGCTGTGTCCTAACAATTTTCATAATCATCATAATCATAATTCCCAAAATAGGTATCTGGATGTAAGGGGACAGAGAGGGAATAATCACAAAGTTAAGCCAACTCATCCTTACCTATGTCAGTTTGAAACGGACATGTTCTAATGTTTTAAAAGTGACCCTGCAACTGGTATTACCAGAGTGAGGAGAACAGGACAACTCTGCAAAATCACCAACTAAGAAGAGTAATACTGTATCACTTCTAAAATGACTGCAGGTTTATATAGACACTGGTATTACACATGAGAAGCTTAAAATACTGAAGTTATAAAGTTTAGACAATGAGAACAACAACAAAAAATTATATATATATATATATATATATATAATAAAAACAAGCTGATGAAAAATAATTGCAAGACAGGATTGGTCCCGATTGAGAAGCAAAGCATGAGCCACTGTTATTAATAATGAATAACACCCATATAACAAACAAACCATTTAAAGCCATTTGTTCAAGGTCAAGTGGTTGAAAATGGGTATAGTGGTTGGATAAATTTATCACCAAATCTTAATCAACAAATAACTTTTTTGTTTTTATTTTTTAAACAAGAACTGGGTAATGCATTTGGTTAGTGCCCTTTTTTTAGTGTTAAATTTCCCTTTAAAACAAAACGACCTCATTGGAAGAAAGAAAGCTACAATGGAAAATTGGCAAACTAACCTTCACCATTTTTTTTTTTAAAGTGGGGAAATGGCTGTAGGAATATGTTAGATAATATTGCACATCAGCAAACCTCCTCATGCCTTGACCTTTGCGTTTGATGCATTGTGTAGTCTCCACTGTAGTGGCATTTGTAATTGAAAATGTAAATAAATGGCACATTAAATGAAAACACGCCATATGAAGGTTATAAGACATGATCACCAGTCACAAAAGAAAACACGCCCTTATTGCATCGCAGCGACCAGGGAGTTCTGCACCGCTTTGCTTAAATGCTTTCTGACCGAAGGGGGACCAAAAGAAGAGCATGTAGACCCCATTACATCTCCACCTGTGTCTGTCTTATGCCCTTTAAGCACACAAACATAAAAGACACAACACCATACAGTATATTTGAAATTAATTTTGCTCCCAAATATCATTTTGCTATGCTCAGTATTATGGGAATTTAATCATATAGCACTATTGTTCTTGTCAATATTATTATTTAAATGACAGACGGTTATAAAGACATTATGATTATAAAGGATACCGTCACTGATTTTGAGTTAGCTAACCTCACAGAATAAATATGTACAGTAAATGCAGCTAGTAATGATACCTATATATTTGAAGATATGTTTTTTTTTTTTTTTTTTTTTTACAGTGCAGCGAAGTATGGACATATGTATAATATGAAGAACTTTTCTCAATAATTAGTACCTGTTTTTCCCCCTTCTTCAGCTTATCTTACAAACTATACACAGCTGGTAGACCTGACAAAGGCACACAATGGACGATACATCAACCCGCAATGTGTGAGCGTCGTTGTCATCATCATACACGTGAGTTCCATATATACATCTGCTCAGCATCAGAATGACGTCTGATCGCAGTCTGTATTTCAAGCTTGTTGATAAGAGGGTCTCAGAGGACCTGCGGATTCAGTCGTCCAGGACAAACGGACCCAGGTAAATCCTGACTTTGAGGCCTTCGTTCTTCCACAGTCAGTTTGGTCAGGCGTTGTAGTGGTTATTTTAGTCTTTTATTTTAGAAATAGTCTTTTCACACTCCATCCTTTGATGTTCAGCCCCAAAATCGCAGAACGTTTTAGAGCAAGCTGTTTCTACAGTCTGTATAATCTTCTGCTGATACTAAAGATTAAATTAGTAGACAAGGCCTTAATAACCATGTGGGTTCCTTCTTGTTCCCCCCGATTTTCAGAGCGGAAGCTGAATAATCAGTGGGCAGGAAAAGGACATGAACTGCAGTTTTACAACTTTTTCCTCTTCATGCACCTGTAAAAGCATCTTGATTGATTCTAAACAGCACTGCTGAGATCATACTCCGCTCATGCAAACATCCCGCACAGGTAAACTATAATCTTCTGGCTTTCCACACCAAACTAAGGTCAAACTAAAGCAGTTCTCTTACGCAGGAACCATCGTAAACTGGAGAACACGGAACGGAAACAGTTTATGAAGGATGGTTAATGCAGCCTCCTGAATGCAGCGTCAGGTCTCAGAGCGTGCTCAGACGATCTTCTTGATGCTTGTGCGTTTGAAGCTGCCAGTGCTTCGCTGTTTCTGCACCTGGCTGGCTGAACCGTGGCGCGCTCTGCCGCTGCTGCACAGGCTGGAGGTGGGAGACAGCTCCACGTTCTCCTTATCAACACCTGCAGGAGGGGGGGGAGAGAGAGAGAGAGCACAGGTCAAAACACACAAATATCACATTCACAACTATACTGAGGTACTCATATCAAAAATGGTTTAGGCTTTTCTCAGTCAGAAGTTCTAACTGTTTAAAATTTGTCACTTTTCATGTAAATACAATTCGATTTAGGTAAATTATTGCATACTTATCGATTTTTAGAACACAGGCATCAAAGCATTACTGACCCCCCCCCCAAAAAAAAAAAAAAAAACTTCTTTTAAACACATTTTTCATCACTTTGTTTTCAATAATTCAGCCATAGCAACATCTAGGTTTTCACACAGAGAGAAAAAGGTGTTCAGTGAATCCCAAATGCTTTGAGCAGTAGCAGGCACTAGAGACAGAGCATGGGTATTAATAGGAAGCCATTTGGGAATTCACCTGACTTGGAAAGGTTAAACAAAATAATCCTGCACAAACACCCCAGATGGATAATTACTGGGGATAAGTAGATATATTATATAGTGTAATATGATAAAAACATAATTCATTTTGTATTCTATATTACACCTCACAAAAATAATACTTTTTTTCTCTTCTGTCTCTCACCATTTCCCTTTGACATAAGATATTTTCTTGCTGCGATCATTATCTTAGCACATTTTTCCCCAGGTATTTATTTATTCCTAAATCACTTCTATTTGCAATTAGTACTTAAAAATTCTAAATTGGCATGCTTATAAACCTACTGATCTTATTATAGAAAAAAACTACGTATAGGCATCAGAATTCTTTATATATGCACATATGGAATCCACGAACTGAAAAAGGTCAAGAATATAACAGAAATCAAAAGTTTTAAAACTTAGTTAAAACTCTTTTCATTCTTAGTCTCAGGAAAAAAAAGATCCAAAAGCTTAATTAATACATGAAATAATTCTAAAATATATGATTTTTTATTGACAAAATTCTCTGTAATTATAAATCAAATTCAATTGAAAACATTAAGACCTCAAGTCTTCAAAAATGTCTTTAGATTTAAAAGACATGTAATTACTAATCATTGAGTAATTCTACATTGTACTACTATACTACTACTACTACTACTATACAGTTATGTAGTTTTTAGACACTGTATCTAATCTGTTGAACAGAGCAAAGTCACTACTTTATAAAGCAAAAACATTAACAACGCTCCAGAGTTTATACAGAGACAGACGAAGACCAAGACTGAGCGGCAAGAAATCTATTCCTGTCGAGACAGATTTGAACATTTTCATCTGATTATCACATAAGCAGTGAGAAGATAAGGAAATTTTGCATGAATAAAAGAATAAAGAGGACAGTAAATGATAAATGAGCACGCTCAGCACACGGGAGTTTTAGTTATTAAAATGTGCTGTAAGGTGTGAGAACTGATTGAGTGCTTCCCTAAACTGATCATGATTTGTTTGATGCTCCAAGAATACACTTCAGAGAATAAAACTCCCGCTTGCAATAAATAAGGGAGTTTTTCTGTATATTTTCGATTCATCAGCTAGCCTGTTAATGACCTCTGTCCATACTTAAGGTATCTGTTTAACCCACATTAAATACCAGTATTGACCAGAAGGTGGTGCAAGACATGACTTCTGCAATGGTGAACAGATCTTGCTCAGGAAGTGCCTACCCACAAATATACAAGCAGGACATAACCTTTAAACCGCTTTTGTAAATAACACTGTGAAATTACGCAACATCAGTTTTTCATGTGGTCGAATGGACACAGAGACAGAAAATGAAGAAGTGTTGTGTTATTCTATCATTACAAAGGAGCTTCCCTTCACCGATTTCTGACTTTTAAATTAAGCACGAAGGTAAAAGAAGGAGGCACAGCAGCAAAGGGTGAATACCTGGGAGGACGAGGTGTGGTGGGAACACAGCTGACTTAGAGCAAGGCAGAGGCGCTTCATACAGGCATGCACACGCGCAGACACACACACACACACACACACACACACACACACACACACACACACACACAAGGAATGGAAAAGAAGGCAAACATGAGTGATATTCACAACTCCAAACAGAAGCAATGAATGAAAAGCAGAAATGAATAAACAAAATGAATAAGCAGCCACGTTTATGAACAATGAAAGGATAAAGGGTGGATCTGATTGGTAATGTTATGCAGTTTTAATAATTTTTACAAGTAAAAATCTTATCAATTTGTGATGGATTCATATTGACTGTAAAATCAAATACTGGAGAAATACAAGTATTTTTTTAACTGGACACTTTCAAACATCTGCACCACCAGAAAAAAGAAATGTAGATAAGTGATAGTCACTTAAATCAGTTACCAAAGTGTGCAAACTATAGAACTGGACATTAATTGCCCATCACAGCTCTATAGTTTAGGCTTGTACCAGCGGTTTTCAGTGGCATCTCTTCTGCTGTCCTGGCATGGGACAAAGTTGGGGAGCGTCTATAAACTATGGGGCCCTCTGAATTGACAGCGTGTCCCAAACAAAGGAGAGAAAGTGCATTGATGTTAATGTTGATTTAACCAAATGGATGAGAATGCACATGCACACACAAACACAAGCAAACACACATTTTACTTCTAAAACATTATGATACACACTCGGAACATTACTGAAATGTTATTGGCGATTCATCGCAAGTCTTGAGTGGGATTGTAGCAGCAAACAAGCATTATACAACAGCAGTTATCCATGCACCATGATATGTGCTCCTGTACGTGTGGAATGCATGCAGAATTTCTGACCTGGTGAGTGCTGCGAGGTCGCCAACGAGGTCATGGAGTTGGACAAGTTAAGGTTGGCAGTGATGCTCAGCTGGCTCTGAACGATGGGTGGATACGGAGAGGTTGGTGTACGCTGAGACTCCTCGCCGCCTTCCTCTTCAATCCCCGGAAGGTAGGTATCAATCAGAGCATCCAGAAACTTAACCACTAGTTCAGCATAATCTGGGATTTGTGTTTGCTGAGTGAAAGAAAACAAGCCACTTTTGCAGAAGGAGCTACACACTTCTTGGTCACATTGTGAACTAAACTAAATGGATGGAATAATTGATCCCAAGCCACTCAACGGAATAAACTACCTGCTGTCTTACTTCAATTTGAACAAGAGAGATTGACTCTGCTGCCTATACGTCAGCAGGCCACAGAAAGCTTCTATTGTAAGTCAAAGTTGTAGCGATATTGATTCTATAAACAGTACACAAATAAAACTTTTTTGTGCCTACATTCTTACCGCAAAAGTGGGTAAATGAGGAGGAAAAGTCTGTGAAAACTACTTAAAGCCATAATTGCACTGCAGGCTGAATTTCTTTCCTAATCTTTAGCAAAATTGATGGCAAATATAAGAACGATTTATCATACCTTAGAGAAGGGGCCGGCAAACCTCCAAAGTCCATTAAAACCGAAGCCTTCAAGAGATGGAGATAGCAGCAGGACAATGACAGAACATGAGCGAGAAAGAAGGATGGGACAGAAAGAGGAAGGGAAGCCGAAAGCGGTCGGGGAATAAAAATGATGCAGTCAGCTCACCCAGACAGACAATAAATTAGTTTCTTTTAAAACTAAACACCACTTAGCCAGTATTAGATATCCACTGACTCACCCCCCCCACCCCCCACCCCAATTAAGAGATGCAAAAATGCTTTTTCCAATGTACTCAGTGAATATTTAATATTCACAATGTAACATTTTTAAAGTTAAATGATTCTTTATATTCTATAAAAAAAAACTGAAAGAAAAGACCTGAGATCAAGAATAAGGATGAGTAAGAGATCTTACTCTGCAGACAGGAAGGCTGGTACTGAGGGGGAGACTCCTCATGATAGACCACACTCTGGACGATGCCATGGACAGGGTTCAGGAGGTTGGGGTCCTGACACATGGACAGCAACGTACTGATCTTGGAGTCCAGAAGATTATGCCTGTTGCAGAAACACATACTGTAATACACATACACACACTATACCACATTACAGGTAAACATATGAAAATATAATAATAAAAATTAAACACTTCAAAAAGCTTACTGCTAAAACATTTACCAATATTTTTTTTTGTGCTGCGTCAAAAAACATTATCAGAGGAGGTTATGAACCATGACTGCACAGTCCTGTCTGTAAAAACTTGTTTCTTTTATTTTGGATTACTGGACTAGTCTAGTAAAGTAGACCATCATAACTCATTACATTAGCCTAGCTACCAGCCTGGTCAATTAAGCTTTCAGGCAACAAAAACACAAAATTCTGCAAGCATACAGGAACTTCCCTTTGTCCAAAGGGCTAACTATCATTAGTCCACTCATTTTCAGTATTAACAGGCATATGCCCACTTTATTACATTTCCTGCTGAGCATTGAGAAACAAATTATTTCTCCGAAGAAAAGCCGAAAAAAGCTTGACTTGATCAAATGAGTTGCGGTTGCTAGAATGAAGGCTATTTTATGACATCCTGTAGCCGTACACAGACAAGAATAAGAACAATCATGCACGTCATATTTTACAAAGTCAACAAAGTTTCTAAAACTAAGCATTCAGTAAAAGTCACAAACTGACAGACTTCACACAACACCTAGCCCAGGCAAGCCAAATATCAACGCTGTTCATAAAGCTACAAAGCACTCAGTACCTCCTTTCCTCAATGTCCTGAACTAATACATTTACACATATAACAGTTTAAAAAAACAACCTTCCAGCTCACAAATACTCTGCAGATGGGCGCTCCTTGGCATGCTAATCTGTTATTTTATGGGTAAATATAATATGAACGGGTAAGAGACACTCACACCACTGGGAACACCTTTGGAAAGACCACACTGGCTTCAGCCAAATACTCATACAGAATCCTTTGGTGGAACTCGTCAGTTGAATACTTCACTTGTGTGGCCTGTAACAGAAGAGAGACCTCAGAACTCAGTACTTAAGAGCGCTTGACAAGCTTACTGCACCTTGCAATACAGTAGCCTTTATCAATACATCATTATCGTTATGTATTACATCCCATATACACAGATCAGTCATTAAAAAAATTATTAAAAAATTAAAAAAATTAAAAAAAAAATCATTAAAACCCAAAACAGCTCTGACCCTTTGATGCATGACTCCACAAAACCCCTAAAGGTGTGCTAGCGGCAGAACCATGAGTGCTCGATAGGATTAAGATCTGGGGAATTCAGAAACTAGATCAACAACCATGACCTCTTTGCCTGCTAAGCCTCTATGCAGCAGACTG
Source organism: Clarias fuscus (assembly GCA_030347435.1). NCBI lineage: Eukaryota > Metazoa > Chordata > Actinopteri > Siluriformes > Clariidae > Clarias > Clarias fuscus. The sequence goes on from CM059218.1 coordinate 16,293,922, forward strand.
TGATGCACTGGGTGTCTTGGTGCCTTTCTATCATAGCCAGCATTAACATGTTTTTTTTTTTTTTTTCAGCAGTCTGTGCTGCATTGGCCTTTCTGTGAGATCAGACCAGACTGGCTGGTCTTTTCTCCACAACAGGCATAGATGACCCTTGGGTGTCCATGATCCTGTCACCCGGTTACTGGTATATAATTAATAATCAATGTTTTTATATGTATCAATGTTATTCAATTCACCTGGCAGTATTGTTAGGGTTGTGGCTGATCAGTGTACATTTTACAATATACACGTAAATTTAAACAGTTGAAAAGTATTTATTTTCACAAAAAAACACTAAATGTGCTGAGGCAGGGTCTGTGGAATTTATTTTACAGTTTTTCCCTGCTTTCATAAAGTTTTAAAACTCCTGGTTTATATGATCATCTAAGAAGAAGGATGAAATGCAAGCAGACAGAAAATATGGAGAACAATAATGAAGTGAATCTGGTCTGTATTTCTCACCAGCACAGTAAGGAGAAGCATTTGGATCTTGGGGTCTGTGAGCACCTCCTCATCCAGCAGCACGTTGGACTCTGACACAGAGACCTTGCGCAAGTGAGAGTTGGCTAATCTTTGTGTTTCTGGAGGAGAACAGGGCAACAATGAGCTACTGCCTTCAGTCCGTAAAATTACCCAACTGTCAATGTAGGCAAATCAATACCTTCTATATTATTAAGGTTTGATTACATCACGGAATGCAAAAATTATAATAAAATTAAAACTTGTCTCAACATACTATCTGGAAGTATTTGTAATGGGCAAAAAATATTATGTACTGTATATATAAACAGAACATTATTCAATTACTATATAGTGATGGCTAATTCCCTTACAATCTGCATTAAGCTCTGCAAAGTCTTACCAATGTCATAGTCATTTTCAGCCACCCGCCTTATCTTCGGAGGAGTAGTGATGCCCGATTCCATCTCTGGTCTCTTTGACGCTTTGGAGTCTGATATCAGATGGTCAAAACTCTTCCTGGTGCCTAAGAAACAAAACCAAAAAATTACAATTAGGACAAATGAGTCCAAGATTAATTAGCACTGCAGCTGCAAGGACAAATTTGAAGAGGATTATGCATGGGAATGAATTCAGTTCAGTAAATAATTTAAACAGACAACCCACCCATTCATTTTAAACAAATTATATGAAACCAGTCATTTATCATAAAACCTTGAAAAAAATAAATAAATAAATAAACCACACACAAAGGCATTAATATGCATAGCTACCTAGTAGTTTCTTGGCATTGGCCTGTGAGGGTTGTCCCATATCGACGCTCATGGACTTGCGTGTACGAGGACTGGTCTGCCCCATGGTCGGATAATACGCTGCCAGGTAGCGTTCTGATACTTTGGGTGATGTCCATGGCTGACTCTCCTTTAGTGGCCTGTGAGATCAGAGGAACAAAACAACAGACCGACTTAAAACTAATAAACGAACAGATAAATATTAAAGTAAACATTAAATCAGTAGCTCTCTCCAAAAAAAATAAATAAATAGGAAAGTTAATCAGATATTTATGTGTATTATTATTATTATTATTATTATTATTAAAACAACTACTAAAATAATTAGTATTAATATTTTACAAGCTCAGCATTGATTAAACAAACAAACCAAAAAATGGTGAAAAGAAGAACATGATTATACTTCTCAACATAGCTTAAAAGGATTTTGACCACCTCATAAATGTTGTTTCCCCTTATGATACTGAATAATAATAATAGTAATTAATAACAAGCACAACTCTGTTTGCAGCAATGTGACCACAAGAACAAATTTAGCAACTGAGGAAAGAAATGATGAGCTTAAAAAATTACAAAATATTGCTACACAGGATGTGTGTGTATGCATGTATGCACGCACATGAACGCACACATAATTGACATCTATCAATGTGAAATGGTTTCACAAATGTTTCAGAAGGTGAAAGAAAAATGTCCCAAGTAAATGGTATTCTTTTCAGTACTACTGGGTATAATATAATACATTAAATATACAGTACTGAAATGAAAAGATTATATTCATCATCGTCATCATCTCAGAGTTTATTTCTCGTGAAAGAAACTAACACACACTCTTAGTGTGTTGATCTACCATGGTATACGTAATTTAAGTGCGTGTGAACCGCCTCGCTGTAGACAGTGTTCATATCGTTCACGCAGATTCTCAACCAGGATTTTGGGAAGGTTTGCAGAGGTTCAAAGGGGTTAATGATCTCACCTGCATCCAGGCTCAGGGTGATAAGCGGAGTAGGTGTCCACAGGGAAGTTCTCCATGGTAACATCTGAAAGAAGGAGTGACTTCCTGTGTTTGAGACTGCAGCGGCTGCGCACCTCCTCTGACACCGTGAGCAGAGCTACAAGACGCACAAGCACTCACATTACTACAGGATAGGTATGATTATGATATAGAGAGAGGATTTTCTTTCATTCCCCTCTTACCTGCCAGATAGGCCACACTCTGGGTGTTCACTTCAAATTTGTCACAGTTACGGTGTTTTCCCACCAGACCAAGGAGCGTGTGCAGGATACGAACCGTTCTTGCCACCGTTGTCGAGGATGGGTGTCTGTAACCTTCAGAAAAGACAACAGAGTAAAAGCAAAATAAACTGTTTAAGGTCTAAACAATTCGGATGCAATAGAAGACATATCACTTTCTCTTTGCAGCTTTATATCTGACTGCTGTGTTGTGGGTTTCCTGTTTGAAAATAACTAAACATCTTGGTGTGGTCAGCAAAATGCAAATCAGCAAGTACATTAGTGCAGTGAATAATGAGAATGAAGTGATCATTCATCAGAATATGTAGATAATAGTCTTGCTCAGGGTGATCTTAGTGCTAGTGTCATCTTTTACCTTTCAGCAGATGCCCCACAAGTGCAAAATTGAAGTTGGAGTTAAAGTTAAGGCCAACAAAATGGTCCATTTGTTTACAATCCCATTCCAGAGGCTTCCGGATCTCCATAAAGACCTCCTCAGGACTCTAGAAAAAACAGAAAGAAGAGACTTCAACCACATCGGCAAAACTAAAAGCTTTTACTTAAGTCAAGTTTCAGTGACGAGCTCAACAAATGTGTACATGGTTTACTATAAAGGAATAGAACTACATGGTTCGCATTGTGTGTGTGTGTGTGTGTGTGTGTGTCTGTCTCTGTGCGGGTTTGGGTTCCTGTGTTTAATACCTTGTCATTAAAGACCCGGAGGCTGTCGAGTGTGTGCAGGTTCTGCTCCAGTAGTGCAGTCCCAGCTGAGTACAGATTTACCTCATCCAGCTGCAGCACTGCTACTGCCACCCAGAACAGAGCCTTGTGCATGGGAGAGTCCTGAACATACCAGCACACACAAATGCACACAACTTTAACCTTCAGAGGATTTCAGATTCTAGAAAAAAATTCTCAATGTCTAGCTATAGTGGTTTACAGATCTGGTGTCCCCGCAAGCTGATATACATTTAATTTCAACCTTGTTTAGCATAAAAACCACCAATTACTGCAAAGGGGCAATTATTTCCCATACACAAATATACTGTACATTTGACTATTTTGTCAATACAGCAAAACTCTTAGTGCAACCACAATCACAAAAATGTGAAATGTGAATATGTACGTTTGATCTCCAGCAAGAACAGCTTAAAGCACCACAGTACCTGACTGAGGAGGGGCTGAAGCTTGGTGAGAGCAATGACGGTGGCTTCAATGAGAACCTGACTGTTGTAATTATCCGGCCCCTTTAAGCAGCTCTCCAGCCCCTGCAGGGGAAAAGCATTAATCTGGCTGGTCAGTGGAGCAGAGCATCAGCAGCTAGAGATACACTGCATGAGTGAACCGCTCGACAGCAGTCTCAACAGCACACTGCATTCTGCAGATACGAACCATCTGACACTCACAGAGAAACAAGCTGCCTCTTTAGACTCTCCCAAGAAAGGAATACAAGTTAGAGAGTGGGGAATGAGCTACAGAGTGACCATTATTAAAGTGTGAGTCTTTCTGGAAAAGTGAGTCAGCAAAATTCAGTGGATGTTTTTCAAATGATTTTATGAGAATGAAAAGCTAAAGGAAATTGGATGTAGAAAAGATAAAGGGGAAAATACAAACTCTTAACTCTACCTCTAGTTAAAATTCAAGATGGAAGTCTACATCACTACTGTTGTCTCAAATATTTAAAAAACGCACCATAACACCTTAAATAAAAACCCGACCTGCAAACATATGTTTCTCCCGATTAACTCCTTGTGAAGTACTTAGTGATTCTGGTGCTACTTTGCTGGTTGGTTCCATTTATTCATTATTCATCTGAGGTTGTGTTCCATGCTAACAGGGAGACATTGTTACAGCATTGTCTCCATTATCTCTCCCCCACTTCCAAAAAAAACAAAAAAACAAACAAAAAAAAAAACCAGCTGATTTCTCAGATACCATTTCCCAGCCAAAAAAAAAATACAATACAGAAATAGTGGAGACGAAAAACACTGAATCCTAGAATAGTTAGAAACTCAATTAGTTAGCAATGTAGATGACGACTAATAGGACACTGTTGACTACAGGATTAGCATGAAAGCTGAAACTTTGTAACCTGATCTGTTTGAGGATGGGAAGGTGAGACAGTTGGTCAGACTAAAGGACTAAAACACAGTTGCGTCACTCTGTTCAGGTAGACATGAAGAAAAAGCTAAACACCAATGCTGCAGTCTGACCAGGTAGTCGAACGGCATTGCGCGTGAAGTAGGAAAAAAATTTCATTACATAAATCACACCCAACTTTTGCACAACTGAAAATGACGTTTAACTATAATGACTAATACCAGTGGGGTTCAGGGTTCAGTTTTCCTAGAACAATGAAGGGGAAGCACTCACCCGGTCAATGCTGAGCAGAGGACTGGCCTTGCTCAGGATCCGGATAATCTGCTTGATCTGACCATGAGTTACACGTTTACTGATGCAACCAAACACCACCAGCGCTCGCGGCTGCAGAGACGGGTTATACTGGAAAGCAAATCTAACCAAACAAGCAAAACAACAACGAATGGGCATTACCCACTGCAGGAGAACGTAGCTTAAAAACACAGTATGAATAAATATACATTTTTATTTACGCACTTTTGAGCTAACTCTGTCCACTGGTCTAACCATTTGCATCCAGGAATATCCCTCATACATGCCTTTAAAAAAAAGACACACAAGCAAGTTAAGCATTGAACAAATTCTCAAAAATGTATCATCAATTATTTTCCACTGTGGCAAACAGACGTATAAGGAATAAACTACTTAGAATAGCAAAGAGCGTAAATTAGAAGGAGACAGACAAACCTCCATAATTTCCAGCAGGGCCTCAGTGACTGTCTCCAGGGAGGACAGGGCGAAGGTCTCCCTTTCATAAGAACCCGGAGAGAACGAGCGATCTCTGTAGCTGGAGCGGAACGCTATCACCGCCGCTGATTTGACTTTACTGATGCCAAACAGCAGGTAGAACTTGGGCAAGGAGAACTCAGTGAGACTCAGTCGTAACACTTGTTTTGTCTCCTCTGCAGAGAACAAGAGGGGAATTTTTATATGTTGGAAGGTTACACTATAGTGATATTATAGTGTCCCTAGGTAAAGAGGACTTCAATGGGGTTTGTAGTGAAAGGCCATTTTAGTAAACGAGATGTCTGGTTAAAGACACAGTATTTTGTTTTAAATGATGTTTAAAAGTGCTACACGGGATGTACAATATTGTGGAAAAGTCTGAGACACATGCAAATAAATAAGTCATAAAATAAACCTGCATAATAAATTTTGTACAAAAAACAACAACAACAACAACAGGGTAACACACAGGGTGCCTAAGACTTTTGCACAGTGCTGTGTATACATGTGAACATGTAAGAGCAAGAGCATCCTCACCACTGAAGTTGAGCTGGGAGCAGGTACACAATGAGTGGATTATGTTAATGACTAGGCCGTGCGTGGAGGCTCTGAGGGACAGAGGTCCTGTAGCCACCAGTAAAGTGACCACATGGAAGAGGTAGGGCAAGTGGGCCGCCACATCCAGAGAGTTATTAAAGGAAAGCATTAGCATGTAGCGTGCCAGGATGGCAATATCATCCCACATCAGGTGCTGCTCCAGAGTAGGAGTAGGAGAAAGGCATGTCTTGTCAATTATCTTGCACATTCGACCAATCACCTTTGAAAAACAGAACAAAAAGCAAACAGCTTAAGCTAGATATTGAACAACTTATGGTGGGGTCTGGCAAAAGCAGCCTTAAAGTGCATCATTTACATTGGGGGGCAAAAAAAAAAAACTAAAAAAAAAAAACTTGACATTTCAACTCAACAGCTCCTTCAAAAGCTCCACCGGGCCAAATTCATGGATGCACATTGACAAGGACAGAACACTAACTGTGCTATATATAGAATAGTGTTTTGTGAAGTAGTCTGTGCCACTTTGTTAAATTCCCATTTACAGGGCCACCAGATTTGTTTCTTTTAAAGCCCACACAAAGAATCGACAGCTGGCAAACCGTGAGGACATTCAATGAATTCAACAAAAAGAGCATTAGATTAGATTTGCTGACTCGTCCTTTAAGTGAGTTTTTGTAACATTTCTGATAACACAATGGTCCAAGTTAAGACAAGAAGTTTCAGAAGGTATAATGCAATACAATACCACGTTATTGCACAATCCGTTCTTAAGTTCAGCATGTGCAGAAATTGCACAATTTAAAACAAGCTTTAATTGCTCATCTTTTCCACAAAAGATCAAATAATTGTGTTACTGTAGTTGTTGTGAAGGTCCAGAATCATTTTTGTCATCACAAACGCCCTTCATGTTTAGCCTGTGAAATGTTCTACAATAATGTAATTTTTGTCATCATCTCTATGCGTCATGTACCTAAACATTACACTTCAGAAGCTTATGACCTCCTCAATAAGGTCATGTTTGGGTCTGCCTTTGACCTCCGAGTCTGATGTGTGTGGCACAGAGAAGGCAGATGCAATGACTGGACAAAGCCTGCCCTTGTGCTCCCAAACTGGCATGTAGTGACATCAGCAGTGGCTGGCACATGCTAGCCAAACAGTGCTCAGCACCCACTTAGCACAGCTATGAGCTTAAAAATATAGCTATGACAAATGGAGATAAGCAAACACGAAGACAGATCTTAATGCTTTTGCTGCTTCGTTCAAGAACTGCGATGCCAGAGACACTTAAGGTAAGTGGAATTTAAATCAGAAGAGCCAGCTTTGTGCTATGCTGCTTAACAATGATGTCCATTCACTGTAATAACCAAGAGTTGTCCATATAATAGGACAGTGTGTCTTGCTAGCTTACTATTGTGTGTGTGTGTGGATTTGCATACAACACCTTTAGATATCTTATCAAGCTTGGACAAGATTAGGGAAATGTTTCTATGGCACAAGGGCAAGAAAAATTTAAACAAATTCATCCATGTTTTACAGAGGCTCTGTATGGTGTGCCTGTGGGAAAATGAAATTGCATAGATCTGTCAACAATGATGAAAATGTGTCATTCTATTAACAAACAATACTCGTAATGTAAGCAGAATTAGTCATTACAATTTTCTGTTTTCTAAATAAATGTCATGTCATGTCACACGTCAGACATTTAACAGAGTTTTGATTAGTAGTGTTGCTAAAACAGCAAAAGAAATTAGTTAAAGTCTGGAAATAATTAATAATGAATGCAAGCAATCAAAGATAATGACAGTCAGTTGTTTATGTGTGCCTTGTAATGTGTATTGTATCTACACTAACAACTTGTACACATGGATTTGTATGGTGGATCATTTACATAAACAAGTAAAAAAAAAAAAATGCAGAAAAAGATCTACAGCCAAGGAAACTAGAAAAATAAACATTGGGTGTCAAAATAAAGCCTTTGGGACAGGCTACTGTAGTTTTCTGGTATCTATACAGAGAGAAAATACCACAATGATTTAACTAATTTAACAAAACAATGATAGAAATTATAATAATTGTAATCACATTCTGTTGTAATACTAGAGAAATAAAACACAATGGGATGTGCTGTTACAGGAAAATAACCAACAACCAGCTCCACTGATTAGTTTCCAAGCACTGGCATGCTTTTACTATAACAAGTTATTTATAAAAAATAAATCAACAGCACATGCTGTACTCTAGCTTATAAAAATCTAAAACTGGCAGTGAAATCTTACCTTGCTTGAAACTAATTTAACATTTCCAGATGCCAGAGCCACAGCTGTATCAGCCATTACTTCAGCTTTGATTGATCCCAGCCCCCCAGTAGCACTGGTCTTTATGAAGCTATCCAGCACCACATCTAACAGGTCTGAGATCTATAAATGAAAAACACAGTTTGAGCACTTCTGTAAGTGATGCAAGATTTAAGAAGCCATGTATATACACTGATCAGCCATAACATTAACACCACAAAACATTAACACTAACATCGATTACTGAGTATATACCAGTAAATTGGTGACAGAATAATGGGCGCCACTATGCCTGTGGGGAGATCCAGTCAGATCCCACAATAAAGCCAATGCAGCACAACTGTACTAATAAAAAAACCAAAAAAAAAACAACAACAAAGAAGTCAATCCTGGCCGTAATTTAATCGTACAAGAACAACCAGTGCACCACAGGCTGCGATACACAATGAGTGCAAAGGCAAAGAGAAGTTCAGGCTTCTAAATTACCCAGACCACCAATCTGATCAAGTATGGAACGTGCGGTGCAAACAAGTCCGATCCATCCACCAATGCCTCTCCACCCAAAACCCCACAGCACCCAAAGTATCTGTCGCTAACGTCCCAGTTCCACATTCCACAGAACACCCCAGGATATTTTGTGGAGGCAAGCCAGAGCTGCCCAGGTAGCACAAGAAGAATCTATACTATAATGGCCATAATATTTTGCGCTGTAATGTTATGGCTGGTCGGTGTATGTCAAGCCCAGAATTAGATATTCGTTATACTCCTGTTGAAGGTAAAGGATAAGAGCAAACCCACCTGACCCAAGCTGCCCCAGATCTTAGCCTGAATTGATGGATACATCTGCTTCTCATTGATGGTCATGGTGATCAGCTTATCCAGAATGGCAGTTACACGTTGCCGCTTGGCATCATCATTGTGCTTACAGAAGCGCACCAGGTTGCGCAACCAAGGAGTCATGTATTCCAGACACAGGTGCTTCAGTTCAATACCTGTAACACCAGCAGACACAGCAAATGATGATTGCTTTACCAAACCGTATATGCTTAATCTATCAGCGGAGTGAAAAAAATTAGTGTGTGTAAAATGTGTGTCTGTGTAGTACTGACTTGACTTGCTGAAACCACTGATGCATTCTTCCAGAAACTCCAGAGTGAGGTGGGGTTCATTGGCTGCTAAAGTCTTACTGATGGACACAATGAAAAGGGTGTTGTTGGCTGGGATGCACAAGCCAGATGTTTCCAGGAGTTGCCCTTCAATCTTGAGGTTGAATGTGCAGGTTAAGGCACACAAAAGGTTGTATGCTGCTGACCTATGGTTGGCAACGAAATAATTTAATGTCACAGATAACATAGATATCATGGTTAAATAACTATCCAGCAGGGAATTCTTTACTTGCTCTTGAGAAATAAAAAAAGACGGCACTAAAAATTTCTAAATATTTTTAAAGCAATGTATGTAAATGTTTTTTCATGTTCTTGGCTCTCAAGTATGTCTTTTTTCTACCATCTTGCTAATGGCAAGTTCAAGTGGCTGCGTGCTGAACGAAAGCCACACAACACCCACATTAGCATTTCAAAACAACAAAAAAAAGAAACTGACATGCAAAACAGAGCACTTTTAACAGAAGACCCGAGATGCAATAAAAGTTTATCTATGTCTGTAAAATGTATAAGCAAGTGGCCATATTATTTGTGCATTTTACCTGAGGCTGGGGTCAGAACTGCCCAAATTGAGCAGGGCAATGTTTAGTAGGGTTCCAGGCACGTCTTTAGGTCTGATTTTGGTGTGTTGAGGGATAGAGTCAGGCTGAGAGAGCTCCCAGCGTGTACGGATATGGATGATGGACTGCACTATGGCATCACACTCCTGATGCATAAAGGTAAGGGGTGTGCCTTGGTTGGCTATAGTCAGTGTGAACTGGTTTTCATCAACAAGGCAGATCTCTTCAATCTCTGAGGCATAGTAGATATCATTGAGGAAGACTGATTGGCCCAGAACACGGGTACGCTCAGCTGAGGTCACTTGTACAGCTGTGGAACCAACCTGGGTAAACAATTGAAAGATCTTTAAAACAGGGGCTTCCCACTAAAACTTCTACTTAATAACAAGAAGCATTTGGACAATTTCTTTAGAGGAGGTTTATCACCAAGAATACCTTAATAGATACTTTTGTGTCTTTGTGAGCAAGCTTAAGAGCATTATGGAAAACTTTGAGGTCTTCCTCCAGAGCCAAGGTTGAAGCAGGAAGTTTCTGCTGGTCAGGTTCGACGTATTCTGCAAGGCGGGCAGGCGAGTCAATAAACAGCAGCTTCTTACTACCTTTTAGTCCAGTCAGCAGCCGCTCGTGGTATTTGGTGTATTCCCGCACCCAGGTGTTGCAGTTGTAGATAAAGACAGCGGCCACATTCTCATAGGCAAAGTTTGGAAACACAACAAACCACTTGGAAAGGAAGTCAGTCTTGAAGCGGTTGCTAGGCCCAACATGGGTGAGATCCACAACGATCTCGTAGTGTTTAGCATAGTATGGTTTGAGTGTAAGTAGTACATGGTAGATTAGAAGGTCACCGTTGATCTGCCCTGTTTTGAACCTATATGGGGGGAATAAAAAAAAAAGGTAGAAGTTTTAGTTTTTTTAAGAAAATCACTGGAAACACTGAACAATTACATTCATCACATTCTGTAAGTAAAACTTTCTTGATTTTAATTCTACAAGGGGTGTTCAAGTCAAATCAGGACATTTGATTGTGCAGAATAACAGGACACAGTTGCGAGATAAAAAAATAACTTTCTTTTTCCCTCGTACACCCGTCTTTAAAATGTTTTACACCTTCATTCATAAGAATTACTAGTTTGACTTGAACATCAATTGTATATTGCACAGATGCTACAGCAATTATGAAAAGTGTTTTTACTCAAAGTGGATTTGTGCACCATGCCAATGCCCACAAATTTATGGAAAAAAAGAAGATAAAAACAGATCCGTAGCATGCATCTGTCTGACCAAATTTCTATTTTGTGTCTAGTCATTTATGTTCTACCTTCTCTTGTAGCTCTAGGACATCTAAATACAAAGACCCCTCTAAATAACACTACTAGACGAAGACAGGAAGTGACTATATTTGCTTTGTGGCCCGTTTACATCAGCTAGGTTCATCTGCTAGTTTCATTAACCTGTGCACCCCAAGCTTTCCGTAGGTAAGTGCTCAATACCTCTGAAGATTTTAATTGTATTTTACGAATGCGTTTTATTGTATGTCAATGAATGCCGACATTTCACTGTTTTTAACTACAGTGTGACTGCATGTTATTTAAATTATAAAATGTACACTGTAGCATGACCTTAATATACAACACTGAGAAACAGATTTTATCTTTATCTATTGAAAATGAACAAAAAATGAGAAAGCTATAAACCTAACACTGAACAAACAAACAGCAATCAGGTGAAGTGAAATAAAGTTGAATAATGCGCAACATTCACAATATTTACCATATATTATCTTTCAATTAGAAGCAGCAATCTCCCTGAGAAGACCTGTCTGATCATTTTTGTGGTAGGTTCTTTTCATTCTGGCTATCCATGACTTGACTACGTAATTACCTGTAAGCACTAACAGCTTGCTTATTTTAAAACTGATAAAGGTTTTTCTTGTGCATTTCTAAGCTGGTATGGAATCTACAACATTTTTCAACACCACCTCCAACACCTCACCTATGTTCAACACGAACCAAACTGAAGCTCCAATGAACACATCAAGTGCAGGGGATTCAGGGAGTTGTTTCATTGACCCTCAGCTAGCATACATCGTAATTCTATCAGCTGGCAGTCTCATACTTGTCCTACTAATATCTGTCTTGGTGCTGGCATACAAGTTTGTTACTTTAAAGCGACAATGCAAAACCCGACGCCGAACTCGCAGCAATGTGGGATCGACTGGATCAGGTCACTGGAGCACTGAACAAGCAGAGGAAGGCATTGTAGGACCATGCGAGACCAATCTCCTTCTAGAGGAAGTTCGGACCGATGCAGATGATGCAGAGGGGCAGGAAGAAGAAGAGGCCATGTTGCATCAAAGCAACACCGAAAACAAGGATGAGGAAAATGTCCTGCCCATCATACAGAGCTCAACATCCAGAGATTCCTGCATAAATCCTGCTAAGGAAATGGAAAACATGCCTTTGGTGGTGTGAGCTTATGCATGTGTTCTCACTCAGTAATAAATGCTAACCCACAGGCAGCATCTTAAAGATGCACTCAATGATTTAATCAAATAGCTTGTTTTTTGTTGTTGTCGATGTTGGCAAATAGTTTTTATTTTTATTTTTATACCTGTTCTCCTTTCTCTCTTGCATTATAATGTTTAATTTGAACATGGCATTTTTATGTCTGCTAGATATTAGGTCTGTAACAGAGGGTAATTAATAAGACAATAATAATAATAAAAAAAACTAACCAGTGATTTTTGAATTCACAGAGTTTTCGAACATTTAAACACTTTTTATGCAAGTCCTGCGAATTTACCTAAAATATTGATAGTGTTTATCCAAGCTGATCAGATAATATAGTAGCTTTTTTTTTAATTGAAATTCAGTTTTATGCATTTGCTACATAAATAAGCATGGGAAAATAAAATGCTAATTATAAACAAACAATTTGTGGTGTGTTTGTACTGCATTGGCATGTTGATTGATATTCTGTTGCTGTTTATTGTGTATGGTATGAATGAAATGACAAATCATTAATGAACACTTAATTGCTGCTTTCAAATCTAGCACTCTGTTACCTATGGCACTTTTATCTCCTATTTTCCTTTAACTTACATAGGAAACCTGACTCCTCAGATGTATCAATACATGGTCAGGTGTTACAATTGTACCATACGTGCTGCACACTACTTATATTAATAATGGTAAAAGTCAATAAATGTAATTCTTTGTTAGGCCATTTTTACCAGGTTTTGGATTCCTCATGTTACATAATTCTACTTTATAATAATCCACCAGCAGTGTTTTATAAGCAATTACTTCATACTAATTACATTTCAGACTCTGATTTAACATGCTTTTCTATAAAATATTTTTTATAATAATTTTTTGTAATAACTGTAGAACAGTGACAGTTTAGGCAGATTAAAACATTAGTAAGAAAAAAAAAAAAAAACCGCACACAGCTCTCATTTCCTGTCAGTGAAACATGTGCAAGTTCCTCATTCAACAACTTCAAGCCATCGAGACAGCAAGACTAGAAACAAGGTGTGGTGGAGAAACGAATATGTATACTTAAAACTAATGATCAAATCCTGTGTGGAGAAGATCCAACTTGAGACTTCATTAGTAAACTGTATGTTAAACTGGTAAGTAACAACTGATGATATCCATGTATTAGAATTATGATAAAAAGAAACTACTGGTATATTTGCCATTTCTTTATTTAATATATTATATTGGTAATTATCAATATATGCATGATCTATATTAACTGCCCTTATGTGATGTGTATTAAAATTAAATACATCAGGATTTCAGTATAGCATTGTCGTCATCAATGTACTTTATGTCATGTATATTACAGGGAAAACTTAAAACCTACTACATGCTACTGTAATGTATAGATTGCTTTGTTATAAAGCGCATTTCTTTTATGTAACAATGTTTTATAGCAATAGCTTATAAAGATATTATACTTTTCTTCCTTTTGGTGCGAAATTTAGAGATAGTAGTTTTAAACGTATTTATCCATTGGTGTAATATTGCTACCGTATATGCACAACCGCATTCCTTTGGTTTAAGATTTGCAATAACAAAAATATTTATTTATCAGGGCTGCATATTATTCACTTGGTTATTTTCAGAGGAAGGACACAACTAACATAACTTGCTAATGATTCATTTTATATCCACATATTTAGCCGTGGAAATGCTATAGTCCTTTACACTGCTACAAAGCAATTGTATCCAATAATTCATAAACGCTGAACAAACGTCTCCTGAAAACAATTCAACAATTACATATTTTACTTTGATTAACGAAGTTTTTTTTTTCTTTATGCTCATTGTTAGTCTTAGATTATGTGGAACATCTGCCATTCAAAGTCTCTAAGCAAGTTTTTGAAGATATAGCCGGAAATAATATAGGAACCAGGCTGGTACATTAAAAAAAAAAAAAAAAAAAAAAAAACTCTGAACAAACATGCATCTACTAGTAATACAATTTGACTATGCTATAAGCTGCTATATTGTGTAAACCAGTTGCAGCTATTAAGAGATGCTAATACTCCCTATAAAGTTCCAGGAACTAGTGTCGCTAAATATAATTTAGCATAAATGATGCAGAATACATTTAAACCTAGAAAATGTTTAATATTTCAAAGTCTCTATTAAACAGACGGCCTAAATTATCACCAAATAGAAACTGACTTCAAGTCTATGGTCTTCTAGTCAAAAGTTAACCTAAAAACAAATGTCTTTGTTCTATGTAGTCACTGGAAATCTCAATGACCATTTTGCCAGTTCCATTAAATAAATGATCTTGGTGTGCATGAATCGACATCCCAGTGGCTCTCCAAAAAGCAGTGTACTAATGTATCCCAGTTTGCTTTGCACATTAAGATCTAAATTTTGGTAGAACTTTAAATTATACATAACAGTATGCTCTACTACAATTTACTGAGCAGTGTTAATAAACAGGTTAAAACACATTCTTGATGTAATTGTCTACATATTTCAACAAATACCTGTCCACTATTGAAGATAGAGCAGCGCCATTGAGTTTCAAACAAATCTGTTTAAAGGTACTTTCCATGTTTTGGGTCATGTTTGTCATTCATACATATCTGCACAACCTAAAAGTAGTAGATACAAGCTTTCAGTACTTGCTAGCTACATTATCCTGGTCTTTCCATTGCAAAACTAAAGGAGGAAACTTGAGACCCCAAAAACGTCTTGGAACAACTGAAGATTTACATTTTCCTTCAAACTCCTTCAAAAAAATAGCCCAAAGCTCTAGTCATAATTTACAACAGCCAATGCTGCATGATAACATGATAAAACAACAGAAAAGCATTTATGTACTGTATGTTAACAGAAGTGGTTATAGCTGGTTCTAACTGCATTTAGTTCCAATATAGTAATGTTGTTAAATAGGCCAACTAGTATGAGCAATTATTAACAAACTTATCTGCTAGTTTACAGACATCATCTGTGAAGAGGACATCATGAAATCCATTCTTTGTACATGTGCAGTGTTTCTGGTACTTCCATGGAAACTAAATAGTGAAACCTTTAGACCAAGCAGCACCATGAAGCATGATGACAGTTTTAAAACTCATGGATCAACCATCAGAAGTAACGAACTAAATATTTCAACAACAAATCGTCAACCAACCCATAGCCAGACCAGAACCAGGCAGGATGAAGTTGCTTTTACAAGTCATAAAACAACATTAAGGACTGCTAGATCAACCATTTTTTCAAAACCAAATGGTAAGCATGAAGTTGATATTATAAATAAAGAAACAACCATAAGGAGTGCTACATCAAACATGTTCTCCTCAAAAAACACAGAACTTCAGTTGAAAACAAATGGTAAAACAACCAATAGCCAGACCACAATCAGGCAGCATGAAGTTAATATTACAGGTAAAGAAACAACCATAAGGAGTGCTACATCAACCATGCTCTCCCCAAAAAACACAGAACTTCATTTGAGAACAAATGGTAAAACAACCAACAGCCAGACCAGCACCTTGCAGCATGAAGTTACTCTTAAAGGTAATAAAACAACCATAAGGCATGCTAGATCAACCAACTCAAACAACTCAGAACTTGAATTGAAAACAAATGGTGAAATAACCCATAGCCAGATCACCACCAGCCAACAAGTTATTTCTATAGGTAATGAAACAACCATAAGGAGTGATAAACCAACAATTTATACTACAAAAAACATCAACCTTACTTTGAAAACAAATACAGCCAATAGCCCAGCTACTACCGGGTTGCATGAAGGTCATGAAACAACCACAAATGGTTATAAATCCATGACATCTTTGCTACAAACACAAGATAAGTACAGCACTGAGGAAAGCAAAAAGATCTTATCAACATCACCCCCACAAACCTTAGAGCACCAACATGTTACAAGTGTGAGCAATGCTGAAAATCTAACCCACACAGTGATGAGCTCTGGAGGAGAACGTAGATCCTCCTCACATTCGTCCTTCGTCACAGCACTGACAAGGAATTTGTCAGATAAGGTCACTACCAGAAGAAATGTCCATGAAACCTTACATAATTTCAATTTCACCAGTAAAGGTCTGGATATATATACTCATGAAAACCAAACTCTTAGAACTGGAGCGAAAGAAACTTTTAAGCCACAAACTGATGTGTCTACTCAGTTCGAAAAAATTCCAGAAGTTATTACAAGTCCATCTGGAATAGAAGTGAAGACCACAGGAACAGTCACTACCAAATGGTCTTCACATCCCCACGCAAGTGAAAGCACATCTCAGCCAATACTCACTGTCTCTGATTCAAATGGTACTTTGGATATTAGCAATGACAAAAGAAATGACACAGTCACCTACTCACTCAACGTATCGACTACCACTGAAGTTTCCACTCTCCTTAGTCCAAATGTTGACAAAGAGGGTGGTACAACTAATACTACTGACACCTTGGATATAAAAACAACATATGAAATTACAAAAGACACTGCTGGAGAGAGAAAAAGCAGCCCTGAACATAGAACTACTCCCATCACTCAGACAGACAGCATCACAACTACTACAAACTCGCCCATGAACGACAGTAACAATCAAAGTCATCCAGGACGCATAGTAGCCTTCCTGATTGCTACCATTCTGTGTCTTATGCTTATTGCATTTGTTGTGATTATGTTTAAAAATCGGCAAAAGAAGAAAAAGCAGAAGGACAATCCTGACTGGGCTGGACCTTCACCATTCATCGAAGCTGATATCAATCCTCAGCTACCAAGCAACAATGAGGATGGATCATTCAACAATCATGAGTTCAAAAGAATTTCCCTCCATTCGTTTCTTCCCCAGCGGCTTTCCAAGCGGCTCTCCATGTTAAGCCCGACGGAAGAGGAGATCCCACTTGAGGACGCTCCCGCGAGCAGTACATTTGGGAAGAGTAATGCTGAACCACTGAATGGGAATGCAACACAAGCTCAAATTCAAAACACTGAAGAAAACAGTCCACCTACTAACATCCCTTTAGACACCAGTGTTCCTGAGGCTGTAAATAACTCTCCTCCTACTGAAAACGATGAGAATATCCCTACCACACCCAAACCTGATGAGGTTATTCCCCCTCCACCTGCAGAGACAGACACTTCCACTCAATCTACATTTGAAGACGTGGATCTTAACCTTTCTCCGGAAAAGAATCCTGAAACCTCATCACTATCCGATGATCTGCACGTCCCTTCTCCACCACTAGCACCATCCTAGGAATGTGGGGAAAAACCTTCGACAAACCACAAGCTATTAGAGGAAAGATTCTGCAAAGAAAGATTGGACACAGTGGGAATAAGTTTCAGGGATTCAGGGCCCAAGGCTCGTTTCTGAGAACACTTGAGCCCAAAGACTGATTCAATTTAATCAGTGATAATCGTTCTGTGCTTGGGAATCGCTCTGGAGTCCACTGGAAAAGGTCACCACTATCTCTTAAATACACATTTTTAGTAATTAAATTTGTTTATTTTATCTATTTTTATTTCATTTTAAAATGGGTTAAAAAAATACACAGTTAACATTCTTGAGCATCAAGATACTCCAGATAGATAGATACTTTATTGATCTTTAATGAGAGTAAATCACTTTGTACACTGGGAATCCGTGTACAAAGTGATTTACTCTCATTTTGGGAGATGAGGACACTGCACGTAAAAGCAAGAGACCGATGAAGTACTGTAAAAAGTGGTAAAAATGTTGTGTTACATGCTACAGCATATCCTTCTGTTTAATAAATAATTCCTAAGGCATTTTACATGTTTATGTGTAGAGTTTTTTTTTTTTTTTTTGGAATGAATGCACATTGATATTTGCACTTGCTGGCAAGTGGTTCTTCAGGAATGAATGTTACGGCCTCATAAGAAAAAGGCTACAAGATCAATTCATGTTGAGATGTATGTAAAGGCCATAATTTAAGTGAACTGTAACTGTATATGTAATAAAGCATTTCTTTCTTTCGTATTACAAAAAGAATAACTTAAAACAAAGTGAGCTTTGTTGTGAGATCACCATTGAAAAAGGTTAAAATGGTGGCATTTAGGGCATGTGTATGTTTTAAAGTTAATGTAAATCAGCATCAACAAGGAGATAAGGTGCCTACAGTCCTTTAGACTTGTTTAAAATCTTTTATAAAATATGGTTACTAGTATTTGCTTGCTTTAAGAAAATCTTGAATAAGATTTTGTATTATTTAAATGTACCATATTTAATCTCGACTGATAAACTTGACGAATGCTAAATTAAATTTACAAGTAAGTTCTCTACAGAAAGATAGTAATAGTAACAGCTTACATTTGAAGTAAACAATCCATACTTTTAGAAATTATGGCATTTAAATATAATTGCATTAGGAAATCCTTAAATGTTATTCCGCTGTCTAAAAACATCTTTAACATGATGTTTCCCGTCATTTGTTTATACTGGTTTTTACAGAACTAGCTGTTGTTGCTAAGCAGCATTTCACACATCTGTTGGTATTTCTCATTTTCTCCACTGTCACTGTCATCTCATTGGTGCATCAAAAGGCTGCAGTTTGTCACTTGCAGTGCAAAGGGGAAACCATTCACTAGCTGATGAAATCTAAATGTAGTTATGCCATGCAGAAAAAGTGTGCCAGGGTCCAGTACTGAAATAAGCTGATGGTTATTCGTGTGTTCTTTTCCAATGATCTCTACCCCACTATGTACTATGCAAGTTGAGAGTTAAGAATAACTATGGAGTTTCTAATTTTCTAGTTTCTAAAGACCAAATGATATCATTAATCTAATTATACAATGTTTAATGCATAATCTTTCAAATTTAAATTATTTTATTACACTTTATCTTGCATGAACTGAGCCCATACTTTTACAATACATGCACGTTAAATATGAAACACTGATCCAAAATTAAAAAGAGCAAGAATTTATTCCTACATTATTTATGTTGATTTAATAAAATTCAGAACTTCATAACAAATCATTCCTTGCTATAATCTGAAAGGCATGCATGTTGGACCAGTAGTCAATTTTGAACACAGACTGAATCTTCAGTCAGACTGAATCTTCAGTCAGACTGAATCTTATATTCAGGCATTTATACTTCCTGGTCAAAAAATAAAGTTACCACTTCAGGAGGGTCAAATTATTGACCTGAATCAAGCAAAGAGGACAACTACAGAGATTCTAGATTACTGGAAGTGGGTTATCGACCCCTTTAACAAAATATCAAAACCTGGAAGGATGGTGCTGAATCGCCAACTTTGTTTAAGAAATATGGTTGTGATGAAAAATCACGAATAGAAAATCACTTAAACACTTGAAGTTGCATTCTAAAAAAATTTTTTTTTTTTTTTAAATCAAGTGTAAAAACCATAGCTAGCTATATGAATAAAAAAATGGTTTGTCTCTTTCAATGATATCTTAACTTTTACATTGGAGGAACCAAAACCAGTCTCAGAAAAATTTGTCTCTCTGTATATCTGTATTACTGAATGTCTGTCGAGCCAGTTTGTCACAGAATCAGACAAAACTGGCACAATAGACTTTAATGAAACTTTGCCAGTCCTTGGGTTTTTGCCTGAACTTAAATCATCTGTGCCATAAAGCAAATAAAAATGTTCAGTAGAAGGGAAGTTATGAGCAGTTTTGTGCCAGATTACGTTGGCAGATTATGTACACAGCAGCCATCATTTTTTCGGATGAATACAGCTGGTTTGCTCTCAAAGTGGGCATGGCTATACGCGGCACTCACCGTGATAATTTACCGTAAATGCAGAGTATGCGGAAGACACAGAAATAACGGTAATGTCTCTACAAAGTGCCCATATCCCCACCAAACACAGACATATGCATGGTACAGCATTGTTTACTCCAAAAAAGGTATGTAATTTTGAAAGCTGAATCTTCAAAGATGTATGGACAGATCATTGTATATTTATTCTCCCTGGAATTTGGATCGATGAGGGTGGGAGTACATGTAATTTGATGAGTTAAATCTGTCCCTATTCCAGACTCAGCAACGTTATGTGGTAATAAAATGAAGTCAGCTTATGACCTGAATGTACGGAATGACTGGGTTATCACATGAATTGAGTTTTTTTTTTTCTCCCCTGATGTTACAGACATGTTCCAGGACTCAAACTGTGAGAGTAGTTCTAGGAGCATGAGAAATAATTTTCACACATAAACTGGCAGTAACATTGTGTATGAATTTGAGTAATCAAATCTAAAGGTGACTAAACGAAATCTTAAATTGTGTGACTTTATTGGCCAGGGAGAATATATACAGTACAATCTGCACTATGAAATGCACTACAAATGCAATACTCATATACTATTTAATTTAAAGGAATAATTAGTCTCTTATTTTATTTTTTTACAAAATTAACGTCATCTTTTGTAGTCAGTTCAAACCTTGCAAACATAAAATAACCAGACATCCTGCACTATGCCTGAACACTAAAAATGTAAGACAGAAAAAATGCAGCATAAAAGATATAGTATTAGTCAACATTCATTCATCATTACCGGAAATAAGCTGGAAGAAGGGAACATCAATCCATTAAAGAGCACAATGTTCACACTCATTTATACATTTCACACCTAGGGGTTATTTTAACACCATCAGGTTTTTTTTTTTTTACATAATCTACCAACAGTTTGTGGACAGTGTGAGGAAATACACGCAATATGGAAATAATTCAAAGGAAACACACATGCACACAGGAGGCTTTGCAAGAAACTCTGCACAAGCAAGACCCTGAGCTCAGTATTGAACTGAGGTCCCCAGAGATGTTAGAAGAAAAAAGTGCTGCTGCCTATTTGCACAGACTAGGGTTCCACAGAGACCGGTGAGCTACCTGTGAGCAGACATGTTAAGGACTGTTAACAAGGTGGTTGCTTACACACAATTGCACCTGCTGCTGTAAGGAGTGCTTGGCTGTACAGCATCATCCTGCCTTAACAGGTTCTGTGATGTTTCATAAAGGCAGTCATTCTCACGAAACAGTGCCTCTGCAGTGCAGTCAAGGTTAGTGTTTTAGCATGTGCTGTGTGTACAAAAACACAGTACACGTGTTCATATCGGAGAACGACAGGCTATCCGTATGCATAGGTAAAGGAAGAGTGATGGGGAAAGAGCGATGATTTTATTGAGCACCCTGGTTGTGATTATAAAAGGTTTTGAGTCAGCAGTCCCACCGCTCCCTAAAGCCCCCCCCACACTGCTCCTCCACCACCATCGCCGCCGCCACCCCCCAAACCTTGTCAGCAGCAGCCGGGGTTGTCTCTATGCTGCATTTCTCCACCGTGTCTCCTACCTCCCCCCCTTCCTGACGCTCACTGTTCATCTCCCTCACTTTCCAGGAGCTCAGATGCTGCTGGGACGAGCAGCATGCAGCATTTGAGGTCTGAGCAATCAGAGGCTTGCTCACCACCACAGCACTGCCATGTCAGGAGGAGAGCCCGACCACGGACATGGGTGAGAGAGGAAAACCACCTATTAGCTCATTAATGCTTAGTGTAGGCAAGAAGAGAAAAAGGGAGGGAAAGAAATGAGCCTGATGGAGGGGGTGATCTAGAGAACGCACAGGAGCGCGCAGAAGAGTGAGAGACAGGGAAAAGGAGATTGTATGTGGGTGAGAAAGGACTAACCTGCCATGCAGAGTAGCAGAAAAAAGAAAAAAAACAGTGACTGAAATTATCCTCTGCTGCTCTAGATAAGAAGAGAGCTAGGAAGAAGAGGCAGGAGTATGCAAAAGAAAGAAGGGGAAATGACAGAAAATTGATGGAAAAGATAAGGTAAGGCATTTTCAATATTGAATAAATTCATGGCTGATGTACATCAAGCAAAGAGCTTTATGTACTTTAAGTAAGTAATTTTTGCTTAAAATATTTCTAGCTTATATACAAGTACAATCCTGCACTTTCGTTCCTTGATTAAAATCACATCTTAAAAAAAAAAAAAAAAAAATCTTTCAGAAAAGCCAGAGATAAAAACCAGCATCACGTCATGCATTCTGTTCGATCTTTATCAGACAGGGGAGGTAAGAAAC
The DNA here is from genome assembly GCA_030347435.1 of Clarias fuscus. NCBI lineage: Eukaryota > Metazoa > Chordata > Actinopteri > Siluriformes > Clariidae > Clarias > Clarias fuscus. The sequence goes on from CM059218.1 coordinate 16,316,450, forward strand.
TTCTCGAATACCAGACCAGCATGTAGTATGATCCGGATGGTCCCTAAATGGCAGCTAACAAGAAAAAGGACAGCATGGAGATGCTGGTAACCAGGCTAAATGCTAACCACTCACTGCAGCAGAAACAGCAGCAAGGGAGAGTAGCTTCTGGCAAGGACTCAAACTCCAGCCACAGCTCGAGCAGAACCGAGCCCTGACTAGCTGCTCTGTTCACTTACCTCTCTCTCTCTCTGGCAAGCAGCAGATACAGACTACACAAACAAGCACAAGACTTGACAGGAATATCCTTGTTATTTCTTTAGTTGTATTTTATTAATCAGGCTAGCTTTGCTCAATCTTCAAATATAAACATTTTACATACCACTTACAGTAGATATGAAAACCTAAATAAAATCAATGTGTTAATCAAGAGCCATATTAGAACATTAATAATGAAGATGTGCAAAAATGTACATATGTACATGTATAACCCTGTGAAACTAAAACATGTGCAGATGGAATGTATATGGAGTGAGCCAGTTCAAAGTGACTCAAGTTTTTGTTCAGAATTTTTGTCTGAGACACCAAGAGAGGTTATAAATCCTCTCTGCCGAGGAGCAGAAATATGTCACCTGTGAGAGAGGCAATTCGGTCCCCCTTTACTTGTAAAATAAATAATATCCTAACACGGCTCAGGACAGGTTTTTTACAGGTTACATAAATTTGCTACAAGGCAGAATGCTGGACCCTGGTTTGAACCAGACGATACAGCAAGTCAGTTTATGTGCATCCGTAAGACTGTAACCCTGATATTAAGAAACTAAACATAATCAGAAAAACAATTATAGCTTAGGCAGTAACAAACTGTGATGAGCCAAAAAGACCAAACAACCAGAACCAGATTTATTTTTAGGACTGTTTCCTATATCTCCATTTTCCTTCAACCATATAAAACTGATGAAATGCTTATCTGTAATATACCATTAATTCTATTAAATTCCATCTCTAGATTAAACTAAAGTTATCGCTTATAATTGAAATATCTTTTTTTTTTTATAGGACAGCTCACACAATGTCTGCATCCATGCTGGCATGCCTGCTCCTCCTGATGCTATGTGCAGTATCTGTGCTGGCTGTCTGTCCCGCAGTGTGTTCCTGTGGCAGGGGTCATCGAGTGGTCGACTGTTCTGGCCGCGGTCTTAAACTGCTACCCAGCAGCCTGCAGCACAACATTCATTTCCTCAACTTGTCCCACAACAGGCTGCAAGACCTAGATGGCGTCCTCAGCCACTTTGCTCATCTAAGAACTCTGGATATCTCCCACAACCATCTAAACCACCTTCCGGCCGGCCTGCCGCGAGCACTGTGGGACATCCATGTATCAACCAACCGAATTCACCAACTCAAGAAAAATGACACTGCTTATCACTGGAACCTGCAGTCATTAGACTTATCAAACAACCAGTTAGAGCGCGTGGTCTTCATTAACAACACGCTACCTAGCCTGCGAGCACTCAACCTAAGCCACAACAAATTCTGGACTGTGCCAACCAACATGCCCTACAATTTGGAGATGGTGGACCTCTCCCACAACTTTTTGCTACAGATTCTGCCTGGCTCACTGGACCGCCTTCCCAGGTTGTCCCAATTCTATCTGCATGCTAATCGCTTTGCTTCCGTGAGTGAGGGTGTGTTCAATCAACTGGAAGCTTTGCAACTTCTTACACTTGGGGATAACCCTTGGGCCTGTGAGGACGAGGAAAACATCACACATTTACTGAACTGGGTACAGCAGACGCCAGCAAAAATACTGGGCTGCCCCTGCTACATTAGGCCTACATGTGGGGAAGCCCATCTGTCCACCACGAGAACCCGGCACTCGGCTTCGTACACTGAGCCTCCGCTGGGTGCCGACGCACGTGATCAACAACATGCGCATGCTGTCACTTCTGGATATCAGTCTAAATCAGCATTGGTCAACTTTCCAAACAACTGGAGTACTGAGAATTACTCTGAGGCGTCTGAGCAGGGAATGACAAAGGGCATGGGACTTCTCCCGTCAACCACGTATAGCACAACAATACGCACACGGAGCACCAAAAAGGCATTACCTGGGAGAGTTCGCAGCACAAGCACCCAAGTCCATCCCTGCAGACATCATACTGTCGCATTAAACATTTTAGGCACAGCAATCATCCTGAGTACCTTCTGATTTTGCATCAAGCTGGAATAACTCCTGAGCAAGAATTTGCAATTGGTTTGGATTTAAAACAAAACCACAACTTTATGGATGTGCAAGCAGGGTCAAAAGTAGGTTTCTGACTTCTTAGCTTTTAACTACACAGTTGGACTGTTCTTGACTTTATACAAATACTCAACAGTATGTCTGTGCTGATCTGGGGAAAACACTTTGTTGCTGGAAATGAATCCTAGGAAACACCTGAAAATGAGCAAAAAAACAACAACAAAAAAAACTTGGGGTTTCTGATTATAATGTTAACATCTAACCTGAAGAAACCATGAAAATATTTTTTCATAATGATGTGGAATGTAGAAACCTTAAGTACAGTATGCTTTACGAAATAATCCGATAGATAAGGAGCAAAAAGATTTTAGATAAGGAGCAAGTTTAACACAGGCAGTCATACAAACACTCATTCTGCCTGATTGGGTTAAAGCCTTGTTAGCCAAGTGTGATTTCCTGGCAGATAGCAACCAAGTTGTTGGATAGCTACGTGCTATGACAGGGCAGCTGCAAACGGATACTGACTCAAATGATTTACCCCCAAATGTCAAATGAGAGAAAACTGCATTAAAGATTCCTTTCACTGCAGTGGGAGGGGACTCTCTTGTACAGTTTTCTCCCTTTCGACATTTGGAGGTACGCAGACTTAATGTGGCAGAGATATATCCTGAATAACAACAGTTCAGGAAGGGCTAGTTCTCAGAACTGGCTGTAACAGAAAAAGTGAAAATACGTAAAGTGGTTTTTCTTGCCACCACACATATATACTCTGTCTGATTCAAACAATTTGACCACTATTCCCTATGCAGTATGAATGCCATGCATAGTTATCTTGACAAACTAATGTAAATGCACACAAATGACATTTAAAAAGGTGAAAAATATGAACTTTCTTTTCTTTCTTATTATGCTCGTCCACAGAAAGTGTTAAATTAATTTGGAATGCTATCTACTGTGATTTTCATATAGGATAACTTTCAAGGTTATACATGACATGCTAGGAAGCCACATTCTGCGGTCACTTGTATGTAAAACACCCTTTGACATTAAGTCATTACGTTATACTAGGACCACGGTAGCAAGAGGTACTTCACTAAAATGAGAAATAAAATCTATCATGGAAACAAAATCAGCAAACAGATGATCATATACATGACTGCTGCATGTGCTGTGCTTGCTTCATTTCTAAACGGATGTGACTGATAAAACTCAAAGGCTTAAAATCCAGTTGGGACTTAACTCAGTTATTTAACTCTGTCCTGCCATTTTCTCTAGGTGCACCTGGGTAAAAGCTTTCAAAGCATCGTAAAGATCACAGGCATTTAGCACTAGATAATGAGGCGGTCATCACTAAGCAGTGTTGGTGGATGAAGTGACAATCCTCTCATGACACACACACGAAAAAAAAAATCTTGAGAGTCTGATTTTCTTTTTTCGTTATATTATTATTTTACAGTTGAAGGTATAGAATGATTTCTACAGCATGAATAGGTGTTAATATAAACGTTAGCACATTCACACTTCACTAAAAAAAAAAAAAGACTTTACATTTGGCCTTTTAATATTTATATAATATGAGGGGTGTTCAAGTCAAACCTGGACTTTTGATTGTGCAAACAAACAGAACACAGTTACGAGATTCTCTATCCAAGCATTCACTAGTGCTTGGAGACTATCAGACTGCCTGCTTCACATCATCAACACTGCTTAAACAGTGGCCTACCAGGAACTCCTTTATTTACTGAAACACGTAGAAATCACTTAAAGCACAGTCAGGACTATATGGGTGATATATAAATAACTCCCAGCTGAGTTGTAATGTGCAAGTGGTGCAGTGGGCAGTATGAGGTCATGCATTGCCCTAAAAAAAATAAAATAAACGGCTTTAGTGAACAAACCAGTTTTTTTGTTTTTTTTGCCATTTAAGGAAAGAGCCATTTACAGGAGTTCATGACAGGCCAGAGTTTCATCAAGGGTGATGATGTGAAGGCGGCAGTCTGATCACGGCTTCGGTGTGCTGAGAAAGCACTAGTGCATTATCACAGTATAGGGTTATACATACAAGAAAAAAAAGCTAGTTTACTCTCATAACTGTGTTCAGTGCACACAAAAAAATCCCAGTTTGACTTGAACACCCCTTGTAGATTAAGACTGTTAAATGAACAATTCTTAACTAGCAATTATGTAATCAGACAACTGCATCTGTTCACCAAAAGTGGACAATTCAATAAGTCTATGAGTAATGAGCAACAAACCCTGCGCTTAATGTTATTTAACGTTAAATGGCTTTCAGATGGTTGTTTGGATAAAACAATGTGTACATACTGCAGTGATGACCTGTTATCACTGTTGCACAACATGTTTAAAATCGGTGTGTCAAAGCACGCTCCTGCTGATCTGTGTACGTCTTGGAAAACTATTTGCTGTACACAATAAATTCAGAAAAAGGTATTGAAACTGAGTGCAAAGGCTCCATCATAAAAATGGACAGGTTTTCTAATTCCACTGCATTTATGCTAATGTAAAGACCTAAGGTTTAAAATGAAAGAAAATACATCATATACTGTAAAGGGAAAAAAAATACTGCCACACTTTATATATTATTTTACAAAACCAAAGAAAAGGTATCGAATCTAAATCATTAAATCTCAGAAAAGTAACAGGAAACTGTCAAGTGCAAAACATATAAGCTTGTTGATCTTACAGGATATAATGTAATAAGGTTGACTGCACAAGGCAGTATGCAGAGAGCAAAAATATGGAAATATGTGAATGACAGATTTATTTCTACATTTTGTTTTTCCTCTCTCTGGCATGTGAAATAAAGTGTATTTCACAGCTTGCAAAATGCCAGAAAACTTACCTGACCCAAGCACGAACATCAATGCTGCTATAGACACCTTTTGTTAATGCAAAGACTAAATGGTAAGCATATTCCAAATTACTTTATGCAACCTACAATTAAACAGGACATCTGGTGTCTAGACAGTGGAGATTCTACTGATCTATAAACTTTATAGGCATTAAACAGTCACAAGCTGATTTTGTGTTTTCAAAAGCCAATATGTTACTGGCCAACTGCCATGGTGTAAAACACTAATTAATAAGCATTACATCTTTTTGGTTGGGCTTTTACTGAAAAAAAAAAAAAAAAAAACCTCTAACAGTAAAGCCATGTTTTCTTGCTAGTCGGGCAGCATGTTTATCTAAATTGTGCATGATACATTTTTTCCCTCAAACTACTCCAGGGTGTAAAAATAAAACTCCTCCTCACACAGGCTTATCAAAGAAGTCTAAGGTCTCATATGGTTTTATTTCATCAACAGTGTAACAAAACTAAAAATCTTACCTTCGAGCAACGTAATAAAAGACGGGGTTGCCGTTCTTGGATGTTCCGGCCTGGTAAAAGATATTTAGCGTCTTCAGAGCTTTAAATTCTTCCTTTTCATGGACCTGATGTCTGGGAATAACAAGGCCAAACCATGACTGGGCGATTGGATTTAATAGCCAGGTTTCTATCCAACAAATATCAAAACTAAACAATAAAAGAACTATAGGCAGTAACCAATCTTACAGAAATAAAAAACCTTAACATTAGACTCAGTGGTACAATTTCTTGCGAAGATTAGTGGAATTAGTGTTACATTAGTGTAACAGATGCTAAAATGAAGGACTTTCATTCATTATCATTTATATTCAAGATAAATTCTGAACTTGATTAAAGTCATGTCTAGAATTGGTACACAATTGACCTTCACAATTATTTTGTTTTATTAAATTTTTTGGATTTTCCCCCGATTTTCTCCCTAATCTAGTCGTGTCCAATTCCTCGATGTCACTACGGGGCTCCCACATTAAGTCTACTACTACCACTCAGCTGGGTGGGCCGAAGACTATCACGTGTTTCCTCCGAGCCACGTGACGCCAGCCGAACACCTCTTTTCGAACTGCTCGCTCACGTACCATTGGGTAGGCGGCGTAACACTCGGAGGACAGCTTACAGACGCCCCTGATTGGCTGTAGAGCCGTGATTAATGTGGGAGCACCAAGTACCTCTCAACCCTCCCCTCAGAAAGCTCGGCCAATCAGCTCTCCCTAGACCTCCAGCTGCGAGAGATTACAGAATCACCTGAATGATAGGGCGAGTACTTTACAACTGTACCACTCGAAGGCCCCATGACCTTCACAGTTAAACCATAATGTCTAGAATGAGTCCAACATCCCTCAGTATTCTTAGGCTGCTTTCACATTGGGTACTTTTAATCTAATTTTAATTCTGCCTTCTGATCATTCCAGACAATAGCACGTGCATCAACCTTATCTATTTTCTTTAATCAACAAAAAACATAGTTAATGTATATAGATGGGGAATAAAAAGTAACCCAGAGAGTTTCCGTGAAGTTTTGTACATGGTCCTTGAAAAAAAAGAAAAGAAAAAAAAAGAAGATAAAACCCACACCAGAATATTTAAGAACTAGGTGCATTTCGCTCAACTTATGTCCCACAAAAGCATACATAAAATGCATGCTAGTCATCAAGGGGGAACACAGCTCGCTACAGCTAAAGTGGCTACGGACCTAGCAGGAAAATTACCTGGTCATGAACTCCTCAAACTTGGAGCTAGTGAGGTTGAGACTGGACCAGTGAGTATCTGCTACAGGTTTGTGTTCAGGCGGGCCAAGGTATGCAAGGAGTGTAGCCATCTTATCAAAGGGTCTTCTACCAACAGCCTTGTGGTCCCTGCCAAACATAAATCCATACTCAGATTTAATCCATCCTTGTCATGGTGAATAAAAATAAATAGTAATCATTCTGAGACACAAACACTTAAAACGAGCTATTAAATTGTATATTGCAAAAGACTACAATAAGGGGCAGTTTATTTTTTATTTTTTTACTGGATTATGTCTGATTACATGTCTCCCTCGATTAGGAAAATGTATAGCAAGGGTTTGTTTTTTCCAAAAAGCAGAAATGCAATCAGGCTGTACTGTGTAAAAAGCAAAGTCATTTAAGCTAAGAGGAAGAGAGATGACACCATTAAAAAGGAGGAAACGTTGAGGCCAGGGGGGCTTGAGTGAACTCAAATAACCTTAAATGCATTCGACGCGTATATTTAAAAATATCTCATAATTTATGTCAAAATCAAATATTTATCCATGTGTGTAATGATTTGAAAAGGCCCATCAACTACATGTGATGCATCCTTAACAAAAAAAATTGTAAACTTGTTCAGTGTGTTTACCTATTGCTGGATAAATACTGCCCAATCCTCTCCTGGTTGTTCCAGAGCAGGCGGTGCAGGGCGAGCACATTACCATCACTGATGAAGGACAGGCTATGATTGACTGAATCACTAGGAGGGGAATCTGATGCTATGTCCAGGAAAAATCTGCAAAAATAAGAAATAACAACTGTAGGTTATGAACACATCTGAAATCATCCAACATATTCTGTATTTTATGCTGTTATATACATACGGTATGTTGTTATATACAAGCATTTATAATAGACAGATTTTTTGGAATGTTTAGTTTTGTCTAATATGACAGTAAAGGTATTGGCAGGAGTGCAGTGATTGTGCCATCATTTAAGATGCTAGATAAAATACCCCATGTGCGTACCTCCTTGCTGCCTCAAAGTTGTTTTTTACAAAATCATTAAATGACCTCATATGCTCTTCCTTGGTAAAGAGAACATGATTGGCGATACTCTGAAGAATCTGTGAAAAAAAGAGAAACAAGAGACATAAGCAATCTACAAGCAACACACGGCAAAAGATATAACATGGCTTAATAACTGACCTTGGACATGAGTTTGAGGCCCCGTTCAATCCGTGGAGGAGGTTTCTTATCCAAGATGCCCGCTTCGTATGGCGAGACTATGGCAGGGTTAATGAAGCGCAGGAACATGGCACTGCCAACGGCACCAATGCTGTTTTGGGGAAAACGTTGGCTTACCACCTGCATGGACACAAAATAAATGGAGAAGGATGAGGAAAGAAAGTGTAAAGTTGTGATGAGGAAAATACAGGAGAGAGAAGAAGACAGAACCAGAGAAATGTTAAAATACCTAAAGATCTACCAAAGCATAACCCCTTTTGTAAACCCATAAGTGACTAAATGAGTAATAAGCCCTAAAATATGTTGAGGACGAAGGACCAAGAAAACAATGAAGAAACCCATGGTTAGATGGCCAAAAAGATTATACCATAAGGACAGCAGGCAGCATTTTGCTGCAGGTGAAAATAAAGGCTGTGAATTAAAGATGGAATGAATCAAAACCAAAGTTCAACACTGCTCGGACGCAAAAAGCAAATAATAAAATGTTCTCCATTCAACCCAAGCACCAACCATATGGCACAATAATATGGCCAAAATAATGACACAACGCCTTTTGAATGATCAAACAAAACAACAGATGGAATACATACAAATATAAAGAATAAAATACAATACAGGTAAAAAAAAAAAATAATAATTATCAAAACTGAACTCAATGTTTTTTTTTTGTTTTCGTAAAAACTAAGACTACCTGACTACGTATAACTAAAATTCCACATAACTCAAACTTAATATCTAATTAGTGCATCATGATTATTTTACAATTGCTTACACTAAAGACAAAATGTATGCCCCATAAGCCCGCCATCTATTTCACGATAATTTGTCCACAAGCCAAATGCCAACCAACAGCCAACTCTCCTCAATCATACAACAGCCACCATCCAGGGAGGGTAAGGGCAATACTCTGGTCAGGTGCTTCTTATGAGACAAGTGAAGTACCCAACCACATCCTTTTAAAATCGCTGCATTACAAAATCGGAAGGTCTAATGTGACTGTGGTTGACAACGGAATCAAAGTATGGTCACTTATTTATTTCCGATTGGCTCCCAGTGATGGATGGCTGTGGCATCATCAGGGTTCAAACTCTTACTCTCCCAACTACAGGGCAAACATTTTTCTGTTAAGAATATTTCAGATTCATGAGATATGGCATAAAGTTTTATGTGTTTTAAACATGTAGATGACATGAAATAAATCAATTTACATGACATATAAAATGTTTATATACGTTTCAGTATATATAGAAGTTAAATACTATAATTAAATTATAACCATTTACAATCAAGAGATGTGGTGGATAATTAAGTAGGCTTGGTAAAATCAACCACCGACAACAAATGCATGTATTGAGAGTGTGAAACATTCATGCAATCTTTTTTCCATGTGACTAGAAAATCTAATTCACATAAAAGACAAGATTTATACATCACACACAGGATAGGTACACTTTTTTTTTTTTGCCCATGACCTTTATTAGAAACACCTGTGGCTTTATACAGTTATCTAATGAGCCAATGATGATGTAGCACTACAATACAAAAAGAATTTGCGGATACATGTCATCTGTTTCAGTTAAAAGTTCACTCCAAATATCACAATGAGAAAAGTGTGATCTCTGCGACTCGTGGCTTTGACGCTGGTACCAGGCAAGCTGGTTTGAGTATTTCACAAAATGCTGATCTGCAGGGAGTTCCACATGAACAGTCTCTAGAATTTACAGAGTTTTGTGTGTGGGGAGGAACTACATCTTCAACTGTCTGTTTTGGTGAGTCGGTGCCCACGATGCCCCCAGATTCCTGTTTTTGGCTGACAGGACTGGAACCTCATCTCAACTTCTCCTGTTGTAGCCCTTGCTACCTCTGCCATGGAGATCCTAGCGCAAGATAGATTTTTTGCGCATTCCGAGATGCTTTTCTATTCACAACAGTTGTAAGAAGTGATTCTGAATTACTGTACCCTTCCTGGCAGCTCGAACCTATTTGGCTGTTCTTCACTGGTCACTTCCACCTACTGTTGGTCACTCAATGTTATTTGTTTTTCCACACAATCCTGTGTAAACTCTGGAGACTTTTTGTCTGTGAAAATACCAACATCTATGCCACAATTGAAGTCACACAGCTTACGCTTTTTCTTTACTCCGACATTTGATGTGAACATTACGCAAACCTCTTGAGCTGTAATTTCCTGATTTGTTTGTGCTACTCAAACATGATTAGCTGATTAGATAACTACATGAACGTGCAAGTGTAACTAATAAAGTGGATGGTGAAAACACGCACACCCCCCACAAAGCTTATTTAACATACCAATACAGCTCATGCAGTTGTGTCCAAATAGTGAAACTGCTGATCCAAGCCCAGTTTACCAACACAAAAGCACATGCTTTTTTTATATATATTTTTTTAATTGCACACCAAGTATAAGGTCATTAACCAGCTTCTTTAAAAACATGGCCTATATTTAACAGACAAAAATAAAAATAGGAAGGTTGAAGCCAGGTTCAAATCAGAGTACATAGTCTTAAAGTGCTACACAAATTCTCAACAATAAACAATTATTCAGTTTAGAATGTCAGGGAGATTTTACTGAAGTAAATCAATCAATAAATAAAACTTTTGGGCAATCTGGTTTAATCCTTATTTATTTTCCTGGTGTGCAAAGATCTCCATGGCAGAGGTAGCGGGTCCTATGTTATGGAGAATATCCAGTCAAGGGTCATCCTCATCTCTATTCAGACGAAAGGAAAAACTTGACCAATCCCAGTGGCCCACCACACAAGACGCCCCTCTCACTGTCCCAAACCAGGCCTGAAGGGTTCAGGATACTGGTGATCCAAACAGCTATGCTGTTTCAACCATGACTTTGGAGTTAGTAAGAGGTTAGTAAGCCCATGTTGCTTATGAACATGTTTTGAGGCAAAAAAGCCAAAAAACAGAACAGAAAACAAACGATATAAACTGCTGATTTCCAGAATGAATAAAAACAAAACAAAATGGTGGCTAGGAAAAAAAAATAAAGTTCTGGGAAACTTACGGATTTTTTGTTTTCCTTTTTTTCTTTAACAGTGGCTTTATTCAGTAGGGAGTGGCAAGTAGCCTACAGGGCAGAGATGGGCACAGAAGTCACAGCAGCGGCTACACAACATTGAGCACAGCGCACACAGCCATAATGCAAACACATACAAGAGAGATCTCCATCTGAGCTTTATGGTTCAGATATCTGAAGCACAGGGTGAGTTGCAAGGAAGCTATGGTTTTACTCTAAGTTTTAATGTAAGGTTTCACTGACCACTTACCATCTACTCAGGTCAAAAAGTTATGACATAAAATACATCACTATACAACTAACAACAACATCTGGGATTTAAAACATTAATTACATCATCTTTAAATACAAAATGAGCAGACAGCACAATGTGTGGAACTGAACTTTTCTCGAAAATGCAAGCGTAATTAAATAGATGGTGTTGGTGAATGGAAAGCATAGAGTGGCAGACGGGTGGATGAGAGACTAATGGATGAGAGAAATATGCTCAATATAAACAGAAAGGAAACAGGTAGTGGGTGTTGGGGCTTCAGCCAGTCCTTCCTGCTCACAAAGATCTGCTTTTAGACTTTTCACACATTGCACACTCTATGCAGCACTTGAGCTGCTGCCAGCTTACTTCCCCTGCAGTCACAACCAAATCAAACATATGAGTATAACCATAAATGTCAACAGACCAAGGTTAAATGGTTACAAGTTTCCGAGGAAGAGAGCCACATTACCGGTCTTATTTGTGATAAAACAGGGAAGGTCACTAACTGTAAAGAAATGCATTATGTCATCAGTACTGTAAAATCTCTATTTTAGGTGTAGAAGACTAATCTCACTGTAGTGCAATTACACTGAGGAGGTTTACAGCTTACAGTTATAGGTTTTGTTAAAGTTATATCACGTTATTACACCTATTAACTAAAAGAGATTCAAGTAATATTTTCATTATAAAAATTTCACATGCCAGGTTTTAGCATTTCTATTCAACCCCATCATACTAAAGTCACCAATAAATCAGAATGACTTGGTTTGTGTGCAAACAATCAAAGTAACATCTCACAGATAGAGCAGCCCATCCCTTATTAACAACCACAGAATGTGATGCAAACACAAAAAAGCTATCCAAGACAGTTAAACAATGTAGCATGTGCATAAAATGGAGGCAGGATATCCTGGTGAGTGGTTTAGTTAGTGCAGTTGTTGTTGTTTTTTTTTTTTTTTAAAGCATGCTCTCCATCTGGAGAGCATCTAGTAGCAGAGGGATGGGGCAGCAAGTGTGAAGTAGCTCGGCAAATAGCGTGGGTGAAGACAGAGCAGAGCATACCTGGTATAAACAGTGGCATACGCTTCGCAGCTGAGGTGGAAACTCGCTGGAGGAATTAATTATGGCCAGGAAGAACCGGTCTGTGATCTGCAGCAGGTTCCGCTGATTCTCCTCCAGGTTTTCTGTAGGTTCTAGTCTAAAAAATAAATAATAATAATAACATAAATTAATGATGTGTATAAAAATTATATCATTAGTATGAAAGAAATAGATGAAAACATGTCTCTTCCTGGCGCCATCTATTTAATTTCCAGTTAGCCCACTGATGAATCACAATCTTTTAAACAAAGCAGCAGATTTTCAGCTATATAAAAACTAATGTTGATCTACCTGGTAGGGTCAACCTCGAAGCTAATGTGCTGCCACTCAGGAGATGTGATGACACCTCGCATTAGAGGCTCAAGTAGCTTCTGAAGATAAGCGGCTCCATACACCTGCATAAGTAAAAGGTGACAGAATTATCTACACATTTAATGCAAGTATGTAGTACAGGTCTCCGTTATTCAGTGTTCAAACTCCTGTTTTAGCCATATGAGGTTAGCCATTCATGTTTTGGTGGATGAAGTATTAAAAACAAAGCTAACCGGTGAAACTGTGGCAATAACCCTCTAGTTTTCTACTACGACATTCACCTGCATTTTCAATTTTCGGTACAATTGATACGGTGGCTCAAAAGGATAAGGATGGATCAGAAGGTTGGGGCCAAGCTGCCACTGTTGAGACCTTGAGCGAGATAAAGTAATAAAGTAAAGTGCTGTAAAGTATGTGTGACAAATGAATTCTTCTATTTCAACACTTGTTCAATTGGTAGGTGTTGTTACTTAAAGAGACGCAATTCAATGACCTTCCCAACAGTGCAGTTTATAGTGCTGTAGAATTGAACTCTTTATTTAAGGGCATACTAATTCTTAAAATGCACTCATTTGGATGACCTTACAGCTAAGATGATGTGAACAAATCTGGAAAAAAAGACAGCCATTAAAGAGAGCCTTCCTTATACAGTTCAAGTCGGACGCTTACAGACACTTTAGCCAAATAACCTTTAACTCAGTCTTTCATCATACTTGACTTTTAATCCAATGAACATTGCCCGTCTTAGGTCAGTCATCATCACTACTTTATTTTAAGTATGAATGTAAATGTCAGAATTATAAGAGAGAGAAGGTATTTAAGCTTTTAGTTATTTCATCACATTACCAGTTTAAACACACTTTGTTATTATTGGGTAATATTGACTTTAAATTGTTTCACTTGGACAAATCGTTTCAGTCCTTGCACAAGCTTCTTACAATGATTTACTGGAATTTTATCCCATTCCTCCTGACAGAAGGGGTGTATCTGAGGCAAGTTGGAAGGCATCCTTGTTCACACATGCTTTGAGTTTTGCCCGCACATGCTTTGAGTTTTGCCCGCACATGCTCCATTGGATTCAGTTCGTGGCTTTGTGTTGGCCGCACCAACACCTCGCCTTTGTTGTCTTTCAGCCATTTTGCCACATTTAGCCATTTGGAAGTATGCTTGGTCTCGTCTATTTGAAAGAACTATTTGCGACGAAGCTTTAACTTCCTAAACTGTTCCCTTGAGACACTGTTTCAGTATGTCTTCCTTCCTCATGTTGCTGTCTATTTTGTGAAGTGCACCAGAGATATTTTTGTACCATTTCCCCATCAGTGTCTTCACAAGATCCTTTGCTGTTGTTGATTTGTACCTTCTGCACCAAAGTACTTTCATTACATTAATGTGAAACTCTGTTCGACTTCAACTGTAGCTCGATGAACTGCACTGCTTGGATGGACAACGTGACGTGTACAGCAGAGACTAGGAGCTGTTTTTTTGCAGGGTGATTATGAGTAGAGAGTGGATCCTCAGCTCTCTTCAACTCCGGCTTCAGTGGTACTCAATTGGATGGAACGCATGTGCTGGTCATGACAGAGGTGCAAGTTTTTAAATGAAAGTAGAATCAAACAGCAAAAATAAATGTATAAATGTGGGAGTTGAAAAAACTATCCTGTACATGGAGAAGTTCCACAGAAGCAAAAATATTTTATTTTAAAAAAGGAAGTCTTATTTAATGTGCAGTTGAGTGTAGAACTGGGTCCCTCTGGTCAAAATATTTTCATTAAAGTAAATTTAGCCTGCTTCCCTCTTCCTTGCTACTGTTTATTCCAGGACTGCAATCTACTCAATTGCAGACCTTAATATTCATTTACATTTAAAAGGTTATTTCTCTACATAGTGTATTGCCCTTACTGTATGTAGTGGATTCTGCTTGATCAATTGCCAAATTATTAGTGATTAGGTCCTTGCGTCAAACTATTTTGGTGTAAATGCAAGTAAACAGCCTTAAAAGGTATACTACACACACAGCTAATACCAGTGATGAGAATTAGAGAAAGATCTACATATCACAAGTCTTAATTCCTGGGACAGAAGTTCAATGTTTTTGGAACAATAACTGTTGCTCATAAGTTGTCAAACATCGAATGCGGTCCGTGCTCTGCCAGTGTCTTCGTCGGTCGGATTGCTTAGCTTCAATTTACCTTGAAGCAGAAGGTCATGATCTTGCTAGCCAGACTGTTTCCTCTGAAGAGAGTCTGCATGGAGTCAGCCAGCTCCACCTCTTTAGAGAACATATTCCAGAGCAGCTGGTAGAGCAGGTGCCTGGAGTCGAACAGCGTCACCAACACCCTGGCCAGCTCATCCTGCAAATGACACCAGCAAACTCGTACTATCTATTTCAACCTTGGTATCCAATGACCCAAAGTAACATCTAGTGGTTACATACCCACTGAGAGCAGGGCACAACATTGGCCAGTGCCATGGCAATGGGAAGCTCCCCCTGGTCCCCCATCATGGTGACGAGCTCCACCAGCCTCTCAAAGCGGTCGGCCAGAACGGTCTCAGCCAGGGTGTCAAACTCTGTGCCTTGCTGCAGGATCTTAGTTAGAACCTCCATGAATGTAGCCCTGGTCTGCAAGTCTTTATGGTAGCCCAGCCCTGCAGATAGACAGAAATGACTCTCAGCTACACCAACAGTGACCAATAGTGATACTGCTAAGAGAACTACTGCCAATATCAGATAGTGAAGAAAGAAACAAGAAAATAACTTGTTTTAAAAAGTTAAAGAAAAAACAAAAGTGACAAAAAGGAAAATTACAAGAGAACAAAAGGGTTCATTACAGGGTCATTATATAATAATACATATAGCCTCCCCGTGGTAGTAACACACCCATCAAGATGTCTTTAACAATGCTAAATTATCAGAGGATACACAAGAGAGCAAAGTGACCCGTTCAGAGTAAAGCTATATTTTACAATCTCATTACATCTAGTGTCTGCCAATTAGCAGTTTAATTGGAACAGGAAGTACTTCTGAGAACGTTGCAATTGCTTCCATACAATCAAAGTGGTGCTAATTGTAATCACATTTCCAACAACAGAATGATATAAAACAGATGTGACCTCTAATCTCGGCTACTGTGTTTCTATTTTGAATACTAAAATAGGCTTTTCCTTGAAATCAAATCACATTGCTGATAAAAATGCAAGCGATCAATGAATCAGCACAAGCTTTACTTTAACTTTTCATGTGAAAGACATGCAGTTTTGGTCAGCACTGACCTATAGAGTGCATTAGGCCACTGTCCACGTTGGCGTTGAGTAGGTTGGACATGGCAAGTACAGTGCAGTGGCGTAGTGAGGCGAGACGGCGAGACATGCCCCGCTTTCTTTCGCCCACCTGCTGCCCGTCTTCCTCAACCTCACTGCAGTCATTCAGAAGGTTCATGAACAGAGTGAAGTACCTAAAAAGAGCAAAGAGTTGAGGGCAAGGACAACACATTCAATCCAGCTGCAAACATTTCCATTCATCTATACATCTGTACCACAAAACTAAGCGTACAGTGACTACGAATAAACGTTAGATTAAAGAAGTTGATTTGTGGTTTAAGCAGCTTGAAATCATAGTTCACACTCTAACCAAGAACACACTAATGAGACTAAATACACTGGTACCGAGAGTGCAAACTATGTTCCTACTTAAGAAAAAGCTGGGACTTGGCTTCCATCAGTTCCACTCCATCTCCTTCCTCAGGCTGTAGTGGTAAACCAGCCAGCAGAGACACCACCGCCTCCATACTGGCCTGGTCAAGGTCCCTATGCAGGAAAATCACAGAAGAAACCGTGTGTAGCTACCAAAGTGAAAGCTTAAATGATAAATAAATTATTTAAAATTCAGAAACTGTACCGTGTAAGATATTTGACATCATCATCTGCTGCTTGATTGGAGGTGCCCATCACCCAGTCAGTCAGGTACTCCACCATCTTATTCCTTGGAGAGAAGTATATGGATCAATTCATAATCACATTATGTAACATGCGAGGATCATAAACAACACATTTAAAAGCTTTCAAGTGAATACAGTACAGGAAGACCGACCTAAACTTCATTTCTTGGCAGAAGGAAAGATCATCTCTGCGTTCCATCATAACCTCAACAAGTTGACAAAGTTTAGTCTTGATCTGTATTGCATGAACCCCGTTCCCTAAAATGCGCACATATCTATGGGGGAAGTGGGAAAATTCACAGGAAAAAAAGTATATTAGACAAATCAAAATCAAGTTGAACAGAGCAGAGCAACTAAACTCTAACCATACATCGGTATGACATGAATGACTTAATGTCACAGCACTAAACTGTGTTTAAACTGTTGAGTACTGAAGTAAAAATTCTTCAGCGTGTCTAACCTGACCAAATTGAGCATCATGGTCTCAATGCTGGCCTGACCAAGGTGCTCAGAGCTGCCCTCTGTGTGGCTGTCCAGAAGGTTCTTCATGATGGCAATCGTCTGCTCCACAAATAATGTATTTGTGTCATTTATGGGCACCTACAGGAGGACACAGATGGAAGTTATTTATAATGGCAGAGCTGTGGCTATATACCATCCAATATCATTAAACACAGCACATATCACAGCACTTCTTAAAGAGTGTAAACTGTTAACCAACATAACTTATGACATTACTCAACCATAAACCTTAATACTAATAAACCATATCTAATAAAATTGCTATTTAGCCTAAACTGACAAACCAATATTTTACTATATTTTATAGTAAGTATTGTTTTGCGTGCGCTTAAAATTTACTTGTTACATGGAATAAACAAATATGTGTCTTAATCAGTTTTATTGAAAATAGTTTAACTAACAACAAAAAAAAATAAAACAATTAAACATTACCTGAATAATATGATGCATTACTGCTGAAAATAATGGTTGTGTTAAAGCGTTGAATAATTTCAACTAAGAGAATTTTAATATAATTCATTAGGAAGAAGCACTTCATAAACCTCAACTGGCTGGATTGAATGAAAATCCAACTCAGCCACCTTGTGGTCAAAATAAATAATGCAGCTTAGATACACTTAAATATGAAATCAAAGCCATATTAGGTTGTGCTTCCCAGGCTTCCCACGACAAACAATGCCTTGATCATGCTTTAAACGTTTTTTGTTAAGATTTTAATTGCTTTTTTAATCGGATTCCTTTTATAGTTTTATTTGCCTTAATTTGTTAAAAGAATTAAGTAAAAAAAAATATATATAGTATATATCTGAATAAACTGAAAGAAAAACAGTTTAGTACCACAGTGTCCACAGAAAAGATGGCTGATTCCACACTTCAGTGCTAAGAGTAGCAGACAGTGCGACTCACCGGCCCCTGGGTGTCAAAGAAACGGCCAATGCTGTTACGCAGTTTGGTGAAGAGCATAGAGTAGAGGGCCGGGCTCAGCTCTAGTCCCAGCAGATCTTTAACGTTGGTACGGATGTGCAAGCCCACTTTCTCATGTGTGCACACCATGAGGGACAGCAGCCTCTCCAGGAACCTGCTGAGGGGCGTCTCACTGTTCACTTCACACGAGCCCATGGAGATCATGGAGCCCTTGCGCTCACTCATCGGCCCCATGGGCGGGCTGTAGGTACCGAGGCTGGGAGTGCTGCGCTGCTGCAGACACACTCCACCCAGAGCACACAGGAAGCCGGTCATGTTGATCCACTCCTAAAAAGTGCAAGAGACCTTGCATTAGAGAACAAACGTCAGGAACAAAGCTCAATTATTCCTTCACTCACCTGACCATCTTCAACTTTGTTCTTTGGATGGTTTAGTATTTGTTTTGTTGCTTGTTCCCACTTAGCGTGTGTGTCCTCCCATGCCTGAGGTTGGTAAGCATGAAAATTATAAAACAAAACAGCCGAAAACTAAAGGGACTCATGAGAAATCAAAACAAATGCACTCTTTCACCTCTATGTTGCCAGCTGTAGGATGCTCTATTCTCCTTAAGAGTGCCATCACTCTCTTCTGTAGGGTAGATCGACCTACACACACACACACACACACACACACACACACACACGGGCACAGTTAGAAAAACAGGCATCCACCAGCTGTACAAGTTTGCAACCCCAATAGTTTCTGGGTGAAGGAAAGCCCTCACTATTTGAAAAGAAAAATGCCTTATTGGTACATGGCGCAACAAGATAAAAATATGAAAATGATATGCAGTTTCTTTTTTGTATTTAATCTCTAGTAGCAGCACACTATTTTAAGTATATTGTTTGTAATAATGAATGAAGATGAAACTGGCATAAAGGTTTTTGAAAAAAGCAGCCAGGAAAAACAAAAATGAGAAGTGAGAATAAAACAATGTACCTTTACAAAGTATTTATAAATCACATATTGAATTAAACAAGCCATTATAGTTTTAAATGTATTAAAATGACAGCAGCCTGCACTTTCAACAATTTAATGTCATTCAACATCCATGGGACTCTTCATTCATTTTCTAGTTTCCTGTGCAACCTGTGCATTTTTTTTTTTAAATTCCACTTCATAGCGGTATATTGCATACCATTCATAACATCATGAACACCCTCTTAATATTCAAGTAGGATCAGACTACACCATCCAGCACGCGCTCTCCATACAAATCAGTGAGCTTTGGCCACTCGTGACCCTGTCGCCGGTTCACTGGCTTTCCTTCCACTGGTTTTCCCCCCTCTGATGCAGTCATCTAGCCATCACTATTTGACCCTTGTCCAAGTTCCTTTCCCATTTTTCCTACCCTGCTTCCAAAACATCAACTTCAAGGACATCAAAATGTTCACTTGCTGCCTAATATATCCCACCCCGTTTCAGGTGTCAATAGATATTGTAACTGTAGCTACTGTGAGAAAGGCCAAATTGTGATGGGTCAGAGAAACTCCAAAACTGCAGATCTTGTGGGACGTTCCCGGCCTACAGTGGTCGAAGGGGAAAAAAGAAAATCTGTAAACCAGCGACAGGGTCATGAGTGAAGGCTGGCCCGTGTATAGTCTGATCCAATAGAAGAGCCAATGTAGCTTAAATGATAAAAAAGGTTAATGCTGGTTTCCATAGAAAGTATTGCAATTACGGGAGGCTGAGGCTGACTGGTACGTACCATTGTACGCAAAACGTATGTGAATGCACCATGCATGACCCATGTACGCTGCTTAAAAGTTAAAGAAAATGTTAAACATGTACCCATTTCCCTCCAATGAGAAACAACGCACATGTCAGGAATCCAGGAAAAAGGTAATTTAACCTCTGCACAGGTTCCACTACTGACCTGTAGCCATCATGTTGCTGACAGAGGCAAACTCCATGAAAGTGTTGTAGTTGGGCAGGACCGTATGCACAGGCAGCTCATCCACGCTGCAGCGGATGTCGCCCTCCTCACACAGGTGCCGGAAGCAGGACATGGCTACCAGCACGGCCTCAGCGTCTGGGCTCCACAGAAATGAATACAGGCACACTTCCAGCTTAGTCTGTGCTTGTCTGCTGATGGGGATTAGACTCCCCTGTGTGGCGCTCTCCTGTGGTTTGATGAAACATCACAGATGAAGAGCTTCATTATATAAATTAACTCATGATCCTAACAACACACAAGACTGACTAAAGATCATTTCCTGTAACCTCACATCATCAGTGAACAGTGTGCACTGATCACAGCTATTAGATGGCATGCGTTCAATGGTGACAGGAAATGACTCGCCATACCAAGAGGCAGCAGAAGTCTGTATTTGTAATCAAAAAAATGTTAAAACGGAAGCGTGAGTACTGCTGACAGAAAACACATGTCCCAAAAGACATATGGTTTTCTTTCCACGTTACAGGATATTGACCTCCCGGTCACAGCCCATGAATACTTCTTTACGGTGTGTTTGAGTGCAACATTTGACAGAATCCACAGAAGTTTTTTTTTTACTTGCTGTCAGCTAATAAGGCATGGCAGTAATGTGAAGACCAGTTTCATCTTTTGGTAAGGAAAGGCTGAAATCAAATTTAGGGAGTCCTACTGTTTTAGAGCTTCTTTGTTTTGTTACTAGCATATGTTTCACGCTCTTACCTTGTTCTTCAGGAGGAACTTGTTCCTGCAAATGAGAATCTCCCTCAGCCACTTTAAGATCTCTGTACTGTTGATCATCTGGTGGCCAATCAACTTCTTACAGATAAGGAACAGGACCTGAGAGCTGAGAGTTTACAATGATAAGACATACACTTGTACACACACCTACCAGTATAGCTCAAATGGATTCTAACGAGACCAGGCTGTTTACCGAATGACCTACCTGATGTCCCAGAAGGTCTCAATTGGTGTGTCAGGATTCCACAGTTCAATAGTCTCGGGCTGATGCAACACCAAAAGGGCCTGAAGAATAAAAATACACACAATGAAAAAAAAGAAAAAAAAAAAGTAATAAATAAATAAGTCAGAACAACAGCAGAGATAGAGTTCTGTACCTCCATGGCTTCCTGAGAAAGCTCTGAAGTATGGGTCAGGGGCACAAGCTGGACCAGGCCTATGATGAGTTCAGTTGTGCTGTTCTGAATCTCCTGGCCCAGCTTCCCAGGATTCTGACACAACATAACACACACACGCAACTTGACTTAAAAGTTGCATAGCGCCTTCTTTACCTTCATAATTCTGATCTTTTCGAGAACAGCAACCCACTATCATACAAGAAATGATGGAGGAAATCTGGAATACATTTAATCCACATGCATCATGAGAATTGCAGTGATTTGAGCAATCAGCATTACTGGAGAGCCATCACCTTTGCTGGACTTTCATTAGGGATTATGCAACTGAGGGTGAAACAAGTCTCTGAGCCAACTGAGTGTCTGAGCCAAGTGATTTAAAACAAACAAACAAACAAACAAAAAAAAAAAACTCACATGTAGCATTAGTTTCGGGTCCGCATGGATAAGTTTGACCAAAGCAAGGAGAAGCGAGCGTGAGTCCAGGTCTGCAGACTTTTCTTTAAACTTCAGGCTGGTCGTCATCTTCTCTTTGAATGTCAAGCTCTACACAAAACATTTTTAACAAATATTTTAACAAATTTCAGAAAAATCCCAATTCCAGAAATCATTACTGGGTTGTAAACAAATTGCCAACTACTTAGAAGTATCCCTGTGAATGTCTCGTCTTCCTTATTTTCACAGCTGTCAAGGCTAATAAATGAACTGAACATTCTTTTTTTTTTTTTAAACCTTTCTGAAAAGATTTATATATACTAAGTAACCAGAATTGTAAGTATATTTGCTAAGGCAATTCAAAAGTACTTCAAGCAGGTGCCGCAACCGATCATGAAGCATTTGTGGTTTCTCTTCTGCCCATGAATGCCTTTTCAAGTAATAACAGATACAATTTGGAAAATAAATAAATAATTTAATTGGATGATGAGTAGGAATTCCAATCATGTATGAACAGGCTTCTGTCTGAAAATGTCTTTAAACAACAGTTGCCATTATAAGATGGAATTTGACTGAATGCTAAATAGGTAAATTTTTGCAAAAACAAAACACGTTTTTTTTTTTTTTTTTTTACTTATTTGGAATACATATGTAAAGAGCAGGAAAGTAAAAATTAAGCTTCTGGATATTAAATAAAGAATCAGAGAATAAAGGCACTGTATAGTGCATAATCATGATCTATACAAAATTCATGAACAAATGTATGAAGGAGAGCATCTCTCACTGGGGTCATCCTTAGTGGCGGATGGGCACTCAGGCTTTGGACGACCCGTGTCTGTGTGTCGGAAAACATGGCGCGCAGTTCACAGGAGTAGCAGTAGATTGTGTCAATCTTTGGCCACCAATCCAAGTGTGACTGTACATCAGAGGAACATGCAAAAACAGACATGTATTAAAAAAATAAAAATAAAATAAAACACACAAGCTTCACTAAATACTTGTACTAAACACTAAAGACTTATACTTTGGACATAGGGTGTCTACAGCTGTGCAAGTCCACTTAAATAAACAATTATACAACTATTTAATCTTAGTATATAATTTGTTCAAATTTTGTCTTATGTGAGTAAATGAATAGGATAAGATACCAGGATATTACAGAGCATAATAAAAAGATAGTTAATAAATAAATAAATAAATAAATCTGTATGTCTAACAACTTGTTAAATATTGTCAGGACTAGGAACAAGTCGACCACATTAAAATTACTATACAGGTTTCAGGTATGTATTATTACACTTTATTTCTTTCTTGTGACTGCAGAAGTCTGCCATTTGCTGCTTCAACACTCACGTTAGTAATGATTTTGTGCAGAGAGTTGACCAGGACAAAATGGAAGGTTGGTGGCGAGGTGGAAGCCAGACAGACCTGAAACACATGAAATTTATTTATTTACACAAGCATACACACGTGGACAAAATTGTTGGTACCCTTCGGTCAATGAAAGAAAAACTCTCAATGGTCACAGAAATAACTTTAATCTGACAAAAGAAATAATTTTAAAAAATTCTGTGAATGTTAACCAATGAAAGTCAGACATTGCTTTTCAACCATGCTTCAACGGAATTATTTTAAAAAATGAACTCATTGAAGTTCATGGAACAGGCCTGGACAAAAATGATGGTACCCCTAACTTAATAGTTTGTTGCACAACCTTTTGAGGCAATCACTGCAATCAAACGATTCCTGTAACTGTCAATGAGACTTCTGCACCTCTCTGCAGGTATTTTGGCCCACTCCTCATGAGCAAGCTGCTCCAGTTGTTTCCGGTTTGAAGGGTGCCTTTTCCAGACGGCATGTTTCAGCTCCTTCTAAAGATGCTCAATAGGATTGAGGTCAGGGCTCATAGAAGGCCACTTTAGAATAGTCCAATGTTTTCCTCTTAGCCATTCTTGGGTGTTTTTAGCTGTGTGTTTTGGGTCATTGTCCTGTTGCAAGACCCATGACCTGCGACTGAGACCCAGCTTTCTGACACTGGCCAGCACATTTCTCTCTAGAATCCCTTGATAGTCTTGAGATTTCATTGTACCCTGCACAGGTTCAAGACACCCTGTGCCAGATGCAGCAAAGCAGCCCCAGAACATAACAGAGCCTCCTCCATGATTCACAGTAGGGACAGTGTTCTTTTCTTGATATGCTTCATTTTTCCGTCTGTGAACATAGAGCTGATGTGCCTTGGCAAAAAGTTCCATTTTTGTCTCATCTGTCCATAGGACATTCTCCCAGAAGCTTTGTGGCTTGTCAACATGTAGTTTGGCATATTCCAGTCTGGCTTTTTTATGATTTGTTTTCAACAATGGTGTCCTCCTTGGTCGTCTCCCATGTAGTCCACTTTGGCTCAAACAACGACGGATGGTGCGATCCGACACTGATGTTCCTTGAGCATGAAGTTCACCTTGGATCTCTTTAGAAGTCTTTCGGGGCTCTTTTGTTACCATTCGGATTATCCGTCTCTTTGATTTGTCATCAATTTTCCTCCTGCGGCCACGTCCAGGGAGGTTGGCTACAGTCCCATGGACCTTAAATGTCTGAATAATATGTGCAACTGTAGTCACAGGAACATCTAGCTGCTGGGAAATGGTTTTATAGCCTTTACCTTTAACATGCTTATCTATAATTTTCTTTCGAATCTCCTGAGACAACTCTTTCCTTCGCTTCCTCTGGTCCATGTTGAGTGTGGTACATACCATGTCACCAAACAACACAGTGACTACCTGGAGCCCTATATATAGGCCCACTGACTGATTACAAGATTGTAGACACCTATGATGCTAATTAGTGGACACACCTTGAATTAACATGTCCCTTTGGTCACATTATTTTCAGTATTTTCTAGGGGTACCGTCATTTTTGTCCAGGCCTGTTCCATGAGTTTATTTTTTTCAATAATTCTGTTGAAGCATGGTTGAAAAGCAATGTCTGACTTTCATTGGTTAACATTCATAGAATTTTTTTAAATTATTACTTTTGTCAGATTAAAGTTATTTCTGTGACCATTGTGAGTTTTTCTTTCATTGACCGAAGGGTACCAACAATTTTGTCCACGTGTGTACATAGCATCAAACTTTGTCAAGTTCTACTGAACACACTAAGAAGAAACAACAGACAGACATCCACCAACCGCCATTTCACCACAATCTAAAAATTAACAAGTGAAAAGTTTACAACTATTTTCGCCTTGACCAGGATAGATCATGGTAGAGTGCGTTTTGCTAAAATTATTCAGAACCCTAAGAGCTAGCAGTGAGTAAGCACCGTAAGAGCGCGGCTGACCTTGAAGTGCTGGTTGTTGTGTGGGTTGATGCGGAAGCAGGACACGAAGCAGTCGATCATCAGGTCCACATCAGCACTCTGACACCCGGTGCCTCTGGAGAACGGCTTAGTGGGGTTGAACAGGAGAGCCTGAGGGTCCACACACAGACAGAGTTTGTACACGTGCATACAGAAAGATGTTTCTCAGCTCAACCCTTTCAGAAGGGGTTTTCATTGGGGGGGGGGGGGCGTTGGGTGATATATGCTTCATATCAAACACTGATGCACTTACTTTGAGGTCCATTACAATTGACTGCACCAGAAGAAAGATGACAGAATGATCCTCCCAGTTAATGTATGTGCAGGCTTTGGACAGTTTAACACAGGCGATGGCTGCACTCTCAGTCAACTGCTTGCTGCTACTGTGACCAGCCAGGGCCTTCCGAAGGCTCTCCAAAAACAACTTCTGCACAGAGACGGGGCACTCAAATTAACCTAAATCTGGCAGAAATTACTTTTACGTCTGGAAATCTGGCATGAGAAAAATAAACATTTTGGACAAGTGGGGGGGAAAAAAAGTTTCCAAGACAAATGTCATAAGACAGCAAAGTAAACTGATGGAACGGAGACAGGACCAAAGAAGTGAGTGAGAAGTAAGAAGAGCTGACTTAAGACTTTTTTCTTTTCCTTTAATTACAGTAACCACATAGAAAATACCACAGCATTTCAGTACAGCAGATGGTCACAGGGATAACAGCTGAGGATGAATGGTTGACACATGAAGTCAGTTTGTGTGTGTGTGTGTGTGTGTGTGTGTGTGTGTGTGTGTGTGTGTACAAGACAGAGTCAGATTTTGGACCTTGTTAGCCTTGCTGTCCTCCACCACTTCTTTAGAGATGCTCTGTGTGATCTCAGGACAGAGAATGAGAAGGATGATTTGTAGCGGCCACACAGCAGCTTTCCTCTTAGCACTCTCTGCAAAACTGTCCACCAGGTCAAAGAGCTTCTCTGCAGAGTCTATGTAGGAGAGAAAACATTATATATCAGCTTTTATAAAAGGCTGTTTATAAAAAAAATCAAATAAAATAAAAAACACCTATGCTACACAAATACAGGGTGGGCCATTTATATGGATACACCTTAATAAAATAGGAATGGTTGGTGATATTAACGTCCTGTTTGTGGCACATTAGTATATGTGAGGGGGCAAACTTTTCAAGATGGGTGGTAACCATGGTGGCCATTTGGAAGTCGGCCATCTGGGATCCAACTTTTGTTTTTTCAATAAGTTATTTGAGTTATTTACAAGTTTCTGACCACTTATAAAATGTGTTCAATGTGCTGCCCATTGTGATGGATCGTCAATGCAACCCTCTCACACTCTTCAACCAATCGTAGCAACACCGCAGGAGAAATGCCAGCACAGGCTTCCAGTATCCGTAGTTTCAGGTGCTGCACATCTCGTATCTTCACACCATAGACAATTGCCTTCGGATGACCCCAAAAATAAAAGTCTAAGGGGGTCAGATCGGGAGACCTTGGGGGCCATTCAACTGGCCCACGACGACCAATCCACTTTTCAGGAAACTGTTCATCTAGGAATGCTCGGACCCGACACCCATAATGTGGTGGTGCACCATCTTGCTGGAAAAACTCAGGGAACGTGCCAGCTTCAGTGCATAAAGAGGGAAACACATCATCATGTAGCAATTTCAAATATCCAGTGGCCTTGAGGTTTCCATTGATGAAGAATGGCCCCACTATCTTTGTACCCCACATACCATACCATCACTTTTTTTGTTCCAACAGTCTTGGAGGGATCTATCCAATGTGGGTTATTGTCACACCAATAGCGGTGGTTTTGTTTGTTAACTTCACCATTCACATAAAAGTTTGCCTCATCACTGAACAAAATCTTCTGTGTGAACTGAGGGTCCTGTTCCAATTTTTGTTTTGCCCATTCTGTAAATTGTGTGCGCCAATCTGGGTCATCCTCGTTGAGATGCTGCAGTAGCAGGAGTTTGTAAGGGTGCCATTTGTGAGTAGCTAATATCCGCCAAAGGGATGTTCGACTAATGCCACTCTCCAGTGACATGCGGCGAGTGCTACGCTGTGGGCTCTTGCTAAAGGAAGCGAGGACAGCCACTGATGTTTGTTCATTAGTGACAGTTTTCATGCGTCCACATTTTGGCAAATCCAACACTGAACCAGTTTCACGAAACTTAGCAAGCAGATTGCTAACTGTAGCATGGGAGATGGGTGGTCTCGTAGGGTGTCTTGCATTGAAATCTGCTGCAATGACCTGGTTACTGCGTTCACCAGATATCAACACAATTTCGATCCGCTCATCACGTGTTAACCTCTTCGACATGTCAATGGCTGTGAACAAAGAGAAACTTGTAAATAACTCATGAAAGAATAAAGTTACGTTAAAACCAAGCACACCATTGTTTTTCTTGTGAAATTCCCAATAAGTTTGATGTCTCACATGACCCTCTTCCTATTGAAAAAACAAAAGTTGGATCCAAGATGGCCGACTTCCAAATGGCCACCATGGTCACCACCCATCTTGAAAAGTTTGCCCCCTCACATATACTAATGTGCCACAAACAGGACGTTAATATCACCAACCATTCCCATTTTATTAAGGTGTATCCATATAAATGGCCCACCCTGTACGTGCATGTTAACGAACAAAAACATCTCTTTTAGACAAATGTGGTACTACTGTACTGAAGTGAGTATGCGCTTATTTATATATTTACACATGTTGATTATAAACCTCTGTACTAAACGGGCTACAGAGAGATGCTTTTATCATGATAACTACAATAATAAACATGACAAAGATAAGATAAAGACTAGACATCAGTATATTTGTTGTTCAAAAAAGTAAACAGAAATTGGAAAAAAAAAATATATGTGACTGTGAAGCTTTTAAATTGCTCTCAGAGGAAAATCATGGAGCAGGTCAATGTCTCCCGAATGTTTGGTTTAAACAGCTGACAATGTCATGTCCACATGTAGCCGGGCACTTTAAAAAATAAATAAATAAATAAATAAAAATAAAGGAGATTTTCTCTGCGGTTTTGGCCTTTTGTCCACATGCAAACTAAACTTTTGGAAAACTCCATATAAATATCCATATGTAGTCAGTGGTGTTGTGTGGACAATGGAAACTGAGACTTTGGCTTGATGTAACGTCACCTTGCGTGACGATGATGTCAATGTCTTTGTGCTGGTCTCCTTAATTTGACATCAGCTTTGTTTATGAGGATATTTTGTGCAAAAGTGGACTTCCGTACAGTAAACTAGTGATTGTGTTAACGTTGCTTACTGAACTTTTTACATGTGTGTACACACATGCAGTTACTCACACATTTCGTTAATGAACAGAGGTGACTGAATGTACTACGATGTCACTGCTGCTACATACGAAACTCAGACGAGACAGATCCCGCAGACAGCGACAGCGGTTTTGGGGCGAAATCTGTCGGACTTCTACAAAGCACAACCGGTAAATCGTTTTGTCTAGGCTTCTCATTGGCCTCCTGTTGATTAGGGACGCTCCTAACAGTGCTTGACAGGGGGCTTTGCGTTTTTTCATGTGGACAAAGATAGTTTTAAAATGTGGACAGAATTATTTAAAAATATATATATATATATTTAAAAAAAAAAAAAGGATATATATATATATAGATAGATAGATAGATAGATATAGATTATATATATATATTTATCTATATATATATATATATATATATATATGATAGATCCTTTTTTTTTATATATATACCCAGCTATGTGTGGACATGGCCTAAATCATGCAATATGGTGAGGTTATTCAGTGTCCATCCAGAGGACTCACTGTGCTCTTGCAATTAAAACACACCATACACATACTCACTATACTCACACCAACACCCACTTTTTTCCCGCCATTAGAGACGGCGGGAAAAAAGTGATTAGATTAAGTATTGAGATTCTTTTGAGAGACAATTTGTGTATTGCCACACTGACTCCAAAATAAATTTTAATGCATACATGTTAGCATTTGAGGTGATACAATTTTGATAAAAGAAAATGTGCCATTCCTCTATAATCCTACAGGAGGTGCGATATAAACTATTGATACATTAGCAAGCAGCACAGCATCCGGTGTGGTAGGAGGAAATTATTTGTGAAGTTTGGTCAGAATTTTACCAAAATCCAAAAAAATCAGGATACTTAAAGGATCGCACCGCAAATGGAATTGGCACCTGGGTATCTTGATAATATCATATATCATAGGATAGACCCTGGTCATTTCAACTCACCTGCCATGTCAGCCTGTGGTCTCTGGTACAGCATTGTAAATTCATCAGGATAATACTCCACCCAGTTCCAGAAAGCCTAAACAGCACACACATGATGGACAAATTACTAATCTAACACTTGCCACATTATTGATTTGCTAGAGAAATTACAATGATTCTTTACAGACCTTCTCCAAACTGTTGATGACAGCGAGCTGCGCAGGCTTTTTCAATGCTTTAAATTTTAGTACAGTTTCTGTTGAAATACATGTACCATGTGTTATAAAGAGAAATAGAGAGTTGTTATGAACATGTGCTAAGATAAGCACAGCCTAAAATTATTTTATGCAAAGCAAAAAATAAATAAAATCTAATACTAGAGATGGGTTTACCTTGCAGTAATCTCTTTAATTTGGAACAGTCAACATTGATGTACTGAATAAGCTCTATGTCGTGGACATCTACAGTATCCTCTGTGCACACTGTAAGCTCTTGCAATCTGCAAAACAGGACAGGATAGACAAAAAACAAGATTCAACATGCTATGAAAAACATTCTGTACTGCAATATAACGTGAATACACCGTGATGATTCACAAGCGTTAGCTGGGTACATGGAAACAAATGCACGCACTAAATCCCTGCCTCAAGGGCATGTCAGAACCTCTCAACTCTAACTCGAGTCCAAGTCGTCCCACCCACACCCAAGTCAGTTCCAAAGTTGTCTTGTATGTAGTGCCATGGACTAGGAAGAACACTCTGGCTATTGCAATGATTTTCAGTAGGATGTACAGTAGCAACATCTCTAGTAGTAGGGACATTATTATTATTATTATTATTATTATTATAATTAATATTATTCAAAGAAGGAATTATTTACACATCACATGTAGAATTTGATGACAATTCAAGTCAAACTTCTACATTACATGTTTTTGTTGATGCTACATGTGTTCCTTACAGAGTCAGCCATTACGCAGTCTTAAAGGGGAAGTTTCAAGTCTATTTTTCAAGTTTATCTTAAATTAGATTTGAGGTGCAAATAAATAGGTCTTAGTCTTTATACATTTTCCTGCTCTGCACACGAACCGTTAAGTTTGTCACCTGATACACACACATATGATATAAGCAATCTGCACCAAATTCTACAAGCCTGTTCCATGCAGAAATGCATTCCAAAGTTCAATCGAGCTTGTTGGCTTCTAGAGTCCATAAGGCTATTTTAGAGGAAGAGAAAAAAAAGGTACATTTTTACAGCAAAGTTTATATCAAGTAAACCATGTATTTAAAAATTCAATTTAGGTCAGTGGGACTGCAGAAACATCATTTGTGCATGGAACGAGGATTGCAGAATTTTGCCCAGATTACTTACATTGTACCGGGTGACAACCTGTAAAATCACATCGCAGCACAGGAAAATTTCTGATGACCAAGATCTACGATAATGGATGCATGCAATTCTGATTTAAGATAGACTTAAAAAAAAAAAAACACACAAAAAAAAAAACAATCTTCTTTGAAAAAAACGTCCCTTTTAAAGACACCATACAGACACAAATGGAGTCAAGTTTATCAGTACTTTAATGAGAATCAGTTGACATTGAAATCCAAAAATGATTAAACAAACACTGTTCTAGTGACTTCAGCCATCAGGTTCGATGTATACGCATATTCACTTTATCTGCTTTGTATGATGCACAAAGCAGAGAAAGTGTATATGAAGCCATATAGGATTTTACCCAACTCAAAGACAGATAAGGTTAAGACATTTATTGTCAATAAAAAAAAAAGAAAAACACACACACACACACAATCTAAACTATTACACTGTGACGATAACATTGTGGTGTTACCTTTTAAATCTGCCAGAAAATTGATTTTTCTGAAACATAAAGAAGCTCTATCAGGCCATCACTACACAAATCGAAACGACAGCTATGCCAGGCTGTCTGGTCAAAAAGTTATCCTACCCAGGCACATTAACAGGACGATTCTGTAACAAATGTTACAGAACAATGGTCTGCACTATTTCTAACTCCATCCACATGTCTTGACTCAGCTTGTGTGCTACCGGAACAGGAGGAGCAACCACATTCAGCTGGGACCACCAGTAATTTGGAAAAGCACTAAAGTCATGAATTCACTCATTTATGTTCAAATCCATGACTTGCATACTAATGTGTATGCACAGTCATTACCGAGGGAGTGCCTGCAATTTTGCTGGCTGGTTTAAAGAGGTGTGTGGATTTAACAGATGTTCGCCGAAATTAGGGCTGCACGATATTGGAATAAAACTGACATTGCAATATCTCCCATTCGCCCCCCCCCCCCCCCCCCTAAGATTTATATTACAAAATGTAGAAATACAGAAATGTTCATCAGATAGCTTAAATTGTAAAATATAATAATTCTAGAATAACTGGAATGATTTTGAATAAAAAACATAATTTAAAAAAAGCATAATAAAAACCCTGGATTTTTTTTTTTGTTGTACTTTTTGCCTTATATTGAGGTTGTTTACAGGCTATTTGACTCGCCTTATTCACCATCAATTCAGGCAAATCAAGGTTCTAATATGTTATGAACCTATTGCCTGTGAATATATGAATACTGCTTCATACCCTAAAATAAGGGAGCTCATTTTTGAAGTGCAGTCTGGCATCTAGACGCAATCCATTTATGGGAAGGTTATCCATATACGGCATTATAGCAACAGCATTAGGGCTCAGGATTGCGACATAACTTTTTTTTTTTTTAAAGCACAACCAAGGCAACATGATAAACTGCTTTTTTCTTTCATTTTAACCAACTACACAAAAATGTCTTATAATAAAAAATACTAACAATAATTTAACAGGTTGCAAATGCAACAAAATAGCACAGATTCATAAGATCACGTGTTTTTATGAATGTTTTTGGTTGTTTCTTTGACCAATACTACTACTACTACTACTAATAATAATAATAATGCACACATGCCCATATATGCCAATAATGCCCACATTGCGGGAGCACTAGGATTTACATGTTTTAAAAGCAATGATAACTTTGACATATCACAATGTGATGTCTGAAGCCTCCTCCGTCCACACACATCGGCAAAATGTCCATATAAGCAGTCAGGGTTTATTTATTTATAGTGGGAATGGTCCGCTACTACAGCCGATCGCGGATGGCAGGTGGATAGATTTTTTAAAAGTATGGGCGAATACACCTAGGGTCGGCCGTCCGGTCGCCCGGTCGCCCAAGTATACTCTATGTTTGGGAAACACTACCCTGCATCGCACCTCCTGCGATGTGACTACAGCACATGCGCACATCGCAATGTCGATGCTGAAACAATGTATCATGCAGCCCTAAGCCAAATCGTTACCTTGTGGAAATACGGCTGAAGACGGCATTGAAATTGTTGCAGCTAAGAGAGAAGAGCACGGCTGAGGCAGAGCTGCGCAGCTGCGTGGCGTGCTGCTGGCCCTCGCGACATGAGTGCAGAAAGTGGCAGATCTCAGGGAGCAACTGCTTCACCAGCATGGCCTCATCTAGACGCAAGCAGTCCTTGGTTTGCTGAAAACACACACACACACACACACACCTTAACATCTGGTAAATAAGTTTTGACTAAACCTGCAGACTAACTAGTTTAGGGCTTCTGCACCAATTTGGTATATCTGATATCGCTCAAGTTATTACTAGGGAAAGAACACATCGTGAGGGAGAAAATTTATATTTATGAAGTCCACATAGTACCACAGGGAAAGCTCCAATTTCGATTATAGAGAAACTTTATCCCGTATAACTTGTAACGCTGGTATAAGATATCTCTACATTAGTGGATGTTTAATATCTCCATAGTGATGGAGGAACCAAGTGTACAATAAAAATTTCAATTTAAAGTAGAGCCAGGAAATGTGATAAAAATTCTAAAATTCAAACTCATATTTCACACATTTCTAAGATCACCCACACTCAAACTCCTCTACAAATAAACACCCCTATGTCCTTTCTATAATCTTGACATACCCAAATAAGTACATAAAACAACATGTGTCTTCACACCAAGAAATAAAGTTCACTGATTAAAATGAGGTGTTTAAGGAAGCAAACTCAACACACAAATGAATCGATGCTCTCATACTGATGAAGCGAAACTTAGCATCCTACCAAAGCTCAGAAAACCCACCCAGCTAAGACGACTAATCTTTCTAGACAGAAAGCAATGACAAACTGAGGAAGGGGAGCAGCTGCCTTGTATCTGACAGAGCATTAATAAAGTATCTATAGAGGAAAATCCTGTCTATCCCTCTGGAAAGCAAAGAAAATTCTAACTCGAGATGAGGAAACATCTGCAAATGTAATCTGTGCAGGCACCAGAGTTGTCTCTCTGGATAAAGAGAGACAACAAGGTCTAATTGTCTCAACAGACGCAAGTGTCTCAGACATGAAAAATACAGAAGAATGATTTAAGAATCATACAGAACTAGTTTTTCTACTTTTGCATTGATCGGTATTTCAATGGTTTGCCCAGGCGTCGCCTGTTGCAAAAATGTACCCGAGTAGCACATTCTTCAACACTGTATGTAACAGTCAGCAGTGAAACATGATTGGCTCCTCACCCCTGCCAGGCACTTCTCCAGAGTGTCCAGGATGATGAGCTGCGAGAGGTAGAGGTTCTTTTCGGCAGCTTCGCCAATTATCCGCTGTAAAAGAAACACATACACGGTCTATTTTAAATGTTGTACAGTGGTCAGAAAAGCTCTCACATGCCAGTCAAATTCCTGTAAATCCATGTGATACTTGTAATCATAGTGTAGACTTTCTCTGTGGGAACGAGGTCAACATTTGGCTTAACATGTCCAAAATTAAGGGCTGGTAAATCACTAGGCCGGGACAAGGAGATTGTGTGTATGCTGTGCTGCCCCCCTACATCATTATTTGACAGGAAAGCGAATCTGGCTGCTGCTTTGATATCACTGTCCTTACTTCCACTCAATCATCAATTAGAAAAACTTCCTTCTCATAAATTCACTGACCAATACAATAGTTTTTTTAATATGACTTTATATTGAGCTACAGTTAGTTACTACACTTATATGCATTGTCTTGTTTGTAGGGCTGCAACTAACGATTATTTTGATAATCGATTAGTTGGCCGATTATTTTTCCGATTAATCGGATAAAAACTAAACGCTTCTTTAATTTGATGTTTTGCTTATAACTATATAAAGCCATAAAGCCAAATTTTGAAATTTTAAACCTTAAATTAAAGACAAAGTTTGTTTTTGAACAGTAAAACTCCTCAAATATCCAAAATATAAATAAATAAATTAATTAATTAAAAAGCAAAACAATTATTGTACTCTTATTATATTGTATGGCATCTGTTATAGTGGCTGCTTGTTGTGGAGTGCATGGGGGATTTATTTTTTGAATGAACTCACTTATGCGGACTTGTGTCTATCTAAAAATAAATAAATAAACAAATAAATAACAGCATCCGAGTATGCAAAATACAGCATTTTAACAATAATTGCAGATATTGCCAGCTGATAGAGAAGGAACAGCCAATCAGAAGTAGTGTGTAGAAGTCTGTGATTGGCTGGATTTGTGGCAGTTTTGTAACACTGGACAAAGTTGAAGGCAGAGTCGGGCGCACAGAATCAAGAAGTCGTGTGTGCGCAGAGAACATGTTGAGCAAGCAGGGGAGACATTGCACATGCAGAATCGAGCTGTTGAGCGCGCAGTGGAGACGCTGCACGCGCATAGAGTGCTTTGTCTGCTCTCAAAATGTCAAACCGCGCGCTCAGAATTGTGGCAGGAATATAACGCCATAGGCGCGCGCTTTTTCCTGCAGACGCTTCTGTAACCTCCATTGCGCGAGCGGCTGTGTATTTGTGCATCTTGTGGTCGCGCTCCTCAGTAACGTGAGCAGTCCAACTAATCGATAACGGCATTCGTTGACAACGAATTTCATTATCGATAACTATCGATTAGTTGTTGCAGCCCTACTTGTGTGTCAACCGACTTTGGTATTGGCATGAACTTTCTGGTCAGAGAAAGAAAATTATTGCAAAAGATACACATCAAAGTTATTAAAACATGGGACGGAGCAAACATTCATTCATTTACTATAACATTTTATCCTATACAGGGTTGCAGGTAGCTTGTAATCCTATCCAAGGAGACTTTGGGCACGAGGCAGGGTACACCCAGGACAGGGTGCCAATCCACCTCAAGAGTCAGGACACACACACACTTATTCACTTGCCTAATCTGCATGTTTTTGTAAACCAGAGGAAACCCACCAAGCACAAGGAGAACATGCAAACTCCACGCACACAGACCCGAGGTGGGAAACGCCCCCTTGACCCTGGAGGTGCGAGGCCACAGTGCGAACCACTACGCTACTGCACCATGTCACCACACCCAGCAGACAGATAATATATTTATATTTAATATACAACAAAACAAACACACCAACTTACCATATTGTTAACATTTTTGAGGATGTTTGTCAGGCCGTTGATGACAAGGGAAAACTTGTATTTGGAGATGTTGATCAAGCATTCCTTGTTGTGCTCTGTGCTGACTTTGGTGTGAGTGTTCTGCTGTCCTGTCTTAATAGGGAGCTAAAAAATATAGATATATAAAAACAAAAGAATAACCATGAGTAATTTGCAACAATTCCATTAAAAGCATGCTTAAGTGGCACAAGATGATGAAGTACATAGAAATCAGTGTGAAAGAGCCATAGTATGACATATGGGACAGAATTACATCATGCTCAACACAGGAATCATTCAAGACACACCCTGATTCTCCAACCACAACCTCCCACACCTACAGAACTAAAAAGAAGGCATTAAAGCGCACCCAGACTTGCGATTCCCACCCTCAGAGTTCCGCTGCACACCTGCAAGTCAACACATCTGCTATGACACACAGACACAGCATGCTGGAGCCAGACATGCCGTAGCAGTTGTACAGAAAGCACACTGGGCCTGGCTGTGTTAATGAACCATAAGGAGACTGAGGGGGTGGGGAGACTTTCTTACTGCTAAATGCTCCCTGATGTGGAATCAGGTTCTTGTGCACTGCTTTAACATTTCTGGGTCAGTCTTGGTGAAGATTTTTCCCTCCTCTGTATCACATTCAACAAATCTGAACAAGTAAATGTTTTTATTAAAAAATTTTTTTTTTTAAACAAGTTCCTGCAACAATACTAACCATTCTGGACTTGTGAAGACATTGAACAAGCAGTGGGGGGAAAAAATCTAGCTAAGAGATATTAATTCTGAACATCTGGTGTCCATTTCTGATTGTTTCAGCCAGCATTATCTGCCCTAAACAACTGATATGAACAGTTCAAGATTCAAGCAAGGTCTGGCAACAGAATTTGGCTACTGTGTCTTTGAAAATGTCAGGAAGAGAGAAGGAGAGGCCCCTGGGGTTCCCTTTCTCTCTCTCTCTCTCTCCTCCATTGCATAGCCCTAAGGGAAAAGCATGTGGCTGCAAATGAAAGTCCCAAGACCAGAGAAGAGTAAGGCTTCCGGCACACACACACACACGCACACACATACACACACATACACACACATACACACACATACACACACATACACACACATACACACACATACACACACATACACACACATACACACACACACACACACACACACACACACACACACACAGCCCAGCCCTGTTGACATCCATTTTAATGCAGGATGCCAAGAGACAGCGAGCACTTTGTTTCCCAGGCACGGTTTAAAATTCCACAAAGGTCACAAACCAATCATTTCCCCTATGTGCTCTTTAGTGCAGTATGGATATTACATACATCCATTTAACCGCAACATCCATCTATCAATTCCATTCACCTTGACTATACAGTATACCACAATTCCAAGATTAAAAAGAAAGAGTGTGATTATGTGGGAATATTCCCATGTTTGTAATTACTCCAAACAAATTTTAAAACATTTTGGTATAAGGCCTTCATTATTATACTTTACTTATGAATGTTATTCTCATATTGGCACTAATAATTTAAACATTTTGTGTTGTGCACTTTTTTCTTTTTTGCAAAAAACCTTTGCTACTCTAACATTGAAATTTTGCTCAAGATCTATAAAGCATATGAATGTATTTATTCATGCATGTACTCATCCATGTAAATAAATCATTCCTGGGTTCTTGCACAAAACAAATTTATTTTCCAGCCCTAAGTGCGTGGAATTCAACTTAGGCGTCCGTGTCTTAAAGAATAATTATTTCTAACAGAGACTTAAAAATATGCACTTGTGGTCACCAATAACATCCACAATAACACAATACCTGAGAAAAGTAGAATACCGAGCAGTTGGAAGACGTTTATCATCTTTTCACAATGCAGGTACAATGTCTATAATTTCAGAAAGCTGCATTTCCCATCAGTTTTACTTTACAGAGTACCAAACTACCGGCTCCTGTTTCCGAGCTGTCTGAACCTTCCCCGGAGAGCTAAGATTGGTTTTCCATGACCATGCACAGGCATTCGTGAGGTCATTGTTTCAAGGTGCTTTCGGGAGTCATACCGCTGACATGGCAATACCCGTGTCTCCGATCGCAAGCTGTTAATGCGTAACCACAACCGTTTCGCTGTAAATAAAAAGCTCCTGAAACATTACAATATCTTATTATTTGCAAAAGCCAAAAAAAAAAAGTGTGGGAAATTAAACAAGAGCAGCGGAAGACGCAGAGAATCACGGCCTGCACGTGAACTTGGCCCGCTCTGAACGACTGTTCAAAGTCTTCGGACTTTTAAGAACTCTAAGCTGGCTTAACAATAAACACAGAACAAATCCCTCATTACATTTTCATCAAACTCTCATGAGCCTCAGGCAGCAAGTAAGCCGCTACATGAGCACAAATGAATAACCAGTGAACCCATGAACATTGGAAATCACAAAGCCGCTCAGATTAATGGAAGTTACACTCAGGTCAATATGAAAACCAGCTCAAAGTTCTTTATACCAGCACCTTTTCAGAGATCTTTTTGTGTGTGTGGGTGTGTGTGTGTGTGTGCTATCCAGCACATCGGGCAATGGATACTACCCACCCTGGAGATATAGCCACCTCTTCTGTGGAGGTTACTTAAGGTGGAGGTCGGGTTGCCCGATTGTCATTCGCCCATATTTCTTCGGACTGTGAGAGGAAACCGGAGTACTCAGAGGAAACCCACCATCCAAAGCACGATGAGAACTTCATACACAAGTTGAATCCGGACTCTGGATGTGTGAGGCAACAGTGCTAACCAGTACACCACCATACAAACCTGCACAGCTTTACCTAGTCAGGTTAAGGATAGTGAGATAACTAGTCTAAACTACAGGCTGGCTAACGCACTGAATGGGAAGGAGTGCTAGCCAGCTAACACAAACACACACACACAGCTGCCTGGCAGAGCCAAGCTTGTCAACACACAGCCAGTGCGTGGCCGCTACCTTTGTTTATATTTAGCCCCAGTGTACACGCTCCTCTCGGAGCTGAAACGCCACGCCGAATTAATCTCAAATAAACCGAAAACACAACTCTGCAGCAGCCCTGCTTGGGACCTGGCTTCCTCAGGAATGTGAAATTTCCAGGAATAATGTAAAAAGCAAAATGAACGACAGACTGGTTTGCTAGCTAGCTACACACTACAGCACTCACACACAGTACAGTAAGGCGCTAGCAACAG
Source organism: Clarias fuscus (assembly GCA_030347435.1). Classification (NCBI taxonomy): domain Eukaryota; kingdom Metazoa; phylum Chordata; class Actinopteri; order Siluriformes; family Clariidae; genus Clarias; species Clarias fuscus. The sequence goes on from CM059218.1 coordinate 16,355,483, forward strand.
ACCGTACTATATTCTCTCACATACTATTCAGTAGGCATTGTTTATATGTAGCAGTACGCATTATACTGACAGGCTTTTACTGTGTGTGTGTGTGTGTGTGTGTGTGTGTGTGTTAGTGCTACACGGTTATACAGGCATCCCGAAAACCTCCCAGCTTCGTGCACACACTAAAACCTGTAACTGCAACAAAAGCCATGATAAATAAACACCGTCCTTCGCGCTGACTTCACCCCCCCAACCCCACCACGCCAGATCTGCCCCTTTACCTGCTCGTCGAATCGGTTAATTACGGCCTGGACCCACTCCACGGGCTTGTGTGCCGCCATGGTCAGTCGCAGGCGCTCCCCGGCCTGGCAGTCCCGAATCCGAACTGCTTCGTCCAACGCAGCACACTAACCAGCCCGCGACGGCGCAGAAACCTCACAGCGAAAAAGCATAAGTAGAAAGGTTTTGCTTTTTCGCTTCAAGTATCCTCCACCGCGCCGCCATGACACACGACCGGAAGTTTGAATCCTTCTCTCTTTCCAAGCTGGTCTTGCGCATGCGCACTGGCATCAGTTTCGGGCAGCCTCATCCATTGTGTATAACACAGCGTTTGCCCGGAGTGTGTACTCTCTACGGAGGCGGAATTTATGACAAACGAAGCCAAGAAAGTAAATTTCTCTATGGGACGCTCAAAGCTTCCTAATTCATAAAGTATCAAGTCACATGACTTTTTTTTTTCCAGCACGCCTACACAGAATTTTCTTTGGCCCTCTGGAGTAAGTGCAGGGAGTTTGACTGCCAAATAACTGAGTTTGGTTTGACTTCTAACTTTCTTTTTTTTGTCCAGTAGACAAATGTTCAAACCTGGTTTAATTGAAAGCTTCGTTGACATCAGAAATATACAGCGATAAAGCAAGAGGGAATACTAGGCTGTAAGCTTATATTCATCACAGCATCAGTCAGATATTAAATTCTATACAAGTAAGGTTCACTTATTCACTTACTCATCATCTTTACCACTTTATCCTGGAGGCCTGGATCCTATCATGAGAGGTGAGGTGAGGTGAGGCAAGGCAGGGTACACACACACTCATTCACATGAGGGGGTGCCAATCCATTGCAGGGCATGCACACACTCATTCACATACGGCAATTTGTGAGCCTAATCTGCATGTCTTGAACTGTGAGACAAAACCAGAGGACCCAGAAGCAACCCAACAAGCACGGGGAAAACATGCAAACTCCATGCACACGTGGGAATCGGACCTGGACCCTGGAGGTACAAGGCGAAAGGGCTAATCACTAAACCACCACAAGTAAGGTTTCTAATGATTAATTAGTTTCATTAGTAGTTTTCACCTTGCATTGATTTTTATGGGAAACAAATATGGTATATGAAGTGGCATGTGATAATTCATCTATCCCATCCATCCATTTAGGAACCTCTGTAGACCAACTAGGGATTGTGGAAGACAATAGTGACTATTGTATTTATTTCCATATTTATGACCGTAGAAGGATCTCCACTCAACATTCACATGTGCATTCACACGATATGGGCAATTTTGGGAACACCAATTAGCCTAACATGTATGTCTTTGGACTGTTGGATGAAACTGGAGTACCCAGACCAAGCACAAAACTCCATGCACACAGACCCTTGAACCCTAAAGGTGCAAGGTGACAATGCTAACCACTAAGCCACAATGCAGCCCTTAAATTGTATACAAATGAGTTTTCTAATGTTTAATTAGTCTTGTGTAGGTTTTACTTCACATTCATTTATTTGGGAAGCAAATATGATTCATGAACTGGCATGTAATAATTCAGTTTCAATAATATATATTTTTTCCTAGCTTGTACAAGTTCCCTGAAAGATATGTACTGAAAACTGGATGGAGACAAAATAAATGACTAATGAAAGATTCCAAAGAGATCTTGGGCAGGAAAAAATATTGGCAAGCTTATTAAGGAGTGTAAATTGGGTCTGTTTGGGCATGTATGCAGGATGGGAGAAGAAAGATTAATCAGATTGATGATGGAGAGAAACAGAAATTGGTAACAGTGATGAGGAAGACCAGCAAGAATATGGCTTGATGACACAAAATGATTCTGGAAAATATCAAGATAGGAATGAAAATCACCATTGCCCTCCATGGTCTCTAGATTGAGTACAGAGGTTCAGAGATAGATAGATGTGAAAAAAACAAACATTTGGGTTAAGCTGTGGCTGTTAACAAATTTGTTGTGAAAAGGTATTTGTGAAAACCGATATCTGGTCCAGAGCGCTTGTTTGTGTTTGACTTTATCTCCCATCACTCACATAACCTACAGGGCCTGTAAAGAAATGTGTGTGTGTGTGTGTGTGTGTGTGTGTTTTTTAAATACAATTATCTAGCATGCATGACAAACTTTATAGTGAGCACAAGGAAGATTTTGAGAATGTCCCTTTGGTCGTTTATGGGCTCTGTACCATCATTCAGTGTGTCCCCGCCTTGTGCCCTGAGTTCCTGGGATAGGCTTCAGGCCCTCCACATTTTGTGACTGTATACTTGTATTGAAAACCAATTCACTTCATGAGGCCAATATATGATAACATATTTTACATAATTCATTTGTTTATACCATTTCAGGACAAATTTCAACTAGAATTGTGTTGCTCAGGTGAAATCAATAGATCAAATGGATCTAGGGCAAATGGATTAGAGCAATCTAAATATGGGCAACAGTATGCACTGCCCTGCTTTAGTACAAATAATAAAAGCAAAAGTACTGTGGAATTTTTTTTTGTACTATAATTTTAAGCCTACATAAATAGCATAAGCAGGATAGTCTCTATGATTACAGTAACGATTCTAAGAAAGTATAAGTAATTGTGTTTCTCATTTTCTACTGGCTTAGATAGTTCAAAGTTTGATCAAGTTAAAATTATAACTGAATATTTAATGATAATTAAAAGAACAGCAGACACATTGAATAACATCAGAAAGCTGGTGATTTTACGGTCATCTTATTTTGTACTGTCATTTACTACCATCTTCAGGCAAGACATGGTGTTGCAGAATACCCGCAGCTATGTAACACTAGATGGCGCTGTTTTATCTGAATGAGTTTCCTCTGGATTTTCCAGCTTTATCCCTCCTCCCTAAAAAGCTGGTAGGCATATTTCCCATTTAAATTGTCTTTGTCTTTGAATGTGAATGAGTGTATGATTGTGTGATCACTTGTGTTTTAAACACAGTTCAAAATGGAAAAACTGGCATCTTAATCTTAACAGTATGTAATGATTGGACATGCAAGTATGTTAGATGTGTGTTTTATTTATTTATCAAATTTAAAACATAATATGCATATACCCTAATTAAAAATTTAACATTATCCTAACTTTGACTTTAACTTTTAATTTAAAAGGAGGCCATTACCACAAATTGAAATCCACAAATTTATTTTGTATAATTCACTGGCTACAGATAAAATGCAATATAACGTGCCAAAGAAAACACTGCATAAAAATTGAGATAAAAAATTTGCTAAACGTTTACATTAGTCAAGCTCAGGTCACCAGACACCTCCAGAACATCGATCTCCCACAGGTTGGTAAAGCGGTGGTTGAAGGTTTGCACTTGTTTGCCATTGACAAACACATTGTAATGATGGGGATTACATGTGATGATCACCTGAAAGAAAGGTGACATGAGTAAAGCACGAGATGTTTTAAATGAATTTCCATTTTAAGTACAAAAAAAAGAAATAAGCATAAAAAAAGAGCAAAATTTCGTTTCAATGTGCACTACATACATGGACGTTTTGTCCGGTGTGAAATGGCATTTCTCTAGAGCGCTCTTCTGAGCCCCATTTCCCATTTGTTAGGGTATTGCACACAACCAAGTTCTCTGGAAAGCGAGGATTATAATGAAAGGCAATCCCACCTCTGTGACGCAGGTTGATCTCAAATCTGGTGACACAAATACCAGATAGAATTTGAGTAACATGTTGCAAATCTTTTCTGTTTAAAAGGCATAAGAATTGACATTGGTGCTCTTCCCCCAAACAGAATGGACTTAAAATTTTGGACTAAATCTGTGAAACGTCCAGGAAAAAGGTTGGTGTGGAACAAATCTGCCTGTCTTTAAATCAAGTTTTCAAGATGCTTAGTTACACAGTTTCAGCTATACCAAAAAAGAGAACTGTATCAACTCTAACAATGCAAAATAACAGATAAATAAACAGCTGACCTGGAAGCATGAGGATTAACCACCCCCTGGATGGAAATATTTTTGCCAGGCTGCAGTCCACCAATGATGTTAGTTTTGTATGGCATGCTCTAATGATGAACAATACAGGACATGGTTATGAGCGCATCACTTTAAGGTAAAACGATATGTTAACTAATTATACAAAGTCTTGCGGTCTTACATAGCTTGCTTGGGCAGCAACTGAAGGTACCTACAGATGAGAAAATATGAAAAATAGGATTAAATGGGAAAATTACTTGTGAATTCATGTGTAAAAAAACAATGTAACTCTAAAGCAAAAGAAGAAAAAAAAACAGATATCTGTTGCAGGCTTAGTGGTTAGCACTGTTGCATTACATCTACAAGTTCTGGGTTCGAGTCTCGCCTGGGGTCTGTGTGCATGAGTTTGCATGTTCCTCCCATGCTTGGTGAGGTTCCTCCCATAGTCCAAAGAAATGCAGATTAGGCTAATTGGCGTTCCCAAATAGTGACGTTCCCAAATTTCCCATGGTGTGTGAATAAGCATGTGTGTTTGTGTGTGTCCTGCAATGACGAGTGAGTGATATCTATTGCTTGTGGTCAGTGTTGAGGTGAAGACCTTAGAGGCATGTGATCATTCATCTCTCCTATACATTTATATTAGTCATTTGTACCATAAACTTTAGTTTAATCACCATATATAAGGCGTCAGATGTACAAATAACAATATATTTATTAAATTATAGGATCAGGTCAGGTTTAATTATAATGTAATGAATCAGCATGTTGCTACAGTGGGTCGTGATCCTGTCTCTCAGGTCCATGGTCCTTGGAAACTCAGGTTAATGACTGTGCCTATTCCTATGTGTTTTCCTTTTGTTGTTCAGTTTCCTCCCACTTCCCAAAAATATCCCATCTTGTGGATTAATCACTCTAATCCTATATTGAGTGGTGACTTTGTATACAAGAAGAGATACTCTACCAGCAAGTGCTATTTTAATGACCTATGACAGTTAATAAAACCCTATCTATATGTGTATTTGAACAATGCAATTTGAGTAGACATCATATATAAGTTTTAGTTCCACATTGTTTCGTTTGCCTATGCATGAATATTTAAGATAAAGGTATGATTGTTCTCACCGCAGCATTCTGGAAACTGATGGTATAAACCTCCACCATCCCATCCACTACGATAGTGTCCACCATATTGAATGGGATATGGTGCTTGAAATCCATGACATGGTTGCCATTGACACTTATCTATGAAAAGATAATGTCAGAACAGGATACAACTAAACATCTGCATTATCGTGTTCTGTTCAGGGACAAATGACAAGCATATAAATACACTGAAATAAATACTCTCAAAGATGGAATTACCACTTATAATCCAATCTATCCAAATTGATGGTATCATTTAGGCCTTGTGCATGTTGTATTAGTGTAACATAAGATCTAAAGTATATGATTAGGTCACTACAATGACCTCAAATGCAATCAAGAATGCAGAACTGAACTAACCCTTTACTGGCTAATATCAGAAAAGTAGTTGACAACTGAAGTAACCTTGTATGAGTAACTTGTGACCACTATGTGCAGGTTGAAATGGTTTCCCATGGGGAAGACGGCCTGGTGGATGCGCTCCTCTCTACCATAATGGGAATTCTTCCTTGAGTTGGTGACTATATACCCTGTCTTGGAGTCATAACGTGGGTTAAAGTGCAGGGCGATATCAGCATCTGGTCTGGAACCACACTGGAGATTCACGTGGAACCTGTACAGTATATGAAGAACCATGTATAGAGAAGTTATTACTGTGAATAGCGCGAGAGTATAATCCTTTTTCTTTTTTTAATTATAATGGGACTGGTAGAAGGTGTTCCTGAAAAAAAGTCAACCCACACTAATACAAACATCTGTATTACCTGTTGGCTCCTGGTAACACTCTTCCACTTACAGTGATGCTCTTGCCTTCCTGCAGTTCTCCTTGAATTGAGCCGGTAAAGGGGATTTGCTGTTTAAAATTAAAAACAACAAGTTACCAAAAGTTCTTAAAACTAAAAAATCTAAAATGATTGCAGCATCTGTGTATAATACACAAAGTTTACCAAACGAAATACAGCTTTGTTCAATTAAAAATAGAGCTCATTGAATTCCAAAAGAGGGCTCAGTCTGTATCTGTTTCTTTCTAGATTTATTTAAATTAAATATCATAGTTTTTAAATGCACGGTGGTGTAGTAGTTAGCACTGTCTCCTTGCACCTCCAGGGTCCAGGTTCGGTTCGGTTCCTGGCCAGTTTCAGTTCCCATCTCTGTGTGCATGTTCTCCCCATGCTTGGTGGGGTTCCCTCCGGGCATGGAGGGTTTCCTTCCACAGTCTAAAGAAATTCCCAAACTGCCCATAGTGTGTGAATGAGTGCGTGTGTGTGTGTGTGCGCCCTGCCATGGATTAGCACCCTGTCCAGGGTGTACCTCTCCTTGTGCCCTAAGTCTCCTGGGATAGGTGCCAGGCCCCTCGCGACCCTGAATACAGGATAAGGCGGTATAGACGGTGAGTGAGTGAGTGAGTTTTTATGTGAATAACTGGTGTACATAAAATGCTAATAGTAGTGTTAAAAAATACACTGTCTCTTATTGCTTAATTTTTAGTATTAACTTAACTTAGTATTAAGTACTTCTACAGTAGGCTATTTTGAAAATGGAACAAAAGTGTAAACAATTCTATGACTGAAAGATCTGGAAAGATTTTGCAGAATAATACAGCAGTTGAAATACTAGATATATAAATAATTTTGAAATGTCACAAAATATCACAATTTCACTTGAATAAAAGCTGTCAGGTTTTCAGTATGAAAATAATACAAAACAGTATGAAGGAACTTACAGGGCTGGAAAAGGGCTGTTGCTGGTAGTATGTCATTTCCAAATTTCTGCTGTAACTGACAATCAGTCTGTCTGATTATCCCGAGTTAAAGCTTTTAAAGCAGAAGTTTCGGGTGATTTACTCGTGAGTATTAGTCATTGGATGTGTGTGGATCAGCAGGCTTAGCTAAACAGCCTTAACGTTAGATCAGTATATTTATTCATTTATTTTAATCCTAGACTGTAAATAGGTTTGAACACTTTGTCCGCATTAAAATATTGCGTGCTTAAATCGTATTTAAACAAACATCAGAGAGGTTCTACATTATTGAAGTTAGAGTTATGCAAGCTAACAAATCTTGTTAAAAAAAAGAAATAAAAAGAGGCTGTTGCATTTCCTCCAGCTTCATTGCTAAACTTTATCACAATGACAAAACTTTCTCAAAATAACAACCACCTACGGTAAGAATGACCTAAACCAATGATTCATAACCCTGATGGGAAAACATTGCATAGCTTGATTTTGGAAAACACAAACTTTTACATTTGTTGGTTATCCTTTTAACTAAGAAAATCAGGGTCAGGAACTCATTTCAGTAATGTAACCATGTCAACAATGTACCACTCTTTGTGTAGCTGCTAATGCTGGTTCTGTTTGAACACTGCTTGACAGAAGGAACATGTTAGCGCTGAAAGGTGATCAGTGGTGACTATCAGACTCTCATCTGTGGGGGGATAATGAGATGCATCACTGTCGATGAGTCCAGTTGTGAATGGGCGCGTCTGAAGAGAGCAGTTAAACATTGTCACTTTGATAATGGATACAGTTAAGAATAACAACATTGTCTGAGCAAACCAACATATGATAATCGCTGAGACTTGGCAAGAACTTCAGGTCCAGATGGACCATCATTAAACCCAGGATGTATGCACGTATTCCAGCCTGAGAGGGGGCATCTGTGGTGTTTATCCTTCTCCAATCAGTCATTACTCTCAATGGAACTTCTTCTGTTTTACAGATAGTCATAGTATCCTACACACGTGGACAAAATTGTTGATACCCTTCGGTCAATGAAAAAAACTCACAATGATCACATAAATAACTTTAATCTGACAAAAGTAATAATAAATAAGAATTCTATGAATGTTAACCAATGAAAGTCAGACATTGCTTTTCAACCATGCTTCAAAAAATGAACTCATGGAACAGGCCTGGACAAAAATGATGGTACCCCTAACTTAATAGTTTGTTGCACAACCTTTTGAGGCAATCATTGCAATCAAACGATTCCTGTAACGGTCAATGAGACGTCTGCACCTCTCTGCAGGTATTTTGGCCCACTCCTCAGGAGCAAGCTGCTCCAGTTGTTTCCGGTTTGAAGGGTGCCTTTTCCAGACAGCTTGTTTCAGCTCCTTCCAAAGATGCTCAATAGGATTGAGGTCAGGGCTCATAGAAGGCCACTTTAGAATAGTCCAGTGTTTTCCTCTTAGCCATTCTTGGGTATTTTTAGCTGTGTGTTTTGGGTCATAGTCCTGTTGCAAGACCCATGACCTGCGACTGAGACCCAGCTTTCTGACACTGGCCAGCACATTTCTCTCTAGAATACCTTGATAGTCTTGAGATTTCATTGTACCCTGCACAGATTCAAGACACCCTGTGCCAGATGCAGCACAGCAGCCCCAGAACATAACAGAGCCTCCTCCATCTTTCATAGTAGGGACAGTGTTCTTTTCTTGATATGCTTCAAGTATAATTAGCAAAATTTGCCTTGGCAAAAAGTTCCATTTTTGTCTCATCTGTCCATAGAACATTCTCCCAGAAGCTTTGTGGCTAGTTTGGCATATTACAGTCTGGCTTTTTTATGATTTGCTTTCAACAATGGTGTCCTCCTTGGTCGTCTCCCATGTAGTCCACTTTGGCTCAAACAACGATGGATGGTGCGATCTGAAACTGATGTTCCTTGAGCATGAAGTTCACCTTGGATCTCTTTAGAAGTCTTTCTGGGCTCTTTTGTTACCATTCGGATTATCCGTCTCTTTGATTTGTCATCAATTTTCCTCCTGCGGCCACGTCCAGGGAGGTTGGCTACAGTCCCATGGACCTTTAATGTCTGAATAATATGTGCAACTGTAGTCACAGGAACATCTAGCTGCTTGGAAATGGTCTTATAGCCTTTACCTTTAACATGCTTGTCTATAATTTTCTTTCGAATCTCCTGAGACAACTCTTTCCTTCGCTTCCTCTGGTCCATGTTGAGTGTGGTACATACCATGTCACCAAACAACACAGTGACTACCTGGAGCCCTATATATAGGCCCACTGACTGATTACAAGATTGTAGACACCTGTGATGCTAATTAGTGGACACATCTTGAATTAACATGTCCCTTTGGTCAAATTATTTTCAGTATTTTCTAGGGGTACCGTCATTTTTGTCCAGGCCTGTTCCATGAGTTTATTTTTTTCAATAATTCTGTTGAAGCATGATTGAAAAGCAATGTCTGACTTTCATTGGTTAACATTCATAGAATTTTTTTTAATTATTACTTTTGTCAGATTAAAGTTATTTATGTGATCATTGTGAGTTTTTTTTCATTGACCGAAGGGTATCAACAATTTTGTCCACGTGTGTAAATATACACCTTTTTGGTCATCTGAAAACACACTGAAATCTGTGGTTGCCTTTTGTGCTTTGTTACAACGGAACAAAATTCAGGAGAACTGGAAGAGAACTGGGGGATCTGTGGTTCAAGTGCTTATGCAGCCATGGCAGAGCACCAGTGTATTTACTCAGCAGTTAGTGATCTACACTGAATTGCTGGGATTTTCCTTTTTTTTTTTCCCAAGTCAAGTAGTTAGTGAAAGAGTCATAAAAATTGGCTGCCGCCTTAACTGTTGCTTGTACACAAATGTTTATTATTAACTCTAGAAAGACAATAAAGCAAAACAAAATCACTTTGGATGTCCAGCAGGAGAGGATAACGTTTTATTGATTGGCTTAAAGGTAAATATTACAATTAACAGGGTAACATCCTGATACTCGGGTATAATAAAAAGCACAGTTAAAATACAAAACCGTAAAAACTCATAGTAGAAAATGGTTTATTTGAATTATTACAGTTCAGTGATTTTTCATATACTTGTAAGACAAAGCTTATACTCTATTTGACCATTCTTGTGTGTGTGTGTGTGTGTGTGTATATATATATATATATATATATATATATATATATATATATATATAGTATTTGCAAATGTTGCGCAATACGAGCAAAAATGCTTTTTTTATAAAAAATTAACTTGATAAACAAGCGAGTCTTGATATACGAGTACTGAGCATCATGTATTTTGTTTTGATGCCAGGAGTCACATGATCACAACTGAGTCAATGGTTCTTTTCTTTCTTGCTTGTGTGTGCCCGTTTGCGCGGGCTGTGTGTGTGTGTGCGCGTGCTTGCTCACACGGGACTCTGTGTGTGCTCGCTTGCGCAGGGCTGTGTGTGTGTTTGTGTGTGTGTGCGCTTGTTTCACGCACGGGGCAGTGTGTGAAAGTCATCGTCCACAGCAGCCCCATTTACCCCCCTTCCTCCTCTCCTTTCTCTGGTCCTTACAAGCCAAGGTTCCACTATGTGATATGTGATATATATGTATATATATAGCTGTATATGCTGTATAGCTTTTAACTATAAGCTGTGATTTGGTGGAACATTATTTAAAAAGAAGGCTAAACAGTTACAGAAATCAAGGTCAGGTCACCAGACACCTCCAGAACATCAATCTCATTCAACCTGGTGAAGCGGTGGTTGAAGGTATGCACTTGATTACCGTTGACAAACACGTTGTAATGATAGGGATTGCAAGTGATGATGATCTGAAATAGTAATATATAATGTTATAATATAATAATAGAGTGTCACAGGCTATTATGTACGTTTTTACATTAATATTAATTTAAAGCTTCTACATTTTAAATAAACTGCTATGTCAAACAGCCACCTAAACAAACATAGATATCTTGTCAATAAGGTTCAATGTATTATTTACCTGGAAGGTTTGTCCCTTTTGGAAGGGCATGCCTCCAGACCGCTCCTCTGGGCCCCACGAATCCATTGTTTGGGTATTTCGCACAACCATGTGCTCATCAAAGCGAGGATTGTAATGAAAGGCAATTCCACTTCTGTGACGTAGATTAATGTGAAATCTGGTGGTACAAATAAAAAATGCATTTAAGGAGGACTTTACAACTTATGCTAAACTTGTGGCGCTCTTCCCTTTAACAAAATGCTACTGTATAGCATTAGCAAATGTTTTGCATAAAATGAGAGAAATTCATGCAATAGTTTAAGTCGAGCTACATAGTTGAGCTCGGCTACATAGTTGAGCTCGGCTCACAATCAGTGTTTGACTTTGCAAGGTATTTGGTGAGTTATAATGAACGAAAACTCAAAAATATTTTTCCCTAATAGAAAAACTACACAATTATGCAAAGTAGCAGATTAAGGTTAACATCTGACCTGTAAGAATCAGGATTAACCACTCCTTGGATGCTAATGTTTCTGCCAGGTTGCAATCCACCATTGATGATGGTTTTGTATGGCAGGCTCTAATGATAAAGAATACAAGAAGTGCTTATTATGAGGTCATAACATTAAAGTAAAACAAAATGTAAACTAATTATATACACCACCATGTTCTTACATAGCTTGTTGGAGCAGGAAATGCAGGCATCTATAGAGTAAATAAATAAATAAATCATTGTGAATAGAAGGAATCATTTTGAAACAGGAGATTTGTTTTAGAAAGAAATACTGTGTAGGAATGAAAAACAGGAAACTGACGTGTGGGTGTCATAACCTCAAAAGCATGTGATCCATGTAACTATAGTATTTTACAATAAAAATGAACTTCATGTCTCTTAAACTTTAACCACAGGAACTTATTAGTTTAACTAAGTTCTTTTACAACACATCTTCTGAAAGCAACAAATATGCAAATAATCTCAGAAAACCAATGGTAATACTCTTGCAATAAAATTTCATCCTTTGAACTCTAACATGCACTCTGGTCCAAAGTAAAGAGAACTGTTCTAGTTAATCAACACATGTGGGATGTGGGGTCAGTGAGAAATAAAGCTACTCATGCATCATGGGCCCAGCAAGACTAGTGGAAAAAATTACTTGTATATTAAAAATATTGTTGTGTGTTAATAAAAAACATTCATAGGCATTGTATTTGTTACCATTACATTTCCACCAAGGTAATACAATCAGATTTTAGGGAGGATAAGAGTTTTACTTTTATTATTAAACAGGAAGTTACTTACAGCATATTGAGGAGGGTAAGCAAACTGTGGCTACAAATGGAACAAGAAAAATATCAAAGGAAAAGTCATTGTTAGGCAACAATTATGAAAGTAATATATAAAAGAAGTATGTGTATGTGTGTGTGTATATATATATATATATTTATATATATCTTTTCTATGTTACACTCTCACTTATCGTCTATACGGCTTTATACTGAACACAGGGTCGTGGGAGGCCTAGGGTACAAGGCGGGGTATACAAGACTTAGGGCACAAGGCGGGGTATACCCCAATCAAGGTGCCAAACCATCACAGGGCACGAACACCCACACACACTACGGACAAATTGGGAACACCAATTAGCCTAATCTGCATGTCTTTGAACTTTGGGAGAAAACCGGAGTTATTAGAGGAAACCCACCAAGCATGCGGAGAACATGCAAACTCCATGCACACAGACCCGTGTCGGGAATCAAACCTGGACACTGGAGGTCCGAGGCAACAGTCTAACCACTAAACCACTGTGCCACCTTTATAATGTAATATATAAAGGTGGCACAGTCTAACCACTAAACCACTGTGCCACCTTTATATATTACATTATAATTAAATTAACAGATTATTAACCCTTTGTTAAATACATTCTTTCGCATTAAAAAAAAAACATATATAATACATAAATAAAATACCAGCAGTTACCTGGAATCCAGCTTGAGCAGGCACAATACCCTACAAAATCAAATAAAAATAATTTTAAAAACATACTTTGGCAAAACATGGTTCTACCAGAACCAACAGCATTTCCCTATTTACATGTGAGGACATATAAGACATATTGTTTTATTTTCTATATCTCTGTTTGGTTGTTTTTTGGAGTATGTTCAATGTGGTCCACCCACTGTACTATTGTCTCATGAGACTCTGTGCATGTACATTTCAAGAATCATCAGTCAGTCAATGATATAAAATGTCTCTAGGTGGTCTATAAAAACCTATATTATACCAATAAACCTATAATAAACCAATATTAATTTCCCAGCTTTATAATTTCTGTGTTACTGTCCAGCTGTTTCTATTCAGATTCTTTTTAAATCCTAGACACTGAAATGCAAATTCCTCCCTGGCAGAAACAAAAGAGAAGCAGTATAGCAGCTATTTCCTTGTCATTTCTTTAAATCAATAAGGATTTGTTTAAGTAATAATATGAAAACTATGTTGTGCTTTAGGCTTTTTCTCACCGCAGGGTCCTGGAAACTGATGTTATTGACCTCCACCATCCCATCCACTACGATTGTGTCCACCATGGTGAATGGAATACGATGCCTGTAATCCATTATATGGATGCCATTGACACTTATCTATAAAAACATAAGTTCAGATCAGCATGTAGCCTTTGATATTCTATTGAAAGTTATTCAGAGGCTTTTTCAGGAGCAAAAGTTGAACATGTTAGCACACTGAGACAGGATTTAAGACACATTAATCAATCATGCCAAAATTGGGTCAAATGACATGCTCTGGTAACTTGGGTTCAATAGTGCACGCTATACACTGACATATTATGCAATCAAGAATGCTGAACTGACATTTTAGCTAATCGCTTACTATTCCTGTTTGTTAAAACGGGAAAAAAGGCAGACAGAGAGGAAGTAACCTTGTATGAGAGTGCTGTAACCAGGATGTGAAGGTTGAAAGGGTTGCCCATAGGAAAATGGCTCTGGTAAATTCGCTCCTCTTTACCCCAGGTGTTATTGTGCTTGGTGTTGGTGACTATGTATCCTGTACTGGAGTCATAACGTGGGTTAACGTGCAGAGCGATAACAGCATCCGGTCTTGAACCACACTGGAGATTCACATGAAACCTGGAACAACACACACCTTGGGAAACTTTATCCAAGAAAGACATACTATACTGTATATAGACATGCGTACCTACAAGAAACAATATACGATCAAAAGAATATTAAATTACATGTGTTTGTTGAGCATCCCATTTCAGATTTAGTTCCTCGTTTAATAAAGGAAAAAAATATATATTTTAGAATTTAGTATAACAACTTATTTATTTGTTGGAATTTGTCCCCATTCTGCCACACAGGAAGTACTGTTATCAGCTGAGGAGGACTTGCATGCAGTCGTCATTCCAATTTATTCCAAAACGTGATCAGTGAGGTCAGGGATCTCTGGAGGTTACTCAAGTTCTTGAATGCAAAACTTAGAAAACCCGGCATTTATAAACCTTACTTTGTGCTTTGAGACATTGTCATAGTGCAACATGTTTAAACCCCTTAGTTCTATGAAAGAAATCAGTTTGACTGCAAAATGAGATTACCCCCATATTGTCAAGGGAAGCAAGATGTATTACAACCTGATTGTTTATTAGATTTTATTTACATTATGATTGTATTACTGTTTTATGAAAACTTTGTCTTTATAAAAAAAAATCAATTCTCACGGTGAAAGAGTGGCTAAAGAACAAAAAACAAAGTGAAATTACTCACTTCCTTTTACCTCTGACTTCCTTTGAGGCAGATATGCATGCTGTTGTTCACATTCATGCTGTATCTATGTTATGTATAGATCTTTTTCAGCTTAAAATCTTTATAATAATAAAGATTTTGCTAAATATCATTATCTGATGAATGTAAAAGATTTGGCCTCATAGTTCACTTAGTAACAGGGGCATTAAAAATCTACTTTAATAAAATTAGGGTAAATATTACACTCTGTACACCAGTAGAAATTCTGCTAAGATACTGGATTAACTATTAAGCTAGATAAGGGTATAAACAGGCTTAAACAGTCCAAAGTACATGGGCCTAATCATTTTAATAAGTAAGTTAAATTAATATAATTCTGTTTCTGTAAAATCTATATTGTAATAAGTATTTAAAATATTTTAATCAAATTTCTGCACAGTAATGTGTGTATAAATAGAGCTGAAAAAAATTCCTGGAACTGCTCTGATTTCTGTAAAGGAGTGTATGAGGTAACAGGAAACAGTCGAGCAAGTCACATGTCCGTCTACTCTCATGAATAACAACCGAACACTAAAGCATTCGGGCCCACAACCACTCTGTTTAACAGTTTCTTCCGAAAGCCATCAGACCAGACACACACACACTAAAGTGGCTGTTAAAACATTACAAATCCTATAATTTATTTATCTACATTATGGCTGCATTGCATGTTATCAATATATTGCACTATATTGCTAGATGTTGCCCTTTTACTGTTTAGAACTTTAAGAATGTACTGGTCGCTGATGCACTGTTTTTAACTGTGACTATTGTATTGCGCATTGTCTTGTCTCTTGTCTTCCACCGCTTACACACACTTGCACTTGTGCACTTTATGTAGTTTAGGGTCCTTAATATAATATAAAGTTTAGATAAGTGTAGTATCTGTAGCAGCATGCTCCCGGAAGAACGTTGTTTCATTTTACCATGTACTGTTTTTATATGGTTACAATGATGATAGACACTTTCACTTTAAAAACACAAAACAAAAAAAAGTATCTTACCTGTTGGCGCCTGGTAAAACTCGCCCACTTACAGTAATACTCTTTCCATCTGTCAACCCTCCTTGGATTGAGCCAGTAAACGGAATTCTCTGTTGAATGATAAAGTACAGGGGTTGGACAATGAAACTGAAACGCCTGGTTTTAGACCACAATAATTCATTAGTATGGTGGAGGGCCTCCTTTTGCGGCCAGTACAGCATCAATTCATCTTGGGAATGACAGATACAAGTCCTGCACAGTGGCCAGAGGGATTTTGAGCCATTCTTCTTGCAGAATAGTGGCCAGGTCACTTCGTGGTGGTGGTGGAGGAAAACTCACGTTTCCTCACTCGCTCCTCCAAAACACCCCAAAGTGGCTCAATAATATTTAGAACTGGTGACTGTACAGCCCATGGGAGATGTTCAACTTCACTTTCATGTTCATCAAACCACTCTGTCACCAGTCTTGCTGTGTGTCATCCTCTTACACGGCACCGCCTTCAGGATACAATGTTTGAACCATTGGGTGCACATGGTCCTCCAGAATGGTTCGGTAGTCCTTAGCAGTGACGCGCCCATCTAGCACAAGTATTGGGCCTAGGGAATACCATGATATTGCAGCCCAAACCATCACCTCCATGCTTCACTCTGGGCATGCAACAGTCTGGGTGGTACGCTTCTTTGGGGCTTCTCCACACCGTAACTCTCCCAGATGTCGGAAAGACAGTGAAGGTGGACTCATCAGAGAACAATACATGTTTAACATTATTCGCAGACCAAGATTTTCGCTGCTGAAACCTGCTGGCCATGAAATCTCCAACGCTAACTTGGCCAGTGTTTCAGTTTCATTGTCTAACCCCTGTCTGTCATTTTACTGTAAAGCAAAAAGAACACGCTGAACCCTTAAAAGTACATGCAGGTAGCTATTCACCTAGAAACCTC
Organism: Clarias fuscus; assembly: GCA_030347435.1. Taxonomy (NCBI): domain Eukaryota; kingdom Metazoa; phylum Chordata; class Actinopteri; order Siluriformes; family Clariidae; genus Clarias; species Clarias fuscus. The sequence continues at coordinate 16,372,295 of CM059218.1, forward strand.
TGTAGTCCAGCTAGCGCCCATGGACGCCAATGGTGATCATTGTATTTATTCCCATTTTTACAACCATGATAAGATCGCCGGTCAACATTAACACATGCATTCATGCACTATTGGCAATTTGAGATCACCAATTAGCCTAATCTGCATGTCTTTGGACTGTAGGAGGAAACCGGAGAACCCGGAGAAAACCCACCAAGCACAGGGATAACATGCAAACACCATGCACAGAGACAGGCAGGAAACGAACCTTGAACTTGGAGGTGCAAGGAAACAGTGCTAACCTCTGAGCCACCATGCCAGTTCTTAAAAAAAACCTTACTAATGAATTCTTTTAACCTCATGAGGGGTGAATGTCCTCATATGAGGATATGACATTTTAACCCAACTACACTGTTATGAGACAGTTTGGTATAACTATTTTTCTAAACTTCTGTTTGAAAACACTGATTACATCAGTTCCCGAATCAGGGTCCTAATAAAGAGAACAGAGAAATCTTTCAAAGCCATCAAGCAAATGAAGCAGATGTTTAATTTATTATTGTTCTGTTTGAGACTGAAGAATTTTTTTTATTTTACTACAAGCATGTTCCTCTTTATTAATTTAACTAATGCAGAAACACTAAGATAACAGAATTATTGGATTGCATAGGCTTTAACGGTTTTAAAAATGTTTGTGAAATATGACACGTATGCAAATGAAAAAAAAAAGGTACCACATATACAGAGTTTTACTTTTATACTTAAATGAACCGTGAAGTAAAACGGAAACACTTACTGGGTTGTAAAATGGCTGTTGCTGGTGGTAATACGCCATTTTCCTGATTTTCTTTAGAATTCAGATACACTCAGTTTGCTTTCTCTTTCTTTAAATTGTATGTATGTAGTTTCGTGGCTGTTTTTTCTGCTTAAAGACTTCGGTTAGCGGATCTGTAATTTTCCGGAAGTGGGCGGAGCCAACAAAACAACAAGGGTTCACTTTCGTTTTCTCGGAGAGAAGATCTAGAACATTCTCCATGTTCTCCGAGTGATAGTGTTGGACCAGGTTACATATTAACGTTGATGTGGTACGGTAGAACAAAGCTTATACAACGCTGTCTACACATTATTAAAGTTTATGGCTTTTAGGTGTTTGTAGCTTGTCAAACATTTACAGGAAAATGGAATAAAGATTAGAGCTGTTCCCAAAAGCTTGCCATATTTCCCAGTGAAGTCACCACAGCTAGTTTTTCCTTGAGGCAAATATCGCAAACCTCTCTGTTTTACATCTTTATGGGAAATGCGTTTTAAGATCTGTAGAAATTATTTCAATTAACTAAAGACAATCTCCTGCTTTTCAATACACTGTCTATACCCGAAATCAATATTTCATATAATTAAAAAAATGTTTTAGGTCACGAATGCACCGCTTTCTTCACTTCTTCATCAGAGGTGAATCTTCATCACCGTAGGGCTGCTTTCAGAGGACCAAACAAGTGAAAGACCAATAGAGAGGATGCTTTAACACAGACAGAAATGTAAACAAAATCTTAACGCCCTTGGACAGCAGTCCTCTGCGTTTAATCCAAAGTTTAGGCTGCAGCTCTCTTCACTCAGCGCCTCACTGTAATGAGCACTGTTGATCATTGGACCTGATGGTTGACACGTGAACTTTTTCTTGGTCGGCGATTGAGTTTCCGTTCCATACATGAATCTATGTCTCTTCACCAGAAATGAGTCTCCTTAAGAGACTTTAACCTACCTTATAGTATCTGTTCAAATTTTCTTTCCAGATATCCAAACACTTTCTCCATACTGCACACAAGGTCATCTATATATACCGGCACCAGGTACCTCAGTCCACAAAAATGCAGAATCTCCCTGTCAGCCAAATGTTTCCTGACCGGAGTATAGTCTTCTACTGCTGTAGCCCATCTGCCTCAAGGTTCTGAGACGCACTTCAGTTTAGTCAGTGTAGATGTATATAGCAGATATATTTTGTGCCATAGCTATGCCTATTAAAAGTGTGTTAGGACTAAGGTGTCTGTTTTCCACTTGCATTAACCTCATCTACCTTAAAACTATGTTGCGTCTATGGATCATCAGGTACAAAGACATTCCTGAGCACTTCAAAACATCTTCAAAATATCCCAATAAATTACAACCTCAGTGTTGTTCACTTACAAATTAGTCTTTATTGCATTTAAGGTAACATCATGAAATAAACTATCCCAACACATTAAACAAGCTGTACAAGGATAAATTCTTAAATCCTCAATCATATATCAATATATAAATCATATATTAAACCAATTAAAAATGTACAGTTTTTGTTTTACAACATACTTGGGTAATATCTCTAAAACAGGAATAAAGTACCTATTCCAAATGCTGTGATGAAAAACAGTCATATAAAAGTTTGTACAAATAACAAATAGGAGGCTGAGCTTTATATTAAATAAAAGCATTATCTACAAAGTCTTAATCACATAAAATATTTGCCTTTCTTTACTTTGAACATAACCAAAAGTTTCATTTGCATCTCCCACCTCCTAACATCCGTCATGCCTCACCCCTCATGATAGAACGTTTTTGCTTTCTCTTTTACATTTCAATTCTCTGAACATTACACCCTCCAAAGTAACCACAAAGTCATGCTTTACATAAAGCATCAATTATTTAGAAACATACATTCCTACAAACACTCCTTTTCTCATTTCAGTTCACTTTGTTTAAGTAGATACAATCAAAGTCATCATGTTCATTATTTGCAAGAATGAGAACAAGATTCCTCAAACATTTGTTTTAGATTTAAAGTGCAGACAACTTTACCCAAACTTTACATTAAAGATAGAACTGTACAGATGTGAAATTTACAAATAAAAAGTTAAGGCATGTTAACAGCTAGCTTTGGCTGCTTCAGTAAGGCGTGAATAAAGGATCAGCAGCATCAATAGTTTTACAGATATTACTCAAGTACAGCAAGTAGGATCAGGCAGTCATGCACATGCTACAAGCTTTAAGAGAGGATACTTATAACCTGGCTGTAAGTTAACAGCAGAGATCTCAGTACAGCACAGTTTATGCTTGGCTAACTCTGGTCACGGGAAGAGAAAGAGACAACACAGTGCGAATATAGCAAGCTAAACAAATATGTTACTCATGCTTATTGAATAGGAACCATCTGCGAGTAGAGCACTGCCATCTTCGGAAAAGTATGTAAACAATTAAGGTGACAGTGCCACTTCTTCAGATATCTCAATGATAGGTTTGTGTTTTATAAGTTTTAATAATAGTTATTCAGTAACAATTACTTTGAATAAATCATAATACCGGTCCTACCAACCTTTACACATTTTGCAGTTTAACGTCTATATACTAGCGTCAATTTAGATGTATCAAAAAGCAAGTTTTTCCTCCAAGATATATTAATCTAAACTGATTTGTCCAGATGTTTTGAGCTCTCCCATATTAACGGACTCTGTTTGGAAATGCGATCCCCTTCACCCCATCACATATGTTCTCGCCTTCTTTCAAGCTAAATGGAGAAGTTTTGACTTTATTAATAGGAAATTACATCTAACAGTGAATGTCTGACTTATGTAATATTAGAAAAACTGATAGTTAACATCAAATGACTATGTTTATTATGGAAGGCATTACAAAAATTAACGTTCAAATGTAATTTGTGTTTTACACTGCATCTTACACTTAAAATATTTAATAGAAAGGATCATTAGAAAGTGATTTAATTTTGTGTTTTGGGTTCATATTGTCGATGATGAAGTCAACAGATGTGTGAAACGATTATATAGATTTTTTTTTTTTGGATTTTTCCCCGATTTTCTCCCTAATTTAGTCGTGTCCAATTCCTCCCCGTCACTAGGGGGCTCCCACATTAAGGCTACTACTACCACCCAGCCGGGAGGGCCGAAGACTATCACGTGTTTCCTCCGAACCACGCGACGCCAGCCGACCGCATCTTTTCGAACTGCTCGCTCGCGCACCGTTGGGGGCGGCGTAACACACTCGGAGGACAGCTTACAGACGCCCCTGATTGGCTGTAGAGCCGTGATTAATGTGGGAGCACTAAGCACCTCTCATCCCTCCCCTCTGAGAGAGCTCGGCCAATCAGCTCTCTCTAGACCTCCGGCTGTGTGTGTGTTTTTTTTTAATGCTTTATGCACATTACTGCTTAATCATCTGGATTAGCAGTTCAGTCAATTGCTGCTGTGGAAACCAATCCCAAATGCATTAATGGCATTAAACATGACATAATGGAACACCTCAGTTTCCTGTAACTATTATGTGCTTGATGTTTAAAGAAGTTTAATTTAATATTTTTCTGATGGTAAATGGTAAGTTAGGAAGAATCAGTATCACACAAGCCTAGGAGGCTGAGGCCCAAGGCTGAGATGAAGGACAAATATATAACATCCAATGTTCTCCATGTGGGCAATGGGACAAAAACACTGAATCTGATCCTGATATGAACAAATGAAGTGGGTATGTCAAAGATAGCATGACACTTGAAGATCTATCGTGACATTTAGTTAGAATGAAGTTTACACTAAACACGCACAGCATGCTATGTGAAACATTACAGAAATTGTCTACTGATTTGAAAAAAAGTTCTTTTTTTTTTTTTACAAGGACAAAGGCAGAAAATGTGCATGTTCAGTCAGTCACTGGTTAGTCTGAATAACAATCAATGGCTTCGGTCGCTGATGTAGAATTGCTAATATAAAACTGTAATTCTACATATGTTACTGTCATAAATACCAAATTCATTACATCATTCACCCCAATCACAACAACGGTTATAAAATATATATACGTTTGAATATGTTGTCGGAATTTTGATAAATAAGTCTAAATAAATCTAATTTCGTTAGCCTAGAAAATGTAGTTCCTCAGATATTCATATTTCAAATAAGGTCATTTTTTGGGATGCCCTCTATTTAATGAATGCAGTACAAAGGAAAAAATTGTAAGGTGCCATGACTTCAGATTTCAATATTGATTTGTTATTGTGAATAGTGAATGAATTAATGGATTGTTTTTTAAAGCAAAGGTCAAATGATACTTGATACATTGATGAACCAGCCATGCTCATGTGTGAGGAAGCAGTGCACTAACTACTGTATTTATATAATGTAAGGGCATAGAGAGTGCATCTCTGATTACAGTGTTCCTGTAGACAGTCATGAAACAAAGAGTTATGAAACAAAGAGAAGCCATAAAGGACAGTTATGATTGTGGTGAGAAATTGTCACAAAAAAAAAAAAAAACAAGATTCAGGATGTTGAATTTGAAAGCAGAGTGGTGGTTTGGCTCAGATACTGTAGTTGAAAGGAGAAGTCAGAAGTAGCAGATAGTTCCAGTTCCCGCACAAAGAGGAAATAGGGGGAGGGAAGGTCGGAAAGAATACAAAAATAAATTTCTGTTATGAACAGTTTAATTTTCCCACATCTATCGTGTTCTCAACCTGACAGATATTATAAAAATTTACTGTTTATTTAGCTACTGGTGTTGCATAAGAAGTATATGACTGTGATGTATAAATACTGAATCTACTGCACTAAAATAACCGAAATAAGAAAATTTAGAATACAGTACTCTGCACCATATTTGGAGAATAATCAGCTAAAAAAACACACACTCACACAAAAAAAAAATACACACACCTATATATCACGCTCTCTATTATTTAGACTGAACCTACAGCTGTTTCTCAAAACAAAACGTTCACATTTAAAACTTATTAAAATAGAAATAACCTGCTGCATTGAATTCACTGAATTCTGAATCAAAGGCTTGTGTTAAAGGTACGAGGGGCGTTCAAGATAAACCGGAACTTGTGATTAAATTGACATTTACGGAAATCTTGGAGCACAGGACGATGATGAGACTACTGATGAGATGCAGAAAAGCATGTTTGCCCTTGTCAGATCACTAAAGGAGTTTTTTTTTTTTTTTTTTTTTTTTTTTTGCAGGACAACACAAGACCACATACTGCCTGCAAAATCCTGACCTCGCTTCAAGTCACTCCCATGTTTGGACCATTAAAGCAGTTCCTGGGAGGTCAGTGTTTGAGACGTGAAGCAGGCAGTCCGATCATGGCTCCGGTGTACTGAGATGGTATCCAATATATTGTAATATATTATTGTAGCAGGAGATTATATGGAGAAATAAAGGTTTTTTACTCGCGTAAGCATGTTCCGTTATTAAGTACAATCAAAAGTCCCATTCTGGCTTGAACGCCCCTCGTAAAACAGGTTTACCTTACAAGGTCTTACATATTTAAGACAGACTTGGAAAAGGCTCAGGAAACACAGAAGACTTTACACGCATTTTAGACACACACATATTCTCCTGAAGACTGCATCTGAGAAAATCAGTTCAGCAAGTTCTCTTCAGTGAGGCAGTACAGCCCAACAGCTCTACGATACATACTCAGTAGACTTCCAGAAATGTCCAGGGTGCGAGAGTCTGCGGTTGAGCTTAGGAAGCTTTTCTAGCAGGTCAGCTAGCTGAGAGAATGTCGGTCTGTCCTCAAGGTCAAAAGACCAGCACGCACACAAGATCTCCTTTTGGGTGGACACAACAGACATCAGTTAAACACTATACGACTCACAGGTCTAGTCCAAGTTGATTAATAACTAATACAAACGAAATTAACATTTCAATTTCAGCAGTAATGAAATTCACTCATTACTGTGCCCTCTAGAATTATACACACCCCTTATAAAAAGGAGCAAAATTTCACACATAAAAAGAGTAACACAAGCAATAAATGATACTTTCAATGGATATTTAACTCCTTTTTTTTTTGTTTAGTTCTTTCGTTGTTGTTTTTTTTAACAAAATGCTGGTTTCAAAACCATCTGCCTCTTACAATTAAGATTTTTGATGCATGCACTGGACAGCCTTCCTTGAATGCCTAACAAGGTTGGACATATAATATGTAAAAAGAAATCTTTGTGCAGTCATCCAAGCAGAATATTTTAACATGCTTAATAGGCTTTGCTTCATGAACGAGGACTTCCCTCTTGAATTCAGACCATAGGTTTTCAGTAGGCTTTATATCCAGAGACTCCTGTTGTTAAATATTGATTTAGTGTTTTTCTCGACATTGCTGTGGAAGTACATTCAGCTCATCATCTTCTCGAAAAACAATGGCTCTATCTGAGACACATTGCAAAGGCAACCAGGTTTTGGCCTGAAAAACATTTTGTCATCAAACATTCTCACCACACACCAAATGAGCGCAATATCTGTAGCAACATGTAATGGGGAAATTCAGTCTAATCTTTTGCTTCTTTATTTCGAAACTCTAACTGTCATCTTTGGGCGGTTTCTTCCCATTAATTCACCATCCTCCTCAGTGTACAGGGGGACACGACTTCAAACTCTTTCAGCAATGCAAAACTTACAGTAACTGGAAGACTTGAACAATATGCAATATTAAGCAACAATAACCAGAATTTTGGACTTTAAGGGGAGATTCTGATTTTGCCCCGGAACTGAAGTAATCATTACAACAACTACTGTAAGACACTGTGAGGAAAGTGCTATCCACCCACTTCTGGCTGTGTGGGCTCACAGATGCCCTTGATTATCTAGTGAGATTAATATATGGGTGAGCAAATATGTCACTAAGAGCATGGCGTATTCATACTGGTGAGCTCTGGATGACACTGCAATCACTGGGAAGGTCCTATTTGTGGAATAATTCTTGGCAAAAACCGTACAAATCAATTGTGTACCATGTTTCTTTAGTAGAAAACTACGTATAAACTACTGAAGGACTGCTGCATGCTTACCGTAATTTCCTTGCCCAGGCTGATCTGAGCCAATTGCCTCTTTATGCCTTCTCCACTCCCGAGCAGCCAGATAGCAGCTTCAGCTGGCTGGGTTTTAATAGGCCAGTCTCTTACCTGCAGCTCGTACCAGATAGTGCTAAGAGATATACACACCACAGGGTTGATTTTAGTACTCAGGTTCCAGCTTATAATAACCAAGCACTTAAAATATATAGACTTAATGTCGGCTTTCTGTTTGCACAGCTGTGTAATAGTTTTTGAAGCCATCATGATTTTTTTCCATTTGGTCATTGACCAGATTGTAACTGTATGCTAGGATACAGGAAGTGTGAAGAGTTAGGTGTGGTCTTTACCCAAAGGCATAGACGTCAGCAGCTTTAGAAAAGGGTAATCGGTCATCATTTCCAGGACACATCCTCTGTACAATCTCAGGAGCCAGGTAATAAATCCAGCCTCGTGGCAGTTTTAGTTCATTCTCCCGCCTTTGGACACACATACACAGAGATGCCGTTTACTACAGCCAACATTTTAAAGATTTAATCACAACTGAACACATTAGGTTATTTACCGATCCTCTTGCACCACTCCTGACACGCCGAACAAACCGAAATCTGTGATCACCACTTTGTTGTTGTCATAAAACACATTTTTAGACTTTAAATCTTTGTGCACAATATCCTTTGCATGGAGGTAGCCCATTCCCTATTAGACAGAAAGACCAAGAATAAATAAGCTAAATAAAGAAAACAAAACAGATGTAGATAATCAAAAATACAAAGAAAAGAATAAGATTCATAAAAAGATTCATACTTTTACAATTTCCTGAGCAATTTGCCTGGTTTTGTTGATGTCCAGTGAGGTTTTAGTATCACGGACAACAGAGTGCAGCGTTCGACCCTTGCAGAAACTGTAACAAGAGCAAATTTTGCGGCAGACTGAATGAAGCAAAACAGCACTGAACTCTAAACTCTGGACATTTCACTGCAGACTCACCTTGTTATGATAGCCAGCTGAGGAGGGTTCATGCAGGCTCCCATAAACAGCACCACATTCTCATGCCGAGTCTGTCTGTAGTTCATCACTTCCTTCTTAAAAAGCTTCAAGTGGTCCTGATTATTCCCGTCGATTTCCAGGAGGCGCACGGCCACCTCTCCGTGCCAACGCCCACGGTGCACCTTTCCCCAGCGCCCTTTTCCTATTAGTTCCCCCAGCTCCAGCTGCTCAAAAGGGACGTTCCACTCCTGCAGGTAGACGCTTGTCTGGCTGACCTTGCGCGAAATGGGGCCCTTCCAAGGTCTCCTGCAGCTGGGCAGGTCATCCAAGTCGTCATCTTCATCTTCCGATTCACCATAAGAAGCAGCCTCGTCTTGTTTTTCATGCTCCTGCTGTTCTACTTCGCCATCCACGTCATCACTCTTGATCAGAAACGATACAAATGTTGTAGTGAATTACAAAATTATTTGCACTCTTCCTATAGATGAGCAAAATCATATTACATGCAACATGTGATTTTTACACTTAAAAGCATGGAGGCGCTATTTAGTCTTTTAACACTCTTTTTCCCCCAAACATCTTTTGTACTGAAAAATAAATAATTGGGACCATCTGTGTTAATATTCATTATTAACATAGGAAAAAAACACCACTAGTCTTTTCCAGTGATGATGAAGACACTTGTAAAGGATATTACTTTCTTTACACAGAATTTTGTAATTCAGTTCTTTGCAGATCAGTGCCCTCTTGCTCTGAGACTACTTGATCTGAAGTTTTCATTAGGTGCAGATGTAGAGACTGAGTCGACAACCGCGAAACACTGATTTTGATGCTGATATGGATGCATGTTTGAGGTTACTGTGTCTACCTGAGGTGTTCAGCTTAAATATTCTCTATCATATACGTACAATATCAGGTGTTTTTTCCCCCTTGTATTACATTTATTATTTATTATTTTAAATGGTTATTTATCTAAAAAGTGCAATATTGTTTTCTATGTTAAGGGCTCTTTGTTTGTTTTTTACCCCTGGTGATAGGACATGTCATATTTATACGACATTAATACAGGAAAAATTTAAAACACATAATGATTAATTATGATTAATATTTTTTAATAATTAAGGATGAGAATCTGTTGCATTTATTCAAAAATTTAATAAAATTTACTACACTTATTTAGGCGAAATATTATTCATTAAAAGTTAAAATAACCCTAAAAGCTCACTCTTCCCTATTCCCTCGTTGATAAAAAATTCTGCAGTTGACTGCATTTTAGTGTGTATGTGTGTGTGTGTGTGTGTGTTGAAACACACACACAAAAAAATAGATGAGTTGGAATCACATGATTTCATCATTTGACCATCATTCAGTTTGCACAACTGCTTGACTTTTCACTCCTCTCACAGGATCTGAGCTTTGTTTCTCAGTTTAATCCAGCTGTCTGCCGTACTCACCACAGCTGCTTCTTCCTGCCTCTCTGTCTGTGTGATTTGCTCATTGCCTGTTTGTTCTGTCTCTCTGGAAACAGGAGAGGATATGTCAAGCTTTTGTGAGCATTTTTCCCTCTTCTCACAGAAATAAATCCCTAACAATTATTTTATATCAACATGTTTTTATGCACATAAAAAAACAACAACAACATCTTCATATATGTGAGAAACGTGAGAAAACATGCACGTTTTTGTCAAAATGTGAGATACCGTTTTTTCTTATATACGCTACCAATCAAAAGTTTGGACACCCCTTTAAATTCCATGGTCTTTCCTGAATACTTGATTTTTTAAAATTAATTGCATTAAACAACCCTTTAAACACCTGAAATTGAGCTGTGTCAGCTACTTATAGCCTTTATATCGACTCTAATTAAAATGCTGTTTGTTAATCGGGGATTTCTGGGGCTGGTAACTCTAAATGAACTTCTCCTCTGCAGCAGATGTAAGTTTTGGTCTTACTGTATTTTCCTGGGGTGGTCTTCATGATGGTGCTTGATGGGTTTTTCAAATGCATTTGACAAAACTGTTCTTGCAGAACAGAACAGCTGACCTTTATGTCTCAAAATAACAACTGACTGCTGTTGTTACTTCATTATTTAATCCCATATGTGTTATGCTATAGTTTTGAAATCTCCAGTGCTGTTCTAGAATGCAGAAAATAAATAGAAACTTGTGTCCAAACTTTTAACTGGTGTGTCCAAACGTTTGATTGGTACTATACCTCTAAACATTGTATTGTAAATATCATTGTGTACAATGAAGCTTTATCAGTTTTGACTGCTTTCTAGGGAATCAAGTACAGTAAGCATTCTATCATTATCCTAGCTGAACAATAGCAAAAGGTTTACCTTACCCTGAGTCATGGCCTTCTTGACTTTGAGAACTCGATACATCTGTAGAGAAAAAGCCACTTATATTGCAAAATGTTTGGTTTCTTATTTGGTAATTATACAATTACTTGGTAAACTAAGATTGTTCTTGCTAAGATTTAGTTAAAATATAAATAAAAATCTGGAAATAGTCCACAAAAAATTATGAAAATTGATAATTATTAAGTTATGAACACCTAATATATGCAAAAATTCTAACAGAGTCTTGCACATTAAAGACTTTAACACAATAATCATTCTCAATGCTCAGCAAAAAAGAAATCAGTGAAAGCAATGTATCACAGTGTCCAGAAGGTGGCATTAGAAACCATCATGCACCAGTTCTCAATCGTAAGGGCAACACAGACTGAAAGCACTCAGCATTTTGTTTATTAATATATTCCATTGTTTGTGTATTAGCTGTAGCAACCGAACAAAGCATTTTAAGTTCAGCAGTAATGTGTTAGTCTTGGGGAAGATCTGAAAACGGAGTTATAGGGACAACATTAACTCACCAGGGAAGATAAACTGTTGTCTGAGCTGATAATAACAGGAAGCTAGTGATCAGGACAGCATGAAAATAAAATCACCCAGGCAAAAAGTGAGGAAAGAAAGATCAGTTAGAGAAAGAACTCTCTTTTTTTTTGGTTTACCATGCAGATTAAGATTAAGAGGTTAAAGATTATGCAAATCGACGTAATGTAAAATCATCCTTGATAATGTGCAGCTTGTTTGAAGGTAAGATAAAGTTAATGAGAAGTGTTAGCATTAGTGGTAGTCACTGACCTGGGAAGTGAAATCTGCCATCCGAGGGCCCTTTGGGCGAGGGGTTTGCGGGTGGGGTGGCACTGGGTGGGTTGCTGGAGCTGAAGGCAGGTGAGGAAGGTGTGGAGGAGGTTGTGGAAGAGGGGTTACTGCTGGAGTCTGGCTGACTGACAGGAGGAGGAAGGTCCTGGGGGAAAAGAGCAAAAGCAGCTTCCTAAGATGATATGGTGCGAAGCAGGCTTACTGTTACCACCTCAAATATTAATTATTTTCTTATAACCATTTCAAATATAGGACAAAATAATACAACTAAACTAAGGATAAAAATAAATTAAAAGTTGAGGTTGGAATTTTCCAAATTTACAAAAGTGGTCAAATACAATTGAATTAAAATATATAAATTACACAGGAACAGAATGGAAAAAATAAGTGTTAACTGTGAGGTATAAAAACATAAAAGTATTAAAAGAAGCGTACATCATGTTTACAGCAATTACGTGTTAATTCAGCAGATTCCTCAGGCATTTGTGTATAGTTATGTTTAATGTGGTAAAAAATCCCTCAAAAAAAGTTATTTCTTGTTATCATGTGGTAGCAGCTATGAACAGTCATTCCTTCACCTGCCTCTCTATTCTATAACAAGTTAGTAAAACAAAAACAGAAATGACAAAACCTAAACACGAACATAAACAACAAGAAATACCTGTCAGTCACACGTTTCAATATTTTTGATCAATCAATTGAAAGACAGGCTTAACAAATCTGCACATAAATATCAGGAAATTAAAGTTGAAATTGTGATCCATCGTCTCATGTTGTCCTCCTTTTTTCAGGTCATGTACATGTTTATTCATGTACAGTATTTGTTTATACATGTACTATGTCTAACTCATCATCTATACTGCTTAATCCTGTATTCAGGGTCGCAGGGGCCTGGAGCCTATCCCGGGAGACTTGGGCACAAGGTGAGGTACACCCTGGACAGGTTGCCAATCCATCGCAGGGCACAGACACATACACACATACACACTCTACCGGCAATTTCGGAACACCAATTAATCTAACCTACATGTCTTTGGACTGTGAGAGGAAACCGGAGTACCCGGAGGAAACCCACCAAGCACGGAGAGAACATGCAAACTCCATCCACACAGAGACGGGATTCAAACCTGGACCCTGGAGCTGCAAGGCGACAGTGCTAACCACTACACCACCGTGCCTCCTTAACATGTGTGACTTTCTAATTTTATTAGACACATTTATATAGAACCTAATACTCCATTAATAATCATAACAACAGCTTAATCAGAAGAAGAATGCATCATGTAAACACCTGAATTGGAACAGTATGACCCGATCAGGCCCAATCCGAATAAATATTTAATCAGAATGAAAGCAGTGATGTAAACGTTTGGCAATCCTACCAATGGGTTGATATTATCAATGTAAACATGACCTGATAGAATATCTTTATTCCAACAAAAGAGAACCTTTCTGTGCGTGTTTGCCCCATGTAGAACTACTGGGAGGTAAATTTTGCTAAAATTACTGAAAATTCCTGTAAATTCTGGAAGATCAACTGTCTCCCACCTGTCTTTACTTCCTAGAATGTAATCCTAGACTGAATTCTTAAAATCAAATACAAGATAAATACTTCTTCATCTTCTGTTATATTTCCATCATATGCACATGTCAAAAAAAAACGTTACATTCTGATTAAATGCCACATCAATGTGCAGGTCCAGTTAAGTTGGAATCTCTGATTGGAATGATTTCAGTCAGATTACAGAAATATTGTCCATGTAAACGTAGCTATTGTCACACTTACCTTTTTGTTTAAAATCTTTGGTAATGTGCCAAACTGTGTAGCTGATGGTAGTCGCTCAACCTGGTTATTGATGTCGGACGGAACCGACTCTGTTCTTCTAATTTTTGAAACTAGAAAGGGCAAAAACAAAAGCATTTTTTAAATACTCCTCAATATGTGAGAAAAATACATTCTGCTTAGTTCTAAATATTGAACCTACTTGGAATTATCTGGCACTGAGGTGCTTCTTTGGTACACTTGTTGTGGCACTTTAACCTGAAGGAGAAAAAATAATGATCAGATTTTTGCATATGCATAGGCAGATGTGGTTGTAAAGCTAGGAAACTCTTGCTGTCTTACTTGCAGTGTTTGCACTTTACACCAAACAGCATGTTCTTCCGACACACTGCACACGTCTGGGAGAACCATGACTTGGTGGAAAACCTGTAAAGGTTTTTTTTAAAAATTATTAATTAAAAAGGATCAAATTTATGTTCTGCCCATTTTGTACAACCCAATACAAATAAATCGTCAAGGATAAATTTAAAAATGTTTTGAATTATATTCAAAGAAAAAAACTGATTTCAATGTCATATGAAGAGCAAAGAAATGTGTCACCTGTGCGTGATTGTAAGACCATAATCTCTCCTTATGGCCTGTGGAGATCTTCCTTTGTCTAATAATATCACAAAAAACAGTAAGTGAAAAAGAAACAGACAGAAACACAATATTCTAATGAAAATTCTCATTTGCATAGGTTTCCATCGATCTACCTGTCAATGTTGGACTTTCCACTTGGATACGTGTGTTGGATAAAATGTTTGGAGACGGGACAGAGAGCAGAGGTGAGCGTGAGGATGAATCCTCATAGCCATTTCTCACATCGTGTACGTTTACATGGACATTTAGAAGCATCTTATTCTTCTTTACATTCCTGCAGAGCAAAGAGGAGAAGATACTGCAATCGCTGGTAATCTGAGAAGTAAATTCAATCATGGCTTACAATTTCCCACTAACCAACCTAAAGCCAAGAACATTTGCTGAATCTGATGACTAAAGTTGTTTTGTTATACATAATACTTAATTTAAAAATTGAATGAACTGCATTATGGGATACAAAACTGATCGGTCAACTTCAGAACTTCATTCAGGAAGAGTTCAGCTTACTGACAGTGAGACATTTCTAATGAGGCATCAGAGGCACGAGAATCCAGTGGACACCGGCCTCAACGCCACAAATTGCCAGCTGATGGGCTCGATATGAGAAATGTAGTAGATGGGTGTGCCCATACACAGAAGGCGGGTGTGCCCACTCTCCATGAGTGTGTTATGACACACAGATATGACATCATGCATCCTAGCCGTAATGTGAGAATGTGCACTCTGGTGCTGAACATGCATGACCAGTATTTAACCCCCGTGAGTCTTTAGCTAATCTGACTCATCCCTGACTGAGTTATACAGTGAGCATCCTGAAATTCCTACACTGCAGTATGAACCTTGTGTAGATGAGATGATGTGAAGATCAGTTTCAAGAGCTGTCAGAATTAAACAGTATTTAAATACCTGTCAAAAAGCATTTAAGCAAACAAATAGCAAGTTGAATAAACACATATTCTTGAGTCTTTGGCTTATTAACACTCTTTTCCATTATTTAATTACATAAACCAATCAATTTCATTCATTGATTTAAGCTCTTATCTTTAACCGCTGATTGGCTGGAGTGACCTGTGACTTCACGTAAGTTTGCTCATGGGGATTGCTGTAAGGGGAGGTTAGGTTGCTGCGGATTCCAACCTTCTTACAACCTACAGGCACACACACACATACAAGCATAGGCTATGGGTAATTTGGAAATACCAATCAGCCTACAATGCACGTTTTTGGACTGTGGGGGGAAACCAGAGTATTTGGAGGAAACCCGAACAAGCAACGGTAGAACATGCAAATGCCACGTACACAACGTGGAGGTGAGATTCGAACCCCCACCCCGGGAGGTGTGAGGTGACTGTGCTAACCACTAAGTCACATAACGCCTAAACAAATAGATAGTACGTGTTCAGTTAATTTGCCGACATATCTGTAGCTTAATCTTAAATGACGCTGTACACCGCACAAAAGCTTTCATTTGTACACTATGCATGAAGCCATTTCTGCATTCAGCCTATGTTTTGGGGTAACTTTTTTATTTTATTTCTAAATGAATATCAGCAACAATGATTTAGGAGATTTAACCTGCTTAAATCATGGCCTGCGTCACGTGAAGAAAACTACCAATCAGATTTAAAATTCCTGTAACAGAGTTAAGAACTTTCCAACATATTATAACAACATGAGTGGATAGTGTTGTACTGTCAGTTTCGTGGAGGAAATGTATCTAAAGGAAAAATCGACAGCAGAAATCATAGCTGCGTTTAATAGTGTAAGTAAGAGCATTTCCACATGCACAATGCGATGGGAATTCACAGAACTGGGATTAAACAGAAAACCAGTGAGACCAATCAGAACAAAAGGCTTCACTGCAAATTTGCTAGGGAGCATAAAGATTTTGGACGATGTAGACTGATGAGTGCACATGATGGGTGTGTTGACGTAAGAAGGGACGCGATCATGCATCGTGCCCACTGTGCAAGCAATCTGGAGTTGCTTCATTTGCTCAGGGCTTGGCTCATCAACGTTATGTGGCGATAAAATGAAGTCATCTGATGACCTGAAATGCACTGAATGACCAAGTTATCACATCAATTAATTTTTTTTCTTCCCTGATGAAAATATTCCAGGTTTCAAAATGTAAAAGAGTGTGTCTGAAAGCATAAAGAATAATTTTCACACTTGAATCTGTCGCCACCATCAAAGCTACACGCATTCACATATTTAAAACATTAGTGTGCGGGATGATGTTTTTTGGCCAGACATGTTTACTGTCCAAGTTTTATGAGGTAGAAATGCCTAGCATTTATTCATGTTTAGCATTTATTAATATTCTAATGTATTTCTTGCAGCTTGACAGCATCGGTGTTGCTTGTTAATATGAAACAAACTAAAAGATCAATTGACTGAAAATCACTCGAACTGCTTCAAGCCAGACAAGTTGGAGTTTCCTCTAGCTAGCTCAGGTAACCACAATTTCATGTCAAGTCAGGACACATCAACAAACAAATATAAGCACTATTAACCTGTAAGCATCAAGGGTACCTTTATTTATGGTCTAAAGCTTAAATAAATACTTTAGCAATACTGCAGGGGAGGATTAACAGCCTGCCCAGTGAGGTCATCTGCTTTGCTCACAGATGTTTGTGTTTCACACATCATCACATTATTATTTCATTATGTTGTTCAAGCAAACAGAAAGTGTGGCTTCAAACACCGATAAGAATCAGCATGCTGGATCAGGCCCTTCCTTTGGTTTATTTTCTGTTTACCTTCTCAGTAAAGGCACAGTAGAACTAGTATAAAATGATGTAAACAACACTCTCCAGCACTCATTTCCAAACAATCATGGTCAGACCTACTTTTGTGTAGCCTCATCGATGCGGTTGGCGAGCTGTGTGTGGCTCTTGCTGCGCGGTAGGGTGGGGAAAAGCTGCCGCAGCTTGCTGGGCGGTGGTAGCGTGTGAGGGGATTTCAGGAGCTCGTTCCTAATGGTGGGCGGTGTAGGGGGTGCAGCCGATACCTGTCCCAGCGGGCGCCGTATCATATGGGGTGAGGGGAAAAAAGGGTCAGCTAGTCCATTCAACGAGGGGGTCACAAGGGGACTGGACAGGCAGTCCAGGGAGGTTACAGCAGAAACAGAGACAGAACATTGCGATCCAGGCATCGCTGGGGTAAAAGGGACATGGATGACTGGGGTCGGGCTGTAGGGTTGCGGGCTTCGAGTATGGTTAGTTGAAAACGAAGAGTTAACGTCACAGCGAACTGGTTCTACGATCCAGGGAATTCCATCGTCTTTGAGTTCCCGTCCTGTAGAGGAAGCAAAGTCAAAGTCAGAGAATATACCTCAACTCCCCAAAAATCTAATTTATGAGGTGGGGGGGGGGGGGGGGGGGCGCTTTCTAACTTTTATTAACCCTGAGATATTACCAGCCTGATGATCTGCAGAAATGAGGACAAGGGATCCAAACAAAGGGCACAATTTGGCAACTTAGGCATTTGTTAAATGGCATTAGTGGGGTTACTTTTTTATTCCTAGGCTTTTTTAAAAACTTCAACAGTAACTTAAAGAGTTACAAACATTTCACTGGAATCTGAGGAACTTTCTGTTCTTTTCAAAGTCTGATTTGAATAGATTATACCCTTTTATCATGTGTACTGGTAATCATCTGGTAATCATCTGCATCTTTTAATTTTAATTTTAACACATCTCCTGTTATACTGAACTTCCAGTACACATTATTATGCTGATCAATCCCTGCTATCCGTTATCACCCAGATGAGGATGGGTTCTCTGTTGAGTCTGGTTCCTCTCAAGGTTTCTTCCAATTACCATCTCAGGGAGTTTTTCCTTGCCACCGTCGCCCTCGGCTTGCTCATCAGGGACAATCTTATCATTTTGATTACTTACTTCTTTTTATTGTGTAAAGCTGCTTTGCGACAATGTCAATTGTTAAACGCGCTATATAAATAAAATTGACTTGACTTGACTTGATCTCAAACAGATCCAAGAGCAAGTGAGACCCACCTGACGATGACCCATAGCTGGAGGTGGATGAGGTGGAGCAGGTGGTTGAGCTGCTGGTGCTCTTGAGACAGGAGAGGGCAGCAGTGACGCGGGAGCACTCATCAGCACTGGAGCCCAGTTTCCTCATGGTCTCCTGCACCTGAGAACCAGACATCTGCAGCAATGCATCTAGAGACAGATTCCCTGGTACTGCCTGCAGGAGGGAAAGAACATGGAAGGAAAATAAGTTCCTTTATGTATTATACACTAAGTAGAAAACAGTTATTTATAGGGAATTCATCATATTTCTTTTTATATCACTGTCCATATATTTGTACATTTAGTAAACTGAATATTTTTTATATTTTAAACCAATCTCTGCCCAAGCAGCAACTTGTCAGAGCATGATTCAAGAGAT
Organism: Clarias fuscus; assembly: GCA_030347435.1. NCBI lineage: Eukaryota > Metazoa > Chordata > Actinopteri > Siluriformes > Clariidae > Clarias > Clarias fuscus. Next base: position 16,391,099 of record CM059218.1, read on the forward strand.
CAAACCACAGGAAGAGGAGGAGACCTGAACCATCAGCTTACAAAGAGTACCACGAAAAAAAAAAAAAAACATCAGCAAGGTGACAAGACAGGATGGCACCACTCTGTTCATCCATGTCACTGTGTGTCCTCAGGGCCAAACACAGCAGATAACTTATAGGCTCCAGCTACTATATTACTATATCTCCTCTACCCACAACATCCTTTGTGGATAAAAAAGAGGAGGGTCAACTACAATCAACAAGGTTTCCTTTGAGCATTCTCCCTCTTGGTGGCCACCAGAGATAGAAAAAGGCCTTTTCTGTGTGCTGATAAAGAGCGATTCTGTAATATCCGCCATAGTGGAGCGCTTTCCTTCAGCCCCCCACTCAGCACTCAGGCTGCTGGCTCAGTATACCGACGTAGCAGTATTTCCGTAACCCTGTTTTTCTCTCATCCTGTCTGTCAGTGCGAGACTCTTTCTGCTTAAACTGCACTTCTGTGTCCTGGCCTCTCACTGGCATCAGCTCACCATCATGCATGCACATGTAGCCATGAATGTAGCCATAAATATGATAAATCTTACACAAGTAAAACCTCATTGACCTGCTGATAAATTCTCAATTTTGACAGAAGGTATTGGGGAGGGAGGTGGCTAAGTGGACATCATATTAAGTCTCCCCACTTGAAGCTTGATTAAGGGGATACACAGAGGGAAAAGTGTGCATATAACTTTTCACAGCAATGCAATTAGTAAAATTAATCACAACAAAAATTATAATACTATGAATATATACTGTACTGTATAGTTTTGCAGGCACATTTCATTCTTCTCTTTGGTGAGATCGTGATGGCGTGATGTGAAATCGTTCAGAATACAGTGGAACCTCAGTTCACCAACTTAATTCATTCCTAGGTCCTGCTCGTAGACCAATTTCGTTTTTTCCATAGAATACATATGTTAATAGAGTAATCTGTTCTCCATCACTATGAACTATATTTAACTTTAAATGCATTTTGTTTACATCACAAAATATGAAAAGTATGAAAAAGCCTTAATTATACAAATTATAATTAAAACAAAGCCATGGAGGTGAGGAAGATGGGGGGGGGGGGGGTAGTGTTAAGAAGGAGAGTCCCCTTCCATAATAACACTGGGTAATTCTCCTACAGTGGTTTTCTCTCTCTTTTTGTTTCTTGGCCTCATCACCACAGTTTTGTTCGGATAATACTTGGCCGACACTCCACTTTGTGTCAAGTCAGGTCAAGTCAACTAGGCTTTTATTGTCATTGTGTAATGTGTGCAATGTGTCCGACTGCGGACTGATGCCTTTGCTCAGTGGACAGGGGCAGCTTGGGATGCCGGTTTCTGGGTTGAGTTTGTGAACAGAGAAATATTTTAGGTTGTAAACAGATTTGGTTGTAGCCCGGGGCATTCGTTAACCGAGGTTCCGCTGTAATATAGAACCACATTGAATCGTAATTTGGTGGGGGGGTCGCAGATTCAGACAAATAAATAAGATAAAAACTTACATTTGTGTAGATTTGTGTATATATTTCATCACTTACAAAATTTGTACAAAATTACACAGTCATGTTCAAAATTAGTACTCCCTCTTTTAATTCTAGGTGTTTTCATTTGATCATAGCAGGTCTTAGTATGAGGCACATACAACCCATACAACAACAAATAATTTTTATTCACCATCCAATTTTTTTTTTTTTAATTAAGCCAAAAGAAAATAAATATATGGGCAATCCTAAGCACCCCCTTAGTGCTTCCACAGACTTTTAGAGAGTAATTTGCACCCAGGTGCAGCTAATCATCTCTTGATTGATTAATTAATCAACAGCAAGTGTGCAGACCTCTACAAAACCAGAAGTGGTCTTAGAGGAGCAATTGCTGCTGCACATCAATCTGGAAAGAGTTATAAAACCATTTCCAAACAAACTGTCGTTAATAATTCTACAGTGAGAAACATTATTCACGAGTGGAAAGCATTCAAGAGGGTTGCCAGAAATCTAACCAGAAATGGACGTCCCAGCACATTTACCCCAAGATGAACGAAATACAACAAAATACAAGAGCTACATCCCTGAACCTCCAGGCCTCAATGAGCATGTTAAATGATAAAGACAGCACAGTTAGGAGAAGATTGATACAAGGTACAGGTAAGGAAAGGTTGCCAATGTTTGTGGAAAAACCAAACAGCGGTTCAGCAGAAAAACTTAACATCCCCACTCTCAAGCACGGTGATGCCATCATTGAGTTGACCATGAACTCCTCTGTATACCAGAGTATTCTAGAGGTAAAGGTGAAGTCATCTGTCTGACAACTTAAATGTGGTTGAAAATGAGTCATGCAATAAGACAATGATCCGACCAGTAAATCATCAAAATAGCTGAAAAATAAGAGGCTCGAGGTTTTGGAATGGCCTAGTCATTCCACCCAAAATGATTGGGTCCAGACCTCAGCCCAATTGACCTGCTGTGGACCTTAATATAGCTGTTCATAAGCGAATTCCAAAAAAGGGGGAAAAAATGGGTCAAAATTCCTCCACAACGATGTGAGAGAGTGATAAAATCATACAGGAAACGATTACTTAAAATTATTGCAGCTGAAGATGGACTTACAGGCTATTCATGGGAGTACTTAGTATTGCCCACGTTTTTTTCTTTTTGGCTTCGTGTTTTGAACATGGCTGTAAGCTTTTTTTTTATTATTATTATTAATATAATTTTTAAAGGGGCAAGCAAATATTTGAAATTTACCCCTGATATATTAAAGGTAAGTGTGTGTAGGTGCTGGCGGTGCAGGTGTGCATGTGGATGAGGGGCCCAATTTGGAAACTGTTGTCCTGCTGCCTGGCCTGCACTATTCCTAGTAGCTCTATTTTTGTCTTGTTAACATAAAAAGATAACAGAATCCAAACAGGAACAAATCTCATTCACAAACATTCCACAACATTAAATATAACTACAAGACATAGGCCTGTTGCTTGCCTTTTTTTTTTTTTTTTTTAAATAAACATAATTTTTAGCACTGGCATGAACACTATGAGAGTTCTGGTGTTAGCTGTCAGTTTTGGTGCGTCACTGCAGAATGCTGTCATTTCTGTCATATTTTACTTGTATCTTATTCTTTATGTAGTTTTTAGTGTACTTTATAGTTGAATGATTGACATGCTAATGACCGAAAAATTACACTGAACAGTAGACACACCAGAAGATCAGAACTCTGTTTTTCCCTAAAGTTAGTTTACTAATGTCGACAAACTGTAACCAACTATGCCTCATTACTTTATTAACAATTTAACAAAATACGTTTAATAAATGTATACAGCTAACAAACCGAAGGACCTTTAACCCTAATACTGTACTGTATATACATTTTCGTTTAATTGATCTATAGATAAATAAAAGATGTGAGCAGAGGAGGAGCTATTTTAATCGGCATGCTGTTATTTTTGTCCGTGTTAGCTGTTAAAATTAAACCCAATAGAGTGTGGGCCTGGGGAACCACCTACTGACTGAGTACATGAGTACGTGCAATACAACACTGAGTGTGTATGTGTGTGTGTGTGTGTGTGTGTGTATTTATATATGTGTGTGAAAATACATGCATGTGGTTTTTGTTGTGTGTGGGGAAAAAAAAAGCAACAATACGCACCACCTTCTTAGAGACAAAGGGAGAGATTACAGCATGCGCACACATTTCTCACAGGAATAGGAAGCGCTCTTCCAGGAATCAGTATGGAAACTTCCCTTATTGCCAAAAGTCAGAAAAGACCATGCGGAGCACATGCATGAGAAACACGCCTGATCAAAACAATAAAATAAAATCTTGGTGCTGTTAGATTAAAATGTTAATAATAAATATTTTAAATAAAACGTTTAAAATTTTAGAATAAAAACGGTGCTGTAATGATGATTAATAAATGAATGTAGGTTTACACGCTAGATGGGCTTTTCTCCAGTATGTTTGCACTGGCCACTCTCACGATCCACAATCTCCACCTACTTCCTGCCTGTATAGGAGCTGTGGAACTCCAAGCTTGTGATATTAATTCCTGTGGTCTGGCAAACCACATAACCGGCAGTGTGATATGCTGCTGTTTACTTGGTTCTCAAATAATGACCAATTATGATTTCACTGAATATGAAATGTGTTTTAGTACAAACCGCACTTGGTGACCAAAAACACCTGAATATCACAACGAAACATGCATTTCATGAAAAGCAGAACCCTCTCTAAATAAATAAATAAATAAAGATTAGTAGTTTACAATATGATGTACAATATATTTGAAAGAAGCTGACATTGCAGATAGAACAAGAAACAAACACACCAATGAGACGCCTACTATACCCAATTGAATTGGAGCAAGTGCTAGTATTCATGATTCATTACGGTCACAAACACTACCCTCTCGAAAATCAGTCAAAAACATACATGCGTCAAAATGTATCCGCACTCTGACTGTAGAATTTATTTTAGAAAAGAGAAATTTTTTCGCCATAATCTCCTTGCTTTTCAATATACTTTGTCAATCGGTCAACAAGCTTTCTTATTCCCTCATTGAAAAGTGTTTTAGGCTGGGCCACGAATGTACTGCTGCCTTTACTTCTTCATCAGAAGCGAAGCTTTGTCCTCATAAGGCTGATTTCAGGGGACCGAACAGGGTTATTGTCTGTTGGAGCAAGATCAGGACTATAGGGAGGATGCTTTCACACTTCGAAATGACATTTTTGCAGAGTGTCGACAGTGTGGAGGATTCTCCATGCACCCGGTACGCCCTCAAACCACAAAAAGTTAATCACTGCACGCTCCTCTTCTTTCGTGCAAATAACAAGTGCTTCAATTTGCTAGGGAGCATAAAGAATGAATTGTGGAGCAATTAAAAAGGTCATGTGGTCTAATGAGTCCGTATTTAGCCTGTTCCAGAGTAATGGGGCGCACCAGGGTAAAAAGAGAGCGAGATGAAGTGATGCACCCATCATGCCTTACCATACAAGCCTGTGGGGGCAGTGTTATGATCTCTGCTTGTTTCTGTTGATCAGGTCTAGGTTCAACAATATTATGTGCCCAGAAATTAGGTCAGCTGACTAAATAAAAATACAGAATGACCAGGATTCTCCATCAATAGATTTCTTTAGCACTATTCGGACGGGACTAGATTTACTGGGGGACGTTAGAGAAATTTCTGTTTCACAGAGGTACTTTGTGATTTTAATCCCGTCCGAATCTGCCATGTCTGTCTTTTTCTCACACGACCTCTGTGAAAATTCCAGAGCAAATGACCTACTGTTTTTCAGCAAACTCGGCGGTCCTCTGAGAAATCTAATCCCGTCCAAATGCGAATGTTTGTGTTTGCCGAAAACTTTTTTTTCCAAAACGCGTTTTCTTGTGTCGTTTGGTCAACTACTGTACAATCTCTAGCGCCCCGGTATTCGAGTTTCTGCTTTCTACGCTCCAGGAGAAATCCTCATCCTCAACACATGGTCTTGTGCAACGCCCACATGTAAAACACAGACACGCCTACCTCCGTAATAATCATGGAGATGTTAGTCCCGTCCGAATCCATACATGAAATGACAGACGTCGGCTGAAAAAAATTCAAACTCAAACGTCCCCCAGTAAAACTAGTCCCGTACGAAAAGTGCTATGGATTGACCACAACACAGTCTAGACCTTTTTTTTCTCTCCCTAATTTAGTCGTGTCCAGTTCCTTTCCGTCACTAGGGGGCTCCCACATTAAGGCTACTACTACCACTCAGTCGGGAGGGTCGAAGACTATTACGTGTTTCCTTCGAACCATGTGATGCCAGCCGACCGCATCTTTTAGAACTGCTCACTCATGCACCGTTGGGTGCGGCGTAACGCGGCGCATCACACGGGAATCGAACTCGCGATCTCCGGATGATAGGGCGAGCACTTTACCACTGTGCCACTCGGAGGCCGCCAGAGTCGAGACCTTAACCACATTGAGAATCATTAGGATGTGCTGGAGAATCCGTTATGAAGAGGTTCCATCATCAATACAAGATTTTAAGGTGACTCTGAATTTAAATAAGTGTTATAACATTGCATAAGCTTATCTAAACAATACCACAGCTGTAATCAATGCATAAGGCCTGACAAGAAAATATTAGTGTGTTTGATTTTTTTTCTTTTTTTTTTGGGACGAGTGCCTTTTTTTGAGGTGTAAATTGCCCATTGTTTTGATATCTCTGTTCAACCATGGACTTACTGAGTTTTATTTTGCCATGCACGAAGACTTCTGTGTTGCACTTGGTAAAGACAAGCCAGGACAGAAAACATGCTGAGTATACAAGGGTTTGACACATACCTACCCTAAGATGGTGTCTGGACATGTTTTTCCTGCCTGTGATCTGTGCTGAAGTAAGACTGGAAATGATACTCAAGAGTACACCAGCCACACAATCAGGAAACAAGTATTATCCATAAACAGCATATAGACGCGCAGTGTAAATTATGAGCCCTTAGGAAAGCACCATTCACAAATCATTAAACAATCAGGACTACAAACAGGTTCCTCCCTGTCTGCTACCTGATACAGAGTTTCACCTGAAACTGCTGATGGACTGAACTCAAACACAGCATACTGGTATACACAACAGACCTGACAAAACCCTGAACCCTCACTCATTACGAGTGTTTAATGTGTACAAACAGAGTTAAGAGCTTGATGCAGGAGCTAATACTGCACGCCATCTATATGAACTCAGAAAGACACACACACAGGCAGGAAACCACAACATCAGAGTAGAAAATAACTACGTTTGGCTTAGAAAGGCTGTGAAGAGATAAGTAATAAAAGAAATAACCTACCAGAAAACAGTCAGGTCTGAAATAATCCTCCCCCATAAAACATCTCCAAGGCGTTAACAAGATCCCTTCAGAAGCTTGTCGGAGTGTGAAAGCGGCAAACCTTTACTCACTCCACCTCCCGCTCCAAATTATCTTTCCCTCCTTCTTTGCTTTGCCCTCCCCTCAACTTTGAACGCTTGCTCTCTCTCTCTCTCTCTCTCTCTCTCTCCATCTTTCTATCCTGTTTGTGCCTTTGTACATATCTGTCGCAACTGAAAAATCATCTTATACTCTGTGTTCCTATCTATTATTCTTTCAGTGATTGCAGTTATTTGTTTTACCGCACGCTCCTTTTTCTAATCTTCACGTCTTCCAACTACATGTTCAGCCTATCGCCAGTTGGTACGTCTCCTAGTCTACACACCTAAACCGCAGTGAGTGTGCACTGCACGTGTTTCCTGTTAAATGTGATCACCCTTCGTTTTCCAGTGTTGCTCCACTACACTTCCACACAACAGGACCCATTACAGGGAATTGCTGACCACAAAACTCAGGATCAAACCGGATCTCTGACATCAGGTTGCTATAATGCCACTAGCATTGACATGTTTAATCACTTTAATCCGGGGAATCACTTAAGGTGCTTGGGTGTGTGTGTGTGTCTTTATGTGTATGAGTTCAGCTTCCTGTTAAATGACATCAAATATTTCAGCATGGTTGGTCCCTTTGTACTCTAAATGACAGGATCCCATGTAAAATCACTGAAGAAAAGAAAAGGAGAGAAGGCTGAAACACAGGAAGCTCGGGGTCAGACCCCCTCTTTCACCACATGTTCCTCCCTTCCTAAAGAGAAGCCCTTCTTCCTCTGAATCGACAGGATGTGAGCATTGAATGGGTCATCTATATTTATGAATTTAGAGTTGACTGAAAAAATAAATAATAAACAAGTCGGTTAGCAGACCACTACTAAACATGCGTAATTCAGAATAAGTAATCTGCGTTCATATGGATGTTGATCAACTTTTATTTGTCTAAACTTTCTGGTTAATCTCGCATTACATAATGTAAGAAAAAGACCAATCACTACACACTAGCGCTCCACGATTCTTGACAAAATTTGAAACACGTTTTTTTTCCCATGGGAATTGAAATCACGATTCTCTCACATGATTCTCTCACACGATTCTCTCACACGATTCTCTCTCTTTTGACTGCTGTTAAGAAGAAAAACTTTCAAGTCGCTTGTATTAAAATGAAAGTCACCTGTCTCTATTTTAATGTAAATAAAGTGAAAAGTTTTAAAAGTAACTAATAAGTAGCACTTGTGCATTTTGGACACTCGGACAACTAGAGAACTTCATCAGTTTGTTAGTTTATATTAGTATTATTTATTTATTTATTTTATCAGCATCAGGTAAATGTAAGAATGTTCGGTAGTTTGTTATTAAATACACAGTTTACAGTATAGAATTTATTGTTGCGAAAGGGTTTATTGCTCAATCTTAACACACTTCCAGTATACTCTGCAGCTTTTGCTCTGTTCTCAGAGTCAACATGGCAGGTTTAATTATCCATGTTATAGTCCAATTAAAACTACACGTGTCTGTCTTTGATCTAACAGTAGTATGTATTTATGTTTAGCATGTGTATGAGAGACATTTACCATATGCTGATAATAATAAAAACAGATGCATAATCAACTTATGCCATGATAAAAGCAACAATCAATGAAAATGTAACGCAGTGTACGCAAGTACGGTTCATCGAGATTCACCGCGAGTTTGGTGTATGTGTATATAAATATGTGTATATAAACATTAAGGCTAGTATTGTGTGGGTTCCCTGTGTGTTAGGCCACCTCTGGCCCCTCTGGGGTGTGCGTTAGTGGCGGATCCTTTAGGGGCTGTAGGTTGCGGGGAGGAGCCTCCATGGATCAGACCTATTTGTCCGCTGCTCGTTCAGATTGGGAAATAGGGAATTTAGAGGCTGGATCAACAATATTACACTTTAAGCATGCTAAGCACTGTACATGGCAGGCTGTGATGCATTGGGTGTTCTCATACCTTTCTGTCGTGACCAGCATTTCATTTTTCTTTAAAGTTTATTATGCAGTGGACTCCCTTTAGTCAATCCTATGCTGAATATCCATTTTAAATTTTTTAAATATCTTTTAAATATATTTTTTCTGATTATTGACATGTACATGCATTAAACAACTCACCAATGTCACCTTGTCACATGTCACCTTTAGTGGCCGAACCTACAATCATTAGGTGATCAAACGTCTTGGAAGAGATGTTCAACAATAGGAATCTTGCAAACACAGAGTGGAAAACAATACCACTGTAAGAGTAGCAAAAGAAGCAAAAATGCAGGAGCAGTACAAAGAATAACATGCGACTATTTGTTTTATGAGACACCTGCGACATCAGAACAAAACTGGGGATTTTGCAATATGAACGCCACATGACAGATTAATTAACATTCAGACACATCCTACTACTAAAGCATTCAACAGTAAAGTCCTTCAAACTGTAGCGTTCGATCAGCACACTTGATTAAAGCATTCAGCAGAATTTCTCTATCCGAGCATGTGTAGGTCTGAAACAACAGCCAGTATACCAAATATTACTGAACCCGGTCAACTTCAAATTTGAACAGCGATTACCTTTATCCAGGTGATTTTTGTATTGTTGAAATTTGTGCTATTGTTCTTGACTCTAAGAGGTGAGAGATTATTTTCCCAGTGTAGGATTGAGCAATGGCAAGTTGAATTACTTACAGAAGCCTCCATGCATGAGTCAGAATAACCAAGAAGAAGAAGTTTCAAATGACATTACTGTCATGTAACTGCTTTGCTTCCTTTACTGGAATACAGTGTGTAGCACATAAATGTTACCAGTGCAAACTAACCAATCTGTACGGAACTGTAATGACAAAAAACTGTGTGTTCATACCAACCTGCCCTCTGCTACACTTGGAACGTCCAAATAACAAATATTTATCACTGATATAAACTATTGATTTTAAAAAGCTACCTAGGGAACAAACCTACGTAATCATGCATGACAGCTTGATTAGCTATAGGGGTGAAGCAAAAATATGATTCCTGGTAGATGTGATATCCTGAAAAGCCTGGAGTGACTTGATTAAAGAGACTGTTTCCCTAAACTGCACAATCATGCAAATCACCTTCAAAGAGCCAGTTTGAGCTTGTCTACATTAAAAGACCTTCCTGTGTATTTCTCGAGTATATCATCACAATCTTTTGGAAGCTCGTAACAGCACCGCTGCCGTGAATGTGACCTTAACAAAGAAAGACGGGTGCTTCGTATGGATGCATTCCTGCCCTGTGAATCGTGCAGAATGACAAGAAGAATGGTCTTTGTTCTTCTTTTAAACGTATGGCAACAAGCTTTTATGGCACAGTATACAGCAGACAGAGTGTCAAGAGAATATGCATATGTAAGCAAGTGGTTACGCATTGGACAACACACCTGTAACAAGATATATACACACAAAAACACAGACGTGATACCTGCGCAACTAGTTCTACCTCCGATTCCGAAATGCACCACAGACAGAGACAATGACATACGTTATGAATCTGTCCCCGCTTGGGCCAAATCTAAGGAGCTGTCCCTCCAATTTAATAGTTACTCTACCTCAAACACTTAATCAGTCTCCTCTTCTTGCGTTTAATCAGTTTGTTTCTATCTAAGGAAAGAAGACAAGGCTGCCAGTGGAATCCTGTTCTGACCAGTTGAGTGTGTGCTGTGTGTGTACACACAGGCCGGGGTTGGTGAGGTGTAAAAATAAGAGTGACTGGAGCGCATAGGACAGAAAGGCTGACTCGGCACATTCAAGGATTAGGAGTCAGATCGGGTGTGGGAGACCACGGGGGACTGGAATGTCAGTGAGAGCGTGTAACATGGCTGTTTACGCACCAGTAATCCTGCACTGTCTATATCTCTGCTTCTCACCGTCTTCAATGTGAAGCGATGGTTGCAGAAGGACAGAAGATAATTACGAGTTCAATTTAGAAAGATTTTGAGTCAGGAATCATTCATAGGTCATAAAAAATATATATTTTTAACACCTTTTTTATTTGGTTGCAATAAATGAAAAAACATAAAACATATTTTAGACACATTTTCGGTCGTGCTCTCTTTTATTGATATTAAAGTTCCAGAAGCCAAACCGTGCAATCCCTTTCTTGTTAAAGGTGGCATCAAGATGTCAAACACAGCTTAGTACAATCATTCTGCAGCATAAAGTATCACTGCTTTCTTTGCTTTGGCCTTTTGCTTTTGTTCTTTGCTTCCTTTTGTGCTTCAGAGCACTGAACAGTTTCTTTCGAATGCATAAAATTAGGCTTCCATATTTTGGTGTACGTCTTCGCTGAAGGCGTCGAGTGTTTTCTGTGCAACTGCAAATCACTTCACAATCAGCAGAGGGCTCTAAAAATTATTAAAAACTACTCCTCTACTATATCCAGGTGTTTCCTTTACTAAGCTCACTGGGTTGTAGGAGGGAAAATACAAATGTTCCATCTGGTCATATTGCTTCCTGCCCAATGTTTTAGTGAATGGATGAAAATATCTTCAAGACATAGGTTTCTAATCAGACTGACTTTGTACTGATTTTTTTTTTAATCATGCCATGATCAAACTGAAAGACCACTCATCTGCAGATGGAAAAGCAGATAACTTGCTATTATTAGATATGACGGTCTAAAGTCTGTTATTATAACCAACTGTGAGGAGAGACTCCAGCAGGAACTGAGAAACAGTGTGCTGTTTTAAATATGGCCAGACTTCATAACATGCCCACTTTGTAATCAGCAGAACTAGAATCTACAAGTATTACAAAACGGTGTGTAAAAGAAGGACAGAGGATACGCAAGAGCAGCAAAGCTCCTTACGACACGCGACTGAAGATAAAAGACTATTCTGAAGAACGCATGAGAAATTTGCATGCACCACATGAGCTGTTACAGCTTCTAGAGTAAAAATCAAAAGCAGAACTGAGTACTTTGTTGTCATGGTTAGACTATGTGTCCCATGCTCCTGTAAATAACCAGTGACACCTACCAATAAAACGTTTCTAGGGAAATCCAGTCTACGACACTGCTCAACACCAATTAACCCACAGTCGGTATTTACTTGGCTTTACGTAACCAAGTGCATTCAGGTTATTGAACAGGTAGCACACATTTACTAATGTAATTTAATAGAAAGCACCGCTGCAGAGAAGCCAAGGACTCAAACAAAACCATGAGAAAGATGAGCAAGATAAAGAAATTGCTTTCTCAGTAAAACACACATCCTCGCACACCGTACCTCTATGAATTCAGGCCTGAGATTAATAGTATGGAGCCAGTCCACCAAGTGTGGGTAGGTGTTGAGGGCTGGCGATCGCTCATGTACTGGAACCCTCTGCTTACACTGCAGCTGCTTGCTGATGTACTTCACCAATTTCACCTAAAGGGGGCAAACACACACGCACACATGAAGACGCACGCACGCACACACACCACAAGAACTTACAGAGGAACAAAAACTGAACATCATTCTCTCTCCATGCATATAGTTACTTTTTTTGTCAGTTCATTGACTACAACATCCCTGGAAGTTTTCCTCCCCTATATGTGGCAAGATGGAAACTTGCCCAGAAGCACAGCACCCAAAAAACATCATGTGAGGCAATATCAATGGTTAGATTTTTTTTTTTACTACATAAAATGGTGACCGAGTCTCAGTTTAGGCCTTCTAATAAGAACAGAGAGACAGAAACTGAAAAATGGCAGGCATGATAATCAGCTGTGAATATGGCTGGACATGTAGTCATGGCACACAAAATAACTTTAATATGTCATGTTGAATCTTAACTGTTTCAGTACAATTTCACCCTTGAAACCAATACACTGTTTGATTTTGAGTGAATATAACTGAACCATGTGAAAATAAAGAAGGACACAAAAACTGGTCCTACATTTCAGCCTTAACCAACAACTGTGATTATTCTTGGACACCATGTGATCATGGAGCCCTGACTAATTCAAAGGGTATAGACTAAACGTTTAGACATCAAACAGCCAGCGGTAACCTGAAGCCCAAGTGGAATAAAGTCATGATGTCAGGAGATCGCAAGATCTGATAATACCATGCGCATGTCTGCAAGAGCATAATCGACCCTGCTGTCCGTGTGAAAGGATGGCATTGAGTTTGAAAATGTGTGGTGGTTTCACGTGTTTCAGAGTAAGCACGTTATCCCTTCTCCAACTAGACTGCGACAGAGAATCGGCAATGATACATTTGGTAAGAAAATGTTTGACAAAAAAAAATTATAAATTAGGGAAAATAAAAGCAAATGGCTAAGCAGCACAAGTTTATTTCATCATAAAATGCTCAAGTCAAAAGGTCATGTTTAAAAAAAGAAGAAAAAAAAACAGTTATGAAACATGATATTTTACTGCAATCTTTCTGGGAACCATTTCGATGTGCATCGTAACACATGACACACTCGCAGCGCTGAGACCCAGAGCTGAGGAAATCCCCATAAATGACGTCAGTGTGACAAGGTGGGTGAAAGCTGCTGCTGCTCTTGCCATTTGTGTGTGTGCATGTGTGTGTGACAGAGAGAAATAAGAGCAAACACGCTATACATGTGGTTAGTTGCAAGTGTGAAAATGAGTTGATGCAAGAATAAGTTCATAAGGTTCGCTTAAACGAACAAGAAGTTTAGCCTAAAGAATCTTTGTATTCACAGTGCATGGTTAATGACTTTATCGAAGTCCTCGGCACAATCTGTACTGTTTGTTTTAACGTAATTTAATATTGACTCAAACACACTTTCTGCAAAACAACTGCACTTTCAACCTTATAGCATGCATTCCTGGAAAATAATCTACGAAAATAATATAAAATTATAACAGAATACACTTTTCAATTATTACCATTATTGAAATATTTTTTTTTAATACCATTTCTACAAAAATCTGATTAAAAGAAGCTAAAAGTTTCTAAAAGTTTTGATAAATAAAAAATTCTTTTTGGAGACAGTAATTAAAAGTAGTCTTTCGCATGCAACACTACTTGTCTTGTTGCTAGTTACCAAAACCTAGCTTTTGACGGACATCATGTCTTCAAACATAGTCTCCACCCCTAATAATTAATAAACATTAGCAGTTAAAATCCGCCCTTCATGAGGCGTTCTCTAATCCACACCCGCTAAACAGTGGCGCTTGTTGGACACATTAGGACACAACGACAGACATGGCTATAATAATCCGAACTGACCGTAACTAATTGTGGAAAAGGAATTAGTGTAAAAAAGAGTGTCCCCCAACCTGTCTGTCACTAGTGGGAAGGACAACCTGTTATGGCTCCATCTGTCTTCCCCCCTTTCTGATTTAAAAGCCCTCGTAACAGTATGCATGGCTGGCTATAAATAGCTACGGGTTATTATAGTAAGCAAGTCTGACCTGTCTTTACTTTACCCATGACAAACAAGCAGGGCAGGAAGACAGAGCCATCCATCTCAGCACACAGCTGCCAGATGAACCACAGGCCGGAAAGCATAGACTTACACACAGAGAGACATATGATCGTACTGCATCGGGCGTGTTTAAAGTCCCCTATTAGCAATCATGCTAGCTCTGGGTACTGCAACGTCTGTTTAAACAGCAACATTGTTGTGATACTCAGGATCCATGCTTTCTCATGTAGGACTCGTGACTTTGCACATTGAGGTCTCATCTTGATGCAAAACTTTCTGACCTGACCCATTAAAAGCTAATGGAGAAATGCGTCAAATTTCTTTTAAAAACAAAACGCTACTACTTGTATTTTTCGCCATCAAACACACCGTCTCTTTAACACACAGTTTGATCTAGTCACTGTTTGCCTGTGAGTTCAGAATTAATTGCACTTTTTGATTTTGTTTGCCTGTGAATTCAGAATTAATTGCAGTATTAACGTGTTCAAACAATGTATTCTGTACCGACAGCTCCAATGTCTACTGTACAGAGTGCAGATGAGTAATGAATAGCATTAAAGTTTCAGCAAGTGAAGAGCAGTAGTAGGAGGCACACTGGCTGCTTGCGAGGATGCTATGGGTTGATTTGATGCACTGCTCGGCCATGAGTGAACCTCACACACACGCCGGGGTGTAAGTTTGCAACAGGCGCAGCCTGGCACAATGTGCAGGCTTGCTGCTGTATTCAATGACAATCTTCCTCCTCATCTGCCTTCTCCGTTACACCTCTCTAGGGGCAGAGAGCAGGAGGGGGTATTCATACACACCTGCTTAACTTAAGAGTCTGATTGACAATAGACTGTCTCAATCTTGCTGGGCCAACAGGACGCAGCCAACCATTCTCTGCGGGAACCGTAGCTTTGCGCAAGAGCACAAAAGGACTCAGCCACTTAATCACGAAGAGGCTCGAGAAACACGAGGCACACAAAGTCTGTGTGTAAATAGAGCATAGCAAGTGTTGGCATTAAGTTAATGCTTTTTAATTGATCTTGTGAGCTAATTTGGAAAGAAGTAAGGTCTGCAGCACAGAGGCATTGAATTGATATTGTAACTTCAACTCTTCATTCAGTTAAAAGCCCATGTCTTGATGGGAATAAAACAACAAAGGCGAGGAGTACACAATCATGTCATGATACGTTGCTGATTCACAGAATGATTTAAACGCCTGAGCGAAACGTCACAGTTGTAATAGGTAATGAGAGTAATTGTAGATGACGCTGGTTCATGTTACTACATGTCAGATTAAGCAGGCTGCACAGATACCCACTCCCATTGGTTTATAATCGTACTTGGATAACATCATGGAAACTCCTGTACACATCAGTGGTATGTTGTGCACCATTTAATTAGCCTTAATTAATGTGTGAAGTTATTGCGTGTGTGAGGTGTGGAAAGGAGACTTGTAGTTTAGTTTGGCATACCGAAGATTCTAGTGTGCTTCCTTTCTTCAAAAAAAGAAAAGAAAAAAAAAATGTCCACTACGATTTCATCATTTTCTAATGCAGTTGCATGACAATACATTTCTGCCAAGCCTACTGTTTCAGTTCTACTTGACCACCGTTCATGTCTCCACTACGGAAAATGATCTGTGGAAAAGGCAGACAAAAATAAGGCAAGACTAGTGACAAAGGCAACGAAAGAAACACGAAAGGGGGAAAAAGAGAGAGAAAGAGCTGAATATAAACCACATGGGGATTTCCTGAAACTAACAGTTGATCTAGAGGCTCTGAGCTCTTCCACCTGATTGGCCTTCAGAGACCTTTCTACCAAAAACTTACTGTAAATGTCTTGAGTACCACTTTATGTTTAAACAATCACTCTACATACTACATGCCCAATCTTCTTATCAACTGGTACTTTAATGTTATCACCATTACACCCATACATACATACATTCACAGGAGACACTGGAATCCAAAGAGCTGTAACGCATGGGATCCACCATAAATGACTTTCAATGGTTTATCACCAGGACTGGCTTTTAGCTGCCATGTCTCTCTAAAATACAGGTTCCTTCTTGAAACATGGCCTTTGAATAGTTTTACACCTACACATCAAAAGGGTTTTGCCCAAGACTAATAGAGGCAGTTACAGGTAAACAGGATTTACAAGGTAATCAGCTGTAGGCTAGGAAACACATTTGCTCTTAAAGACACAAAGACTAATTTTAACATCTTTTTCATTGGGCTCTGATGCAGTACAGTAGAGAAAGAGCACAAACAAACTCATCCTAGGTTCACAGATTACAAGAATACATTTATATATATAGTAATCCGTAGTCGAAATCAGCCGATCTGTATGAACTTGTGAACTTTTAAGGGCTTAAACGAGGCCAAGGATTGTGTGATCATTGAATTACTGCAGAAAAATCCAGTCCTGATCCTATGTTTGATAATTATACAGTTAGATCGTCTAAAGATTCCAAGAAGTAAAGAATTTTCTACAGATCGTATCAAGATGAGACACTTTGCACCATGTTCCAAGATGTCTCATACCGTTAAACATGTACAGTATAGCTGGAGATAATCAAAACAAATGTGACAGTTTTTTTTTTTTTTTTGTGACAGTTCACTACTGTAAGCTTGTAGCAGGACATGAACAACTGGCTTATGTGCTTGTTATTGGACAAGTTTAACAAGATATTAACATGTCATTAACAAAACATAAATAGTTTTGTTAATGACAAAGTAGTAGTTTTGTTAATATTGAAAAAACTAAGGAAAACTAGAAAACAAAGACAAATCAATCTTAATCAGTAAAACATATAGGCTTGAGGTAAAAAAGGAAAAACGAGAAGCTTAAGCCGAACTTTGTCACACTTACAGTATGTCTGACCTACATTAAGTCTGGCAACGCAAGCCAGACAATACAGACTTCAGCTAATCACATTTGCGCGTTGTCTGAAATGTCAACCGTCAGCCGTTACAGATATAGTAACGATGACATCACTTGATGAAGTTGATGCGTGAAGAGAGTGATAATACCAGATATATTGCGATATGGAACTTTTTGGCAGCTAGCTATATATTGTTTTTAACAAGCGTCAAACAGGGATGCTCTACAGAAACCAAAAAAAAAAAAAAAAACTAAAAAGGTTACCTTGGTACATTTTCATTTATTTATTTCCAGCATCCATTGGGGTTACAGTGAACCAACAGCTTATCCCAGGAATGGTTTATTGGAATCATGCACGCGTCCATTTAGTTAGTTAATCCATCTACTGGCTTTGTTTTTGTTTCGTTTTTTTTTTTTTTAAGAAACTGAAGCATCCTGAGAAAACTCACTAACAGGAGGAAATCATGGAAAACTTCACATAACTGTGACACAGCAACAATAGTCCTTGATACTCTGCTTTCTACGAATGCAAGATTTACACAGACATTCTAAACAACACGCAAAAACTATTTAATTTTAAATACACACAAGTTGATGCTGATGATGGCCTGGTTACCTGGATTCTGTTTTTAAGACTAGGGTTGGAATTAAACTCTGCAGATTGATAGACCTCAAGGAATAACCCACTTCAAAATATATGGAACTGTACTCAGAAGGTCAAACTGGTGGAATAAGTGTAAAGTAGTTTTATGGCTTTCTTTCTTAAACCCTTAACCAAGTCTTGATGAATTTGTCCTCTTGTTGCATATAAAGTATGAGAATCATGACCACATGTTATATTTATCAGAAACCTTGTTTTGGGGAATTTTATTTTAAAAACCTCTTTATCTATTTTTGTGGTTGACATTTACTTACACTGTGATGGACTGACATTGTTTCTCGCTTTTTGTGCCCAGTGGTCCCAGGTTTGGCTTTTTATCCACTGTGACCCTAACGACTACTCAAGTTTAAATTGTTTCCACAGAACAGGATCCATACTAACACCCCTCACATGCCAAACCTTCAGTCATTACACATACAAACTACATATTGTACAACAATCTGGAACACAGATGTGTTCTAAACCTTACATATAGCTTAACACCATTTAAACAAAAAGTCAACAAAAGGGAAAGTTTAACATGACATGGAATTTAGCTTTACTTTCAGAAAACATGCTTGACAAGACGTGGCAGAATGTCAGAAATATTTTTCATATATCAAGTGCAGGACATAAAGTATAGCATGCACAAAATGACATACATCAAGTAGAAATGTGCGTACATACACACAGTGCCAGTCAAAAGTTGGACAAATAATGTTTCTCTCTTTATTTTATCGTTTTCAACATTGCATATTAGGACTGAAGACATTGAAATGATGACAGAACGAATACGGAATTATGTAGTCGATAGAAATGATGTTAAATAATTTAGAATATATTTGATATTTTTTATTCTTCAGAGTAGCTACAATTTGCATGAATAGAACAATCGACTCTGTACCCGCCCTTCCTCTGCACAAAACATCTGATGGTCTAAAGCACATTAAGAAGGCAAGAAATGTCACAAACTAACCCTTGACAAGTCACACCTGTGAACTAAAAAGCAGTCCAACTGACGACCTTGTGAATCTGACGATAGAATGCTATGAGTGTGCCAAGTTTTCATCAAAGCTAAATGTACCTACTTTGGACAACCTAAAATATAAGAATAAAAGTAAGTACCCCCACCTTTAATTCCTTTTTTTGGGGAAAAAAATAAATAAAATCACCTGACTGTAGCAATACAACCTCAGATGAACAACAATATAAACCTTGGACTTTAAGTACGTCATTTCAAAACCTTGATATAATGCAATCACAGTTATGACTTAAACATTTAACATGCTCAGCAAGGCCTGTAGGGTTTGACATAAAGCTCTTGTTTTGTTTTTTTTTGCATTTCTCTGAGCATTGCACAGTCAGATCTTGGGGATCTTGTAGACCGATAAGCTCTAATTTGTTTGGAAATGGTTTTATAACTCTTTACAGATCGACTTGCTCCTCTAAGACCATTGCTTTTGTCTTTCCCACTTGGCATTGTGTTAACATACACCTGAATACTCCAGACTAGCAAACTGCCAAAACCTTTGCTTTCATAGAGGTTTACACACCTGCTGATGATCAGTTAATCAAGAGATGATGGTTAGCATCACCTGGCTGCATCTTACCTTCTTAAATTCTGTAGAAGTAGTAAGCTGGATCTTTGTATTACCCAAATATCTTTACATCATTTTTGTTTCATTTTCGTTAAATAATTAATTGCACAGTGAAAAAAAGTTACATGTTCCTGTTAGCTTGGAGTAGTATTTGCCTAATACTTAGACCCGCTCCGATCAGAACAAAACATATAATTAAAACTAACATTTACATTGAATCATTCCTTTTTCTGCATGTAGCAGCTAGCTCAGAAAGTGCCAAATAAATACACTGGCACATCTAATATCCTTCCTGAGACTGACTTTTGCTAACCATGCTCATTTCTCTTCTAATTACATCCAGATCCAGAAAACCAAACAACACATTTGACTGTATATAAAGTTAAGGGAGTTGCAAAACATTGCGTGTGATGGTCATGCAGCCAATGTCTGTCTTTTACTCTGAAGAAAAATTATATACTTGATTGAATGGGCTTCATTGATCTGAGAAAGAGAGAGAGAGCAAAATTTCATGATGCTCCCCTCCACTTGAAAAACAAACAAACAAAAAATCCACTTTGTAAGACATTAAAATATGAGAAACCCCAAAGGCACTCGGATGGAATGGTACAGATGTAGTTGGAATTTTTTTTAACCAGCCTTCAAAGAATCTGAAAGGAGCTACAGTGAAAGTAAAAACTCAGCACATGAATCACAACAGGAACATTTATAATATTTCTCTCCTAAAAATATCCCCAAAGCACATGAATGTGATCCTATTTAGTTCCAGTAACCAGAAGAACATGAACAACATTAGGCAGTTCTAACGTCCTTTTTCCCTCTCTGGGGAAAACAGTCATGTAAACGTGTGTGTGTGTAAATGTGCTGTTTTGGACCACACCGTCTTGAAAACCATCAGCTTTTGGATCTGCTTTCATGTTCAGGTAGCGTTCACATGGTGTCGCAATCTACCTGTGTCGTATTAGAAATAGTACTCAGTCTCACCTGACACCAGCTTCTCTTGTTTAAAAAGGTAATTAAGTAGAGATCCTGAGTTGCACCATATAGTAGACCGAAACTCTCGTTAACAGAAATTAGTTTTGCATATTACTAGGAGAATAATTTACTTGAACAAAACATTAACACAACAGTTTTATTACGGTATTCTCCGGTTGTACAACTTTTTGTCTTCTAGCTGTAATTTGTATCCTTTAAGGTGGTACATAAAACATGAAGAACAATATATAGGTAGATAAAACAGGCTAAACACCTTCTCCTTCTTTCTGTTTTGCAAATAAGAGTTAATTAAAAAGAGGAAAGCCAAACCTAGACCAGGTCGGGTAGCAGAAGCCTTTTATCCAAATGAATTACAGATAGCAGATGGCATAAAAGTATAGCTAATAATATCTCTCTAACAATTCACTAGTCCTGCTGTGTCCCAGTGCAACCTAGCAGACTCGATAGGGCATGAAAAGTGCTCTCCAGTAGACCAGCTGGAGCTAGGTGATATGAAGAGCTTTGTGTGCATTAGTGTATATTTAGTCTATCATTAATAATGCTGATGAATTCCACCTTAGTTCAGTCTTTAATTATAAGGTGTAGGGGCTGTCACTCTTTCGGGAATCTTGTGCAGAACTAAAAAAAATTAACGACTGCTACACATGTTTTGGAAAGAAAAAGTTTAGTTAAAGAAAAAGTTTTTGCAATTGACGATTGCTGAGCAATTAATGTGGTTTGATTATTGATTTAAAAATAAATTTGGTTTATTTATGTATAAAAATCAGTCTAGTATGTTTATTAAGGAACCAAAGAACATCAGTGTCATCTCTCTCATGACTAATTCAATAATTCCCTAATACATCAATGAAAAAAAAAAACATCTCCCTCAACCTTGTCACAGCATCCATCACCTATCTGTGAACTATAATATAAACACCCAATATAAGAACACCCACTACAGCAAGACCAGAGTCCTACAGCCAGAGCACATCTGATACTCACACTCACTTAATTATTATATAAAATTGTATTTGTATCCTCATCATCTTATTTATTTCTTCTTATGCCTTTTTCTTTTGTTCCTTTTTGTCTCTGTGTTACATAGCCATGCAAGAAATAAACACACAACTCTAGTTTTCGGATAAAATGTATGCAACACATGTATTGCCATTATCAAGACTACAATTTGCTCCCTTGTTTTCATATTGGAATATAGCCATCTTTAAGCAAGTGAAAACACAAACGAAATTGGAGAATAGCTACGAGTACTGAAATAGCCCAGTTTAATACAGTTCAGTTTAAGGAAAAGGGAAAAAAAACACATCAACAGAGTGATGACCTGATCCTTCTGAAAGAAGTATTCATGCTGTTTGAAGATCTGTTGATAACAAACCTCTGATTCTATACCTAGGGGAGTTGCCTAAAGCTTAAAGCTGCTATTGAATAGTCAACAAGTTCTTAAAAATGTATTATATCCAAATTGCTGCACACACTTCATCATGAACCTGTGGGTGAATATTTACTTCTTTTATGTCTGTGTACACCTGTTGCACCTGCTAGAGTTACACTGTTGCATTAGTTTGTATGGTACTGAGGGTCTTTACAGGACTTGTTCAAACATTTAATACAACCCAAGTCTATCTGACACACACAGACACACACACACACACATACACACACACACATATATATATATATATATATATATATATATATATATATATATATATAGCTTTGTTCACCAAAGTGTGAAGCTGAGCAAGACAGTAAGATGCGAAGATGATGCATGAGGTGTTTACTACTTTATGAGCAATAGTGTATGTGTGTGTGTGTGTGTGTGTGTGTGAGCGCGCGCTCACCTCCAGGGTGCGGATCTCGTGCTGGGTCAAGTCGTTGGACGCGGCGCACTTGGTCCGGAGTCCCTGTAAGTTGGAGATGGTGATGTCGATGATGTTCTGGAGGAGCTGGCACTGCTGAAGGGCTGATGTGTCGGAGCTGTTCCTCTCCACCTGTTCATCCCGAGTGCCCACCATGTTCCCTTCTTCACCATCCATTCCTCAGCATTGGCACTTGGTCTCTGGAAGGCTGCTGCCGCACCGCTGATTCGAATGTTACCGCGGACACATGTTTAAAAGCCCTACAGCGCTATCACGGGGCAACAGCCTCCAGCTAAACTACCCTCAGCATTAAACAGTCGGCTTGTGGGCTCAGTTAACGGCCATTAGACTCACATAAACCGAGCTGCTCTCAAAAGCCGTACTGTCAGTTTGTTCACTCTTCGGTTTTGCTCAGCGTCTCAGGTTTTTTTTTTTTTCCTTCTTCTTCTTTCCTCTCTTGTCAGACATTGGTAGCATCAGTGAGGCGCGGTGCATTGTGGGAAATGAAGTTCTTCTCACAGATAAGATTTGGGTGTGTAATCTAATACACAGGTGGTAGATTTTATAGTATATAAAGTGTTTATAGATAGATAGATAGATAGATAGATAGATAGATAGATAGATAGATAGATAGATGTGCATCCCAATAAATCTGAATTTTATTGAAAAGTTAATTTATTTCAATTTCACTAATTCTATTAAAAAAGTGAAACTCATATATTATATAGATTCATTACACACAGACTGATATACTTCAAGTGTTTCATTCTTTTAATTTTGTTGATTCCTGCATACAGCCAATAAAAAGACACATTTTTACCTTTGAGTGCTTCGGTTTCGTCCCACAGTCCAAAGACATGGAGATCCCCAACTGACATTTCCGTGTAAACTACCACAGTCATTAAAAATTTTTTTTTAATAAAATAGTAATCACCACTGGCCTCCGCAATCCCAAGTTGGAACAGAGGATGGATGGATGGATGGATCCAGACAACATACTGTCAGTCATTACTCTCCAGTCATATAGAGAGAACCATCAATAAAAACAGCCTAATTACTTAATACTAAAGTAAAGCTCTAGTGTCTGTGAAACCTGAGTTCAAAAGAAAATTTAATCAAATAAAATTTTTAAAAGGCCACAGACATCTTGAGATCTGTCTGTCAATCACACTAATGTCAAGAATGCATGTGTTTTGGGGACACAGCACAGAGAGGCTTTAACTGTTTTAATGGTTCATCCCTAAACATTTAGCATTAAAGTACTTCCAGAATCAACAATAATGGCTCATATACCGGGAGTGGGGAGGCAGAACCCCCTCATATCAGCCATTTAAAACACTAATCATGCATTAGTCAAGTCAAGGGGCTTTACTGTCATTTGAAACATATACTGTACATAGTGTTTCTCCAGTACCATCATGCTACATACTATGATCAAAAATAGGAACTGCAAGCACTCCTAGAGTTTTGTTGGAGGCAGGACTCACACTACCACATGCATGCGCCATGAAGGTTTTAATTATGAGTGAGGAACAAGAAGGAACATGACAGTTAGTAATTTTAGCAGTACCAGTTATAGTATGTGTCAATAATGATGAGGGTGCCAATCAATCACATGGCACACCCACACACACACTCATTCACTCATTGTCTATACTATTTTATCCTGAGTACAGGGTCGCAGGAGTCTGGAGCCTATCCTAGGACACTTAGGGCATGAGGACAGGGTGGCAATCCATCATTTACACAATACAGGCAATTTGAGGAAAGCCAATTATCCTAATCTGCATATCTTTGTCATGTGGGAGGAAACCAGAGTACCTGAATGAAACCAACCAAGCACAGGGGAAATATAGCAGTATAGACAGTGTGTGTGTGTGTGTGTGTGTGTGTGTGTGCCCTGTGATGGATTGGCACCCATCATTATTGACAAACCACTGATACTGGTAAAATCACTAACTGTCCTGTTCCTTCCCCCTTCCTGACTCATAATTAAGACATTGGGTTTGGGTTACCATGCATGTGCTAACCAATAAGCCACTGTGTCACCTACATGAAATACAGTTCAGTACACTCACTCACTCATCATCTATACTATGATATATACTATCATATACTATACTATACTATCTATAATCCTGTATTCAGCGTCAGGGGGCCCTGGAGCCTATCCCAGGAGACTTAGGGCACATGACAGGGTACACCCTGGACAGGGTGCCAATCCATTGCAGGGCACAGACACACACACATTCACTCACTCATTCACACTGTACAGGCAATTTGGGAACGCCAATTAGCCTAACCTGCATGTCTTTGGACTGTGGGAGGAAACCGGAGAACCCAAAGGAAACCCACCAAGCACGGGGAGAACATGCAAACTCCATGCACACAGAGACGGGAATCGAGCCTGGATCGAACCTGGACCCTGGCGGTGCAAGGCGACGGTGCTAACCACTACACCACCGTGCCGCCCAGTTCAGTACAAAGAAAAATAATAATGGATAAATAAAATCTATAAAAAAATTAATAAAAAAATATCTTTTTTTTTTTTTTTTGCTGGAAAATGTTCAATATATGTTCAAAATGTTACCCCAAACTTATCATTCACTAAAGCCTAGAAAGCTTCAATCTATACCCCTGGGAGAAGCCCTGAAAAGTGTTGTGTTGAACTCTGCATTACGCCACCGGAGAGAGTTTCCAGTAGAACCCCTTTAGAATGTTTGCCAAAAAACTGTGTGAGCTTGGTGTGTACAATTTTGAGTACATTGTAAGAATTTTGGAAAGAAAATAATAAGGGGAAAAAATCCCTGATGTGCCATCAAGTGAGAAGTAATTTTAAAAACTTGCCATTTAATTGATTGTGGTTTATGAACATCCGTTGTGATCAGCTCTTGAATATCTTTCATATCTTACTGGCAATTTTGTCAATCGCTCTCTCTCTCTCTTTCTCTTTCTCTCTCTCCCCCATTGACTCACACTTTTCCCATGATGTCATCAGTGCTGCCATTCAAGCATCAAGAGAGCAAATGCTCAGTATTGTGTGTGTGTGTGTGTGTGTGTGTGTGTGTGTGTTTTTGTGTGTGTGTGCGTGTGTGTGTGTGTGTGTGTGTGTGTGTGTGTGTGTATGTATGTGATGGTGTGAATATATGTTTAGAGGTACTGTTTTCTTCGCACTTCTAAACACAATAGCAGTATTTCACATGTTCCACACCCCTGATGACCTGGCTGCTCATCATAAGTATTGTTATTTGTTGAAATGTTCCATGTGTCAATAATTTCAAAGGTTTCTTTATATGAGTCAGGATCAATGCAGGTTTGTGAGGGAGAATTACATTATAGTAGGTCATAATGGACAGTTTGCAGAGACGTGTTAGTGTAGGAAGAAGCATGACGCAGTTGAGCTCTTGCATGAGAGCCAGGCTTGCTGTAGCAGGCTCATCACCTTTCCCATGGGAGCATCATCCTTGCTGATACTGCATCCGTAGCAGCGCAAACGACTGGCTTTGTCCTATAGATACTGTAAAAGCAGTCAGAGGGAACATTTCCCTCTTTAATGTTATATTTTTCAGTATAAATTGTGGTCATTTCTAAAGCATGATTGCCATATAATTAAATATGTCTGACTCAGTGGCAGTGACTGTCAGCTTGATTGCTTTAGGCAAGTTAGATCTACACACCCAAGCCAGCCTGACAGGACTATGATGGTGCCCTGAAGCATAGTGGCAAGCTTAGTTAGCGAGAGAATTAAAAGCATGTCCAATCCCATCTGAAAAGGAAAAATCCACCCTGAATATTTTGCGTATGAGTATTTATATTCTTCAGTTGTGCAACAGAGTTTTTACTTACAGATTCAAATGAACATTCTGAAATCAAAATTAAATTATTATTATTTCTACTTTATTACATTACCACCAACATGATATGACCTTCAGCTGATAGTAATCCAGTGGTTTGTTCAGTACACTCACCTCCTTATATGTACACTCTGCTCAAACAGATCAGGTTCCAGAGCTTCAAGTTCCATACTAATATCACCATCAGCACTATCATGCTCTGCCTTAAGTGCTCGGTATATCTGAACTGCTTTCTACGACTTGGAATTAAGAATTTGCTCTCTCATTCACTTTAATGTTGGATTTCTGATTACTAAGACACATAAGAACATCACAGAAAAATGGGAAATGAGAAAAAAGTTCTAACATGCAAATGCAGCAGAAATACAACATTGATAAAAAAGAAAGAAAGAAAGAAAGAAAATCTGCTCCAGAATCACTAAGCACATTACAAACGGCACATACAAATGGAGAGTTCCTTTTATTTATCTGAGACTTTACTCTAAAATAGGCATATGTTCAACTTATTTATTTATGCTTAATGTGCAGCACTACAGGTGAAATCAGGCATATTTAAGGATATATATATATATATATATATATATATATATATATATATATATATATATAGACATATGTATATAGACATTATATTTATATAGACATACTTATTTAAGTAATTTCCAAGTTCTTTACTTTAAGTTCTAAAGTTATTCCGGAGCAACTTCTGGTTATTATCCAAACACAATGTCTTTAGTTTAATATTTATATATATATTTAAAAAAAATGTTTTACTCATAAGTTAAAAGCAAACAGCAGTTATGCTCGTGCTCATGCTGATAACTATGTGTGAAAGTGGCGCCACCTGCTGGACAGTACAAAACAAACAAACACACGCCACACAAACACACACACACACACACAGTACGTACTGTATACGCACATTGTAACGACTAACTGAGGTCCGAAACAATGTATTATTTGACAGATTTTGCGTATTAATTTATATATTATATTCTCAAATAATTATATTTATTCTAATTTGTGTAAAAATGTCTTCAATTAAAAAAATATCATTGAATTTAAAGATTTTTTTTTTTACTCATTTGGTACTTGCAATGTCAAATAAATAGCTTAAATCTTCCTTTTTTTCTCACATATTTTGTCCTGACACAATGATTTCAGTGTATCATGACAGAGAGAGATGAAAGAGATCTCAGAGAGATGAGAGAGTATGTCATCAGAACAGGAAAGGTTTTCCATAGTAAGTTAGAAAACAGGAAGTGTGGACAATTGTAGGAAACTCATGAAAAACCAAGAATTGCAGATTTTGATTTCCATATTTATGTTACAGAATGTATAGCCTAATAAAAATATAATTATGGAGAATATTCAGCTAAATGGCATTATTACATTTAGTCACGCACACCATGAAAATATTTAAAAGCATCATAATTTACCTAATGCTTAGGCAGGCTGCTTATTAATCATTCATAACCTGACACTCAGATATTCTGATAGTCAGATATTCCGGAACGTTCTACTTCATTATGCGGCCTGCTCTTCAGATCTCCTACCCTTGAGGCTTATGACAATCTTTCAGCTGATAAACTGCTATTCAAATTGCAACATACCTTTTTATGAGTACTTTCAACACAATTACTTTCAACACATTAATTATAATTAATGTAATGCAATATTTGATGAATTTATTAACTGGTGTCGAAAATTTGAACATTGCCTATAAATTTTTTTTATAGATGATGTTGACATTAACAGATACTAAAAGTAAGTGAGTAGGAAAGGAGGATCTTTACTGACATTGAAAAATAACATTAAACAAGACATTGGTGTAAAACAGTGTTACGCAGTAGGTACTCAAACTCTCTGTGCTTGTTTTATCCGACATGATCTCTGTTACCTGAACACAGTAGCTGAATACTAATATTTTACATCAAATTAGTCAGGCATGTTATTTAAGGTATGTAAGGTATGTAAAAGCGTCCAACAATTTTCTACCAGTGACAAAAACCACCTTGCTGGAGGCCTACATTACCCAGGGTGGGTTCCGGCCACGGGTCTGCGTGCATCAAATTTGCATGTTCTCCTTCTGCTTGGTGGGTTTCCTTCCACAGTCCAAAGACATTCAGGTTTGGCTAATTAGCATTCCCAAATGAGCATGAATGTGTGCCCTGCGATGAACTGGGGCACCATCCAGGGTGAGGTCCCACGTCATGATCCATCATGACCCATCAAGTCTCCTGTGATAGGCTCCAGGCCGCCCCCCATGACCCGGCGACAAGTGAGTGAGTGAGTGAGATGTAAAATCTAAAACGATCTAAAACGAGCAAAGCAAATAGAACAGGGTTAACAAAACTTTCCACGCTCGTGATTATCAGTGTTGACATCAAGAAATTTGGCACCGTCCCACTTCTTCTTTTAGGGAGAACAATGCATATACTTTAGTAACATAAAGTTAATGTTTTGCTTATTACACCAGCTGATACTGTTGTTAGTACCGAAACGTGTTTATGTCGCTCTTTATAGCGCATGAGCAGTTTTTAAAATCTTTAACCTAACCGCATTGAATGCAGGTAAATAATAAACCAGATGGAATCACATGACAGCAGACTGGGGAAATAAATGCATCAGGAGAACTTTAACGCCTCAGCTTTGCAGCAGAGCAGACCTTGCGGCGGAGTTTGAGTTATGAAACAAGTGACGCTTACACATGAACTGGTGAGAGGTTTTGTATCCGATATCCTCATCTGGGCCTCTCTGGAAAGCAACTCAGCTGTGGAATTTCTCAATGCTGCTTATGCATGCTCACGGAAAACTGGATGAGTTTCCCACTGTCCAGAATGTGCTACAAAAATACTGCAACACTCTGCAATCTATTCTGCAGTATACCATATCAGCAATGCTCTAATTTTTACATGGACATTGATTACCTTTACAGACCTGTTAACAACAAAGCAGAGAGCTGTGCAGCATTTCTCGGTCATTACAAGCTTTCTGAACTCTCAGCAATTTCCAGCACAATCTTACGATTCTTCTGTATTAGATTATCAACTTTTCTTTGTACTTTATTGTAGATTAGTATTTATAAATTAAGCTTTTCATTAGTGATCAGAAGTAAACCCACGTAAGTGACCAATCTTTCCAACTACTATAGTAAATGTAAAATACTATGACAATATTAAGCATCAGCACTGTATACATATAATACCACATAACCAGACACCTTTATTTGAAAACAAGCCTTTATCTGAACTACAATACAAAAACACACAAACATCATACAAATCCAAAAACGTACATCCTTATAACTACTCCGGTTGCTTTTGTTGTGCACAACAATATTGGACATTTCTGCAAATGTTGAATAGAGGGCAATGTATTAGACAAATGCACTACATCATGCAATCATAGCTGAAACTACATATGATTTAATCAGGGTGCTGTGCAGTTATTCCATACATACATACATAGATTTCAACAGAAGCCTTAAGCACAAAACAGGCAAGCGTATATACGATTTTCAAGTTTTAGCCAGAAATAGATGAGGAGAGAGGAACAACAACAAAAATAATACTGAGTGCCATAAATACATTTAAGAACCCCAGGGGATCTTTGGCATTGGCTTATGCGATTAAAACAAATACAGTTTATTGCTTAGATACTTTGCGCATTAATAGAAAAAGTGACAAATTGTCTAAAATACAACTCCTCATACATTGAGCATATGCCACTCTCTGCTTCTCCTCAATCATCTACCAGCTAGAACATACAGGATTCTACATCACAACCAACATTTACACCACTAACTGTTCAGCTGCATGTGAATACTGAGCCATCATCAGACATTACTTGAGCTAAGCAAGGAGGTAGATCTACTAAAATAGCAGAAGCCCGGCAGCGGGCCAAATATGGGGTGACATTTAAGTGTGCTTTTGGATGACCAATGTGCACCATGTACATCATATATAAATACAAGTAGTCTGCCCTAACCATTAAAGAAGTGTCTTTCTGGAGAAGAAGGAATGTTAGTGCTTTTGATGGTAAATACCAGATAACCTCCTCTCCTGTCGTACAACCATATCAGCCACAGTCTCTGGAGTTTTCACAGCATGAGCATTATACATATAAAACAAACAAAAGCATCTTACATTCTTGGATTCAGTAGGGGAAATAAAGGGGGGGGGGGGGGGGGGGTGAAGAAAAAATACCACCATAGAAAACAAACTTGGATATTATATACACATTTACACATGCACAAACAACTTCTCTTTACAAATGTCTGTACAGATATAAAATATACAATTGGAATCCATCACGACATTGTCGGGGATATGAAGGGTAATAGAATGGTTGTTGTTACTGAGGCAGCGTCTGGGTGTGGACGTACAGCACTGGAGATTTCTGCTGTTATCGAGGCACACTAAAGGAAGGCACTGCCTAGATCCCTGATCTCCTAAAGTCTCCTTGGACTCTCTCATACACACATCACTATTCATGTACAAATATTCTTTCATTTTACCACTAACTTCTTTATATTCTTCCCCGACTTATTCTTTACGAACTTATACTTCAGACAGAACACCACCAAGTCAGCCAATATTCATTAATATCTGTTAGAAAGAGGACATTACAACAGCTCTCATTCTTGAACGTTGCACCATAGGTTTTTGCACAAGAAGCTGTGCCGGAGGTGTGGAAAAAGGAAGAAAATGACACTGATAAAGCTGACTAAAGGCCACTAGCTGATATGGGTGAGAGAGCAACTAAGGGATTTGGACAAGAGGAAATGTGCGAGCAGCTTTAGAACACTGGAAAAATTATTTTGAAAAAGTGATGTCATTAAAAACAGCTTGGGGCTCATTAACAAAGAATCCACTGCATTTCACCTCCACCTTTGTGTTTTCCCCCCCATTATCAGAGTCCCAAAAGTCCAATAGCCCCTCACCCGCGAATATCCTTTCCAAAGTGTGCTAAGGACCTAGAAACTCCTATAGGCCAGGTAGTCTTGCATGCATTGAGGGATAGACAGTGCGTAGACTTGCTGTGTGGACAGCACTCTTCTCAGTGCCATGCGACACAAGTGCTGCAGGCTGGCGACGCTGCGCGGACATTCCCAGAAACTAACACTGCCATCACGTGAGCTAAAAAACAAAACAAAAATGAAGATTCAGCCTTTCTGTAATATTTTAATCACAATCAACAGCTCTTTTCTGTAATTTCAGCTTTATTGGGCAACATTACAAAACTGAATTTTTAAAACACAGTGAAGACAAAAGCAGTCAAGCAAACACTATTTCTCCTGAAAATAGCCTGAAGGTGAGGAGTGTCAAGCTATGTACACAAACCAGTGTATGACATTTAGGCTGCTAAACCAGTCCAACACTCAAATGTTGATGTTTTTCCATCAAGATCTAGTTGCAGTCAGCACACACTGCATTAAAAACTCACCCAGCAGCTAAAACACCCCCATCTGTGGAGAAGGCACAGCAGAGGCCATTAGTGAAGGAGGCGATGGCCTGGGGAGATTTCTCATCGATGCTCCAAAAACGTACCAACCTGACCACAGGACACAGCAAGCCAGTGTGAGAGTCTGAATAAAATCTACATCTTTATCACTCAGGTTATCACAGCACTGCTGACCAGAGATCAACAGATTACTAGAGGAGAAGCACTTTCGACATTTTAGAACAAGCTTTATGCCTGAACATGGTGTGATCCCATTTAATTCTGCTTGTCATTTTTCCTTTATCTACACACTTTAGTAACAACAAGAAAAAAAAAAATCTACAGTTTTCAATTCAGAGAGACATGCTGTAAAGAAAATTTTAAACAAACACATCTAGTATGAGTCACACTGGACCACACCCCTCAGCAACCGCTCCTCTTCGGGCAGCCAATAAAAAAGCTGAGGCAGAAGGCGGGGAAGTGGAATCTGGACACCTCTCAATGATTAATAGCAGTCATGTGAGAAGCATGGGATCTCTCAAGGGAGAGGCCCAACACACACACACCTCCCCTTAACTTCAAAGTTTTACAAGGCATTATTTTCAAAAGATTTTAGTGCTTTTATAAGATAACCGTTATTACATATTTACCTGTCATCTGTGATGCTGGCAATATGACGGCCATCGTGACAAAAGGCCACAGAACGAACCCAACGGTCATTTGCGCCCCCTGCGAATATGGGAGAAGGAGGAGGGAAGAGGTGCCTGCAATGGAAAACAAAGACAAACATGAGCAGCCATTATAGGCAGAGATGGAGAAAAAATTCTAATGGAAGAAAAAGAACAACACTTACCCCAACTCCAGCAGTATAGTGGCTGTGTGAGGATCCCACACTATGACGCGAGTGTCATAGGAGGCTGTGGCCAGCAAGGCTCCGTCAGGAGAGAACTCGCAGGACACCACATCATTATGGTGGCCCTCCAGCTTACGAATCAATGTGTACTTATCCATGTCCCACAGGAACACCTGTAAGGTAAGACAGAAATTGGTTATAGCCTGGCATCCCTGCAATGCTGAACATTTACACAGTTCATGTTTTAGATAATAATCCCACAATTAATGTCAAATTAAAACAAGATATGCTCAGTGTCATTTCTAACATTACACAGTACAATGAACAAAAAAGAAAAAGTTAGCACATGCCATTCAAACAGCAAGGCGTTATTAACATCACTGGACAAGACTAAATATCTACAATTTTAACTGTTAGACCGTATGTAATACTGAGGTATAACTAATGTAAAGATATTTTATATATTATATTAAAGAGAGAAATATGAAATTTCTCATAAAAACTTCTTTCATCTTATCTTGAATAGTAACAGTACTAGTCATGTTACAAAATATTTCAGTTGAATTACCTTACTCAAAACTTTTAAATACAGTAACTAAAGAAAATGGTAAAAGAAATATACAAACAAGTAGTAACTTAAGGTAACATAATGTTACTCCACTGGTATCCCCTTTCAGAGTTTTAGTTCACTTGAGTTTACAATAGGCTCGCACCGGGCCGGCGGAGGCCTACGAGGAGAGAGAGATACTGCAAGAGAAGAGAACATTTGATGGCCAAAAGATTGACGCTTTTGGCAAAAAACATAAAGCAGCATATAGCATGATCATTGCAAACTCGTTACATCAACATTTGCCTTCTCTACAGATAGCTTTGCTCCAGAACAATATCCATCCCCTCCACCCCCCCCCCCCCAATTAGAAATGAATGTATTTAGGATGAGATGTAATCAGTATTCTATTAGTTGAGGTTTAATTTTGAAGGAATTACTCTTGAGCAAAACTGAATCCAAACTATAGCTGAGAAAGTGGAGTTAGTGCGAGTTACTCAAACAGTACACACATCTTTCCTCCATAAATTTTCCACCCTGTCTTAGACAGCAATATGAGATGAAAGGGCTCCAGTGTCTAAGACCAAGGGCCTGCTTTTGAAATCTGGGAGAGTCAGAGATTGACGTTTTTAGCTGGAACAGCCAAAACTGTATTGAGCTTTAGCAGTGTGGTCCGTCTGGTGGCAAAGGAGTTTCTGGCTCCAAGCATGTTACAACATAGAACAAGTCTCTAAAAAGCACATCTGCTGCCAGTATGGTCGGGTAAGCTGACAGCAGCATGAAGTCAAAATACACTACATGAAAAGAATCTTCCTGCTTCAAATTTTGTTTTAATTCAAAACAACATTTGCAAGGAGCTTTACAAGCAATTATATCAGTATGCAACTGGTGTGACGCTGAACAACAAGGACCATTTGGAGACAACTGACAACTTCTTTTTAAGGTGCTGATATTCTCCACATCTGGATTAATACCAAATACATCCCACAAGGGGAGAAATCAAAGAGCAGACTGCCCATCAAGACACTCTGAGCCCTTTCATTCTTCACAGATGCAGACAAAATGCTATGACCTGCGAAAGTAACTAATACAATAGGGGCCAAGTTTGAATTCCCAAAGCTCACGAGCAAAGGACTGGATTGACCCACAAATCAGAAGAACAAGGCACTAATGTGTGGCTGTTAATGATGATTTAAGCTCTACTGTCCAGAACCTTACACAGGAGAATCTGCTCAGTCTGACAGAAGGAATTAAAAGGGGGACACATGAGGGTATCGGACATACTACAAATAAACGAACTAAATATGTAGTTTGGTAGAAAGAATAGTATTTCGGGGAAGGGAATTTCTACCATAAAAACCATTTTTGGATGAACTGAAGAACACAAAGGGAGCATTAACTGCAGATGTAGACAGACATGGAGCAACACCTACGTACAGGAAGCCCCTGTAGCCAGGAGCATGGAGGCCCCTGGGGCGTGGGCACGGGCACATGAGCGTCCAGCAGGGGGCGCGATGGCAGCCGTGCCCCGCATACTTCCCCTCATTACCACTCACACACAGAGCTCTGCCTCCACCTGGGACAGGGAAAGCAAGACACTTATAGACACACACACACGCACACACAACCGTATGGTACAACGACTGCAGTCTGCTGATGGGAAGTGAGCTAGCCTAGCGCTCAAAAGCCAGAAGCATTTGAGGTGTTGCAACCAGCGCAAGTAATGTTTTCAGCTGGCATTTATTTATGAATAATCAATGTTGTAAGGGCTCATCAGGCCAGGCCCATTAGTACAGTCGATAACTAGTAAAATTTCAACTGAAGAGAGAACAATTGACTAGCACACCATTTAGTTTTACGAAAATGGAGAACAACCCCTCCATAAAGAGTTTTTTTTTTCTTTCTTTCGTTTTTAAAGTACAAAAAAATGGACACTAGGCCCATACATGTTCAATATACACAATGTCAGTCACACAAAAGGCAAACAGGGGGAGGGGGGGGGGGGGGGGCATAAAATGTAAAACTACAGGCATGGCTGTAAGAGCAGATCATGACACCGAGCATTTTGTGCAGATTGGCTTTAAAATTTGTCAATCAACTAGTAACAGGCAGTAATACTCAAAACATGCATCCCGTCAGAAAGTTAGAATGGATCTTGAAGTACATACCGCTTTGCCAGCACCAACAGAGCACAGCACTGAGGAGTCTGGGGAGAAGGCACTGCAGTACACCCAGTTTTGATGTCCGCGCAACACTTTCATCATGTTACCTGTAATAGCAAAGGCACAAAAAATGCATCAAGAGCTGTGACATGACAGGGTGCGTATACTGTACTGGAAAATTAGTATTAATGGATTCCCTGTACTTTAAAAGCAACAAGATTCTGAGAAAGAAAAAAGTTCACTATGCTCAATTAAAATGCTAATAGGAACATTGGCTTCTATGCTGTTTGACAAGTCTAATCTTGTTCCATGTTCTTCATAAACAGCACAAGCGGAACAGAGCATAGAAAATATGGTGCATATTATATCTTTGTGAGAGTTTTTTTTAATTTTTTTTTTTACTGGTAATAACCGGAATGCCTAGTCGAGGCATAAACTATTTACAAAAACAGATGACGCCCTTTTCAAGATACAAAGTCTCCCAAGGACTTCCAGAAATACTACATGGATCACTTTTTTTTTTTTTTTTTAGATGAACATATCTTCTCACCATCGTCTTTGAGGTCCCAAACACGCAAAGTCTTGTCTCTGGAAGCAGACACCAATACTAGACTGCCATCTGGAGCGAACGTAAGGTCCCGCACAATGTCTGTGTGATCCATCAAATTCAGCAAAAGTTTTCCTGTCCAGGGGAAACAAGTAGCCATTAGAACTAAAAAAAAATTTGATGAAAAGACAAAGATAACTGTTGCCACTCTTAGACAAGCATTATTTACTGTACAAAGTCCACATCGATTGATTCCTCCTACAGAGAAGACTTTACATTGACACTTTCAGCACATGGAATTTGGAGGGGGAGGGGACTACAGCACAGAACCCTGCTTTAAGAACAATAAGAAAATGTAAGCACTGTTAGTGGAGATTATTGCTGTAACCGATCCTTCTCACAGACTGATCTACACCTATCATTAGGTGGAGAATGCTTCTGTTGACACACCTAAGCCAATTTTCATGGTATTAAAAGTCAATAGCCTTGGGGGATATGAATACAGGTCCTAAATCCTGTCAGGCTAATATACATTTAAAGTACTACAATTTGGCTTAACTAATACTTATGTACTTCCTGACAATCACAATAAGCATCGGTATCAGAATAAAAGTAAAATAATCACAATTAGTTCTTGTACAATGAAAACATGATGTGCATAAAAACAACGAGAGCCTGAGATAAGTGTAAATAATAGCAAGTGAATCTTTAGGGCAGTGCCTCTCTGGCAAGATAAAATGAGGACGTGGAGTCGGTTACGGCAATAACAGGCAGTCACTCAGATATACCCGCCCTAACCAATAGCAGGACAGGTGCTGGGTCCTCCTTCCCATCTTACTTTCCAACTACCAATAAAAACACTGTTAAACTGACAGGCAATTAATCACTACCTTGGAAAACATTCCATTTCTGTGAGCCATCACCTTACTTTGTACCCACACACACTGGAGCCTGTTGAGCAATTGTATTTAAAAAAATGCCACGTATAACAGAAACCAAACAGCGTCTGAGGTGTAAGCTATAGGCTACAAGAACTTGGTCAAATCTCGTCATAAAAAGCTCTTGCTTTTCACTGAAGATAAATGCAGGAACTGTGGATCAGTCAGGGAGATTACAATTACCTCACTTCACATCTGCTGAACAGGGCTGGGGCAATGCTATGAACATTTTAGAAAAGCGGGCATTGTGGAAAAAGTCTCACCTGTGTACACGTCCCATATCTTGATGCGGCCGTTGTTGAGACCGGTAGCCAGCAGCAGCTGGTCTTGGCCGAATTTAAAGCGGTGCCACTCAATATTCACACAACGGCTTGGTTTTTCAGGAACAGAGGAACCAAATGCCAGCCCCCAAACGATGTCGCCACAGTCGATGGCATGCTCTCGGGGTTCCCCAGGGACCAGAGCGCTGTCGCTACCTTGCCGGGACAAACGCCTAGGTCCTGAGCCATTTAGCCACTCCTCCTTCCTCACAGAGCTAAAACAGAGAGTTAAGAATAAGACCACAAAGTATTAAGAATAAAGAATCCTTGGTATGGTAATCCATCGTGTGCCTTACTTGGGAGTGGGGGGGAAACAAGTTAAAGTTAATTAAGGGAAGCTATGAACACACTTGATAATCAGTTAAAATGCACTAGAATAGTGATTCCCAACCCTTATAGCTTATTGTAGAGATCATAAATTTCCTTAATTCTACAAATCTTTGCTGGCTGCAAAGGCATTTGGCTCACTTTCTTTAGCTTTGGAATAACAGAGCTGTTTAGCAGTTGCACCAGACAAGCACATTGAACATTAGAGTGCTCTTCTCTAAATGCACAAATTAACTTTTTAATTATCACAGCCCAAACAAGAAACTGTTTTTTCTCAGACTAGTTCACAAATATTCCAAGGACCTATTGTGCTGATTGTGCATACAGTAGAGAAAAACAGGTCATAACAACATGTGTTTGATAGCCAGTAACAAAACAAGAGCTTCTTTACCTCCCCCCACCACCCCAAAAAAAGCATTTGTGATTCATTAAAATTTACCATAAAACCAATTGTCGTACTTTTCCCTTGTCATGTTTTGCTTTGTGCTAATAACTTTTAATTACTTAAACTTTTAATTTAATTAATTACTTAATGTCAATCCTCACAAAAAATTTACTAAAACTCATTACTCGTTAATGCTGTTTTAAGTAAAACTGCAACCCACACACCATCTGCTGGCATTCGCGAGGTTAATTCCAAACATTGACCACCTTCCACTCAAATTTGGGGGCCAACGTGTACGGAGCCAAAGCAAAAAATTCAAAACAGCACCTAGTACTCTTTAAACCAAAACGTCTACAACAGAAAAGTGAAACAAAGGGAGCTTTCGGAGGGATGATTCTTGCAAGAGTACATGTCCTACTGTTCTCACAGGATGCACAGGCCATAATGTTTACCTGCCTCTGGGCAATGTTACAAGCAGATTTAGATTAAACAAGGCTTTTGATACAGAAGCCACTGTGTCACTAAATGATACATCTACAATATAGTTCATATTGTCACTATCTGTAAGTATGCAAAGAGGACAAAAATATTACTTACAAGTTGCTCATGCATTTTGACCAGGGGACAAGGCGTACAATGCGGTGTCCTTGAGACCATGCAAAATAGGAGCCAGCAGGAGCAAAAGCCACAGTCCATGTCTCCCGTCCAGACTTCTGATCGAAGGGAGCGGCAGGAGCTAAAAGTTCCCCAATGAACTTAGCTTTAGCTAGAAAGAGAGACAAATAACATTAAGGTGAAAATCCTAATCATGGCTCTGGAAATAAATCCGGCATCTTGTAGTCAAGGGGAAGAATGCCCCAAGCCAAGAAAAGCTTTGAGGGTTTTAATCACTAAAAAAAGTACTCTTTCTCCAAAATACAATATTTAAATAAAAACAAATTTCATTCTGTTTCCCCATGACAACCAGTAAATGTATGGTAATGATTGCATCCTGGAGTTTACAGAATGCAACCATTTAAAACTGGCCATGTGGAGAGATTTGTAATTAAGGAACAGGCAGCAACAGCTAAATAAATGTTAATATACATCAGATATAAAAAAGTAACACATCGTTTATTAAGGTTAATCATTATCGCACGGCTTCCGGTGTGGGATAAACACTGCTGTGAGTCATCATGCTCCAACCCCAAGCCATACAAACACACCAGCAGTCAAGAAAGGCTTTTAAACTTGTATGATTCGAAGAATAGCACAAAAAATGTTAATGTTACATTATAGCAGTTTAAAATGATAAATTTTGTTTCACATGAACGCATCTTTTTAGTTAACTACATACTGAAAGATAATAGGCGCTGGGGTAAAAAAAAAAAAAAAAACCCATGAGAATGTTAGAAGGTCTACGTTAAAAGGTTACAACATTAAAGACAGACAAGAGTTAGTCTTCACCAGTGAGGAGTTAACTAACCCTCCCCTTCCCCCATACATTCTACATCAAAAAAGGTTAAAAATGCACATATATGGCAAAGGCTCAGTTTCACACACTCACCTATTTCATTTTCGTTGACAAAATCTGGGAAGCTTGCCATCTAAATAGTAACAAGAA
Source organism: Clarias fuscus (assembly GCA_030347435.1). Lineage (NCBI taxonomy): Eukaryota > Metazoa > Chordata > Actinopteri > Siluriformes > Clariidae > Clarias > Clarias fuscus. The sequence continues at coordinate 16,430,357 of CM059218.1, forward strand.
TCTAAATCTAAACAACGCCTCTGAGATTAGCGGGATAGATCGTGTGGTGAGAGACGGCTGATGAAATCCTCTGAGTGAGAGCTGAGCTCAAGACTAAACACCTATCGCACAAACACTCAACACGTCACCTCTACATCCACGTGATACTAATAGTTTTTAAGACTCACTACGGCGCAAACACGAGAGTTAACAACGAATTAAAAGCAAAGTGAATCCCCGAAAACAAGTCGCAATCGTATTTTCGTTCTAGCACTTTCCTCACTCCGAGCAATGTGACAAGCCTACGCGTATACACACTGTATTATAATGGCCGCTCCATCAGAGGGGGCGGTTACTATAGCGAACGTCAGCACGCTCTGACGTCACTATTCCCTGACCGAGAGAGAGAGATAAATGTATCGATCTTGTGATTGGTCTGAGGAATGTGGATAAACGCACGTATTGCGTGTGTGCGCGCGCTGTTTCTACATTGTTTACAGGAATTTGTTTTTCCTGCTGGAACACTGTTCAACTAGTATAAAATTCTTCATTTTAATTGTTGTTAAAAATAATTGTCTGCCCTGGTGTTGCAAAGCAAAAAAAAAAAAATATTGCCCCTGTTCAATACGTCGAATTAATAAATTACAACAAACCTTCAAAACTGCGCTCCACGTAGGATAAACAGGAACTGTAGAAGTTTTAATTCAAACACAACGGCTACCTATCAATACTGCCATGCGTACGTCTTAGTTATGTTTCTGTGCTCTTCCAGAACTTTCCAGCGTTTACCCCGCCCCCTCTCCATTTTTTTTTTTTCATTTAAAATCATGAAGTCTATACAAACCAGTAAGTCTAACTGGATTGTGCAAGTATTATTAAGACAATATACATTTACAAAGATAAAGAATATGTTTTAAAACTTACATAAATAAAGAATTATCGCAGTACAGGTAGCAAAACTTATGAATTGACATACCATAATAAAGTTTTAAGAGTACACATGCCAGAGAATTGTTTGATTTAGAAATCCCATAAACTCAGGGATTTGAGGATGTGTAAAAGATATTTATCTGTTGAATCAATTTTATAAAAAAAAATGTTTAAGCGTTATAAACTAATACTGTAAACATTTCCAAAAGATAATGTTCCGTATCTTGCCGGAACCTATCCAGAAATTTCTAGTAAACTAAAACCAAGTGCCCCCTACTGGCTGAAAGACAATGTACGGTACTAGCTAAAGACTTCTGAAGTACAGTACTGTAGTGTGTGTGTACAGAACAAACATACACATACACAAAGGGTCCCAAAAAAATTTATACACACTTAAACATGAAAAATACATGCACCAAAAAAAAAAATCACGGTCACACGGTCATAGCTTCAATGATGGTGTGCCTACTTACATCTTTAGAGGACACATTGCTGCCGTAATTCAATTCGAGTTTTATATATAGATAAATAAAATATGCCCATCATTGACAGGAAAAGAGTTTGTAGAAAAGTCTAAAATGTTAAAGCAAAGATTAATGTGATCAGCTTGAATGTAATCAGTGATAATATTATTTCAGGTTGCAGCCCACGTACGTCTGCCTCTTTCTGTACTGCAGGACTCTCTGCTAATTTATTAATACAAAGACATAAAAATGTTGTATCGTTAAATATTTTATGCCTTGTATACAGTAAGTTGTTTTTCTTTCGCCATCAGCCCAATACACCCCCTTTTCGGTAATTGGTGAGTGAATGAACAAATGGCAAGTGAAATAGTAGATCGGATGAAGATCAGGTTTTGTCTCACAACAACTTCAGCATGATAAAATTCACTTATACCACTTCAGCACTGTTATTTCAATTGTGAAAATATTTAGTTTTTCGAATTAATATCTATTGGTGAAGGTGTTTGTTTACATTGAGCAATCAGAATAGTCAGTCCAGCACCTAATTGTACTTAACATTGTTTTTACTGACCATTTAGATGTTTTCATTATGGCACAGGTTAAACTTCAGGCAGATATCTGAGCACACAGTACTGCCAAAGTTTCATTAAATCTGACCAGCGGTCGATTTAGTGTGATGCAGTTTTGTGTGATGCTTTGACAAACATACACACATATGGACATACAGACAGAAATTTTACTGAGACTGGTTTTGGATCCTCCAATGTATGAAATGTGAAGATATAACTGAAAGAGCAAGTTCCGACCAGTGTACAGGCTAAACCTTTCTTTTATTTTGAGATTATACACCCTTGACCATCACACCCACATGTTAATCTTTCCCAGACTGATGCCTTTGAAATAACGACACTACAGGACAACATATGATCATTTTATTCCTTTTAAATAACTAATAAACGCAACAGGACTGTAAGAAAAGTGGAGACAATGATGAGAGTATGATCAGATACAGAACCATTACAATAATTAATGGGGCAAATACAGTCAGTCATAGAAATAAAGATAGTATCTCCCATAATAATAATAATAACTATGTTACATGTTCAATTTACTAACCTAGTTAAACATTAAGAAAATATTCCATCCAATCTCATCGAAATTAAACACGGTACTACACAACTTTAACCACCCTTCAAAGTAAATTAAGCCTAACTTCACTCTTTATGAAGACCAAAGGTAACCTTGGTGAGATTTTCATAAAATCATCATACCAAAGAACATCTCTGAGGACAAATGAACTATTAAATACTGACATTTAAAAAAAAAAATCTTTTGGTTAACAGTTTTTATTGCATTATGAAGCATATCTCACTGTGCTACATTAGGCTTTGTATCTCCTGTTTTTACTATTAATTTGTATGCTTTCAAGCTGTGCTTGTACCAAAATGATTAAATGAGAGAAAGTTCCCTGAGAGATTAAATGTGTTACTATGAACAGATCATATGGGGTATGAACTGAAATTATGTGAATTTATGGTCACACAGTGAGGAATAAAAGTATAATGCTACGGAGTTTAAAAAAAAGGGTGGTCTGAATTGAAAATGCCAGACGTCTGAAATATTTAAACACCGTTTTAAAGAAATATTTATAACTGAAGTATGCCTAACCAAACAACAATAATAAACAATAAATGTTTATAATTTAATATTTCCCTTTTTAAAAATAAGTAAAAGAGAAATATATATTTCATGAGTTTCCCAAATTAGATTTGCGTGTTTGTCATCTCATATTCAATGAACAAAACCTGGGCGTGTAAAGAACAATTAAAATGCTGGCCTGTCCTGGCCCTCCAATGGCTGGAGATGAAGAAACCTGCTATCTAGATCCAATAATAATAATACAACGCAAATGTTCAAGCAGTGTTTAGAAAAATGTTCTTTGCTTAAAAACCCAAGAGATACATTTTGTTACATTTACTAAGAATCCATTGCATAATAGCAAAATTTATTGTATTCCTGCAATGTTACTCATAGAATCTCACTAAAAAAGCATCATGTAAAATGCAAAATAATTGTAGAAATTCACATTCTATTCTTCACACTGCTTGAAACACTTACTCTTTCGCTCACTCACTCTCGACAATGCTTATCATGTACAGGGTCGTCGGAGGCCTGCAGCCTATTCCAGGGGACTCAAGTGGGGTACAGCCTGGACAGTGTGCCAATCCATCGCAGGGCAAAGCATGCACACACTCACATACTATGGGAAACCTGGAAATACCAATTAGCCTAATCTGCATGTCTTTGGTCTGTGGGAGGAAACCGGAGTACCCGGAAGAAATACAACAAACACAGGGAGAACATGCAAACTTCACATACAGACTTGAAGGAGGGACCCTGGAGGAGGAGTGAGATTACAGTACTAGCCACTATACCACCATGCTGCCTTCTTAAAACACACAGAATTGGACGTATCTCATCAAATATTTGTAACTCTATACACCAAAATAAAGGTACACTTTTCTCTGTCCACCTAACTCATGAACATAATCGTCAGGTGATCCTAAACAGCAGTCTAGAAAAAGCATTACTGACTAAAATCATATTAATACTGGCTTTTTAATGTTAGCTTTCCTGTAGGAAAACTTTAAACTACAAATGAAAAAGATTATGAAATGCAAGTGGCAGTGCAAGTAGAAAGTCCATTCACAGATAGTGGCCATTTCCAATGTTCATGTGAAAAACTCTGACATTACATTCTGATAAATAAGAATTATTTAAGCACTGTAACAGCATAATTTGGCTATGGAGGACTTTGCTTCGACTCTGGACATGTGGAAAAACTTGAACATGGACAAGTTCATGCCTACTGAATAAAAGGGCACTTACACAGGCTGAATTGGCTATTTGTTCTGACTTGACAGGCATCATCATCCTAAAACATTTAAACCTAACCTTTATGCCTTGGTATATTGTATTCAAAAGGCATTCTGGTGTTACTACAAATAGATAACATAAGCAAGTGTGGCAAATTTTTGTATAATTAAAGGATTGGATTCTTGGAGATCATAGAAAACCTTCCAATGTTACATAACCATCAGGTTACTCAACCTGTACGATTGAAGAAATATAAATATTTTGCAAAGATATAAAAATTATATGTAATAAGCCAAATTTTTCTTAAACCATAAATAATCAAAGAAGGAATACATCAAAAGCATCTAGCACAAACAGATTCCTTTTACAATCATACAGGGAAGACAAAAATTTAATACATACTGAATTTGATAAGTTTTACATATGAAATCATATATTAACAAAGAGTTACTATACAGTTAATATATTTCAGATAATAATCATAGTCTGGTTACAATGCTGCTTTAGAATTCTAGTCTTTTCCTGTGACTAAAGAAACCTGTTTGGGTAAAGACTGTATGGGTGGAGCTGGGGATGACTGACTCGCACCATCATCATGAAGTCACACAGGCTGTCTGCTGAGCGTTACTCTGCTTTCTCCATGGACACTTTACACCAAGTGACAAGAAGGATCTGCAATGTCATCAATAACATGTTAAGCAGAATTTAAATTTACAATATCTGTCACAATACTTTGATGGAAACTTATGGGACATAATCAGCCCATAATTGACAATGATGCATTCACTGAGCAATTTATGAATAGCTATATTTCAACTCTTTCATGCAATTATCGAAATTAGCCAAATGTGAGACAGCAGTGAAATGCATAAAGTCACATGGATACAGGCCTGCAGCTTCGAATAATTTCATCAGATTGAGAAAAAAATGTGCCTATGTCATCACTGTTGGTACCAAACGGGGGTGGTTTGCATATTTCTATTACTGCTGAGCACCTGAGATTTTTCACAAACAATAGTCCCATGGGCTTATTCAGACTGGTACAAAGAGGAAAATATAGATGGGTCTACCAGGGAAGACTTGTCACCTACCCAATGAATGGGCAATATTTTTGGTGCATGAGGAAAAGTGGTGGTGGTAGAAACCGAACTGCAAATTTAAACACTGAACTTAATTCAAACAGAGAAGCACTGGATCTGGAATCTGAACAGTTTGAATACATAATTGTGTAAGTTATATATTATTATATTAATAAATAATTAATAAATAATATAATGCATATATATATATAATGTTACTCCAAAGATTATGCAAATCCTGATATTTTAAAAATGTACTAGACGTACATTTACCAAAGTAGTGGAATTCCAAGGATACCAGCCTGGCTTTAATCACACTCAGTACTTGCCTAGTGCAAAACTTTTGAATGGTCAAAGGTCAACTCTTGGTAGTAAACCGAAAATACATTACTAATATCCGCTAATTAAAAAAAATAATAATCTGGCTTAACCTCATACGTTTTTCTTTTTTTGTACATTTTAACTGCAAAAAATCCCTAAAGGTTGATTGAAAAACACATTGGAAAGTGCTTTTAGAGGTTTGGCAGCAACTTCTGCAGTTTGTGTCTACAAGACATTCAGCAGACTGAATCAAGAATGTCTCTCTTAGAGAAATAGCAGTAACGTCTTGCCAAGCAAACATTTTCCCACATCCGTATTTCTTGCCTGATACAGTGTCTAGTTTGTTTAAAAGCAGGCTGAAGTGCAACACACACACAAAAAAAAGAAACAGCAGAAATAACATCTTTAATAAACATCATAATGCTACTAACTATTTTTTTCTTTTTTATTAAATACACTTAAATCCTAAATTTTTATAAGAAAAAGTAAGAAAAATTTCAATACAGAATATACACTATATGGACAAGAATTTGGCCAATTCTGTTTATTTAGGTGTTATAATAAGACACCTTAACACCCAGTGACGAGCGATCTTAACACTTCAGTATACCAAGACATCTTGGAAAATGCAATGCACCTGTGGGACAAACTGGAACAGAGAGATTGCAAGCCAGACCTTCTTGTCCAACATCAGTGCCTGACCTCATAAATGCTCTACAGAATGAATAGGCACGAATTCCGACAGACTCCCAAGACAGCTTTCCAAGAAGTGTGGAAGCTGTTATAGTTGCAAAAAGGGGATTGAAGTATATGATATAGTATTTAGATACAATGTCGTTGCAGTTTTGTTCCTATAGTGTATTTATACAAGTGTATTATATATAGAATTATGCTAATAAGAAGTGAGCAGTTAAGTCTTACGAAGAGTTGGGTTTCTCTGTTTATTTGGTTATTTGCAGATTTTTGCTTGGTCTGCGGCAATTTTAGAAATTATACTATAATAAAAAAAAGAAACCCCATATGCTTAAAAACATTGAACTAGCAATGTACATGGAAACAATATTTATGGTCATCTGTATGAGAGAACAGAGACGATATGCTGAAATAAGATTTTTTACATGCCATTCTGCGTAGTACTTATTATTTCTAATTGCCATTTAGATTTCTTTGTGATTAATTGTGCAGTACTAGCTATATGTATATAGCTAATATAAATTTGCCAGTTATTCCCCAAGAAATATGACAACGTTCTCTGAATATCGTCATGATCTCTTACCATGAAAGTGCTTCCCTGCGGGGCCGGTCCTCTTCCTGCATGACCAGTCTTCTAAGCTGACTCTCCTCTTCTAAACAAATAGATGCACGCACACACACACCTTCCATATTTAATTTGTGAAAAAAATAATGTGTCTTCTGCCCTTTCTTCTCTACACTCAAGAGGTAAATGTCTGTGTGTAAAAAAAATAATTTTTACCACATGGGTTTCCTTCTACATCATCCAGTAGATTGGCAGTGGAGTTGGCAGTGCCCAGTCTGAGAGATTGTTAAGGCACACACTGTTATTAATATACTGAACAGCAACACCAGGGTGGGACATGCTTTACAAGTTATGCATTACAATAAGTTAGTTATAATTGGTTTTAAAGTTTTACAAATAACAGTACAGTAACAGAACTAAGGGTAGGCTAACGAGGCTAGAGTTCAAATTCACTTATGTAACATCCCAGTAACACCCATCTGCTTAACTATATGCTATGTTGCCAGTCAGGTAGTGGCAGTTGAACAGAACTGAACAGGTTCCCATGGCCAGAGGCAGAAGAGTGTGAGGTTTTATGTTATTTTTATGTTAATGACCATTCGTTATGTATTTATATTGTAAATTTGCCATAACGCTGAAAAATTGGGAGTTTATTTCCTAATTAAAAAAAGAACTGTTTCTGTTCAGCATTGCTTATTCATGCTAATTTAAACTTTGCATGTTTTTGGTGGCACAGTGGTGCAGCCGATAACCTTGCCACCTCACTGCTCAAAGCTAGCTCTCTATCTGGATACTATCTTTGTGGTTGTGTTTCACATATTCTCCATGTCTCTGTGCATTTCCTAGAGCTTTGTGCAGGTACAGTAGGTGGACTGTATATTCAAGACTGCCCCCAGTGATTGCATGCCTGCATGGTACTCTGCTATGGACTGCCTTAGCATTCCTGAAAATGCCTTTAGATCGGCAACCCTGACCAAGATGTGGTGGGTACTGGGTTAAAAAATAAAATAAAATAAAATAAAAACACTCATATTTAATCATCCTAAAGATTTGTATTTGGAATCAGCTTTTTGAAGGATATGACTGATGTCGCAGGAGGGTCCTCCTTTTAGCCTTCCTTCGTTTCGTCTTTTCTGAAAACCCTTTGGCAATCTCAAACAGTTTCTTCCTGGTTGCTGTGGAAGTCATGTTTTGGCATTAGATTAAAAAAAAAAAGAAGATCAAACTGTACTTTAATATTTTTTTAATTAGTGTTCTCCTAGGCCAGAAAAAAAAGGTGTCTTACATTTTCCCATGTGCTTCAGTTTGTCTCTGAACAGAGCGTCATCTGACACTACTGTGCATGCCTCAAATGATCCAGGAGTGTAGTGGTTACCTGTAATGTGGAGAACATGCAATGTCACTGAAAATGCACTTTGCCATTAGTTTTAAATATGTATGATACGTCACGTATCAATAAGAGTACACACTGGCGTAGGACATTTACCTGTGGAGTTACCAGCTGACCTAGATTTCTTTGATTCATATTTTAGGCGATCTAAAAAGAGACCAGATGCATGTTGTGTTAGAAAGAAATAGGAAAAGAATGACGTTTTGTTGTTCTGAAAAAATCTTGCTTTTCTATTAGTGACATCTGTGACAAAAAGGAAAAAAACACTTTCCAAAGCTTTAACTCGGATATATATACTGTACAGATATATACAGTACCAGTCCAATGTTTCAACATATCCACTAGTAGTGTTTTTTGTTTAGTGATACATTTTCTACAGTACATTCTAGAACGATACTGGGGATTTTAAAACTATGAAATGGTGCATATGGAATTAAGTATTCAAGTAACCATAACAACAACAATAACAACAGACTAAGACACAAAGGTCAGTCAGCTATTCTGGAATAGTTCGCGCAACAACAATATTTTCCAGTGCATTTGCAAAACCCATCAAGCACCATGATGAAACTGGCTCTCACTAACACCATCCCAGGAAAGCAAAAATCACAGATCACAGATTAACAAACGGCACCTCAGATTAGAGCCGATATGGAGGCTTTACAGAGTATAAGTAGCAGATACATCTCAATATCAACTGTTCAAAGGAGATTATTGAATATTTTAGATGCTTTCAGCATTGTTTTTCAATGTAGTAAAAAATAAAAAGCAGGAAATACCAACAAGTTATAAGGTGTGTTCAAACTTTTGCATGGTAGTGTAAACTGCACTGCTAAATGGAAAACACAATTGAATAAACCAGCATGCATGTACGTACATGTAAATGATTTAAGGTATAGTAAGTGAGTGAGTGAAACTGTTTAATAAGTTGCTTTTAATGGAACCTAATATGAGTATCGTGGCTGATACTGGCCTTAAAACACTCGATTCAGATGGGATTTGATTCATCATACTGAGCTTTCATGATTCACTAACATGTTTAACGCTAGAAAAGGATATGAATAAAACGGATATCGCGTTCGACCATAAAACAAAACCTATTTTAATCCATGCTGCCCTCATGCCTGTGATGTTTTACATAAATGAGGGCGTCAGTAAGTCGATACTCATAGGGATACTGTGTTACAGCTAGTTAAGCGGACATATGCCTGGCTTAAATAAACGGCAGTGAAGAGATGAGAAGTTTTAATTTAAATCATTTGATAGCAATGGTAAACATTAGGACAAAATACAGCTTTGTAAAGAAAATGTAAAATATAATTCTTCTTCTTCACACCGAGCTAAGATCATCCAATTCAAAGGGGAACTGAATAAGGATCTACGGAGCTTATTTGTTATTTCTCAGGTTTCAGTTAATAGATTACCAAGCTTAATAATATATTTTTTAAGTTAAAGTATGGATCAAACCTTTGTAGCAATTGCCAAGAGTGCTTGTACTGTATTTCTGTTCATTACTACATCCATGCAGTGTGTATGATGTACTCATGTACAGACAGAACATCATCTCCAGGACAGGTTAACTGTTTCCATGTTATCGGAGTTGTCCTTATAGATTTGGACCATTGGACTCTCCCCATCTTGCTCCATTCTTATATTCTGTCCAACTATACCTCCTATTGGCTGACAGATGGCTATGTCACAGTATGATCTTTCGAAAGTACAGTAAACCATAGTGAACCTTGTAAACATTAACATGTGTTTACTATCGCACATTGTCCTTATGTAAATCAGAGAAAGGCATGCTTGTGAAAGCAGCCTTATAATGTACACATCACCACATCACAAGACCATGCACCTCGCTCCAGTGCGACGAGAAACTCGCGATTGCGCTGCAGCTCCTTCATGAACTCCTCGTTCTGGAGAAAGAGAGCGATGCGCTCATCTTCCAGGTACTGTTTGAGTTTGCGTTCCTGCTCGGAGGCTCCAGATGCTGTAGCAACACTGGTAGCCTGCTGACTCGACGATGCCAGGGAGGACGATGGCTCATGCATGCTACTTTGCGAGCTCTAAAGAAAGAAAATGTAACAGAGATACAATACAGAATGGGACATCTTAGGCAATCATTAAAGGGAAGCTGCTGTCCTTACAAAATTCTAAATAAAGAGCCCATCAAATGAAGTACTATGATCCATTTATGAGGTAAAAGCAAAGCTCTGCACCTTTATACTGTCTGCCTGTTGGGGCAAGATTCGAAGGAAGTCATCAGGCAGGTTGCCGAGTAATGGTGGGTTCCAGTTCCTGTAACTCCGTGTGTGCTGCTGTCCAGCAGAGGGCTGCGCTTCAAATCTGCAACATGTCATTGATGTGAATTTTACATAAGGATTTTAAAAAGAATTCCTTAACATCCAAGCCATTATGTATGGAAAATTGAGCAAAAATAATTAACAATTCTAACTAATACAAGTGAAGAGGGGGTTTCCACAGCGTACTTGGGAGATAAGGGAAACAACAACTTCATTCATGACCTGGTCTTTTTCACAAACTTGTGACAAGCTGACTTTCTCTGAGTCAGCAAACCAGAGCGTCATACGTTCTGACAAGGGAAGTGCTTGAATTAACTGCGTCTGCTTGCTTAGGCAGCTCAGAATAGCTTCAGCAAAATTGTTTACAAAGAAATGTTACATTTCGTCGATAGTGACAAAAAAATTCTACCTATTTTAACCTCGCAATGATGTAGTAATAGTGGAATAAATGGTCTCATTTCCACATAAATATCAGCATAAATAAAAATAATAGAAATCTATAAAATAAATATATTAAATTATTTGTGTTTGATCAGCATAGCAATAAATAGCTATGCATAAATACATTTCTCACCTGCTAACAGACAAATCAAAAGTGTTCATGTTATTGCACCTTTCAGCATGTCTTATCTCATATATTACTCACAACAGTAATCATGTCTTTGTCGCTGCACATGTATGAAAGATACCTCTGTGCTAATTAGAACCAGCAGTATGTGTCCTGAACACCAGGGGGCATCAGTAGGAAAAAAGCAGGAAATAACTGAGCAAGTGTTAACTATCCTCATTACAAGCAGAGCCAAAACTATTTTATCATTTGATTCTGGAATCTGGAGAACTACAACATACAGATGCTTACAATACTTCTCATGATTCATGCAACGATTATATATCTGCTCAAGGTCTATGCATTTTTTTTCTTTTTACCTAGGGGGTGGTGTGGGCGGGGCATTGGGATATTTCCTGTCATATATGTGCATGTCATATGTGGGTGGAGAGTAGACTGGAGGTGGCTCTTCGTCCGAGCTGTCTGGTTCGAGGGTCCTCTCCAGAATCTGACACAGATGAAACATGAAAAAGATACACCATTAAATTTCATCAAGGTTGACCTTCGAAATGAACTTAGAAGACCTCCATAACTAAATCATGACTGGGGTGCATGTACTAATGTAATAAGCTCTAATTTCTAATGTCCTAATGTTCTAATTTTAACATCATTAACTTGTCAGAGGTTGAAAATACATTCCACGGGACAAACCACATGATTTTAATCATGGCTTAGTGGCTTCATGAAGCTATGAAAAATTGATGAAAGATGAAAAATGTAAGTATGAAAAAAAGGAGAGCTAGAAACTGGCTTCAGGATAAATTAAAGTGTAAAACCTCTCACTGTACCAGTAAAAACAAGGGTAGTGTGGTAGAATTTAATTTAACATAAATACTATATATATCTATATATATATCTATATATATCTATATCTATATCTATATATATATATATATATATAAAAATGAAAAAATATACACATTTTTTTAATCAGACTTTTTACAGGCTTGTGATATCAAGTTCAGTAGAATTTTGAGGTGACAGAAATAGACATGAACGTAACCAATGCTGCTAAAAATAAGTAAACAGAAAAGCACAAGCTTCATGCGTCCTAATTGTAAGCTTAAACATGTCCATATTTAAATAGCCTCACACATACTAATACCTCACTATTCAGTAAAACTTGATTTGTAGGAAATGTGCAAGTTAAGAATATGGATGTGTTAACATTTCTATTTATGTTAAATGAAATTCAACCACACTACCCTTGTTTTTATTTTTATGAGATTATAGCCCTATTTGGACAGGTTAAGATTTACATGAACATTACATTTACGCTTCTGGGGGTTTTAGAGAATGTACTAAATTCAAGCACAGGTATTGTTTACATACGATATTGAATTAATAGAAAACCTTAATTTTACATTATGTATAATTTTTTTTTTTAATGCGTGTTCCAGCATGCGTGTTGTTACAGCACTTAGCATGGGCCTGAATTCCTATAGAAAAATTATTCAGTGTCAATTTAACGTACAACACAGTTTCAAGGTTTTCATCTAACTCAACCTCAGGTAGATTATGGCCAAGTGATCTACCGATCATCTAACAACCTATGGATATGAGCACAGCTGTGATGTGGCCGTGGGAAAGATGGCACAGCTCAGGTTTCGGAGCATGCGGAGTCAGCATTGAGCATGATTACGATTTGTTGGTTTTTAAACAGTTATTTTGCTCTACCAACACACATAATTCCGCTGCTGGCGGAACCAACTAATCGCGACTGCAAGAGCTGGCAACTGACAGTTAGTGTAATTAACAAGGGTGAAAGTGGCGTTAAATTCTTACTGGTACTATGTAGTCAAACTGTGAAGAGAATAAACCATGGAGGTGGTGGACATTCCTGTAAATCTGTAAAAATTGCTCTTTAGATATCTGCTTTAGAATATCAGCTCTGTTAACGTCCGGGTTCTGGGGTTAAATCCCAAATAGCATTAAATCTATAGGCTAGTGAGGCACAGTCACATGTTCCACACAGCAAGTAGTGCCCTGGATCAGGAGTTAGAAATGGTTTTGGGATCGAGCTTTGTGTTAGAAGATAATTAACCTTGTAGCTTGTAAATCTGAGGTTTAAATAAAAACAACATAGGGGGAATTCAGAAAGACTTAGAAACAGTAATTAAGGAGACAAAATGTTTTTTTTAATACATAATAGTATCACCAGATGTTTTCTTGCTGGAAATGTATTCGTGCCCGTTTTTGAATGTGGGCTTCGGAAGGCAGCTGCTCTCTCCTCAGTACTACTTTTCAGCCACGCTGGCAACTGACTGTTTCGGTAATTAACGGTTATTAGACAACCTGCGATGTGGAGCGATGGATATATTTAAACATCCCAGTGCTGTTACCGTCTATTATCACCACTCATGGAATGCCTCTTGCTAGATTACTTGGTTGGAACTAATTGTTGTACAAGCACGATGAAAAGAGTTTGTTTGTGTTAAAGAAGATGAGGTGCACATCCATATACGAAGAACCTTTGGTGTGACAACCATGTGTACATATATGTGCAGACACTCCGATCTCTGTAATTTATACAGATTGAATGCCGTGTCACTTGATCAAAATCAACAGATGTCCTTTAGAAATCTTACTTAAGAAAAAGGCGTGGGCGAAAAAAGGCCTTAAAAAGACCAAAAAATCCTTACAATTCAGTACGAGTTTAATTGGATCGTGATAAATATTGCTAAAAAGTTAGTTAAAACTTGAAACCCACTTAAGTGAAATCGAATTAGACAACATTTATTTTCAATTTGTACTATTAATCAGGTAAAGTATTATTTTAGAAAGAAAATGATATGCAAGGATGGTACTGTAAATGTACAGTTAACACAAACCTGACTTGTGTGGCTTGAGAGGGAAATATAGTCCAACAATGTACAGAATGTGTTTTGTTACCTCGGGTGGTATGCTGTCATCAGAGTCCGAGCTGTCATCTGAACCGTTGTCATCAATGCTCATCTGCAGAAGCTGGTCAATTGTGGCATCTACAGCGCCTTTGTTTGAGCGCAGCACACACTCAATCACCTCATAGTCCATGCTGGGAAACATGGTCTTAAAGTCTTCCATGGCCTGGTTGAACTCCAGCCGGCGAACCTGTCGGTTAGGCCTACTGTTGTTCAGTTCTCCTGTGTCCGATCCCCCACCTCCTCCACCTGCTCCCCCTCCTCCGCGAGATCCGCCATTGCTGCTCCGCCCAAACAAACTCGTCATCTTGAGCAACGAGGCCACCCAGGAGACGATGGCACAAACTCCAACTTTTTTTCTTTCTTTCTTATATCCACTTGTATTCGTCTCTGAACAAGACAGCTTTTCAAGCCTATTCACACTTTCATCCCTGCACAATTAGGTTAATCCACTGGGGCAGGAGAAAGCATATTTCTTCCTTTTCTGCTTTTTAAGCTGCATCCAATATAGTAGTAATGGAAGCACTTCAAGGAGAAAGAATAGCGTTCAACATTTTGTGGCCCAAGACTCCAAAAGTTTCCAACAGAGTTGAACCTTCATCAGGACCTAGGAAGGCAGAATGCAAAACAAGATGATTAAGTTGATGAGTCAGCAGAAAACATACCAAAACTAAACTCTGCCAACCTAGTGGATTTGTTTTTGGAAATGTTTTGTGTTTTAGTGTCTCAACTGGATTGCTCAAGCAAGTTCATTTTAAAGCTCCCGACTACAGGACTACAAGAAACTGTTACTGAACAGAAGCTCTGTTCTCCAGAGAGCAAAACAGATGGAAAAATTGTAAAAAAAAAAAAAAAAAAAGCCTCTAATGAGTCACTTTCTGCACAAGCTGATAAAACAGCATGAAAACTGAAAAATGTGCAGATTAATGTTCCCTGGGGAGCATTCTCTTTATCTACTCATCCTCTGGAGATTTATAAAACAATCAAGCTTGTCCCTTAAATTCAGTCAAATAAATGGGAATGTTCAACTAGATATTAAAGAGTCCATGTCAGAACACGGCTCCCTCAAGCTACAGGGCAGAAGCCAAATGCTTGCTGTTATAACCATATAGACATAACACCTAAATCTGTAGCAAATAGCACTGCTGAGGCCAAAAAATAAATAAATTGGGGAAAAGGATGCCAGTGAAATAGACTAGATTGGGACTAAATATTACAGGTCAAAGGAAGATGCGAGTGTTTAGCTGGGGTTACCACAACCTCAAATAACATTGTGCTGACCTACTTTAGCAATAGGTCTAACCACTCTGTGACAGTAAACCTCCACAGCCCGCATTTTAGTGGCACAAACTAAAGCGAAACAGGTGCAATGACGAGCGCTCTGGTAAAGAAACCACTATGAATAAGAACTGCACGGTGCCATTTCTGCGCAACAGATTTCCAGCAAGTAAAGCCAGTAAACGTAGTATTAGCCAGTATCTGGATAGATACAAGACCTTCATTTCAGAAAGTAAGCTTACACTTTACCCAAGATGTTCTTCAGCACAACAGACACACAGTATGTGAATCTAATGAACAGATTACTGCTTATTATTCTACATAACTCAATCTGTTATAAAATACCATGCTACAATGCCAAACTACCTGTTTTATAATTATTGAACACATACCGAGACACACTTGGCAAAACAGATGAATTTTAAGAGACAATAAAAATAAAAAAAATAATAAAAAAAAAAGAAGTAGAAGTGACAAAACCAACACAACAGCGCATTTAGATTACCTGCACTTTTCTAATGATTTGCTGAAACAGAATCTCTCTGTTTAAGTCCTATCCACGTCCAGAAGAATATAAAAAAGCGTGAAAGCCTGTAGAAGTCCAGTACAACTTCCTTATAATGTTGTTCTGTTCCCCTCGGCCATTTCAGGCACTTCATCCACCCTCCCCCAGTACTGGGTAGAGAAATCCCGGCTCTGGGGAAACAATAAGCCTGGCTGAGCCGAAGCCAGGCCCACATGGCACTGCCAGGTCCCAGTGTGCCTTGCCAACCTCATGTTTGTGATGTAAACAGGATGCAAAATGAGAATATGTAGTCTGTGTTTTGAGGATGAGAGGCAAGCTGAGAGGCAAGCTGCAGTTGCCTGGCCATGCCTCTGACTTGAAAGCTGTTTAGAAGTTGAAAGATATTGTCCATGTTTTTTTTTTATTTAACTGAGCTAATGGCCTCTGAACTGCTTCTAATTAATCATTCTGGTCAGACTGTATGATACCTTCACAAACACATAATTCCTTTAAAGTAAAAAGGCTTTTATTATATAAAGATTATTTCAGATTACAAAAAAAGGACATCACACTTTGAATTTATAAACATGGCTCCAAGAAATCCCGGACATTTTCTTCATGTCACTTTAAAATGACGTTAAAATTAATATATTTTCCTGAAAAATGTGAAGACAAATCTAAGTAAAGAACTCCTGGGCTAAAATTAACTTTGGATTTCATCATCTCTCGGTTTCGAATATAGAGGTCACAGCACTTTATCTCCAACAGGTACTTCAACGGAGATGATGCACTCAAGCCTCAGGTCCCCTTTAAACAGGAAATGAGAGACGCAGACTGAAATATAAAATGCATTACATGGCGAAAATTATGTAGATACCTGAACGTCACACCCCATAAGATATACGTATATGTGCTGTAGCAATATAATTTCCCTTTAATAGAATAAAGGGGCCAAAAACTTGTTCTAGCATGAAACCTGTGTGCCTGTGCACAAAGTGAGCTCCATGTGTGCCAAGTTTTTGTGGAAAACCTTGGGGGACCTCATCCCCATTGTACAACTTTGAAATGAAACACCAGCTGCACCCCAGTCCCTCCCAATGTCAGTGTCTGACTCATTGATGCGCTCATGTAGAAATGAGCACAGATCCCTGCAATCATGCCCGTAAATCTTGTGAAAAGCCTTCCCAGAAGGGTGGCGGTTCTTATCAAAGAAAAGCCAGACTAAATTTGGAATTTCCACAATTCCTATATGTAGGATACGGGTTGGTGTCCACAAACATATAAGCAGTGAGGGGTGATAAGGCTTCCAGTCAGAATGATTAATTGAACATTTTACTTTGATTATGCTTAATAAATGATTGTTGTTTTTTTGGCCTCAACGTTCATTGAAAAGATTTGTACTATAAATAAGCTCAATAATTCAAGCTGGGAAAAATTTATCAATGCATTCTTGTTTCTTTCTCCCACTAAATACTATTTTCTTCCATCGTACAGGTTCCTCCGGGTACTCCGGTTTCCTCCCACAGTCCAAAGAGATGCAGATTAGGTTAATTTGCATTCCGAAATTGTTCATAGTGCGTTTGAGTGTGTGTGTGTGTGTGTGTGTGTGTCCTGCGATAGATTGGCATTACCCTGCCTTGTGCCCCAAGTCTCCTGGGATAGGCTCGAGGCTTCCCGCGACCCTGAACACAGGATTAAATGAGAGTGAGTGAGTTTAATTCGGAATGTATACACTGCTATTTTTAGCAATAGGATGCAGAGAATTTTGTCTTATTAAAATAAAAGGAAATATGAGCTGGTGTTCTTCTTTAGAGTGAAGCTTTAGCTTCTCCGTGTTGCATGTGTCTCTCTTACCATGTAAACTTTAAAACTCACACACAGAACAAATGACAATAAATTGTATTTATACTTCATCTGCTATTACATATGACATACATACAATGTTCCTCTTTTTACATTGTTCTTGCCCAGCAGTGGAGCCCGAAACCTTACAAAAAAAAAAAAAATAAATAAAATGTTGGCCAAATGGTGTTCTGGAATCAGTGTGGTTGGAACACTTTTTAGGGTTGATCTACTGCAGTTTGTCAATGGTCTCCATCCCTCCCTGGAAGAGTATACTCTTATTTCTAAAAATAAATAAATAAATAAAAACAAAAAATTGCCAGACCTGCAGTTTTGGAGTTGGACTGACCGAGTTGTCTAACCAATACAATTTGGCCCTACTCATAGTAGTTATATTTTCAATATCTTATAGCTGGAAGTGTGTGGTATATATTAGGTAGCAAGTGAACCTTTTTCAGGAAGAGAAATGGGCAAGCATACAGATTTGAGTGACTTTGACAAGGGCCAAATTGTGATGGCTAGAGGACTGTGTCAGAACAACTCCAAAACTGCAGATCTTATGGTATGTTGCCAGTGTGCAGTGGTCAGGACATTCCAAAAGTAATCCAAAGAACGAAATGGCAACAGGGCCATGAGTGGTCAAGGTTTACCGATGCACAGTGGGAGTGAAGGCTGGACCATGTAGCCTGATCAAATGGAAGCACTAGTGTAGATCAACTTGACGAAAAGCTTAATGCTGGTTGTGACAAAACGCATATGGGGGTGGAAGGGGGGGGGATGGGGCCGCTCTGCTGATTGGTGTAGTAGTTAATTTCCTCATAAAACTGCACAAATTGTACCCGACACTAAACCGTTTTTGAAGCATTGTCACACCAAATAATGATCATTAATTACTGTTTACTGAGCTTTGTACTTTATTTTAAAGGCATCCTTGCTCTACAGCATTCATTTACATGCGCCTATGACTTTTGCACAGTACTGTAACTAGAAGAATGTTGTTCAGGACTTTCCTCCTCGCATGTTCAACCATCCTGTTAGGCCTTGCTCCACGCCTTGAAGGAAGCAAACACTAGTCTTCACCCTTCCTCAGGCGTACAGTAGATATGTTGTGATTAGGGAGGGGGTAGGAATTGACAAATGCCTGAACTCGAAGAGAACAGGGTAAAAAAAAAGGGGGCAGCACATACCACAACATGTGGTGGTTTCATATTTGCCGATAAGCCATGGGAAAGGTCTGTGGTACGATGCGTACTGTTTTTCAATAGTACAGACGTGATAACATTTCAGAACCCTGGAACATCAACTTGCTATTCTCACTGCCACTCATTGACAATTTAATACTGGTACGCGTACAACTCTTAATCTCCATTAATTTTTAACTGCTCATAAGGACTACAGTAACACACCTTTTTTTTTGCTTTGCCTTATTCAACATGTTTGCCTATATACGGGAAGTATTTTGGGGAGTAGCAGCATGTAGCAATATATCACAAATTACATATTTAAAAGCTTAGCTCAGCGGCAGTGTTCTGTCAAGCACAAAGCCAAGCAATTAAGTAGGCTTCTTATTATGAGTCACTTCCTGGTTTTTGTTTTGAATAGAAGTATTTACACGATGAATAATTGCAAAAATAGTTGCAAAGGGAAAATAAGACAAAGCTGCAGCACATCGGAGCACATATTTCAGCAACATCAAACATGAAGTCACTGAGTGTTTAACCAACAGTACAAATACTCAAAAGTACTCTGGGGCTTTTGATGGATTCATATAAAGCTTGTCAAGCTGTTTGGAATCTGGTGTAGAATACTTGGAAGGACTAAACGCAATAAAAAAAAAATCATTCTAAATGTCTCAATCATCTTGAGCCAGCAAATGTAAAATTCAGCAAATTCCCCCAACACTGTGGTCGACCTCTTGCTTACTTTAGACAAAAACCCAGATTTAGTGTGTGTGTGTGTGTGTGTGTGTGTGTGTGTGTGTGTGTGATGTGAGTTATGGGAGAAGAAGGGAAAGAAAGCATCACATCCTGTCTGTAGACCAGCAGTGGGCCAAGAGACTTTGCCAGATGTTGAGAATTTTTAATACCATGCAGACTTTGTCAGAAACTTTGTCAATATCACAGTGCTTATTTCACTTCTATCATTCACCTTCGTTCTAAAGGGTTATGGAAACTAACATTACACATCCACGATACCTTGATATGTTCTGAAATATTATAAATGAATGCCGTGCAATTGATCGCATAAAACCAACATCGCAATATGGACCTTTGCAATTCAATGTCATGAATTTATGTATAGTCTAAAAATCATTTAAGTATTTGTTTTGTTTCTTTAAACAATTTTGAGTTGATAAATATTGGCAAATATCATATGAGATCATTTGTTCTTTTCCTTGGTATTAGGCTAAATCTGTAGCAGATTTTGTTAAACACTGCAAACAATTAAACTATTGCAATCGAGGTATGTGTAAACCAAAAATCAATGTGAGTTTTTGTTCAATTCATGCAGCTCTACTGGATTATAAACTGAAATATATTTCATGTATTTGGTGCAACTGGATAGTGAATGATTGAGTAAATTACTTCTCTAAAGATGATTTAGATGGCCAAAATTAGGAAGCCATGAGGAGTGAATTATGATGTCCTCAGTTTTTGTCAAATCGTATTTCACAATTACTTCACAATTCTCTCAAGAACAATAATTATCTTAGAGAATGTTCTCAGCCCTATATATACATTTTTTTCTTACAAAAATTTGTTTGTACTAATGCTGTTCAACAGTTTGTCGCCTGCAACTTCCAAACTGGGAAAAGGACTCCTGCCTCGTGCTATTGGATCTACGAACAGGTTGTAGATCAGCATGTTTCAACAGCTGTCAAAAACAAAACAGAGTGGATACGGTCAGTTTTCATACGCCCACATCAGGACACTATGAGGACACTTTTTCAAAGAAGGATGCCAATTACATGATGTCAATGTATGCAGGTTGGCTACAGAGCATGATATTACAATCCTAGGACTTTATTTAACCTCCCTTGGCCTTGACACCAAGTTTGCTTGGTGTTAAAGACAAGGCTATCTTGAGGAAGTGAGAATTATGAAGGGGCAAGTAAGCCTGCTGGGCTATTTATTCCACAATGAAAGCAGAAATCATGAGAAAAAGAAACCATCAGCAGGAACAAAGCAGTGAGAGCAAGACACAAGGAGACAAATAGAAACAGGAACCTTACAGAATACACTGCAGAAATCAAATACTTATTGCTTTTAATTTGGGTACTCAAAGATTTCTTTGATTTCTCACAGGATGACTTTCTGAGTGCCAAAACATAAAAACAGGACAAGCGAAAATAACACATATGTTGCTGCAAACTAGGGATAGAAATCACCAGGGACCAGACAATCTTTTCTGATTCTGTTAGTATCACAATTTAATAAATATCAAGATTCAACATCAATTTAGAATTGTAACAAAATAATAATAAATAAATAAACAAAAAATAAACTGCTCCAACCACATAGAAAGCTGTTCTGCATAGCAATTTGTGAATAGTTATAATAGAGCTAGCTACTTGCAGGATTATAGAGGAATGGCAACATTTGATCATCTCAAATGCAAATATAGATAAATAAAAAAAACATATATATATATATATATATATATATATATATATATATATATATATATATAAAAGATTTTGCAATCTGTGTAGTGATACGTGAATTGCCACACAAAATCACAATACGTAACCAAAAAGATTTTTTCCCCTATTTAGTAAAAGTATAAACTAAAGACAAAATAGTCCATGAGTGCAAAACCTATGAACAAACCAAAAAATTATACAGTAAAACAAAAATACCATAATAAACACAAACCCAAAACAACAATAACATCAACACTAAACAGAAACAGGTTGGTCCTTACTTATTCATCCTGACATGATTGGGATTGTTGATGACCAACTGCACCGTGCATCAATCTAAGCGACTGAAAATGCAGAGCTAAGAGATTTTTTAATTTTAATTTTTGATCAATGACATTTACACTGATTAGCCATAACTTTAAAATTACCTAATTTTTAGGTTCCCCTTAAGGCTCTGGTCTATTGAGCATGGCTCCACTTGACCTCTGGATTTGAGCTCAAGCGCCTGGCATAGAGATGTTAGCAGAATTAGACTTTTTTGTCTGTGGCATCCCATTAACGCTCGGTCAAATTGGGATCTGGGTCAAAAACCTTAAAATCTTATTTAATTCATCTAGCAGTTTTGTTAGTGTATATGATGTTATTTTTGATGCACTGTCAGCTATTCACATTATTATTATTAAGAACTTGTGCAGGCCAAAAACCTACCTAAAGAAAGCTGAATTACTCATTATTACTCCTCTCCATAATAACTAACTTATCATTACATTGTTTTTACTAGACTAACTTGATAAACAGCAAATTCTTTTCCCTTGTTATACCGTGTGTATGTTGTATAAATCATCAACGATCAGTAGATATTTAATACCGACCCACCATTTCCTGATGCACGGTGGATGTGTGTGGTTTGTTCATTTCTTTTTTTACTTACAGGTCATTGTAAAAAGAGCAGTCATAAAGAGGTTTGTGAGCATTTGCTAAACTCATGAATTAAACAGGCTGACTGGGAAAGATCTTGGAAAAAAGCCATCGGCTTCTCCACACTTTTTTTGACACTCTTCACACAGACCATGCTGCTCCACTGTATTCACTTGGCATCCGGGCAAAAGCTATCTGACTGCAAAACAGAGCTAAGACAGAACATAATGACATAGTACAGACAAGGCTGAAAGGCTGGTGTACTGTTTTAAGATTTCAGGAACACACACTGCACTCCTGTTTTTGGATCCAGTAACAATCAGGGAGGTGTAAAACGTTTGTAAGTTGTAGTGAGTCTCACTGGCTGACTGGTGTACTAATAGAAAAAGAAAAGAGAAGGAAGAGACACTGATGACTTACTGGTAGTCCCTCTGTGCCTCTAATCATCATTATTTAAGGAAGTGCTTGCAGTGAGTACATTTTGCACATTTTTGAAATAAGTCCCTGTCTGAAGTCCACAATATTCAGTTGAATTTCCATGCATGTCCTCATTTGTTCGCTAATCTTTTTAATTTGAACAGCTAAGTGGGCATGTGCACACATAAATCTTAAACTGATGGCAAAAACTGGAAGTGACATAAAGCACATCTTGGTAACGCCCTGGTTCGGTAGCATGAAAAGAGACACTCTAATTTGTATTTTGGTGCCAGAACAGAAACCTAACAGATGTGTAAATAACCATGGTTCTCCTCTCCTATACTGGAGCCCTTCCAATAAGACACAAATAACTGAATATGTAAAGCCCGGGAAAGAAATATTGCCTAGGAGTAAAGTTTAGGAATTAATTTTAAAAGACATGGCCTGAGAATATTACAGGGACGATGTCCAGACTGTAAGATTTTACAAATATTCCTCTAGAATTTTACAGGAGGAAAGGAGGATAAACCATGATGAATAAAATGTGATCATAAGACAAAGGAAAATGCCAAAAGGGGGGGGGGGGGGGGGGATGAAAAAATTAAAGCAGAAAACATTACATAAGGGAAATGTCCATGCATTTGTGCCAAACACAAATAAGCAAAATACTTAATGTTCTTAGTGATACATTTAAAAAAAGGAGAGAGAAACAGCATCATGTGCATGGCAGCACTGAGCATGTATTCCTTTCCAGGAACTACAATTAGGTCTATATTGGGAGAACACAAAGACGCAAACTGATCTTTAGTGAATAGGGAGGTTATCAAAAGGGTTGCACCAACATCCTGTTCCTGCCGAAGGCGTAAGCAGAAAAGTCTTCCTCTATGTCCTTTACGGATTTTTATTGTGGATGGTATGCAGATGGACCTATACGCTTTTCTGGAGTCTTTCAGCAGCGCAAAAATGGGGGCACTGCCCACACACACAAACATTTAATGGGGAATGGGAGTGGCACCAGCTGTCTCTCCGACAAGACTTGAAAAAAGACCTCGTAAATTTGTAATGCACTTCCCAACTAAAATCCAAGTTGACCGGATTCAACCGAGACCCAAACTGATTTGAATGGAAGTTGATAGCAAGCAAGTACGATAAAAGTATCACAGGAGTCATGACAGGATTTTCAGTATAGAGAACTCCTGACAGGGGAAACATGACATATGAGAATAAAGAGTGTGCTTTAAAATGAGATAATGACACAGAAATAAATGTGTCACAGACATCACTCATCTCAATGGATACTGTTTGTACAGTTTCTACAGTATCAAACAACAAACAGAAGTGGAAAGTACGAAATCTTTTTTTTTTTTTTACATTTATCTGTTAGACTGTAATCTGTTAGCTGCATTAAATAACTCCGTACTTAGATGTGCCCCTCTTTCACTGTACATACAGTGTAATACATTGGGATACTTGACTAGCTAGCATTAGCTCCTGACCAGGACAAGGACTCCACTCCAAACCTCTCCTGACTCCTTTTAGGAGTGCACTACATACGAGTACACTAGAATGCCTTCTGCAGCCTATCTGGGGCGCTTTATATCCAACAGGGATGTGTTTAGGATTTAGCCCAGGGACTGTCGGGAGGAGAAAAAAAATGTAGGAGATTCATGTACAATGTAATACTTTGTAACACCTCCATTGTGCACGGTGTTTATAAAACCGAAGACGGCCCTGGTTAAACTGTGTTTGTTTTCTCGGGAGCGGATATAAAGCAGAGAGCCACAATGATCCAGGAGGCCCACGATTCGAGTTACATGAACACATGCAGGACTTCTGCTTCAAAAGAGTCGTGCCATAAACAACAAATAAACAATATCTCTATATTTATACATATATATATATAAACCGCTGTTCAGGTTGATAGTCGGACCTCGAGAGAACAATATTCAGCATTAACAATGATAACAGGTTGAGGAGCCCTGTAAATAAAAATGGTTAGCAAGCTAACATCCAAACACACTGCTACTTACTGAGAGGGAGAGGGAGAGCAGCTGGTGAGCGGCACAGCGTCGGCTTTCCAGTCTACCGTGAAAATATTCACAATGAAGCCTCGTTTCCTTCAGCAGAGACAGGGATGGGTTTAAACCATCACTGATACACACCGACGGTGTGTAACGTTAGTTCTTATTGCTCGAGTCCGGCGAGGGAGCGACATCACAGTGTGTGTGTGTGCGTGTGTGAGAGAGAATCAAACATAGGAGAAGAGACCGTGGGGGTTAAAATCAGACTTTCAGAGGAACAAAGGAGGAGACAGCTGCCTAGTGGACACACACATCAAATGCATCTCTGTCCCCAAAGTTTTCCCTACACTACATCACTGCGAGATATTCTCCTAACAAAAACACTCCTTCATTCATTTCCCTGTTAACCCTTGTGTAGTTTTAACACTCTGTACACACATTCAAATGGTCCTAATGGGGATGAAAAACGACCCGCTTTCAGTAAATTAATTTTAACCTAAAAATCTACAAAGGTGAGTCAAAAATGATCCGTTTTTGGAAAAGACAAATAGGCAGCCCTGGTGCTTAGTGGTTAGCACACTTCCCTTGCACCTCCAGGGTCCGGATTCGATTTGTACCTAAGAATCTGTGTGCATTGAGTTTACATGTTATCCCCATGTCTGGTGGGTTTCCTCTGGGTACTCTGGTTTCCTCCAACAGTCCAAAGACATGCAGTTTAGGCTAATTTAGGTTCCCAAATTGCCTGTATTGTATGTGCCCTGCAATTAGTTGGCCACAAATGCACACTGTCCATCAGACGGGAATCTGGTGAAGGTCGATGGAGTGAAATCAGGACTATAGGGAGGATGCTTAACACCTTGTGTATGTAAGATCATAATGCCCTTGGACAGCAGTTCTCTGCCTTTAATCCAAAGTTTAGGCTTCTTGGTTTCGGCACCAGACACACCATCAGACCACTAAAAATTTTTTTAAAAAATCACTGCATGCTGCTTTTCTTTCGTACAAATCACAAGTGGGACATCCATTTTTTTCACAGGAGTGATTGGGGAGACAGTAGCCTTAGACAGAAAGCGCTGATGGCCAGAAGGAGTTTTAATATAACCAGAGTGCAGATAACTTTTTATTGACTCACCATCATATTAAGGTGTCACTTTAGGGAAGGTCATCAAATTTTAAGTGTTGTGTATATATAAATTTGATGACCTTCCCTTAAGTGACATCTTAATATGATGGTGAGTCAATTATAATGTTTTATATATATATATATATATATATATAAAACATTATAATATAAACAGTGATGGGATATTTATTGTCTGTTTTTAAGACAAAACAAGGGTTAAACAGTACAAAATATTTTCTCAAATCTTTTAAATATGCCAAAAAATCCCACTCATTCTTATTTAATAAACTTTTAATACGGTAAATCGATTATTAAAATGTGTACAATAATATTCAGTATTTTTAGAGATGTAGTGTTTTACATTCCAGAACGTTCCCCTCTCAGGACAGTTTAGGTCCAGGCTAATGTTATTTACAAGGATAACTTGTTTCCCTGTAATTATAGTTTGGATTGTTTAATCCAAGGGACCAGTCATAAATAAGGCTAACACCCATAAGAGATCAACAATATTTATTATTTAACAGTTATTATTATTAACTTATTATGTTGAGATATCTGTTGCTGTTATAAAAGACCAATGTAACTTTGAGAAACAGGATTTGGAAAAGGATTGTAATGATGGCCAGATCTAGCAACATGACCTACCCCTTAAATGTGCCTGATCATTTTCATTAAGCATACTTTGAATATATGCCTAAAGAGGATTAAAAATCGAATTACATTTTTTACATGGTCACACAATCAAAGAAGCTGACACATGTTCATTTAAAACGCAGAGGTGTCAGTAGGAACCTTCCCCAGAGAAAATTATTCATGACTCTTTGGGGTCACATTGAATCCCAGTATTCCTAAAATGAGTAAGTAAAAATGGAAATAAGGGTCTCTTCTGTTAAAATCTATGCTAAAGTTCAGGGCAAAAGTAGTAAGCAATTGTAGCAATTTATAACGGTTATTCCTACCTGCTCAGTATTTCCAGCCTGCACTGCAACCATCAACAGCATAAAAATACTTATCCGTGGACTAGTTTATTTGACAACTAAACATGTACCTGTTAACTAGCTTTAAAGCGCTTACAAAGAAGTACAAAGAAATGAATCTTAACTACTAGTCTTGATTTAAATTTCAGACTACAAATTATTTTGTTGGCTTACAAAACTCAGTGGTTTGATTTCACATATATCTTACATGTGCAAGATTTTTAAGGTCAATTTGATGGATTCTCTCAAAGCCGACAGTTTAATAGGTGTAATACATGTTTAAAGATAAACAATTTCCATTCAACACCTCTCAATACAAAACTCCCTTGTGTAACTTAATAGAGCTGAGGTTGTGTCCAGGAAAGAGAACCTAAGAGTAATTGCACTTAACTGAGAGTAATAGCGGTTATAAATGTATTCCAGCAGTAGCAGTTTAATGCTAGTGCTGCACGCATTTGCACAGTACATTATTAAGCAGGATTACTGTTTAGGGAGAAAGCTCTATGACTATGTCTTTTTCTTGCAGCCAAAGCTGGATATATTGGAACAGGATGGGAATCACACTAGCCTGTAGTGACCCTTTTCAAGGTTACATGCATTACTTAGGACTCCAATGACCCTTCATCATCCTTTCTGATTAGTGTTTACACAAATTATATTATCTTTTATTAACAAAGTATGGTTTGGTGAATACAGTATATGAGGTGGTATCAAAAAGTTTCAAGATTAGCTGTTTACAAGCTTTATTTTTTTCATCCCATGTCCTCTCTCCTTAAAATCTGGCAGCAGAATTCGCTATTGACGGTCTGGCCTCTGGGAACGAATTCTTGATGCACAAAGATGCGAATCATGCACTTGGTCGAGCTGTGGACCTGCCTTGCCTTGGAGATGATGGGCTCTTCCACTGTGAAGACTGTTGCTTCGGGTCAAGCCTATACACCCA
Source organism: Clarias fuscus (assembly GCA_030347435.1). Taxonomy (NCBI): domain Eukaryota; kingdom Metazoa; phylum Chordata; class Actinopteri; order Siluriformes; family Clariidae; genus Clarias; species Clarias fuscus. Next base: position 16,458,132 of record CM059218.1, read on the forward strand.
TGTTTTGTCACCGGTAATGATCGACATGAAGGAGGGGCTATCCATGGTGCGCTGATGGAATTCTTGGCAGACTTTGATCTTCTGCTCCTGGGTCAGCAGCCTGGAAATGAACTTGGCAGTAACACAGAGCATGTTCAACTCACGCGTGAGGATTGCCTGGACTGTACCATGTGACACACCGACATAGGCAGCAATGTTGTGGATTGTACTCCAACAATCATCATGCACAAGTTGCTGAATGGTTGACATTTTGGGGGGGCTCAAGCTTGCTGGAGGACTTCCTGATCTCTCGTTGCCTTCCAGTGATGTTATTCAGCTCTTGAAGCGCACATGCCACTCAAAACTCTTTGAACGCCTCATTGCAGCATCGCCATAAACAAGCCGAATCATGTCAGGCGTAGTCTCTGTAGAAGATTTGCCTGGTGCTCATGAAAGACGATGTCTTTTGGCACAATAACTGTGCATGTAGTCATGTGCTGCCATCTGTTGGCATATTACAAAACTGGTCTTGAAACTTTTTGATATAAATCATGTATCAGCACTTAAATCTAATAAAAGGTCATCTAGTAAACTTAGTTGTATTGACTGAGTATCTGATGATTTTATATTTGGGTTGTTACTTATGTAATGCAGACTTCTATAACACTGTATAAAAAATTAATTAAAAAAAGTTCAGCCTTTTAAAGCAAAAATTTGTTACAACTACGTTTTACAATTTTCTTTTATTTAGACAACCCAAATAAAAGGCACATAAAACATTGTGTTTACATAACTGTTTGTGACATACATACATTTAAAAAATGTAGGAATGCTTCACCTTTCTGCTAACCAAAAGATTTCCTAGTCTTCATATATACAAAATTATCAATGTTAATGTTCTAATACAAAACGTTTTATAAAAGGTTATTTTATTTTTTTCCTTGCACTTGCCTACCTTACCTACAACATCCTCTGAGCTAACTGTTTTGTACAAAGATATACATTCACTGGCATTCACATGGTTCTGCCAATTCATCAAAGCAAACTGTAAAAGGTCAGAACTACCATTTTTATTATCCAATGTAAAACTTCAAATATCTCCCACCCCTCACTGTTAATCAAACATTTCTTTAAAAGATACTGTTGGTGCATAATGCATAAAAAATGAAACAGAATACTTTTTTTGGGGAAAAAAGAACGCCAATGACAAAAGTTCCACATACGTGATAATCTCCAAAGCAAAATAGACCTAAAATCTTCACAGAGATTTGGTAAACAGGACAGTCATGTTAATATGTGGCATTTTAAGATCAGGCACAGAAGTGATGCCACTGGAGGGCCATACATTTATCACAAGCATACTTAAAAAGTTCTGTAATGCTTTGAACCAGTCACATTAGTCCCATTCTTTAAATTCCAGTTCTGAGTGTTTGGTGGAAAAGACAACACCCCTCTTAAAACAAGGCCACAGTCTCTGAAGGACATCAAGACAAAATGAAAACCTTTTTAGGTGCCTAGTTTTTAACTGGAAAGTTCATGCAATGCATGGAACAGTTGTTACACATTGAAATGGGGAGACAACATAATTCATGAAAAAAAACATCATCCAGTAGCTCTTAGGCTTTGCTTAACTCACAGTCCAGATCTGCTTTTTCCTCCCAAATCTATTACATCTCTGATCAGCAAAGAAAAATTACATTTACTTACAATTAATGGTTATTAAAATGAATTCCCAGGTCAGGTCAAATAAAAATAAAACATTTGTGCATTTGCTGTCTACACAGTGCCTTGTAGGAGTACACCAAGATGATTTTCTTACTTGTCCTGATTTATGATAATCATATACATTCTCATGAGACGGGACTATACAGAAACATGTGAGATGTAATAGATATTGAAGTTAAAGGCATGTCGCTGATCAGAAACAAACAGAATGTATTAGCAGTGCAACTCCAATATTGCTTTTGCCATCCAAAGTGGATGAAATGCTTTGCCTTTGTTCATTGCTAGCTTCCTACAGTCACATGGAACACAGATAAGTGTCACTGATAAAAACCAAACCAACAAACCCTGAACATCAGACCAGTTTTGGTTCAATCAAGTGGGAGGGATGGATAAATAAATGTAACAAATTGCATCTTTCAGCTGTTAATGTCACTTTTATGGGACAACAATAAGGATAAAATGGTTTAGTGTATTAAGAGGTGAAAAAATCCAGAAGAGTGTTAGGCATGTTCTTACCTACATGAGTGTCAAACGAGTGGGATTCTCTCAGTCAAGACCCTGAGAAAAGGTCCACGCAAACACAGCCCTCTTCCGTAAAGGAAGAAGAATAAAGAGTCTAAACACTCCAAAAAGTTCACGTTAAGGTCTCGTGAACTCCTTTCAGTGTACGGGGCTATTACACGGCCCGACATCTTGCTTAACGTCACAAACTTCTCATAATACTGCCATTATATCATCAATATCACCAATCAGATGTGTTCAGTGCAAGAATTGTGTTAAATTTCATGCCCAACACCCACTAAGCAGAAATATGTCTCAGCTATTCGAAACAATAGTACATAGTCTTTCTTCTACCAGGAATGATCAACTCCAGAAAATATTTTAAAACTAGTATAATAGCTACAGTTTTAAGTGGCTTACAATAAATGTAAAACCAAATAAGCCTCTTACTTAGATAGTATTAAAAATAATTATCTCCCAGAAATGGAAGCTCCTGTCCCTTTTGTAGTACATAACTCAATGCAATAAAACTAGAGAATACTGATAAGCAAGCTAAAAATAACAACAACAACAAAAAAAAATCATCACAGTTAAAAAAAACTGTTAAAACCAGTCATGCTCACTATCTGATAAAGCAATCTGCTCCTCTCCAAATGGCCATTGGCTGAGACCTTCTGGCACTAATGAAGTGAAATCACCAAACGTACAGCATGCCAGCCTCCACTCCATACGTTAACTACCCTCTTTCCTCTTCCTTATGCTATTTCACTAAACTCTATACATGTCTGGTTCTGCTTAGCCAATAGCCATAATAAGGAAAAACAGAACATCACCTAATACCAACTAGATCTTTACTTTGTTTCTCCATCTGCTGCTACCACACTAAGCTCGACACTTCTACCTTGCGTCCTTGCTTACCCTTCACAGCACACTACTAATGGAAGACCAGAACAGGATTTAAAATAAGACACACTGGGTTGGATGAGTAATCAAGAGCTATTTGGGTTCTACCAGGGTGGTGAGGAAGGCAGAACCTGCGAGAGGAACGGCATGCTCTCCATGGGCCTCATGGCGATGTTGAGGGGGCCAGTGATGTTCATGGGCATTGGGGTGCTGATGGCCACTGGGTGGGCAATGTTCATGCCGGTTGCTGTGGCAGGGATGTTCACCGAAGCTATATTGACTGGAGCGGTGATTGTCACCGGATGCTGCAGGCTCACCGGCGCTGTGATATTCACTGTGTTGGAGGAGATAGTTACGGGGTTGCTGATGGTTCCACGATTCATGCTGGCAGTGCTGGCGGCGGTGGCCGAGGCAGTGACTGGTGTGGCTGAGGCAGAGTTGCATGCGTTGTTAGTGTCTGGAATATAAAGGAAAAACAAGATTAATTTAATACCTCAGACTGCATCTTCTAAAGCAGTAGCTCCTAACCCTGGACCTACTCTGCATAGTGTTGCATTTTCTCAGCTCCAAGCACACATGATTTAAGCAATTAGCTAATTAAAAGTAGAGATCTGCCAGGACCAGGGTTGGGAAGCACTGTTCTAAAGGACGGACCAAAAAAAAAAAAAACATTTCTATCTTGTATGGTCATAAAATTGTGGACACCTGTCTACCATATTCCTAAGTGTTTCTGCTTCAAACTGCTGCCACAAACTTGGATGCACATAGCTATCTAGAATGCCTTTGTTTGTTGTTGCACAGCAATGTCTCTTGACTGGAAATAAGGAACACAAACGTTCCAGTATGACAATGCCACTGTGTACAAAGTGCAGTGCATGATGGTGTGATGTCCACATGTCTTTACTTCTAATAGATTTGACCCAGAATAGCTTGCCACCCATATCATTACAAAGACATGAATTTGCATGCATGCATGTCAGGTCATTAACTTCTGCTTGTAAACTGTACTTTGCATCTAGGACGTTTAAACTGGACTTTCAGTATTATCAACTGAATGGGAATTATTAAATTCCTCTGTGACTTACTTAACAAGTCACCAAAACTATCAAAACACATAAACCTAACTCTAAAACATCAAACACGAAAACCACAACTACTACTAAAATCAAATATTTATTTGAAAAACCGCAAACAACATGTAAATATGTGGTTTTGAAAAGAGTGATCAGTGAAAGACCAGAGTTAAGAGAAGCAGATCCCTGTAGCAGACAGCAGGAATGAATTGTCTGAGGAAGTGACATCACCATGGCAGAGGGAGATGCCCACCTGAGAGCGTGTTGTCCTGGTTTGGCGCAGCAGAGGCGAGCGGAGGCCAGGAGGAAGTGGCAGAGGAGGAGGAGGAGGAGGAAGAGGAGTGAGGGGCGAGGGCTGGCGTACCTTTGTTACAGGGCGAGGTGAAGCCGGCCTGGCTGTGCGTCTTCAGGTGGCTGGTGATGTAGGCAGCACTCAGCATCTTTCCGCATATGTTGCAAGTGACTTTACCCTCATGCCGGATCATATGGGAACGCAAGCGGTCTTTGGTGGCAAAAGCAGATGTGCAGGCCTGCCACATAAACAGACAGATCAAAAGAAAAACAATGTTCTCACATGTTCTGCAATGCACAATCACAACTTGTGAGTGATCTGTAAACTACTGGCAATGAAGTGAAATTTAAAAGGTAAAAAAATATATCTAAATAAGTAATTAATAAAATAAGTAATTAAACTCCTTAAACATGCACCAAGCACTTAAAACTATGCAGGGGGGCGCTATAGAGCCAATCATGGAGTAGGACGTGTTTTGTCGGGCTCTCGCTGAATAATAACACTTTATGTTAAAATCCTTTTTTTAAATTTCTAGTTTATTTCACTAACTGGTCGGTAATAGGCAACCATAACTTGGTGACAAGTTTAGTAGTTGTTTTGGTGTCAGATATGGCTGCGAGCTTGAGAAAATACAAATACAGTGGCTCATCCAGCACTAGGCCCAGCACATCCTCGGTCCTCAGCCCCGTTAGTGAGACGAGCTCAAGCCGCGCCGCTACTTCATCTCCCTCAAAATCAGAAAAAATGGACGTCGAAGACCTCAAATCCCAAATTCTCTTATCCCTCAAGAGTGACATTTTAACAGTTATTAAAGAAGAATTGAGGAGTGCACTGACCAAAGAACTGAACTCCATTAAGGGCGAGTTACAAACGCTCAAGGCCGAAATCGCGCAGAAATGGACCAGATTAAGGCTTCTGTGAAGGACATGGAGGGCGGACTGTCTACATGGTCGGACGAAGTGGTTTCAATGCAGACTATAATAACGAGTCTGCAGGCAGAAATGACCGAACTGAAAGCGAGGTATGACGACATGGAAGGGAAAATGCGGCGATGTAACATTCGAATCCTGGGTGTTCCGGAGGAACCAGGGTCAAGCTCCACCGCGTCGGTTTCTAAACTACTGACCGAAGTTCTGCAGATGGACAAGGACCTCCTTATTGACCATTCGTACAGAAGTTCCGGACCCAAGACGCAAGGAGGGAAACCGCGAACCATTGTCGCCAAGCTACACTACCATCAGGACTGTGTGGAGGTGCAGCGCCGAGCCCGGTCCCGAGGTCCACTGCGCTTTAACGGGGAACAAATAGCCATATTTCCAGATTACACTCCGAGCGTGGCCAAGGCTCGTGCGGCATTTACTGAAGTTAGAAAATTCTTACGAGGACAGGACGGTGTGCGCTTCGGAATTTTGTATCCTGCGCGACTCCGTATCACCTATAAGGGCGAGGACAAGATGTTCACAGATCCGGATAAAGCCATGCACTATGTGAAGCATAGTGTTATTACTCCTGCAGAAGCCAGACCTTAACTACTGAAGGATGTTCACATTTCATATCGTTGGCACATGGACGGTAAACACAGTACTGACCGGGGAAAGCCATAGTGGTTTATTACAAGTTAGTGTAGTTGTGTTGAAGTTCCCGTTTTAGTTTCAGTACAAAACTATTTGTAATTAACACTTCATAACCATAATAAGGATGATGTTGACTAGTTAATGTTTAGACCTGTTTATATATTTTATTGTTCCAAGCTTATAAGTTGGTTCAGTGAGAGCCTGATTTTGGCTCAGTAGGATCCAGATAAGCACAGTGTGTGGATATGTTCGTGTGGGTTGGGTTAATCACCCGGTTTTAATGGGTGATTGGGTTAGGGTTCAGGCCAGTCAGCAGTACTTTTTTGAAATCTCTTTCTCTCTCTCTCTTTTCTCCTTTTTAATTGCTCTCTTTTTTTCATGGCTCTATTTTATTCTTTGTAAATCTGCAGCTTCACTATTGCTATTAACTTCTCATGACAAAAATAGGTGTTTCTTCTAGACAGGCTAATGGATGTTTGATCAATTTTGTTAGTTGGAACGTTAAATCTCTTAACCATCCTGTAAAGAGGAAAAAAGTCCTTATTCATTTGCAACATCTCAAAGCTGATATCGCTTTTCTTCAAGAGACCCATTTACGCACATGTGACCAATCTAAATTAAGGGAGGGATGGATCGGACAAGTATATCACTCCAACTTCCGCTCAAAGGCGAGGGGGGCTGCTATTCTGATTAATAAAAACTTACCATTTGTAGCAACTACTGTAGATGCAGATACTGCTGGCCGTTATATTATCGTGGTTGGGCAAGTATACGGGCTTCCACTTATTCTGGCTAATGTTTATGCACCCAATTGGGATGATGGTTTTTTGGCTAACTTTCTGTCTCGGATTCCAAATATGACGACCCACCACCTTATCATAGGAGGTGATATAAATTGCGTTCTTTCCACTGTTTTAGATCGCAGTTCGCCTAAAAAAACGCCCAAATCCAAATCAACAAAAGTTTTACAGAGTTTCCTGGGGGCCTATGGATTGACAGATGTTTGGCGTTTCCGTAATCCTACTACAAGAAAATACTCATTTTATTCTCCAGTACATAATACTTTTTCACGCATAGATTATTTTCTTGTAGATAAAAGACTTTGTCCTCTTGTAACAGATTCGGATTATAAAGCTATAGTGATATCAGACCACTCTCCACTGACTCCGTCAATCCATATACCTACTGCAGGACCTAACTATCGTCCTTGGAGATTTAACTCCTCACTTGTTTCAGATGAGAAGTTTGTGAGCTTTATGAGTTCAGAGATAGAGTTCTTTTTAAATGTCAACCAAACTCCAGGTATGCCATCCTCAACAGTTTGGGAATCCTTAAAGACATATCTAAGGGGGCAGATTATTTCATTTTGTGCAAAACAAAATAAAGAGACCAGGGAAAAATTTACAAAATTAGCAGATAAGATAAAGGAATTGGATTCAATATGCAGTGTGTCACCTACACCAACTATACTCAAAGAACGCCTATTATTACAAGCAGAATATAATTTAATTTCGACAAAACCAGCGGAATATCTGGTTTTAAAATCACGCTCCTCATTTTATGAGCACAGGGAAAAAACTGGTAGACTGTTGGCCAATCTTTTGCGACAGCGATCGACTAAACAAGCTATACCCGAAACTAAAAATGATCATGGTGTAAAGTGTACTGATAATTTAACAATTATCCTGTTTCCTACACTATTATAAATCGTTTTATACCGCTCCTTCGACATTTATACCGCTCCTTGATACCTCGACATTAGAGGGCTTTTTTCAAAATTTATGTATTCCTACAATACGTGTAGATACAGCATCACAATTAGATGAGTCTATATCCGATACAGTATAGCAATACGAAGTATGTAATCTGGTAAATCACCTGGACCAGACGGATATCCTTCAGAATTTTTTATTTTTTTGGATTTTTCCCCGATTTTCTCCCTAATTTAGTCGTGTCCAATTCCTCCCCTAGGGGGCTCCCACACATTAAGGCTACTACTACCACTCAGCCGGGAGGGCCGAAGACTATCACGTGTTTCCTCCGAACCACGTGACGCCAGCCGACCGCCGGCTCGCGCACCGTTGGGGGCGGCGTAACACACTCGGAGATCAGCGATATCCGCTCCCTCCGTTGCGCGAGCTCACAGCCCCTGACTGGCTGTAGAGCCGTGATTAATGTAGGAGCACTATGTCATCCCTCCCCTCTGAGAGAGCTCGGCCAATTAGCTCTCTCTAGACCTCCGGCTGCGAGAGGTTACAGCACCACCCGGGATTCGAACTAGCGATCTCCGGATGATAGGGCGAGCGCTTTAACCACTGCGCCACTCGGAGGCCTAGAATTTTTTTAAACCTTTTCCAATCAGCTTTCTCCTCTGTTGGCGTCAGTTTTCCGAGAAAGCTTTTCCTCTGGATCATTACCTTCAACTATGCGGCAAGCAGTTATCTCGTTAATTTTAAATAAAGAAAAGAACCCTCTTGACTGTAGTTCATATCGTCCAATTTCATTGTTGAATACAGATACGAAAATCTTAGCAAAAGTTTTGGCCCGCCGTCTGGAGAAAGTAATTCATTGTGTTATTTCACCTGATCAAACAGGCTTTATAAAGAACAGATACTCTTTTTTTAATATTAGGCGGCTGTTGAATGTTATCTATAACCCATCTCTATCTGACAATTTCCCTCGACGCAGAAAAAGCATTTGATCGAGTGAATTGGGATTTTCTTTTTTATACTCTTGGTAAATTTGGTTTCGGCCCTAAATTTATATCATGGATAAAAGTGCTATACTCATCCCCACTGGCTGCCGTTCGGACAAATAGCAACTTATCCCCTTTCTTTGAGCTTCAACGTGGTACGAGACAGGGGTGCCCTTTGACACCTCTTCTCTTTGCTGTGGCTATTGAACCATTGGCTATTGCATTAAGGGAAAATGCCAATATTAAAGGTATCTCCCGTGGGGGGGTGGAACACAAAGTTTCCCTGTATGCTGATGACATGCTGCTTTTCATGTCCGATCCTCATCACAGCCTACCAAAACTTGTGGATTTACTGAAAGACTTTGGTGAAATATCTGGCTATAAGGTTAATCTACAAAAAAGTGAAATGATGCCAATTAAAAACGATATAGCACAGTTTCCTGATTCTATCCCCTTTAAGATTAGTCCCAGAAAAATCAAATATCTAGGGATTTGGATAACACATAACCATGCAGATCTGTATAAGGCGAATTATCAGCTTCTACTTTCCAAAACAAAATTAGATCTCGAAAGATGGGACCTGCTACTTCTCTCTTTGGGCGGAAGAATAAACACAGTTCAAATGAATCCGTTTCCAAAATTCCTTTACCTATTTCAGTGTCTTCCAATCTTTTTAACAAAATCTTTTTTCAATAACTTTAGTCAGATTTCTACTTTTATTTGGAATAAAAAACAACCAAAAGTATCCTACAGAGGCCCCGTGAATTAGGAGGAATGGCACTTCCAAACTTTCATTATTATTATTGGGCTGCTAATGTGAGGGCCATGTTACTCTGGGCGCAGTGTGCAGTCAACCCTCCCGTCTGGGTAGCTATAGAGGAAGCATCCATGGGATCAATATCTCTCTCATCATTATTATGTGCTAAATTGCCACAAAAACAACCCACATCTTTTACCCACTGGTTATACACTCAGTTAAAATTTGGAATCAGTTTCGGCGTCATTTTAAGCTTACAGATCTATATTTGATAGCACCACTGAATGGGCACTGCATGTTTGCTCCTTCTTATACAGATAATGCTTTTGGGGTTTGGTTTGAGTGTGGTGTTGTGTCATTATACGATCTTTACATTGATAATATCTTTGGCTCATTTGAACTTATACAAAAGTTTAACATTCCCAGGACACATTTTTTTAGGTATCTACAGCTGAGGAATTTCATTTCCTGTAATTCTGAGTCTTTCCCTTTGTCTCCTTCTCTATCCCTTTTAGATTCTGTTTTTAGCTGTAAACCAGATGCCAAACAGATGATTAGTGCTGTATACAAAATTATTAAACACAAGTAACTCAGCCACATTAGATCTACTTAAAGACAAATGGGAAAATGATTTGCAAGAACAAATCTCAGATAAACTGTGGCAAAAGATAATACATAGAATTTACTCATCATCAGTCTGCCTCAAACACAGAGTTATTCAGTTTAAAATTGTTCACCGGCTTCACTGGTCCAAGGTTAAACTGGCAAAGATTAGAGAGGATTTTGATCCCACATGTGACCGATGTAAGCAGGAACCAGCTACACTATTGCATATGTTCTGGACCTGCCCAAAGCTAAACAATTTTTGGAGTTTTATTTTTGATACCTTGTCAAAAATATGCCAGATACCATTAGAACCATCCCCATTTATTGCACTTTTTGGTGATCGCCTTTAGCTCCCTTCTCGCTAGGAGACTGATCCTGGCTAAGTGGAAGGAGTCGTCACCACCAGTGGACGCTCATTGGATTAAAGAGGTCTTGTACTTTCTTCACCTAGAAAAGATTCGCTATTCTATAAGGGGGATCGACTCAGGAATTTTATGATGTCTGGCAACCATTTATAAGCCATTTTGAACATATAGATGAAGAGCAACTGGATCTGTAATAAAAGATTTCTTTTTTAATCTCTGTTCCTAATACTTCCTTCATTACATTTTCTGTTTGATGCGTAATTTATTTAATTTTCTTTCTTTTTCTTCCTTTTTCTTTCTGCTGACTGGCTGTTTTTTTTCCTCTTCTTTTTTTTCCTTTAGTTTACATTTTTGTTGTTGTTTGATTGTTGTTGTTTTTATTGTGGGGTGGGGGGAGGGGTATGGGTAGAAAGAAAAAATAATGTACAATGTATGTATGTATATGTAACGTGTTTATATTTCCAATAAAAAAGACTTTGATGATAAAAAAAATAAAATAAAATATGCAAGCATCAGTTTTGTATTTGCAGAAATATTGTTTTAGGGCTGTAGCTATTTGATCAAACAAACATTGTCATTAATTCACAATACAAGGAAGAGCTTAAAGTTGACTGAGATTAATTAAGTGCATTACAGTGCCATACATTCTTATTTTAAAGCCTTTTCTCAGATGCAAAAAAAAAAAAAAAAAAAAAAGGTCTTTCAAATGACTAAGTATAAAAAAAACTAAGGCACACTTTAAAATAGATTTTAATAATTTTTTTTTATCACTCCCTTCCATTTTGCAGCCCCAACAGAACGCTCCCTCAAATCAATACACAGCAAACTGTTTACGTCTCCTTCCGCTTTGTGGGTGACATCAGCGCTTCTGCTTCGTCTGTGTTTACCGGCGGCTTGTATCCAGAAGCGCGCTGTGTCACGCCAAACAAATAATTGCGCATAAACATAACGCAAGCTTTTAAAATTCATTAAAAGAAGCTTTGAGGCAGAAGATTTTGCCACGATAATTTTTTGTAAACGAATTACTCGAGGAATCGTTTCAGCCCTATATTGTTTTAAAGCTTAGTATTGAATTGTTCGTATTGAATTGCAAATAAAATATTCAGTAGGAAATTGTCATGGTACTTAAAAGTTTTTTTTGGTTCATAACTACTGTGTAACTATCCATATTATACTCCTGAGAATCTTTGTGTTGATATATTTTCCACAAAAATGTTTTGCATTCAAATTTCTCGATAACAACATGCAGTGCAAATGTACAGAGTGAGCATGGAGTCTTTCCTTGTATATAATATAATATACAAATATATTTCCATGTACATACTGTATATTAACAACTATGTAGACTAATAGATTTTCCTTGTTTTTCTGTACAGGTGGTGCTGTAACCACCAGTATGAAAATGGTGTCTTTGGAGACAAAAACATTAATGTGTTTTATGATATCATGGTGTAATTTTTTTTTAATATTGTAGGTATGGAGGAGATCTGATCTGATGCTAAGAGTTTTAAAAATTGGTATGCAATGTATAGGGAAATGTTGCTGCAAATTGGTGACCTCAGAAAAAAGTTCTCCTGGATTAAAAAAAAAAAAAAAAAAAAAAACATGTGTGTGTGTGTGTGTATATATATATATATATATATATATATATATATATATATATATATAAATATGTTCATGAATAACAGGGAAAAAAGCTTTTGTGTTAAGATATAATTTGCAATAAACTGTCTTTTGCTTACACATGCTGTAGATTTTGTGTAATACATGTTTGAAATCATGGAAGGTCTTTATGCTTCCTCTGTATTATCACTACAAATTATGTTATAGAGACACCTACTGGTGTACTCTCTCCTATACAGCAGTGATTAACTTAAATGTTTATTTTTAAAACAAAACTGAAACTGCCCTAAGATATCAATGGTCTTTTAAAATGTGTTATTTTCAGTTTAAATAAGAAACTATTTAAACATCCTAAAAAAAGAAATACATCTTTAACATAACTGACAAAAAATGTGCTTTGTTTTCTTTCAAACAACTATGAAGTGAAAATGTTTAAAATAACTGACATTTCTGTGGAATACAACTGTAATATAATTATTTGCTTTGGGCTCTTCTCAACTAAAATTATTATCCGATACATTCTTCACTAGTAAATAATGATGTGCACAAGAGCCAAGGGAGCAGAACTGGACATGCTCTCTGGGTAAGAATGTCATTACTCTCTCCTCTGTCAGTCACAGTGACACTCAATCATGGCCATCTGTGAACTTTAAAAAATAAAAGCAGGAACGTCAGGAGAGAAAAAATCCAATACAGTCAGTATTATTTGTTCTCTAATGTTGTAGAAAGCTTGTCAATGATGTTCATTCTTGCTATACATATTCTATTATTAATGTGCGCGTTTGCTGTACCGTTATGCATCTTGGGTCACCTAGACATATACCTTCTTCTACCCTTACAAATTTCAATTTTGCCACTTTTCTTTTTCAGCTACATAGAGTTAATTGTCTAGTTTACTCCCAATAACCCCAGAGATACACGCTTCCTCTGGGAAAGCCCCTACATTCACTTGGTAGATCATAAGAGGCACACGCTGAATTTACATTAGACCAACCCTTTCCTGTTCAACCAGAATTTTAAGTTTAACCAGCCAAAGAAAACTGATTTAATCTGTAGCTGGTGTGTTTTAATAATACTACAAATTGACAAGGGTTACATCATCATGTTGGCAATGTACAAGCACATCTGTTGGTTCAGTCACAGTGAGACCTAACCAGCTGATGGTGGCTAAACAACTAGTTAAAGAGTAAAAAGAGTAAAAGAGTAAAAAATGTTTTACATTGTGATTGTTTCCCTAACAACTGATGAAATATAAGATAAAATTATAAATCTGCCAGATGGCATACTGAATTTTACATATATACTATTTTATGTAATTTGACCTGCAGATTTGTAGTAGATTATCTATCAGACACATAAAAGGTTTATCGCATCAACTGTATTTAGTGGTAATATGCAAAATTTGACTGCAGCTATCCTCAAACTATCTGACCATGCAAAGAGTGTCATGCCAGTATACTTTCTGGCCAGCTGTCCCCACTAAAACAACTAAAGCCCACTGAAAACTGAAGCTTCAGGCAAACATACCTAATAAAAACCAATGCCAGGGCCCGTTTTAGAGTGACAGAAACAGAGATTGGCTCCTTACCGTTACTTGGCATTTAAAAGGCCGCTCTGTAGAGTGGACGTGTTTAACATGACAGCTGAGATGATCTGGCCTGTGGAAAGGAAAGGAGAAAAAAATTATTTAGAAGTGAAAAAAGATTTACAAAAAGATTATTATATCTCCTATTTAAAAATGAAGAAGTACTAATAATATCATGACAATACTGCAAATTTAAAGCATAGAGTCAAGATGCCTTGTTGACCATAAAGAAGAGTTACTAGCCTATATAAAATACAACTACAAAACAAATAGTTGAGCGTTACAGAGAAGCATTCTCACATGGCACCAGAAATAAAGTTAATCAATTCTGTTATGACTCCCAGAACCCTTCAGGGGAAACAAAGCCACAGCACAAATGTGCCAACATTATTCTCTCTCTCTCTCTATATATATATATATATATTTTATTTTTTTTAATTTTTTTTTATTTTTTATTTCAGGCTTACAAAATATAACAGTACATAGTACTAGTATGAGCTTCTGTATTTGCCATGAAATCTATTCTCTTTTTAAATTTTTAGAATACGCAAATAGTAGAATATATATAAAATCTATTTTTATTTTATTCTGCCTCATAGTTTTAACTGAATCATTAAGCTTGTTACAATGGGCCATAACAGGAACAGAATCTTGTGTGAAGATACTCAATGGTGATTATTCTGACACTCAGTGAACGTTTTTCAGGAGGTTAAGAGTATTTTGTTGTTTGAAACAAGAAGAAGCCTTTGTCCGATACAAATCAGTACAGTGAAATTTTCTTCTCTTCTTAAAAAGTTGGGGTCAGAGCATAGGAGCAGTTATGATACAGCTCCCCTGGTGCACAGAGGCCCAAGGGCAGCGGCAGTTAGGCGGTGCAGGGGCTTGAGCTACCTACCACCTAGTCAGCAACCAAAAACCTTTAATCAAACTGGTTCTCAGACCTCTACAGACTCCTATTTTTTTTTTTAACCTTTCTGTTATTTCCCAGTACCCAGAATGTCTAATCATCATCAGGGTCAAATTGTGTTGGATGCTGGGAATGCACAAATGTGGGCTACTATCTAAAGTCTCACAACCCACCTGGAAAAGCCTTTGCTACAGACAGAGCAGATGTAGGGCTTGTGCACGCCACCATCATGCGAACGCACATGGTAGGTCATGCGGTCCTTCCTCTTGAAGCGCTGGTGGCAGATGGGACACTCGAAAGGCTTCTCGTCCGAGTGCGACAGCTTGTGCCGGTTCAGGTGGTAGACGTCGCGGAAGGCTTTACCACACATCTCACAGCCGTGGTTCTTCTTCACTGGTTTCGGGGGCTTTTTGGGTACGCTGGGCTGCTGCTGGGACAGAGTGCCCATTGCACCCACTGCCACTGTGGCCGAGTTGGTCCCTGTTGTCAGGATACCTGCAGCAGAGACATAGGTGGGGTTGCCGTTGCTATCTCGCTGTTGTACAGGGGAGATCATGGGCACCATGGTGGGCGCTGCTGGTGTCTTTTTGGGCCGGGACACCATCTTGATGCCTGTGTGGCAAGACTCATGCCGCCGTAGATGGTAGCTGTCTCGGAAGGACTTACTGCAGTAGCCACAGATAAAGGGCGTTTTTGACTTGGGCTCCTTCTTAACTACCACCGGACCTCCCCCACCTCCCCCTCCACCACCCCCTCCTCCTCCACCTGTCCCACCAGCCATGGTGTCCTTGAGGAGCTCTGCTGCACTGACTGGTGGCTTCTGCTCCAGTGGGATGGGGAGCACAGGCTTTTGGTCTTGGGGTTCTGTTCCAGCATTGAGGAGAGGCAGAAGACTGTTCTGGCCAACCTGGTGCTGGTGGTGAAGAGTGTCATTTGTCTGCTCAATGGAAAGAAAGAATGTATATAAATCTCTTTGCAAAATATATTTCACACACAAAGGTCTGTAGACTAGCCTGAGGTACAGTCTTACACACAGAGTCATACACACTCAGACTCAAACAATCATCTCATTTTTACACTATTTATAATATAATTTTTTTTAATTGTCACTAACTTTTGCCTAAGTCAAGCAAAGAACCAGAAATTCTCTCTTTATCCAGACAACTCCCTCATGTTTGACAGGAATCACACAGTGCTCATTTTAACCCGTATATATTTTTATTGGGCACATATTTATAAAATTAAAAAATTTAAAAAAGGAGGACAATATAAAATAGAACGTGTGTACATTTTCTCCATTACCATTATTATAATGAATTCAACAAATATGACCCATCCTCCTGCACACTGATACTGCAATGAGCTGTGACCTCTGACTTGCACAGTTGAGTTCCTAGAAGTATAGTTTGCTATAAAATAATGTTCTAGCAATGTTGTAGTAGACAAGCCAAGAGTAGAATGACGGTGGTAAATCTTTATCTGAAATAGAACATGACTCATTTTAAAAGCATCTGTGCAACACGGAAAAACAAGCAGCCACGGCTGAGACCCGGGAAGTTTCAGAACGCGGATATGCACATGTGAGAGTGATATCATTAGACAGACAGACAGGAGAAAAAAGAAAGAAAGAAAAAAAAAACTAGTACATTTCTCTGTTTCTGCATACAGTTAGAATCTGATTTTTTTTCTGAGCTATGCCTAACTATTAAAGGGTAATACTAATACAAAATAACCATGTAGGCTATAGAACCTGAGACAGATAAGGATGGAGTTCCTAGAAATTCCAGTCTCTGCAGAGAGAAAGACAGATAACTTCAGCCTCTTCTAATGAGGAACTGATGGAAGTTCAAAATCATCCTGAGGAAACTGTGAACTGTGCTTTAGGAACAGTATTGTCACTATATGAGCTAGATGAAGTCACCAAGTGAGTACAGAGGGCAAAAACAAACAAATAAAAACAAAAAACACTTCCTTGCATGTTTGACATGGACCCCTTCGTGTCTCTGGCAGCTCAGCATAAAGAGACACGTAGCATGCTGCCATAACGACACCTAAATCTGTTACATGTAAAGTGATCTCTGAATATCATGAAAGCCATTCCACATGTGACTCGGGGTGCAGCCTGTTCTGGCTCAGGAAGACATGCCAAAACTACTAGGTCTGTACGTTACATACCCTACATCTAAACCCCACTATGTAAAAAAGGACAAAAATGTCAAGTTGTTTGAAGGAGAAGGAATAGCACACAGTGAGGGTGAGCCCGTTAGATATTTAACAGAAAAAGACCTTGTTCATATTTGCCACTTTAGAACATTACATACTACCAGCAAATCCAGGTAAAATGCACTATTTGTTAATCTTTAAACAGACTCGTCTTTTAAGCAAGAAGAAAACCAGGGTCCCCCGCCCCTTAGAATGATACCCAATTTAAACGGATGATACAAAAATATTTAAGCAAACTTTAATTACAGACTGAAGTGAACAAAAAGACTACAGAGACGTCAGTACGTCTTGACACAGAATTGAATGACTACACTGTCATTACAGCTTGTCCATCCTGCAGCTGCCTGCACAGTTGCATTGGTCATGGCATCAATAGCAAGAGGAAAGTGTGAGAAAATGGATGAGAAAGAAAGAAATAGGGGTGCAGTGGAAAATTGCATGCATAAATATGGTTATTCTCTGTACAAAAAAAGCTTTACCAGCAACCTGCACCGTGGGCAACACTTAAGCATAAGTATGCTTAAGTTTCTCAGCAGCATGTATCGGAGTATATCTTACTATTATATTCATTAAGGTTAAACACTACTGCGTTCAACACTAGGTATTTCGTAGACTGGCTGTAATGGTTTGCACAGATTTCACTTTCTGGATTGTCTATTCCACAGGGAAGGGAATATTCATACATGAAAACTTTAAAGCACAACAAAAACCAATATCAGAACTGATCCATCCACCAGGGTAAAACTGGTAAAGAGCTGAAAACGAATATAATGAAGTGGCTTATAAAGTAACACTATAGCAGTAAGAACTGCTTATTTTACAATCTATTATTATAACCAGATTTTTTTTTGGGGGGGGGAATCAAAACCCTGGCTTGATCTACATGTTTTATCTGCTGAAATTCAAAATCAACATTGCTGCGAATGGTAAATTTTAGCATGAATAATAATAAAAAATTGTGCAGCATGTTTCTGGCCAAGCATTAGATTAGTTTCTAAACACATCAAGCTCTGGTTTCAACTTGGTTGTCTCTACTATATCTGGGACCCATTTTAACAAGCCAACCAAGTCACACTGTAGAGTTTTTATCTAATGTGTATTCACCTGCCATTTTTTTTTAAAACCCAGCCATTACACAAAACAGACTAAATTTGCATTAATGCAGGAACTGAACTCAGACTCAAGTTTTTTTTTGTCTGCTACAGACGGATTAAGCGATGCCTGTTGGGAGCTAGACAATGCCACGCTTATGAATAACCTCAGATGCCTCGCGAACAATGCCGGGTGACGCGCTACACCGCCTGTCTCATTAGATGCTGAATCACAAGGAGGGAATCAAGCAGAACAATCCCTTTCAGCTTTTTTGCCAAGGGAAAATAATCACTGGTGCTTCAATGACACTCGTTTTTTCCCCCTTTTATAATAAAGGTTTTCTATTACAATCAAAATGACACATGATTTGAGCAACATGTTTCTGAAAGTTGTACGAGTTTGGTCATTAATGTGGTTAGTAATTAAGTGTACACTTGTTCCATATTAACCTCTAAGAACATGTGAAAAGTTAACCTTAGATTTACAGTGTCAGGAAGTTAGTTACACCTTTTTACTTCTAATCTCACTCTTCAGTGATCTAACAATGTTCTGAGTGCTGACTTTCACACAGTTCTCTAGGTTTTCCAGTTAATGCCTAAAAATGTAAAGAGACAGAAAACACTTCAAGATCTTTCTTAACACTAAAAGTAAAAGTACAGTGCCAAATCAACTAATTGAATCATATCCTTTATATGGAGCAGTATGTGAACATGGAGCAATATGCTTAATACAAAGACAAAATAACCATTTACAAAGATTGTGCATCTGTATATGATTGAATGAAGGGAATGAAGTGGGTATATACTATATGGACAAAAATTATTTGGTCAATCCTATAATGATATTGTTTCCAAATACACACACACAATTTAATATGGAGTTGGTCCCCCTTATGCAGCCATTAGAGCTTCCACTCTTCTTGGAAGTTTACAAGATTTTTAAGTGTTTCTGTGGGAATTCGTGCCCATTCGTTCTGTAGAGCGTTTAAGAAATCAGGCAATGATGTTGGACAAGATGGTCTGGCTCGCAATGTCAATGTTCCAGTCCATCTTGGCTGGTGCAAGCCAGTCCAGTTCTTTCACACCGAAACTCAGCAAGCCATGTCTTTTACGTTCTTGCTTTGTGCACTGGGGCACAGTCATGTTGGAATAGAGAAGCCTTTCCAAAACTGTTGCCACAAAGTTAGAAGCATAGCATTGTCCCATATGACTTTAGTGGTATGCTGACACTAAAATGGCCCTTTACTGCGGTTGGGGTCTGACTGAAACACCTGAATTAACCAAAAATTAACAAGTTTACCCAAATAATTTTGTCCATGTAGTGTATTTCTTGCATGTATAAACATAATACAGATACAAACTGGGTTGCAAATTGAATCTATGAACTCTATGAACATGAATTCATATCTTTACAGTTTTGTAACGTGCAGTCACATGTATGAGGCGGGTAGAGCGTGCTTTCCTGTAGGCACTGGCTTTATATTTGTTGCATGTCATTATGAAGTATAATGCATGCAGAATGCGGCACTTCACTACTCTAAACATAGCTGTGATTCCATCTGCAGCCTGCCGATGCCGCGTTTTCAAAGTATGAGTTTGAGGAGAAAACATCCTGCTCCATTCTTTTACCTGTTTATGATGTGCTGAAGCGTAAATAGTGGGAGAGAAAAAAACAGCACAGACCGCACGGCTCTCTGTACACGCACAGGGGTGATTCGGGACCAGTGTCTCGCGCGCAGCACAAGCGTGTAGATGAAACGCGTTCACAAAATGCTAACGCTGCTAGCGAAAAGTTGTTTGCTTCAACATATCCACCCTATAGTATTCATAAGCCCACCGGGGCAACATAGGAAACTGGTCTGGTCTAAGCTCTGGTGTGTTGGCCGCGCTCTGTGAACACCATGCACCTATTAAATCAATGAGGGCATCATTTAAAAAAGTGTCCGACATGCTGGCAGGCAGAAAGTAAGCAGCCTGCTAAGCTAACGCGAGGATAAAACAAGCACAACCCGGAGTAAAACCAAAGAACCGACAGCCATACGGCTCCTCTCGAGTGTCTCATCTCCCTCGCACACTCACACACACTCCACAGCTGGAAGTAGCGCTGATGTAGCCAGTTAGCTAAACTCGCTAGCTCGCTAATGTAACCTGGCACGCTAGCTACCCCAGCTAGCTACCATTGTTTTTGCTTGAATAGATTTAGCTTTTAAAAAACAATGTTTTGCCAAACATAAAATATCAGCGGTGTTAACAAGCTTTAAGACTGCCAGCGGCTCATATTTATTGAAAATGTTTCTCTTACCTGAAATAAAAATGAGCTCCAGCTCGGCTCCATTGCAACACTTAGCTAAAAAAAAATCTGCAGGAAACCTACAAGAAATCTACAACAAAGCAGCTAAACATGGCAGCTGCTCCAACTTCCTGTAACCCTGCAGGGCCAAACCATCGCCTGAGAAAAGCGCCGCTGCTGTTGGGATTGTCCACACACACACAAACACAACACAACACATTTACTTTTTTTTAAACATGTAGCTAAGAGATCAACAATGAATCTGTGGAAAGAAAGTCAAAGTAGATTTTTTAAAATGACATTGTCAAAAATAAACAGAAGCTTCTTCATTTTATTTAATGATTTAGTAGCAACTACTTCCTATGTTTTGCATTTATTATGTTTTCATTTATAATTGAAAATGTATTTATAATATGTTATCCTATGCATTTTACTAAACTTTTAATCATTTCCCTATAGGGTTTTAAAGCACTTAAATGAGCTACCACGTGTAGAAACAGTTTTATTTTATATTCATATTAATTGCTTTTTCACAATTAAAAAAAAATCAATTTATGTCCACATATCCAGGTAATTATTATACACACACCCTAATAATCAACTACAAAATTAGACTATGGTGGCACAGTGGTTTAGTGTTTATCACTGCACCTCCAGGGTCTGCCTCTGGGACTGCGTGCATGGAATTCGGGGTGCTTAGTGGGTTTCCTACGGGTACTCCGGTTTCCTCCTACAGTCCAAAGGCATGCAGAATAGGCTAATTGGTGTTCCCAAATTGCCCGTAGTGTGTAAATGAGCGTGTGTGTGCGCCCTGTGATGGATTGGCACCCTGTCCATGTCTACATGTAGTCCCCTGCATACAGGATAAAGCAGTATAGACAATGAGTGAGTAAGTGTTCACAGATCCAATGAATTACCATACCACACCCAAATAATCAAATACAGAATTATGAAAAAAAAAAACACTCAAACATTTGAAGGAACTACAAATTTTTTGATCCAATAAAAACAACTCTCACATGTAACTATTTTTTTGTTTGTTAATATTTTCCACTACAAATGTGACCCCTTAAAATATTAACCCTAAAATCTAGTAACTTGGAATATAATTAATCTGGTAATTACTTTAGTAACACTGCATGCAGAAAATTCTCCCAGAGGATCAGAGCACCTCACACACACACATACAAATTACAGGCAATTTAGCATAGACAGACCATGCTGTTTTTGTTTCAGCTCATCATATTTAATGTGGCCAGGTTTTATGGCTTCCTGATGGAAACCAATTTTTCTAGGCTTTTTCCACTGCACAGTGGCTGGGATTAAACTGGGGTTAAACCTCTGACTGGGAATCAAATCCAGGTGGTGCCAGTGAGAGTGCCACATGCTAGTCACCAGTCAACCAGGGGAATCTTGTAGGCAGTACCTTCTTATTTTTAGGTTGGGCTCAGTAGCTCAGTGATTAAGGCACTGGACTATTAATTGGAAGGTCCCACAGGTTCAATCCCATCACTACCAAGTTGCCACTGTTGGGCCTTTGAACAAGTCCCTTAACTGTTCAGATGTATAATGAGGTAAATTGTAAGTAGCTTTGGATAAGGTTGTCTGCCAAAATGCTGTAAATGGATTGTGAAGGGAACCCCCCCAAAGCCAAAGAAAAAAAGGCAAGGCCATAATAGTGATAATAACACAAAAGGTCTGAAACAATTCAAATATAGTGTAGGATCTACGATGAAATTAATTGTGGGAATGCCAATATTCTTGACCTAAACATATATAAAAGAGCTCAAAAAAATATGCATATGTTCTATTTTTTCTAATTATATTTTCTACTTATTTCTAGCAAATTTGGACATGCACAGATCGTCTGTTCTTTTCTTTTCTGAACAGGCCAGAGTTTACCAAAATAATATTATGGTCTCAGCAGGCACACATTCATTTAGCATAATTTCACATTATAAAAAACTAAAATATGATTAAATATAGTGTGATGGGTAAAACGCAGATTTCACCATGTAATCTATTTGACTTTTCCAAACCAACACACACACAACAGTAAACACTGGCGTCTCTAAGCAGAGCCATGCAGTGGTGGTGTTTTTTTTTTCTTCTTCAAATGAGCAGGAGTGTATACAGCAAGTACAAGTACAAAAAGACTGGGATCAGGTTGGAGCTTTCATGTGACCAAATCACAGAAGCCACTATGACCTACCATCTGTTTTAATATTTTCATTTCTATGTACTAAATCGTGCTAATGAACTGAGATGCTGGTAATATTTGGATAAAAAAAACATTTAATATTTTTTACTTTATTTTGTTTATATAACTATTTTAGTTTTATTAATGGTCAGAGCTGAGAAACATATATTTCTCTGTATAAATACATTTTACCATTTTAATTATTCACATTTAAGTGAGGTAGAAATGCTTCATGAATTAGCATTGTTGTCCCCTTCCAGCAGATTCTTCTGAATAGTGTTTTTAACTGTTCATGGATTTTCGGAGACATTGCCTCCCATTGTACCTTTAACTCTTTGCAGTGTTGTTCATTGGACTCTTTGTCTGACTACACTTGAATACATTTAGTCAGCCCATTCTTCCAGCACTTCCTCAGTGGAGTTCATTCCCTCTGACAGGCTTCTGAACAAATGTAGACTTATCCATGGAAAAAATGCAGTTTGGTGCAGAGACAAATCACACATGGTGAGTTCCTACCTATTTCTGTATATCTATATAAATTGCAGCTTGATCAATTTGTATCACCTTCAACTTTTGTTGAAGTTGTTGCAGAATTTGTTACATGTTGTAAACCCACTCTATAAATGTAGCTGATAGAGAGCAACGAATGGATACAATTAAAAAAACATTCCAGCAGTTTTATATCTAGGGCACCTTCAGCATATGTGTGATTATCACACAAAAAATTATTTTAACACATATATCTGTACCAAGAATTCAGCACAGGCTGTTATGTAGTTTGTAATTTTTATGCAGCATTTCAACACAACCAATTTTATGTAGAATTTACATAGAAATAAAAGAGTAATAATTTAAATGATTAAATAAATGCAAAGTTTGATTACTAAAAGCTTCATTTACTGTAAAACACATTAACCACTTTATACCAGGAACACTAGGATAGATGGAAAGATTCATCATGGATTGGACATTTTCAAAGTTTCACAGTTCTAATGTTTTATTGATCCCGAATTATTATTATTCCCTTATAATAATATAAGAGGTGGTTACATACAGTATAAACAACAAATACAGTGGATACAGATTAGTAAAACTCTGGACTATATCTATGAGAGTTTTTCCATACATGATCACCTTTGTCCTCACAGGATGAAGCATGGGAGACTGGTCAATTCTGGGTCGCTTTCTAGTCGAGGTTCAGAACCACTCCACAGTGATTGGGAAGATCTGGCTGACAGTGTTGCTGATCTTCCGAATTCTGCTAGTGACTCTAGTAGGTGATGCAGTGTACAGTGACGAACAGTCCAAGTTCATCTGCAACACACTCCAGCCAGGCTGTAACAATGTCTGCTATGACACGTTTGCGCCAGTCTCACACCTGCGCTTCTGGGTCTTTCAGATTGTCCTGATCTCTACACCATCCATTTTTTATATTATATATGCTCTCCATAAAATCACTCAAGATGATAAGGTCAGGACAGATCAAGCCCAGGCTGTGCTCAGCTGCCCACATGTTGAAAATGTTATGCAGCTGGGTGGCCAAAGTGAGTTTGTTTTGAGAGGTAAGCTATCGAATGGGCTACAAGATGAAGAAAGTCCCAGTGAGGAGGAGGGTGTGGAGCAGATTCTCCTGCAGGATGACTACAGAGAGGTTGGCAAGGACCCTACTGAACATTCTGGCCAGATTTTGTTGATATATATTGTCCATGTGGTTCTTCGAACCATTCTAGAGATAATGTTCCTGGTGGGCCAATATTATATGTTTGGATTTGAAGTGCCATATCTGTTTCGTTGCAAAGCCAACCCATGCCCAACTCGAACCGACTGCTTTGTTTCGCGCGCTACTGAGAAGACCATATTCTTAAACTTTATGTTTAGCACAAGTCTGGGCTGCTTTCTTCTCAACATTGCTGAACTTCACTATCTAGGATGGGTCTTTATATTCCGCATACTATATGCAGCATGTTTTCGATGCTGTGAACCTAAAAGGAAACTACATGTTTCTCACAGTCCTAATGCGAGACAGGCTGCTCCTTCAGTCCACTTCAGTCACTCTGTCCCATGAGAAGACAGCCACCTTGCTCGCACATGGACCATCCATTTCTTTTGAGAGGGACTCAACACTAGAGTGCACGGTTAAGACAAACTCTGATGAAAAAACGTGTGCAGGAATAAAATTAGCTAAAGTAGCAAAGTTGAAAAGCAAGAAGGCTTGGTTATAAGTGACAGTTAACTTCCTTTAGTGCTTATTGTTGGTAAAACATCAGCAACATTCTTGATGTAATGCATTATACTCTTTAATTTCCACACACTTATTTCACAGAGTAATATAGCAGTTTAAAAGTTTAAAATGAAAGGAATAAAACTCTTTGGGATGTGCTGTTCACACAAGAAAATATTCAATAACAGCATTAAATTGAATATTTTTACGTAAAAGCATGCACTAGTATTTTTTATTCCTTTTGTACAACAGGAATTTATTAATGTTTTTTTTTTTTTTTTAAATCTGAAGTACAGCATTTTGCATTTTCTAGTAATTATATAAAATTTTGTCAAACGTCTAAGAAACTAGTTAGATTCTATTATCAGTATTACATTCAGAAACCATAAACTGAATTGCAAAAACTCATCTAGGTTTGATTTAATTTTTGTTAAATAACACATTTTAATCATGTCATTATTAGGCTTAGAATATGTGGCTGTCTTAATATTCCCTATAGATTAACATTTACCATAGAAACAATAATTTATGAAAATGATAACTTTACTATCAACCCAGACTAATTCCTGCTAGAAGTACTGTCATAGCTGCGTTGATGGAAAATTAATCAACAATTTTTACCCAATCAAATTTATTCAACAATGTGTGGTAAAAATTTATTGATATGTTCGTAGGATGCAGATGTGTAATACATTTATATTCATACAGCATGACAATAATTGTAGACACACCTCATATACCCGTGCTGTCACAACTTTACCTTAATAATGTTTGCTTCAGGGGTGTCTCATTATCAGATAAGATTCCAAGTGGGACCCACGTACGAAACTAACAACCCTTGCAGAATTCTTGAAATAGCTTGTGTTTATTGCAATATACTATTAAATAAAGCTGTTGCTTTTTGCACTTATCACTGCAAAATATTTAAAACAGTTTTACAATAATAAGGTTAATAATGGAGTATATAGAGACTTCATTTGAATCTTATTACTGAATGATTTGGCTTTATGTTTCATTTTCAGGTGTTTATTCTTATGCGCATGACAGTATTTGCTTTGTCCAATAGACGGCACTATTTTCATATAGATATAATTACATCCTAGATGTACTACATTCCATACATTCTAGCAGTAGCAAACAAGGACTTCCAGGTTATTTATTTAGTCATTTTCACATGTATAAATTTTTTATTTAGCAAGACCACTGTTAAATGGAAAAGGAAAAAAGACCAAAACAACTTGGTCACCCACACATTTTGAAAACAAAAATCCAAGATGATCATTCATTTCCGTTACATTTATTATTTTTTGGGGTTATCCAAATGTATTATATAATATTTAAGTTAACCAAATAAAATAACCCACTTAGTAAGTACCCCCAATCGTTTGAATATTAGAATATTTTGTACAAAAAGTACATTGCTCTAAGGCAATTATCATCCAAATTTAAGGCCCCACATGTTATTTTCATCTAATCAAATGGTCAGTGGCTAAATGTTCCTTATCAAGGCTCATCTTGTGCTTTCTACAGTGTTACTGTTCAGTTTAGTTGGCATTTGACACCGTTAACACTAACAAACGCAATACAAGCCATCATTTTGTTTGTTTTTGCACCATTTGTTGTTTAACCTTGTTTAAAATCTCAGCTTTTTTTTTTTGTGTAATTTACAGTTTAGGGAATAAAACAATTATTCAAAGACTATGGTTAAATTAACAGAAAATGTAGTTATGAGAGTCAAGGACAGAAATCTGGGCCTACTAACGGGTCCTGGCAGTTTTTAAATGTTACAGGGATATAGAGTAAGAAGTTAAATAATGTGTTAAATGAAGTGAAATAATCTAATATGGATTTTCTGAATGACAATATTTAACACTTCTGAATTATTGGCTATACCTAACTAGTGTTTTGGTTTATATAAAAGGAATATAAGGAATAAAGTAACATTTTACCCTTTAAAATTATGTGTTTGCTTAGGAACCATAGGAAGGTTTATAGTAGATTAATTCACAAAGAGGCATAAAACATCAATCAATATAAACATTGAAATCCAATTAGTCCACAAAATATATTTTTTAAATATCTGAATACCCTAAACATATTCCACGGTAATTCTGTTAGCACTAACAGCAGGTGTGGACCTCCTCACCCGTTGCTTTTTGAGCTCCATGCCACAGAGGAGCACTATTGATTTTTCCAACTTTCACTGTCTCATTCTGAACGTTGTCTTCCACGACTCGCTTCTGGATTTCAGAAGCCATCGTTAAAAATGCCTTCTCCACATTGCTTGCATTCTTTGCACTTGTCTCAAGGAATGGGATTTTAAGCGTCTCGGCAAATTCCTGGAAAAAGATTGTAGAAATATTATTTAAGGGTAAATATAAGTTAACTACAATATACAGTTCTTGGTTTAGAGCAGAGGTGTTCAAACCTAGTCCTGGTGAGCCAGTGTCCAACACAGTTTGTAATTCACCAATACATAAACACACACACACACACTTCAACTAGCAAATAGCTGGCAATTAATAGATTTGTTGAATCAGCTGTGTTTGAGAAGAATAGTCACAAAACTATGCTGGACTGACCCTCTAAGGACTGGATCTGAACCGTCCTGCTTTAGAGCATAATAATTTAACAGAACTAGGACACAGGATGGGCAATGTGGCTCAAAAACTTCCATTATGGAAATATTTTACGTTGTTTTTAGTCTTTCGGCTGCTCCCAGTGATTTTGCATATAAAAGTTAGAAATTTGTGTTATGTATTTTGGGGCAGTTTTGCATCCCCTTAAGTACACTGCCCAGCCAAAAAAAAGTCGCAAACTTTTCAATTTTGCAGGACCAGCTTTGATTAGGCAAATTAAAAATTCTAATTACAATTTTATTTGTCACATACACAGTCATACCCAATATGATATGCAGTCAAATGCATGTACGACTGGCCCATGTCATGAAAAAAAGACTATTCAAATGAAGAATATGAAATAAGAGTATGATAAAAAAGAAAAATAAATAATAAAAATATAGTAGTGTAAAAATGATTCCTTGTGCTCCAGAATCACTCTTTTATAACCTGATTCCAGTAATATGCCTGTGCGATTAGGAAAACAATAGATTGGATAACCTGGTCATTCAGTATATTCAGGTCATCAGCTGACTTCACTTTATTACTACAAAAACGTTGATGAGTCTAGACCTGACAAACTGGAACAACCCCAGATCATAACACTTACTCAAAAGCGTTTGTACACTGGGCACTATGCATGATTGGTGATCACTACATGCGTTTCCTTTCTCCTATAAGTTTATATCACACACTATGTGTGTGTGTAAAAATGTTCTTACTTAGAGTACAAGTGTTAACCATAGCTGTGATTTCAACTGTATATTTAAATATGCAACTTAATCATATGATCTCTATTTATGTTTTTTTTTCCCCCACCACATTTCTTCCACAAAGTTGACCACGTTATCCTTCCAAGGAAATCTGGACAGTTTTGAACTCAATTCCAGTCATTTAAAATCTCTTGGTTATTTTTTGCTTGATAAATGCCAATAATTTGATCCTTCTGCAATGTTGATGTTTTGTTGCCAGGCAGTGTAAATCAGCTTACAACAATGTGATATGATTTTGAATCTTCAGTAAACAAATATTAAATTTACAATACCACTGAATCATAAATAACAATATGCTTTAGTAGTTCCAATCAATATGTGATAAACCTTTGTTCAAAATCTGGTGTATGGCTGCTGTTAAAATCATTAATGCTGATGTAGAGAAGGGTGTATTTAAGTATCAGTGTTACAGAAAAATCATTGCTTGCTTATTTACACCTTAGTTTCAAAGCATAGGAATTATTTTTTAAATAAAATAATTGTTTATTAAAGCAATGGGGAGTGTGGAAGAAAAGTGAAGAAGAAAGTGCAGGCATAATGGAATGGGTGGAGAAGAGTAGCAGGAGTGATCTGTGAAAGAAACGTATTGGCACGAATAAAAGCGAAAGTTTACAGGATGGTAGGGAGAACACCAGCACATCAGGTTTGGAGACTTTGTCGCTGGCAGAGCTGAAGATGCTGCAATTTGCTTTGGGAGCGACAAGAATGGACAAGATTAAGAAGGAGTACATTAGAGTACAGTGCAGGTAAGACGTTTGGGGACAAAGTTAGAGAGGTTAAGATGTGCAGAGGATGGGATGAGGGCTATATCAGGAGGAAAATTTTTAGAGATGGAGATGCCAAGAGATGAGGAAGGTCCAAGAGAAGGTTTATGAATGGGATGACATGCAGGAGGTTGGAGTGATGAAGGAAGATGTGGCAGACAGAGATAGATGGAGACAAGTGTTCTGCTATGACAACCCCTAACGGGAGCGCCCGAAAGAAGAATCAATTATCTGTAATAGTCTATTTATAATTATTAAATATTTACAAATGTTAAGAGATTAAATAATAGAGAATACATATTTAAATTTATTTATCAGTCTGCACTGTCCAATCAATGCACTCTGCACACTTCACTTAAGGAAAGTTAGGGAACATCTTTGGGAAGAATGGAGTTCATCCTTCCAATACAATTCCAGAGACTTTATATCAAGGCACATTTAAGCCGTTAGTGACTAGTGGTGATCGTTTTTTTTTTCTATGTCTCCCTACACACTGACATTCATGCCATTTTAATAATAGCAAGTTGTCCTTGCTATTTTCCATTACAAATCACAAGTTGTTTAATGAGAGAAGCCACTAGCAGTGCAAGATGAGGTTAAAACTGGGTCAAACTGAAGAGCAACAGAACATGGCAACAAAGTAAAGAGGCATGAAACAAGCTCCTACTTCTTTCATCATACAGTCTGTTTCCTAGAAACCACACAGGCAAACAATGCCACACCTGCTTAACTAAGCATGTAGTTAACAATCTACTCGGCTAACTAGCCGTTTGATAATATCTTTTAATTTATCTATGTAATACCACTACATGTACACTGTCACAGTATGGGAAATTCTACAGCTGAAAAGATGGTGGTGGTGTACTGCTTCTTGATATTAAAAAACACCACACGCTACTTGTTTTCTGTGTCGAAACATTGTTTTGCAAAAATGTAACAAACTTTACTTGAAATGATTAAATGATTGGAATCACACTAAAGACAATAAGTGGAATTCCTCCAAGGAAAAACAATTAGCAACAGTTTGCAACAAAAATTTTTATTATATTCTTACATACTAATTATTTTTGCAAAAGGTTTGCATCGAGTATCTACACAGCTTGTGGCCAAATGGACCTATTATAAATGGCTTTCTTAAAAATGCTATTTTAAGGTAAAATCGTTGTCAGAAAGTAGGAAGCACACAGCCTGCTAGAATGTATTTGTCTACTGTAGCATTACAGGTTTTGTTCACTGGATCCATGCCCGATGCCCCTTTATATGTGCACACAGAAACATCCAAGACATGGTTTACCAAGGCTGGAGATTCAGTTGGCTCCACAGAGCTCTGGCCCCAGTCACCACTTAACAGTGAGACACCACTTGAACTGGAACACCAGCTGCACCCCAGTGCCTGACCTCAATAATGCTCCTGTGGATGAATGAGCAAATCCCACAGCCGCAGTCCAAAATGTAGTGGAACAACTTTCCAGGAAAATGGAAGTTATTCAACTGGGACTAAATCTGATATGCTATGTTCAACAAGCACTTGTGAAAATGATGGTCAACTGTCCACATACTTAAAGAAATTCTGGACCGCAAACCAAAACAAAACTAATCCTTTGGATCTTCATAGTCTTACAAAAAAAAAAACGTAAGTGTATTATTAATCACTTATAAATACTTAATGTGACTTATGAACACAGGTTTGGGAAATACCTTTGCTGTTGTGAAGTCCACGACCTTTTTTGAAGTTAAATCACTTTTGTTCCCCACCAGCAACTTTGAGACATTTTCACATGCATAGCGATCAATCTCCTCTAACCATTGCTTTACGTTGTTAAAGGACTCCTGAAAAATAATTATATTCTGAAGATCGCTCTATCATATAAAAAAGGTTTTAATTGTATTTTACCTGTTGTTATGAGTATTACCTGGTCAGTAACGTCATATACAATGATAATCCCATGGGCGCCTCTGTAATAGCTGGAGGTGATGGTGCGAAACCTCTCCTGACCAGCTGTATCCCACTGTAATGAAGAAAAAAAATCAATCATATAAGCATATAATCAATAGTAACATTTCGATTCTTTACTCATCCTGTAAATTCAAATACGTAAAAACAAACCAAAACTAACATTTGTACCTGCAAAATTACAAATAACTTGGTACTAATTGTGGAATTAAAATGACGCACAGCCTTTTTATTTTGCTTACGTGTGTAGCCTGTATCGTTGATGAGAAGCCTGGCGACTGTCATATTAATGTAAATAAATGCAAAAACATCTCTAAAAGTGAACAAAACTAAAGAAAGCAACACAATGAATTAATTACTCACAATCTGCAGTTTAACTATCTTGCTGTCCATTTCAATAGTCCTGATTTTGAAGTCAACCCCTATCGTGCTGATGTAGCTTTCAGTATAAGTGTCATCCTGTTGGCATCAGCAAACATCAATATCAAGATATAATTGAAATCAAATATATCCAAGAGCAATACATTTAATTCAAATATATTTCAGTGAGAATTTAATTTGGCAGTCTCATTTATCAGCATGGGACCTGACATCCAGTCGAGTGTAATATCATGTTTCAGTGTGTATTGACTTTGACTTACAGCAAAACGCAACAGCAGACATGACTTCCCTACGCCTGAGTCTCCAATCAGCAGCAGCTTGAATAGGTAGTCACTAAAAGAAGGCACAACACAAATGCAAACAAGCCTTTTGCTTGTAGTTATTTCCTTTATGCTAACACACCAAAAACACAGCAACGTATTCTTATGTTGCAGATGTCAGCAACTGATCATTTTTGCTCATGGATTATGCAATAAACACGTATTACAAAACATGTCGACCTTACAAGATATAATTTTATGTTAAAAACATTCAGCAATTACACTATCACAAAAAAGCAGATCTGTATTTATTATTGCCATTTAGCAACATGATAAAAATATAAAGTAAAAGACAGTAAGGAAAAAAAATCCCAGAGCAAATTAACAGTTATAGATACTTACTATTCAGGATTCATGTTTAAACCAAATAATGGCACTGTTCTGAAAGGCTGAAGCAGTTTTTTCGCTTTCCGCAACGCAGTGTTGTGCCTCTGTCTTTCGAAGAGCGAACAGAAACAACACTGGTTATGGAGATCCTAGAAAAAGCTCCATTATTTATTAAAGCCACTCATCAAATTACAAAGTGGTCACTACCTACGTCTTGAAGCATCATAGCAGCAGGTTTAAAAAGTACCAGCAGCCTGCAAAAAAACATCCACTCACTTGAGACAAAATGCTTATTCTGCTTTATTCCAATTCTTACAGTAGTTTTTACAGAAAACATTTAACAGTGTTCATACTCTTGGAAGAGCACTCAACAAGGAATCAGTGGAAGCTGTATCAAAGGTATCCTTATTAAGCACTCGGAGAATTAAAATCATGTGGCACCTGTAACTACAAAAAGGAAAATGTAAAATAAAAAAGTAATTGCTTAATTAAAAGTAGTTTAAGGTCCATGGTAAAGCTCACAGAACCAGCAAAAGTACTAAATATGGGCTCCACACAATGTCTAATAACTCAGACCAGATCTGAATTTTTATATCTGGGTGGGAAACAAAACATAAAAAAATCTGATCAGTCACACATAAGGAAGAAAACAGGGTCATCTAATTAAGACACTATGATCAATACGGTGTCTAAAATACCACAAAATGTCTATTTTAGATAAATAGACTCGCTTTAAATTCACTCAGTTGAAAACTATTACATAATATTTAAATAAATTTAATTACACTGCATTATTAAATAAAGCTATGTTGACTTAGAGTAGGCGTGTCTTATCACTGGTCCAAACAGTCAATGATTTTAAACAATGAGATATCTCTTATCTGAGAAACAGTCTGCTGTACTAATGCTACTTTCCAGCTGCTCCATACCAGCATCTTCATGTAACCCCGACACTACTTTCTGGAGATGTGGGAGAGCTTATGTGAAAAGCAGGTGCACACAGTAAGCAGTATTAGTGCATTTACAAGTCCTGTGATCACTATTGAACACTGGGAGGGAGGTAGCTGAACGCTGTAGTGGACTTTTATTATATACTCCTGAGGCATATAACTGTACTGGTCATTAGTTCAACAGTCCCTCCCTTTTCTCCAGAGAAAATCATACAGCTTAAAGCTGAAGTGTGTAGACTAGTGATGGGCATTAATCGAGTACTCCTTGTGTACCAACCTAAATAATTCATTGGAGGAAAAAAGAAGGAAAAAATATTTTTATATATATATATATATATATATATATATATATATATATACATACACACACTATATATCATCATCATTATTATTTTTTTTTTATGATACAAAATTAAAGGTAAAAATCAATGTCTAAAGCATTGCTGGCTTGACTTCACAACTGCAGCAGGCTAACAAACATGCTGTAATTTCCAATTCCAGCTCTATGAGACAGATAGGTGATGTTGCCCATCAGCCTGGTGCACGGGTGATAAAGGCAAGAGTGGCAATGCTTTAACCTTTCTGAAAATATGGAATGCCAAAACTTTAAATAGACATTAAAATAGAGTAGACAGACAAAAGCCCATCACTTAGCGGCACAATATTCACACTTGATTACCACATCAGTACTAGCAGTGCATGTTTTCTGCACTGCTTAAAATTTTCTATTGGGAAGTATTTGAATAACAATCAAATTCAGATGCTGCGATTTATATGGACACTATTATACTACAAACTGAACACTCTACAATTTAACAATTTAAGTGGCCATCAAAACAAAAGCGATTGAATGGCATTTCACTGAACGTTAACCTGGGATAAACTTTTTGCATGAAGGTGAAGATGGCCAGTTTAACAAAAATCTCAGGCCATGTAAGAAAAAATGTAAAATGTAGCTAGGGGTACTCCGATCAGGATTTTTGAGGCCGATCACCGATCTCTGATCACTAGAAGCTGTATCGGCCGATACCGATCACCGATTACAGGGTCTACTCGAAGCCTTATCATGTAGCATTATTTATTAAACTATATCTAACAACAATGTAAATCAAGTATTGAAATTACAAGAAGAGGAATATCATGAATTGACAACTGTATTTATTGGCAAGCAACATGTGCAACACATCATCTTAAAACATAGCAGCCTGTGCTTGGTTAGTAATTGGGAACAGCTTTGAGCTTGACAAATACAACTTTCCTGTAGATTGTATAAAATTTAATGAAATAACAGACAATAGGACGCGAGTTGCCGGAAGTTCTGCAAGGTCCGCAAGCATCCGTGAGGACCGCCAAAAAATTAAACGTTCGTTTTCTTAAACATGTGTAATTTTTCATGTTTAAAAATATGTTTATTATTTTTTTTTATATTTAAGAAAAAATGTAATAATAAAAACATGTTTAATCTTTCGCGCGGAAAGATGGAAACGTAATCACAGCGCCAAAACTCGCGGTGAATCATGATATATTCCTGCCACAATTCTGAACGCGCGCTGTGACATTTTGAGAGCAGACAAAGCACTCTATGCACGGGCAGTGTCTCATCTGCGCGCTCAACAGCTCGATTCTGCGCGTGCAACGTCTCCCCTGCTCGCTCAACATGCTTACGGATACCACGCGAAACCGCGTAGGTGAGAGAGGGGAGTTTCCGACAGCTGAGTGAGTGGCGGCGCGCGAGTTGCTGAGCTCTCCCGCTCTCTTAGCGCTAGCCAACTTTGAAAACTGCTTATGTTTCTTTTTCACACAACACGTAAAAATTGCCAGACCGATGAAGCCATTTTAGCAGCGTGCAAAAAATTGTCCCGCAAGTTTTGTGTCATCTGATCGGCTTTTCTATATCGGCCATTACAGAGACTGCCGATCAAACTTCCAAAGCAATTATCGGCCGATTATGATCCAATCGGAGCACCCCTAAATGTAGCTAATGTCAGAAAAAAAAATATCTTGATGTCATTAATAAAGTGAAGCTTGCAATTTTTTTCAAATTCCGCACATGTGGCGGCATAAAATTATAACCTAATATAATTTTACTAGCATAGTAGAGTACAGTGGTCCAAGTGTGTCTGAATCTGGTCAATCGGCTGTGGTTTTTGCCACTACACCTAAAGAATAATTGTTAAGAATATGCTTGCTATGAACTACGGCAAAACCCATTGAAGCTAAATGGGAAGAAAATCAATTGATCAAGTTTACATAGGTTTAATTACACAGCAACAAATTTCCTCAAAATGCCCATCACTAGTGTTGACTAGGTTTAGGTGAGATGCAGGTGCTATGGATGGCCGTTGGATTTGTCCTGCATCAGTGCCAGTGCACTGGAGGAAAAGTCACGCAGCACGTGCAGTGTATCTCTCTGAAGACGCAGCGTGTTCCGTGCAAACTCATGCTGCGTCTGCACCAGCATCTGCACTGACTCAGCCACCGACTCCAGTGAACGTGACAGCGTGCCTAACAGCTTTGTGGTAGCCTGTTGCTCCTGCAGGCTGAGGCAGGCATTCTTGGCGAGGTGCTCCTGGAGACCGTTAGGGCCTTGTGATGCTAGATGACAAACAGCTACATGTGAAGAGCTTCCTGCAAGAGCTGAAGTATTGTTTGATGGCTTAGGTTGGTTTTCAGTTTTGATCTGGTCTCTGTCAGC
This sequence comes from Clarias fuscus, assembly GCA_030347435.1. NCBI lineage: Eukaryota > Metazoa > Chordata > Actinopteri > Siluriformes > Clariidae > Clarias > Clarias fuscus. The sequence goes on from CM059218.1 coordinate 16,493,524, forward strand.
AGTGGGTGGGTCAGGGAGAAGTTTGTTTTGATCAGACTGGTCTTCTGTTTCACTGGGTGGGTCCTGGTCTGATGAGGGAGAAAAAACATTTTTGCATATTACGCAACAAATTAAAAACAACGAGAAACACAATACTGCTGCTAGAAAAAGAGAAGCAAAAATGTTCAGATTATCTTCTGTACCTGATGGGTCAGCCTCGAGGTCAGTAAGAGGTACTGCAGAGTCATCTGGATGAGTCAAAAACAAGACACAGTGGCCATCAAAACAAAAGCGATTGAATGGCATTTCACTGAATGTTAACCTGGGATAAACTTTTTGCATGAAGGTGAAGATGGCCAGTTTAACAAAAATCTCAGGCCATGTAAGAAAAAATGTAAAATGTAGCTAGGGGTACTCCGATCAGGATTTTTGAGGCCGATCACCGATCTCTGATCACTAGAAGCTGTATCGGCCGATACCGATCACCGATTACAGGGTCTACTCGAAGCCTTATCATGTAGCATTATTTATTAAACTATATCTAACAACAATGTAAATCAAGTATTGAAATTACAAGAAGAGGAATATCATGAATTGACAACTGTATTTATTGGCAAGCAACATGTGCAACACATCATCTTAAAACATAGCAGCCTGTGCTTGGTTAGTAATTGGGAACAGCTTTGAGCTTGACAAATACAACTTTCCTGTAGATTGTATAAAATTTAATGAAATAACAGGCAATAGGACGCGAGTTGCCGGAAGTTCTGCAAGGTCCGCAAGCATCCATGAGGACTGCCAAAAAATTAAACGTTTTTTTTTCTTAAACATGTGTAATTTTTCATGTTTAAAAATATGTTTAATTTTTTTTTTTATATTTAAGAAAAAATTTAATAATAAAAGCATGTTTAATTTTTCGCGCGGAAAGATGGAAACGTAATCACAGCGCCAAAACTCGTGGTGAATCATGATATATTCCTGCCACAATTCTGAGCGCGCGCTGTGACATTTTGAGAGCAGACAAAGCTCTGGATAAGTCAAAAACAAGACACACCTTTATCAGTTTAATAACTTAAACTGTAACCCTCAAAACCACCACAACTTTTAAAAGATCAACAAAGGAGATAATCTTCTGAACCACAGGGGTGAAGTACTCGAAGTTGCACCCAAAACTTTTTTTTATTTTATTAAATCTTATTTATTTACTTGTTAATTTAATCATACGAACAAAGGTGTCACTTTGCTCAACATATGTTTTTATTTGAATTGATAAATAAGATTTTTTTTCTTGGCAGATGTATTACACAATTAAGGATTTTTCTCATGGTGAGAACTAACCACCCTACAAAAATATGACGATGCAGTTTATGGAATTTACCACATGTAAAATGGATACCAGTGCTAACAGCACAAACATACAACAAATACCATAGGTGGAGTAATATTTGTGCATCATTCTTTAGTGTAAAACTCTTTACACTCTCTCAAAGAAGCTTGCTGTGATTGTTACAGCATGACACAAAAACCAGACAATCAGAGAATGGAGAAAGTTCATTCTGATTGGGTTGTTTTAGATAATACATCATGCAGCCATGGACGTGCATGCACAAACAAAAAACTCTATGCTTCACCAAGGCAGTTAGATTACAGGAAACACTCACAATTGTACGACAAATCCAGTGGCAGCTCTGTGTCTCCTTTGCTGCTCATTCCAGAGTTGTGTCGCACACGCCGTGGCTTGATGGGCAGCTTGCCATTTGCCATACCAGGGATGTGGAGTGGCACTCCAGAGGACCCTTGGCTGTCCTCATCCTCATTTACAATGCTGTCTGACAGCGTGAACTTCTCCTCAGGTCCGGGTTGGAGAATCCAATGCACCATTCTTTCGATAGGAGAAAGATCGCTAGTTATGCGGGCAGCAGAGAAGCCGGAAGCTCTCATTGCTGCAACTTTGCGCTTGGTATCACACTTGAGATCAGACCACTTCTTTACGATCTCGATGACCTCTCTGTGACACTCGCTGATCTCGTTAATGCGGGCTGCAAGAGCGGCCCAGGTTCGTTTCTTAACATCACTGGAGACACCTTGGTTGAATTTACCTGGTTGAAGGACATACAAACAAAAACAAAATTAGATGCAATTTCTTAAGACATTGCGATTTAATGGCACAATAGCACACTGCTTTTTCTGTTTAAATTGCTTAATTCAGCACACTTCTAGTTCATATTGTTACAAAGTTATAATTCTTTATAATGTCAGTGAAATCCACTGCGCTTGGGTGACCCGTGGGGGTGCGTGTACCTCACAGCTCAAATCGGAAAAAACTGGGGGGTTTTCTCTAATGTTTTCACACCCCTGAGGGCACCCCTAATAATTAATACATTCATGAATGTATTCATGGTAAAGTGTTTGCTATTTATGATGATGAACATGTGTACTTCTACTTCTAGTAATTTCCAAACATTATTCTTCCACGTGCGGAAGCACGATGATAGAAAATTATTGTCCTGATGGTGAATAAACTTAATTTCGGAAAATCCTCAACAAAAGAGAGTTCACAGTCCTATACAATGGAAAACAGCTCCAAATCAACATGGCGTCCGGGATTCCCCTCGCAATTTTAAAACGCAGAGACAACACTGTTAAATTTGTGAGAGATTCATTTCCTTAGGCACAATTACAGTTTTTGGCCATGTGATGCCAGTGTTGGGAATGGGGACAGATTTACTCAAGTGTATTGGTACGCTTCACGTTGTATATTCATGTCAAAGACATCAGAGTCACTTTGTCAAACAAGTCGGACTTTACTAACATGCTCCCAGAACAGAACTTGTTGTTAAGTCGGTGACAACCTGTAATATGTAAAAAGTTTCAATATTTTCAAGACGATACTGTTGGACCTTTGGACAGTACTGTACATACAAGCGATGCTCAACTGGGTTTGAGAATTAATAACCATACTGACCAACCAGTATGTGGCGATTTCTCTTTACTTCATTCAGCAGAAGCTGAACCTCAGAAAATGTGAAGCGTGACTTTCTTTTCTTGAAGTTTGCTGATACAAATGCTGATCCAGTAGATAAATAGGCATCTTCAGACATCCTTGTCGTGTCTTCTCAGCCTCTGGACATAAAAACTCTCTTTTTCATCAAAGTGTTTCGTGCCTATAAGGAAAAATGCCATCTTTATAAATTGCATACAGCAAATGCATCTCTGATAAATATACACATTTCTCGACAGCATACAGACAAAACAAATTATTTCTACCCTTTTTTAAAGATGCAGTGCACAACATGATTGTGATGACAGAATTCTGAATACTGGCTAATTACTGATACTAATCTGATACTACAGAACACTGTGTGCTGTGTACACTATCTGTATTTTTACACTCAAGTGGAATTAAATACAATGACTCAACAAGCATCAGCCCCAGTGTTCAGTAATGGGCATTATAATTCTGAATATGAGGCGATGTTTTAAGAATCTTTACTTTGCTTAACGACAGTAAAGAACAGAATCATGCTTTATGGTTTGATTTATACTGTAATTCAGAGCAGTTAAATTCTTGATCAGCAGGACCTACAAGCTATAAAGTACACACTTCCACATTCAAACACATAGACATATTTTCACTGTCTTAAATTGAACTATACAGCTCATTGTTTGAGAATACAGTATATCACTCATCCAAGCTAGCTGACTGGCATGTTGCTAACAAAACAAGAAAATGGAGCGTCCAGAGTCCCACTTCATCTGTTAAATGCACCAGTCACCAAACATGACACCATTCTAGTGGAAGAATTAATTAATTCATCTTCTATATCTTGTACAGGGCCGCAGGGGCCTGGATCCTATCCCATGAGACTTTGGGCACGAGGCAAGGTACACCTTGGATTAAAGTGCCAATCCATTGGGCACACATGCACAAACACACACTATGGGCAATTTGGGAACGCCAATTAGCCTAATGTGAACGGCTCTGAACTGTGGGAGAAAAGCAGAGAACCCGGAGGAAACCCACCAAGCACGGGGAGAACATAGAAACTGCATGGACACAGAGACGGGAACTGATGGCTCGACCCTGGAGATGTGAGGCCACAGTGCTAACCACTACACCACTGTGCTGCTGCTGATGAAGAATTATCATTAAATCTTACTAATTATATTTTAAGAAAACTTTTCAAACCTGTACACTCTAAAGTGGTATTTGAATATTTTATTATAATGTGCTGCCTGTTCACTATAATTGAATTAATTTAGAGAATCACTCTGACAAGACTGAACAGAACTGAATGTCCTGTATCAACTGTTTCAAAGTGTAAGGAATCTAACCCAACTGAGCAAATATGTAAAAAGTCTGACTCATGATCACATGTCAGCAAAATACTACAGTATTTTCACACTGGAATATATATATATATATATATATATATATATATATATATATATATATACACACACACACACACACAGTACAGACCAAACGTTTGGACACACCTTCTCATTCAAAAAGTTTTCTTTATTGTGTTCTTTAGCCCAAACAAGTCTCTTCTGCTTGTTGCCTGTCCTTAGCAGTGGTTTCGTAGTAGATATTCTACCATGGAGTCCTGATTCACACAGTCTCCTCTTAACAGTTGTTCTAGAGATGTGTCTAGAACTCTGTGTGACATTGACCTCGTCTCTGATCTGAGGTGCTGTTAACCTGCGATTTCTGAGGCTGGTGACTCGGATGAACTTATACTCCGCAGCAGAGGTGACTCTTGGTCTTCCTTTCCTGGGGCGGTCCGCATGTGAGCCAGTTTCTTTGTAGCGCTTGATGGTTTTTGTGACTGCACTTGGGGACACTTTCAAAGTTTTCCCAATTTTTCGTACTGACTGACCTTAATTTCTTAAAGTAATGATGGCCACTCGTTTTTCTTTGCTTAGTTGCTTTTTTCTTGCCATAATACAAATTCAACCTCTTTGAATGAGAAGGTGTGTCCAAACTTTTGGTCTGTACTGTGTGTGTGTGTGTGTGTGTGTGTATATATATATATTTATATATATATAGCTTTCTGGGATGTCATGTAATTGTATTCTTATTTTAAATAAACCTGAATGAATAAATGAATGAATTAATTAATATAACATGAGGGCTGAATCTCAAATCAGCCCTCATGTTATATTTTCATCACACTCATATGTGTCTGTATCAGGTCGACTTTTAGTGCATTATTAACCAAGTATGTATGACACAAATGAAAGAAAAGGGCCAAACAGGTCGGGAATGGTATGTTGGGAAGGATGGTGCGCCACTTATGTGTTTATGAGAAAGATCATCTCAGTCCTGAAATACAAAGATGGGGCTCAGGAAGGAATGATCAAGTGCGACGAGACTTTTACGGGATCGTTTTGCTTTAAATGATCTGCGTTCCTCCTGTAATCAGCAAGGCTCGCTCTCTCTCTCTCACACACACCGCCTCCCCGGTGCTTCCTGTTTCTTTGTTGTCAATGTGTGTTTGTGTGTCTTAGCTAGCGGTGCTGCAGGCTGCGGCAGAGCTCCGGACAAACGCCATCGCACTCAGGCGTCCCTACATTCACTCGTATCGCAGACCGACACCCGAAGCTAGCGGGTAATAATGATAATAACAATGAACATGAAGTGGTGTCCAACACGCCAGCTACAGCTATTATTCAGGTTAGCTAGGCTAGCTAGTCTTTCAGCTGTACCCGAAATTGCGTTCACTGTAGCTAAAACGTTAGCTAGCTGCTAACGAACATCAACGGCTTTCCCCCCTTTCCATGACAACGAATTCGCCAGTGCTCGTTTTCGCGTCGTTGTTTCAAGCACGAGTTTTCAAAATGTAGCACAATAAACTTTTTAATTACCCACACACGCGCTTTACGATGGCCGCAATAGTCAGCAAATCGACGAAAACGCCCTCGAGTACATCTCCAAAAACTTCGTACAGAAGCTCCCCTGTGTCGCGCGCGCACACACTGTTAGCTACGTCATTTTTTTTTCGCTCAGTGCGCACGTTCATTTTCGGATGAGACAAACAGCGCCCTCGTGTGGCGTTGCGTACAAAATAAAACTGTGCTGTGTTTTTTTTCTCTCGCACACACTAGCGACCAAGAACAATTCTTATAGTATAGTTTAAAGGCGTCTTCAGCTTATATCTTCTTTCAAAGGAGCATAATGAGTATATACCCATTTTAAAGGCTGAAATTTTGAATAATTATTAAAATATTTATTTAGTTAAACCAATTGGCAAAACATGATAGATTCCCTCTAACTAGACTGTAAGTCTTTTTTTAAATGCAATTTTTTTCAACAAACTTTTCAAAGGCGAACTTATTCATTCATTGTCTATACCGGTTTATCCTGTGTACAAGGTCGCGGAGGCCTATCTTTGGGAAGAGGTGGGGTACACCCTGGACAGGGTGCCTATCCATCGTAAGGCACACACACCCTATACAGGCAATTTGAGAATGCCAATCTGCATGTCTTTGGACTGTGGGAGGAAACCAGATTACCTGGAAGAAACCCACCAAGCACAGGGAGAACATGCAAACTTCACACACACAGTCGCCAGGCAGAAATCAAACCCTCGACCCTGGAGGTGCGAGGCCACAGTGCTAACCACTCCACCATCATGCCGCCCAAGATGTACTTAGACACATAATTATAATTTTCAAGAAAATAAAAACGAAACGCGGCACACACAAAGATGAAATGACTGATGCAAACAACACTTTTCAACCAAAGGAAAGGTCACATAGAACAACAGTTTGAAAGCTGGCGATCACATGATTTTCTGTGCACTTTGCATAGCATAATATTCAATGATACTTTTGGTGTCATGCACATTTTAAAACAAAAATGTTACTTCTATATGTTTTCATATGTATCAAACTTATTTATGTAGCTTTACTGTCTCACAAAGTGTTTTATATGTTTAATTATATGAATATATGAACAGGATATTAGATGGTCAAAAAATGTAAAAGCCACATACATCTTAAACCTGCTGGTTTACATCATAATTTTAACTGGCTACTCTGAAGTCATGCTATTCTGGCTAGCCAATCAGGTTTAAGGTTGACACACACACACACACACACACAAAGGCATTGTTATGAAGCGCCTTTAATGACGCATTAAATTAGATCTGATGCAAAAACAGCGATTGCCTTTTCTTATCCAGTGCATAAGCAATCATAGTGAATTGCTCATTTTTATGTTGTTTAGAATGAAGATTGGAATTATTACATTATAGAATATATTTTATACAGTCATTGACTTTGATGTGTTAATGTTCTTCTTCATAGGCCCTTCATCTCCAGTTTTTTAGGTTAATTGAGTATCACTGCATTCAAATATACTTCTTTTGTTCTGAGCGGGAGCCTGTGCGATATCTATATGCTAAGAACAGTGATTTAAATGAGTAAATGTACAGAACAGGCATCATAAACAGGAAGATAAAAAAAAAAACACGTGTTGACGGTTCATGCAACTCGAAACCTCCATTTTGAATCGTTTATAATCTCAGGACATAGAGCAGCTTCGCTTGTTCTCCAGCAGATGGCGATAATGAGCACAAAGTGTGCCACCATAGTGAATGAATGGAAAAAGGGAGAAAGTTTACTGTGAAATCGATATTTATTACATTGATAGACAACGTTTGTTTTAAAAAATAAAACCGAAAAACAACAGAAAAAAACTTTACAAGCCTTTTCTTCTCTTGAAATGGTAATTTCCCCTTTAACCATTTTGAGGAAGTAAAAATAAAAAAAAAGTACTTCATTTGTTTCAATTACAACAATAAAATCTTTTCATTGTTACAAAAGCAGAAATAATGTAATGTATCAATGGCACATATATTTATGGTTAGTGAGCAGAAGAGGAGTGTGATAAAAGGTCTAAACAGCTATTCATTACTGGTATGGGCTGAGATTGAAAGATGCAGTGTAGCACAAAGAATGACCAAAGAATCATCATTAAATCACAGCGAACACTCTCTCAACCACTTAAAGCAGTCTTAGCTTTACAATGCTTTTAACTGATAGCATCTTATTTGCAGTTTCCTCTTTTTAGGTTGACCAATTATTAGTCTGACTACTCTGACTGTTCACATTCTTTGAGTTTATACTTAAATCCAGTTCTTGCACATAGTTTTGTCAGTCAATTTCCTATGAAATTGGAATATGTATTATGCAAAACATGCTGTCAACAATTTTATCCTTAACCCACTTTTTCTTAAAAAGGAACATTTGCCACAAACCATGTTGGAAAAGTACACTACAATACAACATAATTTTTCCTGGCAACAATGTTCACTATTAAAGTGTAACCGAAGAGCACGGACAAAAAGTGCACTGGTACCTTTAATTAATGACACAGAGAGCTTTTGGTATTTTGTTCTATTAAAAAAAGTACTGATTAAGTAGTAGAATAAACTACAGCATGATATTTAAAACAGCAGCTGTGTCTTTAAACAGTTATGAACATGAAAACTAAATTAACATAAGGAAACCTTGCTTTATCCACTTTTTGGGAGAAAAGTAAAAACAAAACAAAACTATAAAGATGTTTTATGACAGAAAGAATCTAAACAAATGGTCGTTCTCAAATGGTCACACTCTTCTGTGTTTACCTTGCGATTAGCTTGTTAGCCCTCTGATTGGCCTCACTGATGCGAGAAACGTTGGCAATAGCCTGCAAAAACACAAAGGTCTATAAGGTGCTGTGGCATATTCCTTTGTAACAAGCTAACATAGGTCTTAGGGGGCTCCAAAAATGATCTGTTAATGTTCCAGATGTAATACGACGTGGATATCATGCATTCTGGCATCTTAGAATTTCACTCACTCATCGTCTATACAACTTTATCCTATATACATGGTTGCAGGGGGGCTGTTGTCTTAGGGCACAAAGTGAAGTACACCCTGGATTCGTGGGGCACACACATACCCACAATACGGGATTACGATCCTAATCTCACCAAGCACAGGGAAGACATGTAAACTCCATGCACACAGACCCGTGTCACCCTAGAATTTCACAGCACTGGGAATGGGTTTCACCTTCTGTAGTTTTTAAATGCAAATAAGCTACTGCCCCCTCATGGCCCTTTGTGGAAGTGATTTTTTGAAGCCAGTCTGAATGTAGGAAATAGAAATCTTTTTGAAATGGCTACATTTTGTGATTGTTTTATTATTTTTATTATACCCTGGCTTCATATATAAATTCTTATTCTTTCCTCTTTTTCCTTTTCCCTCTTTTTGTTGTTGTTTATTTGATTGTTTGTATTGATTTTCATAATAAAAAATAAATAAATCCTAAAAAATTGTGCCCATATGTTGAGCTAGAGGAGGTGTTATGCAAATACCCCCCTCCCCCACATTTGTTTTCTACTTTGCTAGAATGTCATACCAGACATGACATTCAAAAGAAGAGGATGATTTTTCTCATATTCTGTCTGTCTGCACAAGCAAAATGCCCAAAAATGATCAAAAAGTACATTTTGCATAATAGGTCGCCTTATGATGTTTGACTGACTGAACAGTTATAAAAAATGATACAGGCCATTATGAAAGTATTGAAAAACATTAGGATTTAAGATCAAAATGGGAACTTGAAATGATAGCTCAGAATTTTAGCTTTTCAGCATTTGTGTTAAATAGCTTAAATGTCACCAAAAGATGAGACAAGATTTATCCAAGATTTAGAACCAAAGTAGAACCAAGATTTAACTTTACCAAAGTGAGGGAAAGGCCACAGAGTGAATAAGGAAATGATCTGCTCATTATCTAAATCATACCAGCTCATTGGTCAAGTATAGTGGAGGTAGTGTCATAGTGTCAGCTTCTATGGCTGCTTCTGTAATGGGCTAACTAATGTGTTAATTACTTTAGCACTTTTTTTTAAACCTATAGATTGTCTGGTCTACCACCAAAGGTGCCATGTAGTACATTGTACATCTAGATATAGATATTTGGAAATGAAAGTAAAAATTCCTATCTATCATCTTATATTTATCCTTTGATCTCTAACCCAAATGGCTTTAATGTATAATAAAAAACAAATATTGCTATTTCATTACATTTGGATATGAGATTGTGTATAGTAAAGAAAAATAAAATACAGACCTTAGACTGTATACGTTCAATCTGCACATTCTGAGTATCAATTTCATTGCCCATGTCAAGTGCCATGCTTCTCAAATTGCCAAGGATGCTGCCCACGTGGGCCAAGTTCTCCTCCATCTCATCCTCCCGTGCATCATTTGTCACTCTGGAGGCACACACACAAAATCAAATCACTGATTGCTAATCTATAATTCGTTACAGAAAAAGTATACGAATTCTCATTTGAAGAGCAACAATAGGAAAGAACCTTCTGATGTATCCACCACTCATTGTCATTTTCTCTCTCTCATCCACAATGCGTGATGATGGCTGACTGGATACCACACCGTCCTGATTATTACCCCACACTTTCTTATAGGCTTCACTTGCTTCGATGTTTTTCAGTCTGCAGAGTTACACATGAAAAGACAGTTAAAAAAAAAAAGCACATGTCCTACAGTAAGTATTACCTAAACTAAAAAATTATTACAATAATTTTCATAACAACACAGTTCATGAGCTTCATTTGTCCAATTTATGTAAGAATATATAGTATTTATATCAGAGAGATTATTCATTTTTTAAATATTTATACAAAAGGTGATGTTATTTGCTTTCATGCATGTACAAAGACATGTGCCATCAAGAAAATCCTCATCCATGTAAACCATTAAAAATCTTGTGCCCTTATATGTAGTATTTAATGCTGATAATGAAAAGCAAGATAAGGTACCTTAACTGAACACTGTACAGTGTATACTTAATCACTGTAATTATTTGTGGCATGGATTCGACAATATGTTGAAAACATTCCTTTGCCAATCTTGTTTAAGTTGGCATGATTGCATTCTGCACTTCCTGTGGATTTTTCAGATACACCTTTATGCTGTGAATCCCCTGTTCTGAAATATCCCTAAGGTGTCCCAGTGGATTAATAGCAAGTGACTGGGAAGGACACTGATGAACATTTAAGTCATTGTTATGTTCTTGAAATAGTTTGAGATCACTTTTACATTGTGACAGGGGACATTAGAATAGAAGCACTTCTATGGTACACTACTAATGGAAGTAGCTATTAGAACAGGGGTAAGTTTTGGCCATGACATGATGCACATGGTCAGCAACAATACTTAAATAATATGAAATCATTCCTTTGCCAATACATTATACCACTTTGCCAATACATTATACCACTATACCACTTCCACCAGCCTTGACTGTTGGCACAAGGCAGGTTGGGTCCATGGATTTATGACGTTAGCACCAAATCCTGATCCTGCTATCTGTGTACAGCCAAGCAAATTGAGATTCACACCAGACTACACATTTCCAGTCTTCAACTGCCCAGTTTTGATGAGTCTGTGCCCACTGCACCCTCAGTATCCTGTTCTTGCCTAACAGAACTAGAACCTGACAGTCTTTTGCTGTTGTAGCCCATCCACCTTAATGTTTAATATGCTGTCCAATATGAGATGCACATAGGTAAGAGTGGTTATCTCAGTTATTGTAGTTTCTCTGTCATCTAGAACCAGTCTAGCCTACCTTCTTAGACCCCTCTCATCAACAAGGCTTTTCTGGACTAAGAACTACCACTCATTTTTTTTCTGTTTTACACCATTTTGAGTAAACACTAGAGACAGTGCATGGAATTCTGCAGTTATATACATATTAAAACCAGCCCATCTGGCACCAACAATCATGCCACAGTCAAAATGACTGAGATCACATTTTCCCTAGTCTTCTGGTTGATGTGAACATTTTGTTGTTGGACCTATCTGCATGATTCTATGCATTACACTGATGCAATAGGATTCGCTGATTAGATAATGGCATGAATGAATAGGTGCATTTTTAATAGTAAATTTAAGTGAGCGTTTATCAGGTATCAAGGAATAAAGATTTTTATTATTTGCTGAAAGCATAAAATATCGCCTGGGTCAATACAATTGTTATGTATAGAACATTAAGATTAAGAAGATTTAATCTGCTGTTCCTAACTGATTCATGGTATATGTGCACTTCTGTTTACAAGACATCAATAGCATGATTCATTAATTAAACATCAGAAGTGACTGAAATAGGCTGAACCTATATTTATACGTGACTCATCGATAAACTCCTTGCAGGGGAGAATTTTTCTTTCCATACAGAGATGAGGGATAAACTATTCCCGTCTAAATACTAATAAACAGAAATGCAACTGTGTCCAGCAGCCCTCCCAGCAACACATACTTATCGCATGAGCACAGGCCACAACATTTGCCGAGGTCTGTAAGATTTTTCTCAGCTTCTCTCATATCCTGATTGATCTGGTCCAGCCCCTCTTCAATGCGCTCCAGTTGCTCTGGAATACAGAGATTTGCTTTTATCTTAGAGAGAGGGAAATGGGGAGGATTTAAGTGACTGTACAAAAATATGTGAGTATTTCTCAATGCATTTACAACAGGTGCCAGAAGAGTTAGAGCAGGCAAGCCTTCTTAGTTGGCAACAGACAGAAACAAAACCAAACAAAACGTGACCCTAGTCTTATTTTCTGTTTGTGAATGGAAAAGTTCTCTAGAGCAATAGTCATCTTCATATTTATATAAAAAATGTTAACTAACACCCAGTGTATTGAAGTTATCACCATTCAGTGTTTATAAAGGTGCAATACGACTCATATAAGAAGCTTTATTCAAGGGTTTAATCAACAATAGAGATTTTACTGTGTACTAGGAAATTTAATAAAGTATTACACGTACAACCATTTTATTGAGATTTTCATTTTCTTTGACTGAATTCACTTCAAAAGATTATAAATTCTGCATATGTTCAGTGTGAAACCACATTATGTAACCACAAAGACGTTTTTGTGCAAGGATGCCAATAATTCTGGAGAAGAATTGTACTGCCATTTACAATATATAAAATTAAAGTAATTATCTGAAATTTTTTTTTTAAAGTCACTGCTCTGTTACTTCTCTGAAACACTGTATTTTAAAATCCTTATCTGATTCATTATTAATTAACTGTTAATATAATGAAAGTGTAAAATAAACTGTGTCATTACCGCCTTGTTCATCTAACATGACCAATGTCCTGATTCCTGCATCTTTGCTCTGTGGAAGTCATAAATCAACATGAAGCCACATTATACAAACAATATACTGTATTTTCCAACATTAGCATAATGCTATTAATTGATAATAAATGCTGACAGAGATGTTAAGCACGTGATATGATTTCATATAGTTCCGTTTTGTCCCTTATATAACAATATGTGCTTGTGTGCCTTTATATAGACATCACAGGTGCAGCCCTCGGTGTTTTTGCCAGACAGCCTGTACAATTGAGCTATTTTATAGGAAACAAAGACCACGAACCATTGCTCATTCAACTCTATTATGGCAATGTGTCTCAATACATAAAATGGAATTTCAGAAGCATAATAATAAACCTTGATTGCACACCGAAGAGAAATGCTGTTTTACATAGCCTTCATTTTCTGTCCATTGAATATATAGTAAGCCAAGCTTTGTGCAAAACTGTTAAGATCCTTCAGAAATAGGTTTGCGTGGATGTGACACAAATGTCAATCAGTAAGAAAGGTAAAATCATACGGCTACAGGAGATAAAGTGTGTAAGACTGTGAGTTAGTGCCTCACCTCCTCTAATAGCAGCTTCATGTTTCTGGTGATTTCGAGTGACTAATAGAGATAGAGAAGATAAATTAAGCAAAATTAATTAGTTATTACAATTAATAATTTATGAAACTAGTCTCACAGGTTAGACCAGTTCATACAGATGATTACATGGTTTGTCATTTCCCCTGCTGAGCAAGAGCAGGGTAATAGATCTGACTTTTTGTAACCTTTATTTCATAGTGTTAGAGTGTTAGATGTGAAGTAATGTAACATACAGTAGCGACTTAACCATATATTGATACTTAGAACCATTTATAAATATTTTACTGAAGCTAAACAGATGAATAATAGTATATTAGGTTTATCACACTAGATATGGAACAACATCTCCATGATTTGAAAACACAACAGACAATAATTCTTCAATCAGTTTGTTAACACACTCTTGTTGGCATTACCTCATCTGTCACCTGATTGACCCTCCTGTGAAGTTCTGTCACCTCAGATCCCAAGGGGCACTCGGCAGCCATGTTAGGCTTTGTGCTAGGGTGAAAGTAAGCACAAGGGAAGCATAGTTATTTTTAGAGGGGCCTTCACCATGGCTTAGACTGGAGGTGTAATTGGCCTGTTACAATGGATGAGAGCACACAACACTTGATAAATTCAACGCTTAAGCAAATAAGTCACTAGCAGGTCTAAACCTACTGCAGTGTCTGACTCTAGAGCAAACAGCCAGACCTCCCACTGCAGATGTCATTTATTAATTGCGGGGTAAACAACAAAGTCGATGAAACGTCAAGGCAAGGACGGCGACAACCTTTAATAATCTTAAAATAAGTGTTGTTAAAAGAGTGCATTAAAGAAGCCTACAGGAAACAAAGTGAAGCCAAGAGAGAATGTTCTAAAATAAAGTATGTACTCAAGAGGACATTTGTTGCATAAGGATACCCTTTGAGTTAGGTTATTTAGAGCATCAAATTACATGGTTATCATTTCACCTTAGACATATACATTGAAATCAAATGCATTTATAGTAGACAGAATGCAATGAAGACTGTTTTCTTTATGTTTTAAAGAAAAGCATGACAAATTTTTTTTGAGTATAAACGATGACCCACTAATAAGCAAGTTATCTGAATTATATGAGCTTATTAAGCTCAAAGCCGATCACATGAACCTCAGAGCATTTGGTAAAGATTCTCATTAGTCTCATCCATACAGCATATTCAGACCAGGCTGTATTACATAAGCAAGTGCAAACAGAAGTGCTCGAGATGCTGTTTTTGAATGTAGGTATAATTACTTCATAATTATAGACTATGCTTTTACCAAGGCAACCTGCTAGGAGGTGGACTTTTTGTTTTAAAGAACAGTTTCTATATGCTTCACCCACCATTGATCTAAATCCTTCTGAAAATTAGCTGCAGATTTCCCTTATATTTACTATTTTACTCAAGTCCAGTATAACATTAATTTCTCATTTATGATTAAATGTATATATAAATATAATTATATTATTTAAATATGATCATAAATGTCGCTTTATAAACATGCACAATACTGACTGTTTTACTATAAAATCTTGCTTATTATTATTATTATTAGTAGTAGTAGTAGTAGTATTAGTATTAGTAGTAGTATTATTATCTTATTACAAATATAAAGTTGAGATGCTATACAGTATCTGCTTTCATCTAACTAAGATACAAAATACAGTCTCAGTATCTTAAAATTATTAAATTAATCAAATATATATATATAAAATTCTTGATGTACTCTAAGCCACAGTAAAGGGCAACTCCTTTCCTTTGCCCAAGCAACGGAAATCACTTTTAAACTGCCAATTTAGCTAACCACTCTAATGAAATTAAAGAAAATTTGATAATTTCACAATTAAACCCCAAAAGCATGTTTTAAGCAGCATTACTCAATTGAATTGATTAGATTAGATTTAACTTCTTTGTCCCTGTGCAAAATACATGTACAGACTGTATCTGTCCAGAAGTGCATCAATGGCGTACTGAAAATAGATAAATATAAATGCCCTTTTTCTAAGGTCTGTATAGGGTACTGATTATTTGAACATTTCATATGATTTCCCAGTAATGTATGTAAAAATAATACATTTATTTAAAATCTTTAAAAAAAAATGCTTTAAAGTGTGTTCCATAATATGGGCCGTAAAATGTAGTTAAAAAGTCTACCCCAAGCTGATGAGCATAAATTTCAACTGAAGGAGCATTTTTTGGCTTTGGCTTTCCCAAGTTGAACACTGAATAAACTGCCCCTAGGTGTGATTCAGTTTGAGAATGGTGCCCTGCATGGACTGGCATTCAATTTGGGGTGTATTCTTCCCTTACCCCTAGTGTGTCTGGGATAGAGTCTGGATACACTGCAATAAAGCTGTTACATAAGATGAATGAAATAATTTCAAAAGTGGTTTGCATTGTCCCTGAGAGACAGAGGTGTTGAACTCCCTTCAGAACCAGGAATATGCCTAACATTTAGTATATATGTATATCTTTAGGTACAATTTCTATAACTTTAACTATGGCATGATTGATGTTAGCAGATGGACTGGTTTGAGCATAAACTGCTAATCTCCTGGGCGGTTCACACACAACAGTTTACACACAATCGTGCAAAACGCATTCATCCTTTCATAACTTTGTGTATTATTTTTAAGCTCTTTGTGTTGTCTTTAACCATTTATATTGGACTTTATACTGTCAAAATACCTACTCGTGTACGCAGTGAGACTTTGTTCAGTTTCAAATGTCACATACATAAAGAGTATATTACTTTAATGTAACCATGATGACAATCAGTAATATATTAGCTGTAAGGTATTCATAAAAAAATAAAATAAAAAAATAAAAAAACAATTACTGGAAAATAAATATTGATATTACAATTATTTGTGATAACATATTTATATGAAATAAAAACTAAACTAAACTAAATCACCTCCCCATTACTAGCTTTACTTTATCAGTCACAAGTAGTCCTTTCTACAGGGCTTCTGAAGTGAAACTGCAAAACAGGTTCAAATTGTGCGTACACAACCAAACAAACCAAATAAAAAAAAGATAAAAAATATAAACCTGAAAATTCTACCCTTTGTTTTCCCTCATGCTGAAAATGATCCATGGCCATGAGAAGAATATTGTCTGACAAAATTTTGGGTCCTAAATGAACAGGTGTATGCATGTCGAGATCAAGTTGCACTTTAACAGCTGGATGACCCGAAACTAATTTAAAAGTTTCACAGTAATGGCCTAATGCATATTAATGCAATCACACCACTCATGATATTTACCTAATTCGAATTTAGCAAATTATATCTCATCGCCTCCACCAAATAGAGTGGGTTATTGAATAGAGTAAAATTCTAATTAACCTAAATTAATTTAATTTCCATGTTGTAATACTAGTTTTTGTTGTTGTTAGTCTTTTGGCTGCTCCTGTCAAGGGGTCGCCACAGTGGACCATCCGATACGCCCATAACTTAATACAGAATGCACTTCCTGATGCAACCCTCCCATTTAACCCAGGCTTGGGACCAGTACTGCATCCAGTGGCTGGGGTTTGGGCATTGGGTGGGAATTGAGCCTGGGCCTTTTACATGGCAGATTTAGAGACCGGCCACTGAGCCACCCACTTTGCAATGCTTGTAAATGTAAAAATGCAATAATATATAAGCACTTAAGTTTAGGATTTGAGTCATATAAATGGATCTTTATGAAGATAAAGTTGTGGTTAAACAAGACAAGGAAATATAAAGAAATGTGATTAGGTCCAACATCTTCCTTACGCAAAAAGAACATGAGTTTTCTGCTAAAATGTATTAGTTCTGGCAACGTGGTGATGTCATAACGCCTCCTGATATAACACACACCCATCAGCATCATCTTCATCATCAAGTCCCACAAATACCCAGCTGAAAAGGGCAAGGCGGTATTCCTGCGAGTGTTCAGCATACCCCAGGGCACATCATCTCACTGTATTATTTATCAGACTGGCTTGTGTACGAGTTTAATGGGGTTATCCTAACATGGGGGGTGGGGGGGGTTTAAAGTCAGTTAAATGCTTTCAGTAACTAAAGACGATGAAGTGAATAGACATGATTAATCCGATAACAGTGAAGCAGACTTTATCGATTCGGTTCTCAGCATTACCAACCATGATATCTAGAGAAACTGGCTATGATCTATTATAGTCTACACAGTTACAGAACCAACGCACGCGACCGTCTATGACTTAATATTTGTCTCGGGAAAACGCTAGAATAACAAAAATATTTTCCATCTACAACTTTTAAACGACATCAGAGACTTACCTTTGTGGACAAAAGCAGGATACTCACACTACAAAGCAGCTGTTCTGCCAAGCGCCTATAACACCTGTGTTTGCTCAGAGATCTGAGTTTAATAGCAGCAGCTCATCAGCGAACGCTTTTCTGCATCCCAGGTAAATCATAGCCCCGCCCACTTGTCGGGCCGGTCTACTATTGGTCGTTGTGTTTATCCGCTGCTACAACCATTGGCTGGTAAACTGTCAGCTAGTAGATGTTTTTTCTTCAGCAGAGGAGGAAATAGCCGAGAGCATGCTGTGTATTGAGCGTGAATCCAGAACTGTCCTAGGCATGCGTGCATAATACTTTCACCATATATGAGGTCTACATAAACACTCAAACTATTTAATAGTGAACTTATAGTATATTTGTTTGTAATAATTAGCTTTGTTGTTTCATTTTTATTGTTCTTGTTATAATTGAGCATGACTAGGCCTGTCTGTGGAATCTTTCAAATAAATATCTAGTTTTGCACTCAATTCAACATAATTTTAGAAGTGTTGCTTTATTTTTAGGTTAATTAAATAGATTCATTATTGGTGCTACATAAATAAAACATTCCAACAATTTCTGTAAATTTGGACCTTACATCTTAATTAACTTGTGTCTTATTTCATTTCCTTTTTTTTTCCAAGTCAAATTGGGACTTTTGACTATGTGCAAAATAACAGAACTGTTATGCTACACTAATGGACTTATCCTAGCATTTCACTAGTGCTTGGATACCATCAAAGGACAACATTTTCTCAGTACACCAGAGCTATGATCAGCCTGCCTCCCTCACATTTTGAATTCTGGCCTCCCAGGAACTCCTCTAATGGCTCAAACATGTGGAACTGGCTTGGAGCGAGGTCAGACATGTAAATGGGATGTAGCAGTAACTTCCAGCCAAGTTTCTGTAATGTACAATTGGTGTTCGTGAATGACTGTGGGTACAGTTCCTGCAGACAGAGGAATCCCTTTCACAAGTTGGAAAAGAAAGTTATCTGTCAGTTTTCAAGGATCAGACATTCCACTCATGGCATGTCCATGTTAATGACGGCAATGAGCACCTAACCACCTTGGCCAGGGCCATCATTCATGGACGTACGATGTTCTTTAAAACGGTTGCCTCATTTATATATTTTACAGCGCTAAGAGTTTCGTCACCATACTGTCCTTGAAGTCTTTAAGTATCAACAATATAGAGGTCAATCGGTAGTGCTCCCTCCCACTATTAAGGCAAGCATCATAGGGTGCCACTAAAGCACAACATTTTGCATTTTGAAAGTAACAACAACAAAACCTAATTAGATTGAGACATGTTTAGAATGTTATAATTACACTATGTTGCCAAAAGAGTTTGGACATCTGACCTTCATACCTATATATAGTGTTTCTTCCTTTAACAAATTCCACAATCTTGCAACCACAGTTGTATAGGATGTCTTTGTATGCTGTAGCATTACAATTGCCCTTAAGGGGTCCAAACATGTTCTACCATGTTCAGTGCCCATGTGTACACAAAGAGAACTCCATGAAGACAAAGCCTGCCAATGTTGGAGCAGAAGACAAATGTACACATCAGTGTCTGATCAATAATAGTCTAGTAGTTTAATCCTCACATCTACACTCCAAAAACAGTCGTAGGAAAAGTCTTTTAATAGATACCCATTCTTTTAGATACACGTGCATATCATAAACTATTTGATATCATCTCATATAAGATACTTCTAGATAGATTAGTCTCTATTGGAATTACTGTTTATATCATGTCTCTCTGGCGGCACTCATTTTTTTCCAACTTGGATCCTGGTACTTCCCGGTACTCTGCTAATGAGTTCCATAATGCTCTGTGCTAGGGAACCTCGGATTTATTGCTTTCTGCTTCTGGAAATGCATTATATTATTATTAATATGATTATTACTAAAACCATTGGAATTTTTTTTGTCTGTAAACTATTGTATGCAACAGTTATAGATTGAAATGTATCCATTTGCTATGGCCTTAAGCAAGTTATCAGCTTTCTGAGACCCATCTGGCAGGTCCATAAACTCGCTCACAAAAATTCAGTACCTTTATTTTTTAACCTAAAAATGAGAACAAAATAATTACAAATTATTAAGAACAAGCAAACATCCACATCACAAATCTTTGGGCCCCCTGTACCCTTTAGATATTGAGCTACTGGTTATTTGGAGTCTTCAGGATGATTGCATTAGAAATATCTACTATAACTACTAATTATAGCTAATTAATTTAGCTGTCACAAAAGCTACAGTATAAATGATTTTAAAAAGTGACTTGTAATGAACTACTTTTCTTTGCAGTTTGGTTTGACTCAGTAATTAGCATTGAAATTGTTTGATGACATAGCTTTGTTAATGTAGTTCTGTAAAAGGCATGACACACTAAACGTTTTTATTTATACTTTTATTGGTCTAAAACAATATGCAATAAGGACATTGCATACCTATAACAAAGATTAAATAAAAAAAGAATCTGCATCCAATTTGTTGTAGTTAAAAGTTCAATGCTGAAGGACGATGATGGAAATTCATCTTTCTTTAGGAGTACATAGTCAGCTGCAGCCACTGAATATAAAACAGGCGAAAGGATTATTACTATGATGATTATGATATCATATGATCTAATATATATTTCAATTGAACACTCATACCTCCTTAATGTTAACTTTGACAGTACCATTATTGTCCTTGTCAAGCGTCTTGAAAGCATCTGCATATACATAAATGTCTATTATATTATGTTCATAAAGGTTTGATTAAACCAAAAATCAAAAGCAAAAAGCCAGACTTACTGCACATTGCATCCAGTCGTACCAGGCACCCAATATAATTGTCAAAGTCCATATTGCCATTGTCATCACTGTACCGGCGAATGATCAGCTGGTAGATCTGATCCGGGAGAGGAAAGCCTGGGACAAGAGAAATAGTTCAAATGGGAAAAGATGTGTTTAAAGCAGAACTGTGACAAATGTAAAATGGAAGTATCAAGACAATTTATTCCTGTTTAGTAGCAGATTTACCTGCTGCCCTGAAAGCACCGGGCAGCTCATTGGGTCCAATTGTCCCAGAGCGATCTGAATCATACTGCTTATAGATGCCCTAAACCAGACAAAGGAAAGGGAACCTTCAATTTCTTTCTATACTTCTATAACATGCAAACTATACATTATATATGGATTATGGTGAATTGTAGAAGGATTATTGCATATGGTCAACACATTACATTCTAAAATAACAAATAAGAAAGCATCGTTAAAACACGTAACAGAGAAAACACAGTACAAAAACATCAGTGAGAATAAATAAAAATACAGAACTTTATGGAATTCAGCAAGGTAGTAATGTGCAATCTTGTGGTGGGTTATGTTAAAACCTGCACTCAAATTCAAGACAGCTATGACAGACAGCATCCCATATGTTTAAGGCCATGTATAGCCTTATGAAATGTCATTTTTGAACTGCAAAAGGCCTGAAGCCTAATTGAAATATTTCATTAAAATTCATCATTTCAATTAATAATTCATTACATGTTATGATTAAAAAAAAAAAAAAAATTCCTGCCAGAAGACACAATATATCATGTCAACAAACAGATAAATATGTAGTTATTGAGAACTAAGCTATTTTTTCTTATTAGAAGGCAGTTGTAACCATGCATTTTATTTACAGGTAGCCATTTAGAAAAGTCATGTCATGACAAGCAGTCAGTTAATCTTGCAAGTGGACAGAAAGAGAAAAGCTCATGTAATGTACAGAGACACAACAGTGCTCCAAGAGCTTCATGGCATACACTGAAAGCCATCATAGACCTAGGGCCAGTAGTAGTAGATATTACTAAAATTTCATTGATGCGATGAAAGGATGGAAGGAGCTGCATTAAGTGTGTTAAGCTTCAAAATATATGCACATCAAAATATTTTGTTCAGCACTGAACACTTAGGAACAACACAACATGAATAGAACAATTGGAATAATACAAATCATGGCAACGGTGCATTTTGAGCTTGCCCGATTATTCACATTACACCACAATGCAGTCATGTGACATACAGTACCTTCCATTGCTCAACTCAGACAGCTCAATGGTCTTTAGTGATCCAAATAGTCAAACTTGACGATTTTGTTGATGCGGATAGGTTTTATCTCAAACTTGCATGAATTTGTATGCGATCATGCTAACTTAATGGGAAAGGTATAAATATTCATTTTTCCATCATATGTGAGCATATGTGCCTGATAATTACAAGTTCACTTATTATGGGTCACCAATTCGTCATCCTGACAATGATATACAGTATATGATAGTTGATATATGTCAGATCCTGTTCTGCTTGTCCTTCAAAAATACAATGTTTAAACAACTCTATAATAATCTGCGACATCATGAAGACTTGTGTTGCTATTGTTTTAGAAATGATCAATTTGAGTTAAAGGTGAAAGAACACCACAACTCTCTTACCTGCCACCTCTTGATATTGTCCCACAGGTGTTTGAATTCTATAAATCCCAATTTTCCAGAGCTGTCGCTCTGTGTGAAGAGTGTTAAGACAATAAAAAATGTATATTCATACCTGCTGTAGCAAAACATGAAGTGTTGCAAAACTAAATGACACTTCTCGCCATATTTTGAAATTATACTACGAAAGGATACATCCATTACTGCCACCATGCTCCTGCAAGACTCAATTGAGAAACCATCGGTCTTTAGATCAGCATCTAGGAGGAGGGATAAAAAAAAAAAAAATTAATCCTTTCATGAATCATGGCAATTATCTTCATCCTTATAATCATTGTTGCAAGACAAATTCATGGCAAACCACAGAAACTGGGTAAAGCATTTAAACATAGTTTCGAGCACTTTAAACGTTAAAGTTGCTTCAGAATTCAGACTGAATATGTGCATTATACAGTTTTATACATCAAGTAATTATGGATAATACATATTCACCATACCATACTGAACAGGTTCCACACACGTCTTGTCATGTGCAGTTATGCCATTATGTTTGTGCAGCTTGTCCAAGCTTTTTTCCCTAGAAATTCTTTGGCTTTTGTCTGATGATTTGCCAAGTTTACTGATTGCATCTTTTTTTTTTTTTTTTTTTTTTAATTGTTTGCTCTGCCCGTTTATAAATATAAAGAGAATGTTTCTACAGTTTCCAGCAATATTGGCTGTAATAAAAACTGGTATTTAGGTTTAAACTGACATTAAACTTACGTTTGGTCAAAATCTTGTTGAGAATAGTCATCAGCTCATTAGGGCTTACTTCCATGTCCTACAATAAAACAAGAAAAACAAGGAGTAAATCCGCATCAAGCCACACAAGGGCAACCACTCCTTAAAAGATTTGTTCTTTTGTGGCTACTACCACATGATTAAAAGGTTCTCTACTGGAGTAAGCGAAAGGTTTAATGACTGTTAACAAGAAAATAGTTCATGACACCCCTTCATATCATAATGTTTAATAATTAGAGCTTTAAGGAACAAAAATACACAATTCAATATATTACAAGCACAAAATTTTGATTATTTAAAAACACCTTCGAAACATAATGTAATGAACACGCATTAATCCAGATTTTCATATATTCAAAATACCATAGTTTGTAATTTAAGCATTTCAATACACTATTAAGGTATCCAAGTTTCTCCCACTGTAATTGTAAAACCTCAGGAGGCAAAGATTTGATACTTCAGGGGAAATGTGATTTTGAACAGTCAAATTTAGTTTACTTAAAGCCAGTCACTGGTTGCAAAAATGTGAAATTATTAATAATCTGCCCTAAATCACTTCTGGGGTCTAAGGCTCTGGATAAGTGATTGGAAGGTCAGCAGTTCAAACCCCAGCTCCACCAGGTTGCCATTGTTGGCCTTTGAGCAACTTCCTTAACCATGTCTGCTCCAGGGGCTCTGAATCATGACTGACGCTGTGCTCTTACACCAGCCAACAAGCTGGGATATGCAAAGAAAGAAATTCACTGTGCAGTAGAGTATGTGAGATAAATAAAGGTTTAACTTGGCTTAACAGCACGGGTGCCTAGGCTTTTTTACTCTTAAAAATCAACATACAAAATCTGTATCAATAAACTGATGCCAAGCATTCCATAACAACGCTGCATCGCACATAAATACACCCATTTAACAATACATCTTTCAAAGGTTTTGTTAATGTTCATTAGAGTGCAGGAATGTGAGTAAAGAGGAGGAACAAGTTAAGCTTCATAACTAGAAAGATCAGTAAGTTTTTACATGCTCAAGCCACTCCCTTAGTTTCTAAGTTCAGAAAAAAGCTTAGAAACAAACTCAAAAACAATAAACAAACATGTGCTGCACATCATTCTTTGTGAAAAAAAAAATGAAAATATAGCACAATATTTGTATTAAAGATAAAAAAATATTTGATAAATCATTTTAATATCAGTCTTATACTAAGTATCATAAATATCAAGCACAGAAAACAAACTTTTCTGGTTGAACGTGTTGATGGAGGCGGGACAGGCAATGTACTGTAGGTGACTGTTTTTATTTTACCATGAGTCTTGCCTTTACATGTATGAAAATGATGGGGCAGGTTGTCTTTGTGGGGCTTGAGTGCATGTTTACACATGCAGCTCATCTAACCAGGCAGGCTGATAAATGAATATAGGCTTGTGATATGTTTGCACGGTTGTAAACAAATTCTAATCTCTAAACAAAATGTATGATGTACTTACATCTCCAGCAAGCTGCTGGAAAACTTTGCGGAACTGCCTGTCCTCGTCGCACTCATTTGCTTTAACCTGAGCGTGTGTCATGGGTCTTTGAACAGGAGGCTGGTGCACAAAGTCGGAAAATTCACAGTAAATATCACACATGTATATTTTATATATATATATATATATATATATATATATACACATACACACACACATACACACACATACATACACTCTTCCAGCTGCGGTATAGATAGACTTCATTCGCTTTATTTAAAGATGTATTCAGCTTACATTTTAATTCAAACATTTACAATAAATAAATACTTTCAAGGTTTAAACAGAGTATTAAAATAAACAAAAACTTTTAATAATATGCCAGTTTTCTAGAGTTTTACCATTTCTAAAAGGCATAGCAGCTCATCAAGTGACTAAGAATCATTATAATATTTGAGGATGAATCATGAGTTAAATATCAACAGACTCTAAAATGGCATACCATATAATGCAGGGGTGTCAAACTCCATTCTTGAAGGGCCGCAGAGCCGCAGGGTTATATGCCATGTAGTTTTCAAATAAGCCTTAATGATTTGATTAGGTGGATCAGGTGTTTTTAATTATGGTTGAAGCTAAACTCTGCAGTTCCTCTGCCCTTCTGGAACTTAGTTTGACACCCTTGGTATAAATAAAAAAACTAAGTTCCAGAAGGGCAGAGGACCTGCAGAGTTTAGCTTCAACCATAATTAAAAACATTTGATCCACCTAATCAAATCATTAAGGCTTATTTGAAAACTACATGGCATATATGTTGGAGCAGAGTTGGAACAAAACCCTGCGGGTCTGCGGCCCTTCAGTAACGGAGTTTGACACTCCAGATATAATGTTTACACACAATGCCTACGTTTGCATGAATTAATCTTGAGCAATACTTCCTGTTTCATGCATGTCTGGCTTTTTGCTGGCAAATGCTGCAAACAACACACATTTAGATAATGTTTAAGTCTCTTTTTTTATTGATTTTCTACCTTCACAAGTCTCGTACAGCATTTTATGTCTTATTCCATGTCTTAGAGAATCAAAACATGAGATAAGCAAAATATCTGAAAGTATTGCTTGAGTGACTTTAATATTACAATCTGGATCTGGGTTAAGCCTAAATGGCATGGAATAGAAATGAATATGAGTGTAACTTACTGGAGCAGAAGGCATACATTGGGAAGCATCAAAACCGCTGTGAAATTTAAGTTTGGAAGAAAAGACATTTGCTGTTAGACTACATTGCAGCAAGGAAGTAGAGCGTCAGATTCAAAGTCAGATTTATAGCAAAAGGTGACATTTCAAAACACGAGCGCAGACTCACCTAACAACACTCACAACTCCTCCCAAGATCTGTTTCACCACATGCATGATGTCAGTTGAAGGTAGGCTACAGGTACTGAGGAAAAACTATTAAAGAAAAATATTAATTAGCATTTATAAACCTAGCGTTCTTTATTATTTGCAATTTCAATACATGAAATCATCAAAACAATGACAATGTTTGTTTCTCCAACTTGAATATTTCATTTCCTGTTTTTACAGGTGACGCAGACGCGATGCAGTAGTTACGCTACGGCATCAAGGGAAAAGAAACGACACTGAAATGTTTTTGAGGCTTAAAAAGAAAAATAAACCGCATGTTATCACATCGCAGTAACTACGTCACTAATTCCCTGTGTTAGGCTCAAACGGACAACCATTGAGAAACAGCAAGGCACAAATCAGAAACAGCCTGTAAAAGAAAGTAGCACGAACTTTTTTAACGCTAGTTTAACTTCCGCTAACGCTGCACAAAGTACAATGTAACATAAAGTTGTAAAGCTTTTGGTCGTCAAAATCGGTGTAAGACTTACTGTATCGGAAGAGAACGAGCTCCACCAGTCAGCCTCGGCTTGTGCTGTTCCGACTGTTGAAACTTGCCTGTCTAGTAGAGCAGACTCGCACATTAAAATGTTCCCCGCCCTAAAAACGTACACCGAGAATCTCAGGGTTAGCGTATTTACTGCACAACAAAGTCCTGGCTACACTTCAGAAAAAGTGGTTTTTATGTAGAACTCTACAACATTCCACGTAGAGTTCCACCTAAACCTGTTTTTGTTATTCGAAATTGATGGTCAAAGGTATTAAGATGTATTAGTTCTCCCAGCCCACAAAAAAAAAAAAAAACAAGGGAGTTCACTATTTAATTCTAGCCTCTCCACCAAACCAACCGAAAAACCTTTGAAATACAGCTTCTGGAGTCATGGTCTGGGACATCTCAGACCTAGACCCAACAGATAACTGTTTGAAAGTAGTTTGTTCCCTTTTTTAAAGCAGTTGGTATCAATTTCACTTTTTCACTACTGTATTTGTAATCTGTTTCATTTATGCATTAAAATTACCCAAACCTACCCTGTGTAATCTCAAAACTGTTCTTACCAAATTCACCAATTAAAATAAAAACCTACTGAGCTAAAAAACGTACTTAACAGGTATAGGGAGCTGATCTTCTCTTTAAAGGCTTCCCACCCTAAAAGTACACATGTAGGCACTTAGGTTCGAATAGCATTCTGGTTTACATGTGTAGTTCATGTACATGTGTAAAAGCTGGTTCACTAAAACAGATGTTAAAGGAAAAAATTCAGTTGGATCGGCCAAATCTGAAAGGTAGTACTGGCTCAGTAAATCCCACACCTGGCAGGTTCAGCAGGAAGCATAGATGCAGGAAGGTAATTCTGTTTTTTTATGCACTTAGTCAAGAGGGGATGGTAAATCAACCTAGCTTATTTGTTGTCGCAAAACATTTCCAACATGGTCCCAAAAACACTCCAGTATAAACACAAGAAAATAGAACATAGACAGACAGATAGTTGTTTTAATCATTATCGCACTGACACTTTTCATTCAAATTACAATTAAATTCTGTAATTCTATTTTAGCGGGTTCTGTGTAGTGTTTTGAAAAAAAAAACTCTTTTTTTTTGCCTCATTATTAATAATGCATCTACTGTATACGGGACGATTATAAAGCTTCAAAATGCTGACTGTAGGCAGCAGTGCATAAAATCATTCGTATATGGACAGGCAGCTTTGGGTAATGCTCACATCAACCATCACAGTGGGCAAAAAATGGGATCTTGGAGATTTTGACCATGAAATATTTGTTTGAATATGTTTGTAACTGTTGATCTTTTCACACACAACAGTCTGAGAGATTACACAGAATTGTGCAATGAAGAACAAACATCAAGTGAGCAGCAGTTGTGTGGACAGAAATGCCTTGATGATTAGAGAATACACAGAAGAATGTCTAGATTGATTAGAGCAGAAACAAAGGCTACAGTATCACAGATACCCAGTCAATACAATTGCGTTAAACAGAGAAAAAAACTCAAAATGCAGCAGCAGTTGACCCTTGTGCTTGAGCAGTTAAGCTAACGCCTCAGAAGACAATGTCAGGTTCCACTTTTGTCAGCAAAACAAACAAACAAACAAACAAACAAACAAAAACAGAAACCTGGATCTGCAGTGGGCACGGGGGGTTACCAAACCTGGCAACCTAAAGAATGGAAAACAGAGCATGATTTGGAGAAAGCATGCAGAGAGGATGTGGCAGACACACCTCTGGGATGGACAGAACAGGAGACTCAAATTCACCTGAAAAATCTATAGAAACTGCATGAAGGAATAACTTAAACATGAACCAGATTTCTAAAGAAAGGTTTCCAACATCTTGTGTAATTTATGCAATTAAATCTGTTTTGATAACAAAGGAATGCCCTACCCAGTGTTTCTGGTAGAGTGCTTGAATAGGTGTTTAAATAAAGTGTGCATGCTATTAAAATATATTCATTCCTCTACCAAGCCTGACTGAAATTATTTTATTTTTTTTAAATATAATGTCACATGATGATTGAATTACATGCAAATCCATTGACAAGGAACACAGCGACATGAAAACAACTCATACTGATATGGTGGTACTGAGAGGGTTTTTATTGCTTGTTTAAGCATTTGTTGCTCCTTTTAGGATTACTTATTACAATCACAAGAACTGATGAGATATACTTGTTAACAAAATATTTATTTTATCTGAATATACATATTGTATATCTACTGTATATAGTATTTGCATATCCTGCAACACTTCCGCCTTTTACACACTCAAAGCTTGCCTGCCCCGCCCACCACGTGACGTCACAGCATGGCACTCTTAAATGGGAAGTAGTAAGCTTCGGTGAAGTTGTCATTGAAATTGTACAGAAAATGGCAACTTTTGTGACCCACTGTGTACTCTTATCAAATCGGAGAAGTACCTGGCTTACACTGATTTTTATTTTAATACCCGTTCTGCCGCTTAGTGCCGCGTTAGAGCAGGGGAAATGGACTCTTAATGTGGACAACGTAAGTTGAGTATCCTTCCTGACTCTGCTAGCCAGAGGTTTGCTATATGTTTCTAAGTAACTAGGTAACTTAATGTTTTGCTACTGTTACAGTTTTTCTAATTATGTGATTCAATTGATGTTGAAAGGCTTTAAGATAAACCAACACTTTCACACCATGTGTAATATTGAACGGTATCCTGATGCTAGCTAGCTATGAAGCTAACCTGACTGGAAGTATGAGTTATCTGTTTAGAAAAGCTGCTAAATAAACAACCAGTGCTAATGATTTTAATGCGTAACATAAACTTGTACTGTATATCATTGTAAATTTGAAACGAAAACAACTCTAGCTACGTCTTCTTCGGATTGCATTATATTTTGTACGATATTAATGCTTTGTTTATGACTTGTTAAGTCTAAGAACTGGTGTGGCTGAGATATTTAACTTTGCATTTTATAGTTAAACTTCTTACGCATTCACATAAGGAGGTAATGTTAAATGTTTTCACACCCATGTGATTCATATGCATGGTATGCTGATGCAAATTGCTCTCTGCTTTTCACTTTGCAGGAATTGCTAAAGAAGCAAAACTACTTCTATTTCTCAAAGACCATGTTTAATAATTCCATGATTGAAATCAAATGTAAGTATTCAGGTATCCCTTAAAAAGGCTAAAGCATTTGGCCATTTTTTGTTTTGCTGGTTTTTTTAAATTATTTTTTTAAACAAACATACTGTATATATAGCTTAGGATAGTTCAGTGTAGAGTGACATATCCTATTTTCAGCACAGCATAGGCAAATATGATGAACTGAATTTTATTTCATTTTTCTCCAACTATAAATTATACCTGAGTCAAAAATTTGAAACTGGGTCACAAAGGCAAAGAAATCGCACAGAAACACGACCCCATGTTTTTCTGGTTGTTTTCAGTTGTTTTTATGGCCAGAAAAAAGAACATGTTCATTTTGTGAGTTTTCTATTTTTGAGACATCATTTACATATTTCGGTACATGTTATGTAATTTCGTTCTGCCTGTTTTGACCAGTTTGATGTCTGAAGCCATCCCCTTAACACACACCTGCAAGGCTTCCATATAAGCAGCAAAACCGTTTTTAAAATCACCACTGACCTATGCTATATTCTCAGCACAGATCTGTACCGCTTGAGTTTTAAGAGTTAATAAGAATTATTCACACAAATGACATGTAAGCTGTTCATTTAAAATGCTATTTCAGGGCTCAAAGAAGATTGCAATCCTCCTGTAAACCTGAGTATATCATGGTATCTACGCAGCTGCCGGTGCTTTGAAGAAGCATTTGATCTAGATGTCAGTACATGTTTCTGTCAGTTACATGATGTTTATTACACTTTTATTAATACTTTTAACGAACGTCAGAATAAAGTTGCTTTTGTAATTTGTGTCTGACAGCAACAAAGGGCGATAATGCACTTCGACAAAAGAAAACTGTTAAAGAGCGGTGACAGTGGTTATTTTATCACCCACAAATATAATTTGATTGAATGCAAACAACACATGACCAGAAATGAGGTACGTCACCTTTTATTTTAATATATGAAGTTAAATATATAAATATTGCTGCTTTTTAAAACATTATCAGCCTGGCAACTGAGTCTTGAAGCAAGCCATGATTACCAACATTTATTTTGTAATAATAATAGATCAGAGTGCTGACTTATTTGATGTTTTTTTATGTTTTCCAAATACAGTTAGCGGTGCCAGAGCATGAGGAGAAAGTTATGAAACCTCAACAGCTAGTGAGTTATACGTGCTAACTAAATTTTTTTCCCCCCTGATAACAACAAGGACCTTATTCAACCTTATTGAAATTGAGTACCAAATTAAATGAATACTTTAAAAAAATGTTTTATATATATTGTATATTATATGTATGTATGTATATATATTGTTTTAGGACGCAGATAACACAGTACAGAGGAGGAGGAGAAATACTGAGGTAAAGGAGTTAAAAGATAACACAACTTATTATCAAAATGTAAATCCCTGATAAAGTTTTCAGTCAGAGCACTTTTTTTTTATGTAACAGTTGAAGTGTATGAAGATGCGCAGAAGTTAATACAATGTCTATAAAATTGAGTATTAATAATTTTATATTCCGATGATTGCTTTGTTCTCAATATGTTGTATTGTAACATAACTTTATTACTTGTATTTATATTCTATGTTCTAGATTGCTTATCTTTTATATATACCTATTTGATTATGTATGCCCTTGTGTTTATATCTCTGCAGGTCTTGGAAACCGCTGCAAAGGTGATAAGTAAAAAAAAAGACAAGACAATGCCAGTTATCACAAATCAGGTGAGAGTTTAGGACAGGTTCTGGGGTTTCTGTAGCCTTTAATTAGACTAGGTTTTAAGTATTTTTTTCTATTGTGCCAGAACCCTACACACTATACAGTGGCACAGACGTGGGAGGACAGCCCTTACATGTTCATTATCAAAGTTGAAACTCCAGGCTTAAATGGAGAGACAAAATGGAGTGTTACATGTAAGACTAATAAATCAGAATAGCATGCAGGTACATGAGTTTGAGTTTCAGAATTTTACTGAATATATTTACTCTTTCCACAGTGGAGGTCAGCATGATTGGGCCTCATCAGTATATTTCAGCATCAGAATGGCCTCTGATGATCGTAAGTCATCATTCATAAAAAAAATCATTCTTTTACATGGCCGCTATTTTTCTTACTTGGCCTTTGTTGCACGTTTTCCATCTTCTTTTGAAATTTTGTTTGTTTAACTTTGTGTTATAATCCCTTTCAAGTGTATTTTATGGGATTCCTCCCTCAGTTCTACATGGTGATGTGCATCATTTATGTGCTGTTGGGTGTGCTGTGGCTTGCTCTTTCCGCCTGCTACTGGAGAGACCTTTTGCGTATCCAGTTCTGGATTGGAGGTGTCATTTTCCTGGGCATGCTGGAGAAGGCTGTCTACTATGCAGAGTTTCAAAGTATCCGCTATGATGGACTGTCAGGTAACAGCATATCGATCAAATTGTGACCTGGTGAAAATATTAAAAGTCTTCAATTCTTCCTTCTTTCAAACTGTGTTCTGCCATTCAAACTTTACATTTGTGAAGTAAAATTTTGAAGAAAAAAAAACACTACTCATATTAACGTTTGCTAATTAAACCGTTTAAAATATTAGCTAATTGTTAATTATTCTCGGCGAGGATAGTTTTTGTCAAAACCATCTTCTGCATAAAATAGAAAGGACTGATTTCCTAGAAAAAGAAATTATTTATTCAACTAATATTTTCTATGCCTCATATTTTAAGAATTGACTGTCAGTCTTTTTTACTGTCCATAGTGAGCAAGGTAGAGTATAGTTCCAAGCACCATATCACAGACATGTGTAACTAATTAGCTAATATTAAAATAGTTAAAACAGCAAACATTGCTATTTCTGATATTAATATTTGATTTTGATACATCATTCACTTGATTCATTGACAGGAATTAATATTTCTTTCTGGTTGTTACAGAACTTTAGAAATGGGTGTGGACTTTAGATGTGGTATGCAGATTGACAAGCTGAGCAACCTGTAATTTAAACCTGTCAGTACTCATTGCACTTTAGCAGTTAGTCAGCTTTCTCGAAATGGTTATTTCTTTAAATATGTTTAAAGAAGAATTCATACGTCTCACAGTAGTCGCAACACTTCAACCTGCTTATTTCCTATGACTAGGTCCTGTTCAGATAAGTGCATCTTAAGGCATTTTTATAACATGGCCCTATCTGACAGTCCTATAATTTAAATTTTTATTTAGTAAACACACTGCCTGGCCATTAAGTGTCACCTTTTGGATTTAAAGAAGCAAATACTTCTGAGCTTTTGATTGTATTTTTACTGCGTGATGAATGTGTTTCAGCTTTAAACCTTAAATGATGCAGTCAGTAGCTATGTAGACATAAGAAAGCCATTTGATAGTAAGACTAAACAAAATGTCAAGATAAGGATATAGTGCCCACTGCACAAGCCTTAGGAGTCAGTGTTATGATTTGAGGTTGCTTAAGTTTGTCATCTCTACACTCAGCAACATTGTGGCAATACAATTCTGAAATATCCAGGTTATACGATCATTGTATTATTATTATTTTTTCCCCTAATGGCATGAGCGTATTCCATCACAACAATGCTAATTCATCAGTCTTAAATTGGGTCTCGAAGCATGAGAAATTGTTTTTACACAAGCATTGACTACCATCTTAGTTGTGAAGTCCTGACCTTAATCCCAATTAAAGAATTTTCGATGTGATGAAGAATGGTTTGAATCTCCTGCCATCAATATGAGATCTAAGCCAAAAAAATGCATCTCTAGACGGAAATAAATGCGTTGCATAAGGTTGGCGAAGCAATGGCATGGCAAATGCGCATTTTTAATCAAAACTAAAGTTGGTCCAGCAAAAAAAGTTTTTCCCGACGATGTGTGAAAGCATCATAATGTGACTAAATGTTTAAATTAGGATTTAACAGTTTATAATGGCAAATTCCCCTAAGTAAATGTGTAAAAATATCTATTTTAATTATGCAGATTTTTCATAAACATTTGTGAATGTTTCCAAAAGGTGTCCTTAGTCATATACCTAGGTATAATTTCTGTATTTGGGGTGCAAACAAATACTAGAAGATTTTGCAACAAATGGAAGTAAAGCGACATACTGTACAATACACTTTGTAATCAAAGTATCGTACCACAACTTTGAAGCTGGCAATCCCATATTTTTACTCACTTTGGGGAAAAAAATTTATCTTTGTCAGTACTTCAGATTTTGTGCCATGTTATAAGGTTTGCGCATTTTGAAATAATAAAATCACTTTCATATTCCTGCATCAGATTAACTTCGTACCTTTAAAACCCAACAGGCATGTTAGGGGGGTAAGAAAATTCTCTAAGCTAATTATGTCTTTTATAAGGATGTGGTAATTTGTAGTGATTAATTAAAAAAAAAAATTTCCTGACAACATTAAAAGCAACGTCAAAGGATGGCCCACCTACCAATGTTGTCTAAATTTAACCAACATTTTAAAACCTCGTACATTATAAATTCTTCGGTAGATAACTTATAGGAACTTTAATTTGCAGTTTGAATAAAACTCCCAATCCTGGTTCATTGAGCAATGAATGAACTGAAGGTGGATGAACCAGTAAAAGGATTTTTTATTTGTAGTCCAGGGTGCGGTGGTGTTTGCTGAAGTATTGTCTGCTGTGAAGAGAACTCTGGCTCGTGTGCTTGTGATAATTGCCAGCCTGGGTTATGGTATTGTCAAGTAAGTATTTTATCACTATAAAAAGACACAGCACATAGAGCAGCTTTGCTATTTTTTTAAAAACTAGATCACATCAGGTTTATTCCAAGGCTTTAGTGTAAGTAAGTTTATCACAGAATATTCCTTATTTACTGATGTTTTGTTTCTGTAGACCGAGGCTTGGCGCATTGCTGCACAGAGTTGT
The DNA here is from genome assembly GCA_030347435.1 of Clarias fuscus. Taxonomy (NCBI): domain Eukaryota; kingdom Metazoa; phylum Chordata; class Actinopteri; order Siluriformes; family Clariidae; genus Clarias; species Clarias fuscus. The sequence goes on from CM059218.1 coordinate 16,528,202, forward strand.
AGGAGTAGGACTGCTGTATCTCAGCTTCTCCATTGTTGAGGGTATTCTCAGAGTGAACTCGGTAAGGAAAGTTAAATGACCTTAAAATTTTTGTTTCTGAATTCCCCTCTTAGATAAGTCACCTACTACCATGTGAAAATATAATTTATGACTGTCGATATGATTATCAATCCACTTCCAATTTTCAGCACAGCAAGGTAGTGTAAGTTTAATGGTATGTTTTAAAAGAATTTTGTATTCTGGTTTCTGCTGAATTTCAACAATTTAAGGATACTGATGTGGTGCTCTTCAATTTGTTGAAAGCAAACCTGTCTTTCTCACAGGGGCAGGGGAGCTCCAGCAGACTACTGTGTGACATTGTTCTGGCTGTCACTGACTCTTGCATTGTGTGGTGGATATCCTTTGTGTTAGTTGTCAATCAAATCCACTTCTACTCTTTTTTAATGTATAGCCACTGCACACTTGCACTGTATAGTCATATATACAGTATTCATTTCATGTTGCGTAAGACTGTTGCTGTTATTTATTACACAGTGATCTAAAAGCACCGTCAGATAATGTCAAAGCAATTAGCATTAGGTTGGGCTGTGAGATATGTCAATCTAATACCAATATCATGATGCTGTTGAGATCTTTTAAGTATTTTGTTAATATCTACAGATTGCCTGGAAATGGATAATGTGATAGTGTTTGGCTAAATTCCTTAATTTTTTATTTTAGTACAAAATATAATTATTATAGGCTTGTTTAATAATGGACAGATTTATCAGAATTTAACTTCTATGATACATATCCCGGTTCTTAGAAATGCTTTCAGGAAACATGATATAATATTTTTGACATATCGTTCACCTCTAGTAATGGGTCCTTTTGATAGCTCAGTACCTGCCACAATAATTATTATAAATAATCCATCAATATTTCAAATTAGCACAGAGCTTATTTGCTCTGGATCCACCTGTTCACATATACACTTTGTCTTGGTTTGTGTGTGTTGAAAAGCCTCTGACGTAATGTTACAAAACTAACATATTAAAACCATGAAAGAGGACTGAATGGGAACCTACCACTTTCAAATCACGTAGTCAGTAGATGTGTAAGCCCTGTAAACACACAAAAGAGCACACATCAAGCTGTTCAGGCTCAAATCCAAGCAGCGAAATTAACTTGGCTCATCAAAGCAGCAGCATCAAAGGATTTTACAGATTACAATTTCAGAAACACATTTGTGTGTGTGTGTGTACATAGTAATTATTTTTGAACAGTAGTAGTGATGCACAAATAATGTATGTCAATATTCCTGTCAAAATTTTATGTAGATTTTCCATTATTTAACTTCAGAATGCACAAGATCTGAAATATTGCCACAGTATATTTGATCAATATAGCAAAGATACCATACATGCCTCTAACCCTATTGTGAGCAACATCAGTTTTGTTGGCACCAAAATGTTTAAGCTAGTTTAACGTTTCCTTTAAGCTTACTTTGCAAACTGCACACTGCTTACTTGGCTTGGTCTGAGTGTTTGTGTACACAACCTTCTGGTGGTGGTGTCATGCAGCTGCCCCTCCTGTTTTTCCTCTTTCTTTCTCATTCTATCTGTACCTCCTCTCTATTTTCCTGCCAGGCTGAAGATGACCTAGTATTGCTGGCTGCCATTCCACTGGCTGTGCTCGACTCTACCCTCTGCTGGTGGATATCCTGCATTGCGCTATGTCTTGTTGTTTCTCTCCTCCTCTCCCCACCCCTTCCTCGAACTCTCACCCTTTCCTGATGGCTATGCAATGCTGCTTCTGTTTGGGTTTCTAAATGGTCCTTTCTGTTTTTTTTTTTGTTTGTTTGTTTTTTGCTTCACTTTGCTTTAATAATTTAAAAAAAAAAACAAGCTTATAGAAACTACATCTAGAAACTCTTAGCCACTTTGCTTTTGCGGTAAATTTGTTCCAGGTTCAGAAATTGAACATAGTGAGTTACTGTTCATCTTCTCTCAAATGTGCACTAATTTTAAATAAGAGAGGTTTTTCTAACTCCAGTACCCATTGGCCACTTCAGTGCTCTGCTAGGAAAAGACTAGTAATTTCTAAATGTTTTTGCACTCCGTCAGGATTCTATATAAATAACGTGATTTTACCTGTATAAGCTAAAGCTTTTGTCCTTGACTCTTGAGTTACATATTCATAAGCTTGGCACAGACCATGAAGCTTTTGCGACTCAGGAGAAACGTGGTTAAGCTCTCCCTTTATCGCCACTTCACCAACACCCTCATCTTTGCAGTCATTGGTGAGATCTTTTGAAGCATTAGAATTGTGTTTGGTTTTTCTGATGAAATGCCTAATTTAGAACATTTCTTTTATAACCTTTTTGAATATTCCAGCTTCAGTCATTTTCATCGTTTGGACAACAAAGACTTTCAAGTTATCGAAATGCCAGTCTGTAAGTATAATTCAATTACGTTCTAACAAGGAATGGTAATTTCTAGACATGCTGTTATTAAAAGAATATTTTGCAGTACACCTATTCTAGAGATATTTAGTATGTCTAACCAGTAGCATGTTTCATAGCAAAGTTTAAGCTGTTCATACCAGTGGTGTTGCACTGTTGCATTAAAACTACACAGCAACATGCAGCCCAGTTGTACCAGTAGCATTTTGGCCTATTTTTAGTCCTACTGTATGTTTTCATTATCGACTTTATTGAGGTAAACACTGTCACATGGGATGTCACTGTCTAAATTCTCTTGGCAAAACCTATTTTTTGTAATTATATTGTAATATGCCTCTCTGAAGCTTGATACATTGCCCGGCCAAAAAAAATGTCAATGTAATGGAAAAATTTCATGCACTTTCCTTATTATTCTGATATATAGTTCTGGAATGTGATCACTGTGGACTTATCCGACCACTTGACCCTTTTTTATTATTATTTTTTTTATAAAGTCCAATCTTTATGGTCCCTAGCAAATTGAAGTCTTTTTTTCTGTTTAGTCTTACTATTAAGTGGTTTTCTATTGGTCACACAGCTGTTTAGTCCCAATCTAAAAAAAACCTATCTATGATTTTTACTGTTGATTTTTTATTTTTATTTTTTTTACATGCAACTTCAGCAAGTGTTTAAGGGATTTCTATTCATGATTTTTTTTTTTCTGACCACAAACCAAAAAAGTTTGAGGTTTTAATAATGTGTTTTTAACCCAAATCTAATAATTTCCTAAGTTTCCTAATAAATCTCCTTAATTGTTTTTGGTGCATGATGGAGGCCAATAATTTGACCCATTCGAAATTGCGACTGTTTTTTGGACACGGCGTATATTATCAGATGTCACTCATGCTAAAAGTTTACGGAGTTTAAAAAAATAATCTGTGCATTATTCTGTCATTTTAAATGATACACTATTCTGCATGTCTCCTGCAGGACTGGAGGGAGATGTGGATAGATGATGCATTCTGGCGTTTTCTGTTTTCTACTATTCTACTTGTCATCATGTTCCTGTGGAGGCCATCTGCAAACAACCAGAGGTGAAGCACTGATAGCTCCAGTAATCAGTTACATTTTAGCAAATATCATGATTCATCTGAAAGGGAAGTGGTGGCTCGTCAGGCTGAAAAGTGGTGGTTTCAGCCCCGACGTCAGTGGGTTGCCACACCCCATGCTACCCAGCCACTGTGTGCATAAAAAGCCAGAATAAAAAGGGAGGGTTGCGTCAGGAAGGGCATTCGGCATAAAATCTGTGCCAAAGTTGTGTGTGGATTGGATGGTCCGCTATGGCAACCCCTTGGGAAAGAAAATTGGATATATAATTATTAATCTGAAAATATTATTACACAAAGCAACCTTTAAATTTTACTTTTTATATGACAAGTTTTTTTCTTTTAATATGACAGGAATATGTAAAGACTCTCAGACATCTCTCAAACAGCTACATTGTGTGTTATTGTCAGATCTTGTTATCTAATTTAGATTTCAATCTAATTTTTATCCATTTTTTTAATTATTAATAATATGATTAATATTTATGTATTTATTTATTTTCAGGAGAATAAATCATGAATTGTAGTTGTCACACTGTTAAATTACTTCTTTATCAAGCTATTATATTACCTGTAGAGTGTATGGTCAGATGTTGCATTACTTTCTTTTGCACCCACTTTTATGGTCACTTAAGGGTAAAATTGGTGCCCAATTTTAAGATACAGTGATTAAATCTAAGGTTGTGCATTCTAACTCACTTGCATGATATTGTGAAATTAATGAATGAGATTTGTCACACAACAAGCCTATATAGCTAAGACATTAAAAGTTATAAATAGCAGATGAGCTAGATAGTCTAGCTTCTTGCTTCAAAGTAATGTGCTTACTCTATAGCTAGGTTTCCCTGGGTGTTAGCCCTAAAACTATCTAGGCTGCTTCATATTTTGCTGAATTTTCCATAAGCACCCATATCGGAGGAATCATAGTTGGACATAGCTGTACACTGTTTTTTACAGTATTTATCACTTATCTTACAGGAATAGAATAAATCTGAAAAATATAAATGATTAAGGCCTTGAACTTTACTCATACAATTAAACATAAATTTACTCATATTAGGAGGTCAAGACTTGTGTAAAATCTAGAGATTTTAGTGTGTACATAGGCCTTGTGATGACAAAGAATTAAATATTCAGTTATGAGTTCTGTTATTTGAATTCCTCAGGTATGCTTTTAGCCCACTCGTGGATGAGATTAGTGACGAGGAGGAGGCAGAACAACTAGTGAATGAAGCCTTTGGTATGAGTCAGAACATGTTCCTGTTTTTTTATTTTGTTATTAATAACTTTTTTATTAATACATAATAAAAACCTACTGCATCATATTTATAATTTACCTGGTACTTTATTGAACTATTGGTGAATTTCAAAAGTGAACTGGATTATTCATTTTAAAGCATTTTTTGTTCATTTACAGAGGGTGTAAAAATGAGAGGTTTTAAATCTGAGACCAATGGAAGTGTGAAACCTGCTAAAGTGGTAATGGACTTTTCTGTCCTAAAAAAACATGATATTGACACCCTGATTAAACGTAAATTATGTTACTAAGGTGAAATTATGAACCTTGAATGAATAAATTAATAAAAATAAATGTTTCTACAGGATGAAGATCTGAAATGGGTCGAGGAAAACATCCCCACTTCAATGGCTGATGTGTAAGTCTTATGATTACCATAGATAATGTGATTAATGTGATCTGGGACATGCAAAGTAATATATGCTGGATGTATTCAGTGTGCCTTGATTCGTACATGAAAATGTCAGTCACATTGTATTTATTTTTTCAGTTCAATTTAAGATGCCAGTTATTGATGCCAAAAATTCTTTTTGTGTACATTTTCTTTGTTATATAGTGCACTGCCCCCTTTGTTGGACTCAGATGAGGTATGTTACTTAACCCTCTGTGCGGCTTTATATATATTAATTAAAAGCTATTTTTTAAAAGAGCTTAAATGTTCGCCCAATAAAAATTTCCTTTCAATTTCAAAAACAAAGGTCGTGCGATTTAAGCAGGTCACTGAAAACAGCAGCACATTTTGATTTATAGCTTGGCATAGAGGAGTAGTATTCAGCTAATTTATTAAATTTCATGTAAATGTATATTTGTAGTGTATTTTTAAGGAAATGTATATGATTAGACTGATTTAATGCATAAACTGCGTCTTGTGAAGGCTACAGACCTTTACTGTGTAATTCCATGTGGGACCAGAAGTGGGCGACTCTGCATACCTAATGTGACGTGGCTGGCTGATCTCTTTATGCTCTACATCATTTAACCTTGCTCTCTCTCCCTTTCGCCAAGAACAATAAGAGCAGAGAAGCCTTGGTGCTTTTTTTTTCTGATGGATTCCTTAGGCCTGCCTTAGAGATGCTCATGTGCTATTACAGTCTAGGAGGTCTTGTCTGCCAGAAGAGGATAATACATTTAAATATGCTAATAAACACTATTCTGGAGAGCCAGTGCATTTATGCAATAGTGTATTCACCATCATGTAATACACTTTGTATTATTCCTTAGTTGTGTCCAACCATATTGTATTGCTTAAACATTTTTCATTTTCCAGGATTTTGTAAACAATAACCTTATGCTGTTCTTTTTTGCAGGAAATCATGACGACAAAATTTGAGATGTCAAAAATGGAATAGAATTCTGTGTGTATGTGTTGTAAATATTGAGTATCTGTGACTGTAAACACCTATTTTATCTTGAATTATAAGTGATATATATGTAAATATGTGGGATGTGAATAATGAAAGGCATCATTCTGATAGACAATTACTGTTTTGCCTGTATTGCCTGGTTGTATTTATATTTTCATTGAAAATGTGTTGGGTTCTTCAGCCCAAACTTTAATCATATTTGACATTTATTTACATATCTGAACTACAAAATGTGATTAAAACCCGCTACTTTATACTTTTAAAATGAGTATCTTTTCACACATGGTATTCTCTAACATACAGGGCACATGAAACAAAAAGTCTCTGCTTACTGTATTTGCAGTTCTCATGACCATTAGTGTCATCTCTCTGGACTGTCACCGATTGAACAGACTGCTTTTCAAGAGGTTTTTAGCTAAAGTAATTGACATGAATTATAGTCAACACATATTTTGCTCCAGGGTATCTGAGTTTAAAAGCAGTGGACGATTTAGGTTTTAGTTCAATGATGCAGACTGTAAAGGGCTGAGTTTGTCATGAAGAGTGTTAGAAATCAAAAGGGGACACGTGGTTAAGTTTTTTTTTTTGTTGTTGCCAAAAATATTTATTTATTTATTTAAATGTTCTTATTCTGATATGAGGTGTTTTTATTCCCCCAAAATAAAAAGGCATGTCTCAGTTTTCACTCACTCATCATCTATACCGCTTAATCCTGTATTCAGTGTCACGGGGGGCCTGGAGCCTATCCCAGGAGACTTAGGGCACATGGCAGGGTACACCCTGGACAGGGTGCCAATCCATCGCAGGATATACACACACACATACACTCACTCATTCACACACTACGGGCAATTTGGGAACACCAATTAGCCTAACCTACATGTCTTTGGACTGTGGGAGGAAACCAGAGAACCCGGAGGAAACCCACCAAGCACGGGGAGAACATGCAAACTCCATGCACACAGAGACAGGAATCGAGCCTGGCCAGGGATCGAACCCGGACCCTGGCGGTGCAAGGCGACAGTGCTAACCACTACACCACCGTGCTGCCTTGTCTCAGTTTTACTATCTAAAAAAACCTTTAACTTAACTTTAAAGTTTTATATCACAAAACAGCTAAGAATGCAGAATGAACCATTTAATTTCAAGAGAGATATATTTTTTATACTATGACTTTTTGTTTAACACACTCCATTTCTTTTAAACTGTGCATATGCATTTGTATTTTTAATCTGTTATTAATCAATCTGTTGTGATCCCTGAGCATTTATGTAACATAAGAATCCATAGCTAAATTCAAGTTCAGTGTTGAATGCAGCTCTCAATATATATTGATTACTAAAGGTCTTCACTCATTAGGCATTAGTCCGTTTGCCAATATGTGGTATGTGCCTTTACCTTTTTTATGGTTGTCCTTTACATTATGATGGGTAGTCATGATTTATGATTTTATTCAGACACGATTCTCTTTTATGATACTTTTAAAAGTTCTTACTCTTAGACGTATCTTAGACATATCTTACACTAACAGCTTTCTGCAATTGTTTCGCTGTTTTGTTTTGGGTACAGCCAACACAAACTGCACATTTAAAGTAATAAAATCTTATGTCCATTATTTGGCCAAAAGTTTGTGGAGTCCTGGCTATTTACAACCATGTGTGGCCCTTCGTTAAAATGCTACAAAAGTTTGAAACTCAGATTTATATACAGCAGGATGTTTGTCTAAGATGTAGCATTATTTATATACCAGGAACTAGGGAGCCTAGGCCAAACCTTTTCCAGCATGACAGTCTCCCTGTGCACAAAGCAAAGTTTAGGAAGACGTGGCTTGTAGTAAAAGAACGCAAGGTTGTAGTAAAAGAACAGGAGTGACCTGCACAGAGTTTTCACTTCAACCCCATTGAACACGTTGGAGCACTAGCTGCACCTGAGCCCTCATCAACCTGACAGTGCCTGACAATGTTGCTGGTCTGGTAAATGAACAATTCCCCATGCAGCAACATCCAGTGTAAAGCCTTCACAGAAGAGTGAGTGGAGTGGAGGTTATTAACATCAAAAGGAGACTGAATATGGAATCGGATGTTCAACAGGCACATAAAGTTGTGATGATCAGGTGCCCATAAACTTTAGGCCATACAGGTTTTTTTTTTAAATTATCATTAATATTGATATCTTAAATAAAGAACAAACTATATTGTGTTGATATAACACAAGCAGCTTAAATTCTAATTAGTTTAATTTTTGAAATCTAATGCACAGCAGAACCTAATCTATTTATTCTTTATAAAAATAGGTGTTTTTATACACAAAGACAAAAAAGTAAGAGGCCAAGAGGGTAAAAAATGTTTTATGGTGGTTTATTCATGTACACAACATAACATTCTAAAAACAAGCACAGAGATTAGAGCACATTCCGTATTGAATCCACATTGGGGGCAGTCTGACGTTATCTGAAATGTGTATCACATTGATATTCCTAGTGAAAGGAAAGCTACAAACAGACAGAATGGCAATTAATATAAAACTAACAGTCTTTATAATCACATATGTGATTGTTGAGATTAACAATTCAAGGAATGTCATTTTGTTGATAATATAAAATCTCACTATAAGACAAGCAAAACATTGACAGTAATGGAATGTGCTGATTGATGACTGAATTATTGCTTTCCAAGTTTTTTTTTTAGCTATATGGATTGCATTTCTCACCATGGTGAATCGTGACAAACGTGTGATTACTTCTTTTTTGGGGGGAGGGGGGAGGGGCAAAGCTCCACGCTGAACGACTCCCATGGAGATCTAATCCTCTTTGTTTGGCCTCACACGTTTCCCGCCATTTTTTCTGGTGAATGATAACAGAAGAGATTAAATATATTACAACATATATATATATATTTATATGAAAAACATTTTAAATATTTACAAAAACAGTTTTGCACTAATAAAAAATACCACTAATAATGCTTCAAATTGTAGATATAACTCAAAACTTTAAGTAAACTACCCTTTAAGTCATTGTTGCTGACTTAACATGAAAATACACATATGCAACAACCTACAAAATCTTAAAATGTATTATTTAGGGATGTTCTCCATTAGATACATTAAGAAGCACCACTAGTTTTCTAAAAACAAAAATCCAGGAAATCATGGTCCCTCCCACCAATAAAACAATACAAAAAAAGTGAACCAAGGATGGGGATAGGAGTGTTTGGGTATTACAAGTTAATGATCTTGTGAATTTGTTTATAATTCCAAAACACACTTACATAAATAGTGATTAGGACTATTATTACAAACAACCATAATATATCAAAGGGCATCTAATTTTTGGTAGACTATTCAATGACAGTAACCATCATCAGCATTTTCACAACTGCCATGATTTGTTCTTTGAGAGAATTTGGGACTACTGTCCAGGAAATCCTTCTCCTTCACTAACTGTTCAGTGGCTGCCAGTAAAACAGTTTGAACGATGGTAGTTGCAGCCTGATAAAAGATCCTCTTCAAAGTTTCTTCTTGGTCATCAAGCTCATCAATGTTTTTTGTTGACTCGGGCCCACCATTGTCAGGACTACAACTCACCCCAGTCTCTAACTCAATACTAGCACCTAATCCTACTATAGAATCTGACTTCCCAGGTTCTGTCTTGTCATTGGAGTCAATTGCTGCTTCAAACTCACCGCTTTCAGACACTGAGTTTTCAGTGCTACAGTTTCCGTCTTGATTCAGAATCTTTCCATCCTTTGTACAATTTTTGTCATTAGAGTTGGAGGTCTCCTGGCTTGTCTCTTCTTCCTTTATACCATAGACCTGGACAGAAGCTTCATTATTATGTGCTGTGGGATCTTCTGCTGCAGCACCTGAATATCCATTCTCACCACTGGTCTTGGATTCCACTTTTGGCTCTGTCTGTTGTTCCCCATCTGATAATAAGTGAGGCATGTCTGACTGCTCAGCAGATGGTATGCTTGGAAGGGACTTATCCTCTCCATCAGAACTTTTGTGCTCATCTACCACCTGAGCTCCGTTGTTGCTCTCACTCAGTGTGGCGGCCTGGTCCTCTGATTCACCCTGTGGGTGGTCAGTTGCCCCAGCTGTGTCTGCAGAACTATCTATGTCTTTAGTTTCCTCTTTATTCTCTTTTTGTACTGCTGAGCCATCCCCCATATCCATGCTAGTACTCTTCCCCTTACGCAGTATGAAATTCTTTAGTGAGACAGCACGGTTGAAGTGTGTCCTTTTTGACTTGGCATTCTTGCCTGAGTCTTTACCCGCCTGTGGTTCTTCAGTCTGTTCTTGTTCACCTGTTGGTTCTTCCTCTTCTCCAGCAGCATCTGCTGCTTTTTTTGACTTGGGGATCACTCGCTTTTTAAATGAGGTCCAGATATCATTTGCGTGCTGGTCTACAATTTTTGTATGTGTTATTGCAGTTGCTGCTGCAGTTGCCCCATTCTGTTCTTCTCCATCTCCATTGGTCTCTTTAGTTTCTTCATCACCTGGTACCTTTGAATCTTCTGAAACTTGTGTGGCCCCTTGATCTGCCTCTGGGGTATTTTCATCTTTGAGATTATCTGAAGAATCTTTGTCCTTTGGCTTGTGGATTCCAACAACTGATGGATCTCTCTTTAGACCTTGAAAAGTCCATGATCTCTTTAATTTCCATCGTTTTTGCCCAGTGTGCTCTGACTTTGTAGTTGAGTCCAGTGTCCCACTGTCCCCTGCTGCATCTGCACCTTCTGCATCCTTGGCTTCATCAGTGCTTTTCTTGTGACTCTTCTGTGCCATAAGCTTCTTAAAGGAATGCCAGCGTTTCATTGGTTTTGTTGTTTGAGAAGCTGATTTATCTGCCTCTTCCGGTAATTGTTGGTCCTCAGTTTGATCCACAACAGCTGTGCTGACATCAGCATCTTCCAATCTGTCAAGCGATTTTGACCGAACCTTTCCATGTTTTGATAATTCTCCTGAGCCATCTTTTTTCTCTGTGCTTTTGTGGGAGAAAATCTTGGCAACAGGGTTGCGAATGAAATCACGTACACTGGACTTTTCTCCCTGCTTTGGCTTGACAATGGGTGCCTTCTGTTCTTGGACAGCCTCCTCATTGTCCGGTACTTTTTCAATAACTTGGCCATCCGTTGCTGCTTCACTTGCTGGCTGACTAGCTGACTGGTCCTTAGGATCTGCTTCCTCCCCTTGATCATTTTTATTTGTGGCTGAGGCCTTATCTGTGTCTTCTGTGGGAACCTCTTCAGCTACTGTACTGTGCTCTTTTTTCTTCTTACCTCCCATTACTTTTCCAAGCCCACTTTTGTTCAGAAAAGAGTCCCAAATTTTTTCGGAGGGTGGCTTCACTTTGTTATCTGCTGATGGCTCTGTGGTCTGTGGTGCCTCTGTGGTAGGCTCTGTTTCCTCAGCTGGAACTGGTGATGACTCTGCATTTGAAGGCTCCCCCTCAGCTTTGGTCTCCCCAGCCTCCACTTGGACTGGTTCTGTGTTGGCCTCTGTTGCTGCCATATCAACTTTAAACTCCTTCACTTAAACACTGTGTTTTTCCGTATATTATTTATGAAACAGAGTTCATCGATAACCAGCTGTACTAGATGGCATTCCCACAAGAAATGAGGATTTCTGCATCCTATTCCATATGAAGATGTTGGGTCTCAAATCTAAAGGAAGAAGAGTGAGAGCATGTCAAATTAATTGGCATAGAAATTTGCCAATTTTTCTACCAGACATGCTAAATATGTCAAATGGTTTATTATTCACAGTCAAAGAACCATCCTTAATGTGATGACAGAATTAAGGATCTCAAGTAATGAATGGATATTCATTACAAGCATGTATATATTGTGTGGAGGGAAGCTGGAGCATATATTATGCATCAGACACTAGCTAGCCAAGAAAAAAGGCACACACTATTTCATTTAATCACTTTTAGCTTTGATTACAGCACACACTGTAGTGGTCAGTACATGTGTGAAAATGATTCCTCATGCTCCCAGAAACACTCATTCACAATTTAAGTCCTGGAAAATAGCCATGCCACCAGGGAAGAAAAACCCCATTGATGTGAGACCTGGTGACCAGGTGTCATTCAGCACATTCAGGTCATCAGCCAACTTCTAAAGCTGTTCTAAATTCTAATGTTGCTGAACTTATCATCTGAAAGAACTCCACATCATAATACTAGCTCCAGAAGCTTGTACAGTAGGCACTACAGTGGATGCATCGCTCAATCTGAGCTCATCAGACCACATGACCCTTTTTTCATTGCTCCAAAGTATATTATTGATGCTTTCTAGCAAACGGAAGCCTTTTATTCTGATTAACCTCACTAGCAAGTGACTTTCTTATGTCCACACAGCTGTTTATCCCAAATCATGTGAATTCTTATCACATATTGTATGGAAATGCTTTTACATTCACCTCTTATAAACACAGTATTTTTACCTCTTATAAACACGGTATTTTTACTGTTGATTTTTATTTATTTATTTATTTAATTTTTTATCATGGAACACCAAGTGTTTAAGTGATCTCCATTCATGTTTTTTTCTGACCGTGTTTCTTCCACAAAGTTGGCAGTTCAGCACTATCCTTCCAGGTTTTTAATAATGTGTTAAAGGGTTATTAACCCAGTTCCAGTCATTTTAAATCTGCTTAGTTTTTTCTTAATGTTGCCCAATAATTTGACCTTTTTACAATGGTGATTTTTTTTTTAAGCCAGGCAGTGTATAACTGAAGGAGTTTTAGTACTGTCTCCTATGTTTAAAATAACATTATTCAATTATTGTATTTGATATTAATAACTGGTTTATTGCTCTCTTGTCTCTTTAGCTCTTGTCTCTTTAGCTCTGATAGCCTGGCAAAAAAAAGAAAAGTAAAGTGATGAGAGTGAATATTCCACTTTTAGTTGGCCAATAGAATCATCCACACACTGGGAATATTCCCTAAAGAGCTATTCATGTTTCTAGAACCTTTGCAACAAGGTTCCGGGAGGCATTTTAAAAGGTTGAGTTGGTGAGAATTTCTGCATTTTTCAAGTCATTCTCAGAACTATAGTGATTTCCATAAGCCATACACAATCCAGTGTAAAAAAATAGCTCTTACATTGATGTCTACATGACCATGAAAGGGCTCATTTTATTAATGAACGCTTCGGGGTTAAGCTGTATTGCCGTTCTAACAGTGGGCCCCTTCTTCTCTGTCTACTGAGGCTTCCTTCATGTTTCAATATCTTTTCTTCCGTGCGATCTTCTGAAACCAATTTCAAGCTTTTTTTCACGTTGAATATCATTAACATTTTCGGTAAGGCATGAAGGGCAGGCACACACCTCAACCGTTACAGTAGCTAAAATCCGGTTGCTTTTTAAGTGTATTGAATTATTTTGTTGTGGCGCCGCCACTATACCCGTTCCGAGTCCGCGCTTTTCCATCTGACTGACACAAGGACAATTAAACGTGGACGGTATTGTCTTCTCTTTTCAACGACAAGCCATTTTGGCCCCTTGCCTTTGTTATGATAACGCGAGCGGGAGAGAGAGAGCGAGAGAGTGAGAGAGCGGGGGGGGGGGGGGGGCTGCAGAAGCTCATTCGATTTGAGCTCAACTGTGGAGTCAAACCTTGTTGCAGTGTGTGTGTTTGCGTGTGTGTGGAGGGGGGTGATCGGGCAATGCAAATGTTCGAGACAGCAGGTGTCCGTGCTTTTCACAAGCTTATTTGCAATGCTAATGTAATTCCCAAACCCCTTCATTTAGAAAAAAAGGGCAAATACCAAAACAAATACTTTATAGCGTTTAAAGTGATGACGTAAACGAGCAACTTAGTGTAAACGTCACGAGCAGACAATGAGTCATGCTTCTCGAGAAAACATCTTAAACTATTGGCAGATTGAGAGAAGACTCTTGTGACCAAATGTGCTCAAAGGTAGTCTACATGCGAACGATGTGATGTTCACATGTAACCTCTCTTGCGCGGTAAAGAAAAAAAAAATCAATATGCGGCGGGAAAACAACAGCAACTTGGACGCACGCGCGCGCACGCACACAAACAAGACCCGTCGCCACCGTAGCTTAGACTGTTGTAACGTCATGTTTATAAGGCACAGGTGGAGTTTCACTAAATAAATATTTCTGTTGCCTGAGCAAACAGTGTTCAGAAATGATTTTGTTGGAAAAATAATAAGAAGAATTCATATTAAGCGTCTCGATTTGTGCTCATTTCCAAATTCACACTCGAGTGACTCTAATTATAATGTGCGAGAAGACAGTCTGGCGCGCTTGGCGAAGTTGACCGAATGAATGATGCCGTCTGTTTCAGCAAACAACAAAGCCATAAACAGATGCTTGGTGTCCAACTGACAATATCAAACCCAAAAGAATAAAATAAATAAAACACATACCCTTAATTAATTTCACAATACCCAAACTGTGGTGCATTTAAAAACAACGACGCATGCATGGCTGGGGTTATTATAATCATTTCCCTCAAACCAGACGTCTGCCCTTCACTCTACGTCGCCCCAAAATATGAATAAATAAATAAATAACCAGCTTCGCAACTGTATAAAAACGATCTAATAAAACGCGCATATTTTCAACATCAGACTGGAGCTGCAGAAAGAGACATTTGACGTAAAAAAATGTAAATAAAAAAATAATTAATGTATAAATTGGATACAAAATAAATAAAAATCCACCTGAGCTGAGTTGACCATATTTCACGAAAAAAAGAGAAACATTGCAACACAAAACCCGACTGTTGAAGTAATGTTTCACCTTACCTTGTTTAGGGAAGCTAAATCCGTTGCTGGGTGTTGGTGAAAGGGAATAATCTGCTGCAGACTGGAAAAGCCAGAGAAACTAAATCCCTGTTCGCATCCTCCCCGCGCCTCACTACAGCCAACCAACCCCCGTGTAGAGAAGAGCGCGGGGACTCGAGGGTCGCGTTGGCGTCACTTTCTCTCTCTCTCTCTCTCTCTCTCTCTCACACACACACACACGCACACAAACACACAGAGCAGCCAACTCATCCCCGTTTCCCCTAGCAACTAGTCCCTCCAACACACACCCCACTGCAAACGCACCCGTTTATAACTGAGAGTGTCTCGCGTAGAAGCTACTATTCTAGAAAAAAAATTCTAATCTGCGTAAAGGATGGCAATGCCATTATAGTACTTCACTCGTGCATTTCTAAACAGCAGACTCTTGCTGCTTATTCATCACTGGAACCCACTGTGACTCGGATGGGGAATGAAGCGTATCACATAAGCTACGGTGTGCTCCTTAGATCTGCTATGGGATATAAAATGCAACATCGCACATTCTTTATCAGGAAGAATACTCTAACAGACATCTGGGCGAAAATGAAGCGATTACTGGGTGATGTGCATAAATCCTAGGTCCTAGAACGTAGGTTAAAACATATATTTTAAGAAAGAGCATTAACCTACTCAAATTCTACAAGTAACATATGAACTGAATTCATACGATAACATGTTAGTGGCCACATTCAAACTGGAAGGTGACCCCAAATATCTTCGGGTAGGAAAATTTATGCACGCTTTGGCTACTTTTTCTTTTGTTGCTTAAAACATTTGTTGCACATAGTATGTGCATGATACTCGTGCATATGACGCACATGCTATATACTTAAGATACAATACTGTAATAAGTATAACGTTAAGTTAAAAAATAAAGAAAATAAAGCTTTGGGAAGAGTGTACAGTGCCAAATTAATTCATATTTGAAAATAATTCCTCATGCTCCCAGAACGACTTTTTCACAATTTGAGTGGCATCAAAAATAAATAAATGAATGAATAAATAAATAAATTAAATAATAAAAATATCTTGATGTGATAATCTGGTCTTTCTATACAGTACATTCAGCGAGTTTATTTTATTGCCACATAACTTTGCTGAACCTAGACTTGGCTAACTGAAGCAACACCAGATCGTAACACTGCTTTCAGAGTCGTATACAGTGGGCACTATGCATGATTTGTGCAACACGCCATGTGCCTTACACTGAGGTGTCCTTTCCTCTGGAATACGGTAAATCGAACACTCATCAGGCCACATCACCTTTTCCATTGCTCTAAAGTCCAATCTTTATACTGCATAGCAAACCTAGCCTCACGAACAAATGGTTTTCAAGATGGCCACATCCCTGTGAGTTCTTCTTAAATTGTGTGGCGCTTACTATTCACTATTAAACAAGAGTTGTGATTTCTACTGTTGATTTTTTTTGTTGACCATATTTCTTCCTTAAAAGTTCATGGTTCACAACCATCCTTCAAGGATTTGATAATGTGTTGGACAGTCCTTATGAACTACAGTTGCAGTAATTCAGATCTTCTTAGTTGTTTTCAGACCTTAGAAAAGGTAGAAATTCACAATATATTTTTTTTCACAATATAGACAAATTCAGCCTTGTTTATGGTCTACCTAAACGATAAAGTGTATATCATACAGTCATACAGTGTATATTACCAGTAGAGGTTTACCTGCAGCTCCACGCGTGTATGATCAGGAGTTTTAAAACACCCGTGACACGCTTTTTATAAAAGAGAATAATGATGTTGCCTACGGTTACATTCTGTATGCCTAAACCAACCAAACACACACACACACACACACACATATATATATATATATATATATATATATATATATATATATATATATATACTGTACAATATATTAAATATTATATTATATCAACCTCCATCACATCTGTGAAGGCTTTCCACTAGATTTTGGAGAGTGGATGTGGGTATTTTCTCAGTCAGCCACAAGAGCATTAGAGAGGTCATGCATTGATGTTGGACAAGGAAGCACAAGGTCGAGCTGGATATTATAGGTTAAGGTCAGGGCTTTGTGCAGGACATTCAAGGTCATTTACTCCAACCTTTGTAAACCATATATTCATTGCATTAGGTTTGTGCAAAGGTGAACTTTTATATGTCATGCTGGAACATGTTTTCATGTCATGTTTCAGCCCATTAGTTATAGTGAAGGAATACCGTAATGCTAACTTCAACTACATTACCACAGGACCTTTGGAAATGCTTCTGCTCAAACCCAGGTGATTCAACTAATCCGTTAATTGCCAGGTTCAGTGGGTGTGTTTAGGTGTTGGTGAGTTGCAAACTGTGCTGGACATTGGTCCTCCAGGACTGGAACTGAAGATCCCTGGTCTAAAAACTATACAAACATTCAATTTGCAGAAGGCCAACATGTTGGTATGGAGGTCATGCCGCCACAAACTTTTGGCCCTATAGCATGCAGTGTTTTTACATGGAGAGAGCAAATATGACTGTACAGTATTAAATTAATGATGATTGCCAGGCTTTTGTGCATTAAATACAGGGGGTTTTCCTTGCGTGTGTACATGCTATGTAAGTGAAAAAAAAAATACAAAAGTCTATAAAGCATTAAAATTAAACAGTTAGTTGGAATATCAACATCAGCACAAATACAAATATCAACACAAATATCTGATTTTAATATGCAGCATGATTTGCCCTCTGGACAGAATAAAAGGTGTAATGAAAGTATCAAAAGAAAATGGATTTAAATGTGAATTATTAATGCATTTGAAGATGCTGTTTAATTGCTAGGTTTCAGCAGGTGCCTACACCCACAATGACCAAAAGACAAAACAAAACAAAACAAAACAAAACAAAAAAACGGACTTGTGGACCACTAGTCATAATATTAGATATCACCATTTAAAAGGTTAACATGGCAGTTAATTGTATTTCTTTCTTACAACAACGATACCAATTATAATATACATTCTTTTCTTTTTTTTTTTCAAATGGGAACTTGATTTTAGGCAATTATGTCAGCTATTTATTCTGAGCGGCCAACAGATTTCTTTTTGCCTTGTTCATGTTTAAGGACAAAATCCTTAACAAGCTCTAACAGATCCCAACATGAAAGCTTGATGGTCTGTACAAGCCAAACACAGAGTCTGTAAACACACGTCTAATATCTTGTAAGCTCAGGGATTGACTGTGGGTCTAACATGGAGAGTCTTTGCTGGTATTATGAATGGCTCTAGCAATGGCGGGAAAGAAGTGTGTCTCTTATTAATGTGTGGTGGCAGTGTTTGTGTATAAGTGGAGGGGTGATGTGGGGGTTGGGTGCCGCCGCTATGACATGCTCAGCTGAAGGCTGTGTCAAGCTCATGGCGATGCCTGTCAAGCCCATTTCCTGCACTCTCATCTGCTGCGTAGAGGTCTTATTTTAAAAAGCCGCTGATGTGAGGATGTGAGGACCAATATGTGCCAGAGTACGCTGCTGTAACCACTATGCTCAGGTAGGTCCATGAGGAGAAAAGCCTGCAGTAGCTAAGCACTGGCTTGCTATGTACCTCTAACCATATGACAATGTAAATAGATGAGAGAACTAAGCGTGCAGCACTGGCAGGCTTAAAGAGAGAAAGGGCTAAGGCTCTCTGCTGTGGTGCTGCCAGCTTGAAACATTCTCACAAGATCCATTCACATGAATCAGGACAGGGAGCAGAGCAGGCGGGAGGGGGCTTTGGGGGGAGCCAAGCTCACCATCATTGTCAACTCAAGAGCTTGGTGTAAGGGAATTAAGTCCTGCTTACTCCCTTAGCAGAAAGCCAGCACATATACAGTATTGTTCAGGTTTGAGACATCCATGACCATTTAGACAAAATATATTCACTGATAAAATGCAATATCCTATTTTGACGGACTCATTTAGGTAATGGCACTTGCATGGGACATTAAACGATGTAATTAGGTTTCTGCTTCACTATGTAAAATAGATGGCACTAGTATACTTCATACTCAGGCAACCCATGCCTGACAGACACTGGCTATAATAATGGGTTTTGTATTGTCACTTCCCCTTTTGCTTTCCTAGTCCATCTTTTCAACCCATCAATCAATCTGAACAGGAGGAGATTACACCACGTCTGAGAACTGACCAGAGGCAGGTGCTTATTGAGATTATGATCTTCACTTTTGTCACTCCAGTGAGTTGTGTTCATGAAATGGTATGCCACCTGTCATCTGGTTAAGCATCATTTGGTCAGGATGGCTATTCTCCTGTTTTCATAATTATCCGTGCGCTTTGGTTGATGGCCTGGTCAGTGTGCAAGACTTGTTGACCTTTTATACGTTTGCTGACTGGTTAACAAGCACCAGCTCTGAAGGGTTAACTGTGACACGAACACTGTGTTGCAGCTGTTATGGCCATCCAAATGTTTGCTGTCCTAAAGGGATGCCATCCAAGGGATTTCTACATAATCTCTTTATGTGTGCACAGGCTGTCAATCCTGATCACTGTTGTTGTTGTAGCAGGGCTCTGCTGCATGGAGAGGGCGGGGGTGTAGTCAGGAGCCAAGGTCCTGACCAATGGTGATCCATTTTGTCGATTAGCACAATACTATCTCATTATGTTTATTTAGTGCCTCAGGCCCACTGGTGCTGGCAGAGAATGAAGACAATGAAGCATCCAGGAAGGACATGTTACCAACATACATGTGCTGAATTTTTCAAGTGAAGTTTCAAGATTTTCATTCAAGGAAAGGAGACAGAATTGAATGATTCCCTTACAAATAGGCATGAGGTCAAAGATAATTACATCACTGTATGTTAAACAAAAATGTGGATTTTTAAGATAAGATAGGGCTTCATGGTCATTTTATTGCACGGCTGGTAAATATAATTCCACAGAAATATTCAGAAAGCTGGTCATAGACAGCATTAAGATTTTAATCCAGAATAAAAATTTAAGGAGGAATGCTTCCTAATTAGAGTCAGGTTTTCTTAAATCTTATTTTCCCTAATTGTCTTTTATATATTTTCCAAATCAGTTTCTAACTTCAGTGTTCACTGGAGCAATGATGAGCAGCATGGGTTTATAAACTAATTTGGTTACATAAATGGTAGTGGTGCATCATTTATTGGTGATAATTAGAAACCGATTAGGTGCACATTTCACTTTCGATACATTTAATCTTTTTATTCTGTTGGACAGAAAGCAATTTTCCTTATAAACAGTTACTGCAGTTGGTTTTACAAGACAATCACTTGTCACTTGCAATCACTTGAAGTAACCACACTTTGCAGTACAGTTCAGTTCAGCTCAGCTCTTAATAGCTCAGTCTTCCATCTCTGACATTATAACATTTAAACTTGGATCTACTTACACATTCTGGAATTTATCTTCATATTTACAACAATCTTTTCCCAGTTCAACTCAAAGTATTTGATAACCAACTACAAATTCCTCCAACTTAGAATGTTTGTATTTCAATTAGAAATTTTCATTGATGTTTTCTCCAGCCATAGAACAAAACCCTAATTAAATGTGTCCATTAACGCAAAGACAAAGAGATCACACACTGGATCACATGTTGTATCACACTATAATCACAAAAATGGCACAGTAATTACAATCTTTTTCAGTTATTTATAAAATGTTTAATGTAGTAACCTGTGATGCAAACGTGTTTTAAGGCTTTGATACAGCAAACTCATGACTTTAAGGCAGTGTAAGATTTCTCTCTGTTTCCTCTAGTCATATTTTTTCATACTGCAGTAAAAAATATCAAATTCCTTGTGATGCGGTTCCAGGCTGTTAGCATAATACATAATGTGCAAAACACCTAAGGCTTTACATAGATAGGCGGTCCAGTCTGATAATTCTCTCATTTTTCCTTAAAACGTCAACACAAAGAAATCTGATCTTTCCAGTTCCTATTTGGATCATACTTTTTTTAGCAAAAGCTCCCAGGCTGAGAGTTCATCTAAACACACAAATTTGCTTGAATCAGGTTTAGAAAAATAGACACAGAAAACCAAACCTGATTTGAGCCTGCAGTTTAAACATTATGTTAGGCCTTTTAAATGTTTTACAGTAAATGCTTACAGTAATGCTTTTTGTAGTACACAGTATATAGCACAGGCACCAAGTGCTTGAATTTCCCAAGTAGTGGATTTACCAGAAGTTGTTTATGAGTGTAAAGTGAAAGTGCTGAGACTATAGGTCCAAAGAAGAATGCTTTTGATGCCTAAGCATTTCACTGCATATCGTACTGTGTATGAGACAAATAAAATTTGAATTTGATTTGCCTCATGTGATTATTGTAACAAAATAATAAAAACACCTTGTATTTTGTACCTGGAGAACACTTTATAACCATTTCACATGTCAAATGTGAATCACAATATCTAAATCACATGAGGTTACCACTGATCTCCTCCATAACCTTTAGGCTGTAATTATATATCTAAATAGTTTATACTATATACACATGTACACACAGTATACATTCTTTATATGTCTAGCCAGCTGACTACAGATTATGGACTTCCTGGTAAACACCAGACAAGACTGATGACTTGGTTTTGCTTTCTATGTCAGGAAAAAAAATTATGCCCCATTCTGAAGACAAAGGTTACAGCAAAAATTTCAGTTTCATGTACTTTATTTATTTTGCTTCTAAAATGTTAATAAATATCTTAATTTCTAGCTTAGTGGACAAAATGCTAGTGTTGTAAACAACTCATTAATCCCTGTATTAATACACTGAACGTTTATTATTTCAATAATTCAGTCCTGGCCAGTCCAAACTTGTCATTAAAGATAAAGCCTAGGTTATTGCCAAAAAAGATCAGATTTTAAATGAATGAAGTGCTCAAAGCCAAATCTTTGTGTCTACAAATTCTAAAATGCCTAATTAAACCTGTGAACGATTCCACCACTACACATTTTTTTTAGTTACAGTTTCACAACCCATGATTGTAATAACTCCAAACTTCAGTGTCTCTGTTATGCAAAAGGGTTTGGGGTACCCCATGCATCTCTGCAGTCCTCAGGTCGGAGGTGGTCCATTGACGTAGCACAAGTCTAGGTGGAAGGAATGCGCCATAGAGTTGGAATGGAAGCATTGGTTGGCATGGAAGACTGATGAGGGCCAGATGACCAGCATCATGAATAGGGCTAGTAGAATGCACAGCAGAGCTGGGGACTTTAGAACCTCCACCAGCTTTAGGAGACATCTTGACCAGAAGTTCTGTTCACTGTTGTTACTGAACAAAAGAAAAAGAAAAAACATGAAAAAAGCTGTAATACCTAGTAACCCTACAACAAATTGATAAAGAAAATTTTAGTTAATACTCTAAGTATACTGATACCTGATACTAATGATCTTGTGTTTAAGAGGATACCATTTCTAATATCTATTTGTTTGGACACTGCATCACAAAGCTTTACACCTTAAGAAAGGTTTTGAAGCCTGCATGAATTTTAGCATAAAGAATCTAGATGAAATCTAAAGTTGGCAGGCCTGTTGGTGTGAAGTCATTTGGCCATGCTAAATCTGGTTTAGATCTAACCTTATTTTAAGTTAAATTGATTTTTTGGAGAAAAATACAGTAATTCTCTTGAGGAAAACCATGACTTCATTTTATCAAATTATTCTCATAGCACTTTCTCTGCTCAGCAAAAAAAAGAAGCCTTTTTTAAGTACCTTATTTATGAATCCCAGAAATACTCAGTATGAGAATAGTATCAGCTATGAACATAATATACTGAATAATAATTTGTTATTCAACAACCAATAAAACAGAACTGAGAACAGTATCAAGGAGAATATCTTCTGAAATATAAGTATATGTGCACATTTCTCTACGCAGCATCCTAAAACATCCTCATACAAGGCACGTACTTGGCCAATTTTTAAAAGGAAATAGACACGCACACTAAAATTAAACAATACATGAAGCATCAGTTCACTAAGTGCCAGTGGTAAAACTGCTCACCAATGGGTTTTAGTGTTGCTGTCCTTCACTGATTGACTGCTCAGTCTCTCCTTCGTACACTAGAGGAATTGGGAGACAAGACTGTAATGACAAGATGGCAACTAGTGAAAATGAGAGACAAGATTGCAAAGTAACCCCACTGGGGCTCGGCTGTTTATGAGCAATTTGCAATCAGACAACATTATGAGTGCAATTATATACAGAAGGTTTAGAAGTGCAAAATACATAAAATCGGCTGCCTCTACACGAAAGGAGTCAAATCTGCTACACTCTACTACCTCTATATTTAATTTCAAAGTGCAAAAAGGCATTAAGACATCAGCGACCGCCTACAGCGTTATTGCACACTGGAAGAATGAGGTCACCAGGTTCAGCAAGAGAAGATAAACAACCTGTGCAAGGGGTGTGGTCTAGTGCGCGCGCGTGTGTGAGAGTGTGTGTGTGTGTGAGAGAGAGAGAGAGAGAGAGAGAGAGAGAGTGTGAGAGAGAATACACCTGTGATTTTGGGTAAGGTTTGGCAGAGGGAGACTGAAGGTCACATGACACAGTGGAACACATGTTATTAGTGTGGGGAGAACAGGAGTGCCTCTTGAGAGGCACATTTTCCAGATAGTCAGCTTCCTTCACCTTGTGGTCCTGTGTGGATGGTGATGAATAAAAGCGTGTACACTGCTGTGAAGGGCACAAAGAAAAAAAAAGCTCAGTCACAGAGCTCCCAGACACAGGAGAGCTCAGAGCATGTGACAGCTTCTCTTTGCACCAAAAAGTAACCAAAAACAAACAATCTGGCTCAGTTAACTAATGAGGGCTTATCTTTCTTTTGCCATTCCTACCTTTCTTCCTTCTTTCATTCTCTCTCTCTCTCTCCATCATGTCCACACATGTCTTACTAGTGTTTTAGCCCATTACTGTGTAGCGTTTTATATTTTTTCCCACAATTACAGCAGCCTTTTAAAGAGCCAGTTCCAGCCAAGTTAAGCTGCCAATTAACTGCCAGCACTGAGAAATTAGGAGAGCAGCTTTGAAATTGAATTGGCTTCTCACTTGGTGTGTTTCTCCCAAGGCTTCAGCAAGCAAATGGCCTTTGCATCAGCACATTTTTTTTGTTCCCAGGAATTTCCTGCCACCCCTCCTTCCAGCAAATGTAATAAAAATGTAGTTTCTTTCATACTGCTTAATGAGGGCACTGAAAAACTACTCTGATTTCTCCTGTAATTATTTTCATGGTGCAACTAAAAACATGACTTCCACCGCATATAAATGATTTTAAATTTGGTGTTTACAGGCAACGTGAGTAACGAGTAATAAACAAACACATACATAGCAGAGGGTTAAGTACTGCTCAGATGATATGACTGCATGCCTTACTATAACGTAATAAAGGGAGAAATCTCCATATACATTTACAGCTAGACTCCAGTCTCTGCAACATTGTGAAACGAAGCACACCACTGACACTATCTGAGTAGAAGATTACGAAGTGATAAAACCCACACAAGGGCCTTTGAAGAGTTCCAAATTACCTCACTCTGGGCATTTCCCCCAAGGGCTTAAAACAATTACTTCAAAGGGCCTTTTTAAATGGTCATTACTGTTGGGACCACCTGATGGACACAGGTCCTTTTTTGCCCTGGTATTACTCTGGTGGTGGGGCAAGTTCAGCTACGAAGGGTTACTTTTACATTTAAAGCAAAGTAAATTGCAAAAAAAAAGCTGCTTTGTGACAATGACCACTGTTAAAAGTGATGTATAAATAAATAATTATACTTCTAATAACTATTAAACTGATTGAAAACAATGTGTTTATAATAATAGATAGAAATGTACTTTCTATTACTATTTGTATTATTCTCAGTATTATCTAACATTCTACCAATTACAGTATGCCAGTTACAGTTTAATTCTAAAATTATATTGATGCTATTTTCCTGTTTACTACATTTGTGTGTGTACTATGGCATCTATGGTCCTGTATGTTTGTATGGTGTTGCATCATTTTTTGCTTTTTTGTAAAATGTATCCTACGCTCTGGGTCAGATCTACAGAGACTTTTCTCATTCCAATGTGTGCATACGAATCAGATGCAGACAAAAACATACTTACAAAAAAAACATACAAAAAGATAACAGAACTAAGTAAGACATTATGTGGAGTATATAGACTATGGCTAACCCAATATAATATGTAAATCATTGTAATGATAATCAAGCTTATTTTATAGTTGTCTTGTCAAATGACTAATAGTCGCAGTATTAGTAGTAGCAATCAATCTTGTCAAAAGAAAAACAAAAAAACAAAACAAAAAACAAAGCAGAAATAATCAGGCAGCGAAAGATATTGGTTGAGTCTGTGAACAATACCTGTGGTGCATGGTCTGTCTGGACAGCTCTAGAGCACAGTCGGGGTGTCTGGACCAGCCAGGCACTGACACGGTCAGATTTAAAGGCTACAGGCTCAGGGGAGTGAGAAGCTGGGGTGGAAGTCTTCCAAAACAAAGCATTCTGTGGCCTCTCAGTGTCTGCCAAGACCAACAAATGATACACAAAAGGGAAGCTTTTGTATAGTGTGTCTTGGGATCAGTTTTGTAAATAGCGAGACATACATCTTAGATATGATCAAAACCCCAAAATATTGGGACTGTGCTATAATATGTACAATATAGGCTTTGAAAGCATTAAAGAATCATCATTGTTTAAGGAAAATGCCACTATGAAAGCAACTCACAACAGATCCAAAATCATGTCTTAAGCTAAAATAAAGAGTTAATTACATTTCAAATACTCATTTTATTTGTCACATACACAGCTATACACAGTTAATGGTGGAACCAACCTGATGGCATTGTTTTACCAGGCACAGGGGTCTGAGGCGGAGCCATACCGTCTAATGTACATTCAGTGACCTAAAGAATAAAAGCATTTAGTTAAAAACTACCTGGTAAAAATACATGTTTAAACTGCCACTATTGTACTAATCAGCCAGGGAAAGATATCACACTCAAGGTTACAAAATTGGAAACATTTGGTTCAACAACGTCCAGACACACTCTGTCAGATTAACTTACATGCAAATTCTTGCCAGGATGCATTACCTTAATATTATTTAATATGATTGAGTAACTGTTTTCTGTTTGTCCACAATGTTAGTAAAAGCTGTTAAAGTAGAACTTCGTTCAACAATTTCAGGAGGCTTACCGTCTGTTGTACACATTTCACAGTTGCACCTAGACTTGGCAACTGGACTTTTCTTTTCCTCCGAGGATCCTTGGTTAGGATCTTGTCTGTGCTGTAAATCTCTAGGAATGAAAGGTAATCTTTAATCTAGCAAAGATACCTCTTGATGTACATTATTATATAAACAATAAATCCTGTATGGGAGATGCCATTACGCAATGGGCCTATAGATTATTAAAGAGCTTAAAGTGCAACACAATATAATCAGACTGACAAAGCAATTGATTTTTGGGAATATTGTATTTTAAAGCCTAATATCCACCTGCACCGGCATTTAGGTAGGAAGAATCTGCATTATCATGGGAAATTGAGCCTCCAATGTCCACTGAGGGGTCCCACTCCAGGACCAGCTGCTCTGTGCACACCTGAGAGGGGTTAACCTTAATAGGTAGAGCAAGGCTGTGGTCTTTATCACTTTCCTCCTCAAGCAATGTCTCTGAGGGACAACCAGAGTCTGGAGACAGAACCCAGTCCTCCTCAAACACCTACAAAAGGAGAGAAACTTTAATACCCTTCTCACTAAAACCATATTATATGTACAATATATACATAATACTTAAATTCACATTTTGTTCCCCTGGACATACACAAGTATTGAACCCCATTAACTTCTTACCAGGCCTTTCTTTTAAAACAAAACAGAAAATATTATTTTGTTATAATACTATTTAAGAACTTACTTTAATAAAATTATTCACAAAAAAAACAACAACAAAAAACACAGATGAATGGATCGGATAGCTCACATTAAAAATTGTGAAACACTGAGAGAGTGAATAATTTAACCATATAAGATGAATTAAGATGACTAACTCAGAAGTTAAAACCCTCTTCCATCATAGCGACATAATGTTTTTTCTCCAAAGTTACATTATATAGTGAACAGCTATGATTCATAGTTTTACTATCCAACCAGCCAAACACCAGGATTTGGTAGACAAAATTTCTCACGCGAAAGCTGGAAGATTGTGGAAAATACACACTGCCAATTCATTACTGAACGTCCGGTGTGTGACACCATAACCTTTACATGCCTGTTATAAAGTGATCATCAGTGGACTACATTTTTAGCATGATCTGCCTCAGTCGACAGGGACAATGGCCTACACAAGAAACTTATTCACATAGACAGTACATGCATTGTATAAATCATGCTTGGCTACAAGGCTGCTATTTGAAATATTCAGCATGCATTCATGAAGTTTGTTACAAATATGACAGTATGATTACTATTTATATGATTACTATATTTATATAATTGCGGTGTATTACTTTTAAAGATTACAGAGAACACGGAACGGAGCACAATTATAAAGTCGGAAACCCATTTAAACAAAGTTTCCCAGAACCTTTAAATTTATATACAGTATACAGTATAATTATACAACAATTAGCCATAAGTTTGAAACAATCTGCCTAATATTGTGTCGGTCCCCCTTTTTATCAGCAAAACATCTCTGGCACATCAAGGCATGGACTCCCCAAGACCTCTGAAATGTGTGCTGTGGTATCTGGAAGCAACAGATCCTTTAATTCCTCCATGTGAGGCGAGGCCACCATGGCTCAGGTTGGTTTGTCCAGCATAACCAACAGATACACAGTCAGATTGAGGTCTGCAGAATTTGTAAGAGAAATCTATCATGTTCCTTAAACCATTCCTGAACATTTTACTTAGCATGTTAATCAGGGCAACTTATACTGCTGAAAGTCACTACTGCCATTAGGGAATACCATTGCCATAAATAGTTGTACTTGGTTGCAAAAACATTCAGATAGGTGGTACGTGTGAAAGTTCACATGAATGCCAGAACCCAACGTTTCCCAGCAGAAGATTGACTAGAACATCACACTGGTCATTTATTTTATAAAAAAAAAAAATGTGGTTCCAGGCTAGCTTTTTCCATTTCTACATGGCCCAGTTCTGACTCTACCACACTTTCAACAGGGTACAGGAGTCAGCATGGGTGCCCTAACCAGCCTGTGTCTATGCAGCTCCATACACTGCTTTTTACACCTTTTTTTTTTACAGCAATCATTGACTTTTCCCAACAGTAGGTCTTCTGGGGAATCAGACAAGACGGGCTAACCTTTGCTCTCCATGTATATCAAAAAGCATTGAGCACCCATGTTTCCAGTTCACTGATTGCCCTTCCTTTGGTCTGATCCAGTCGACTAGCCATCACAATTTGGCACATGCCGAACACTCTCATAACCTTATGCCTGTTCATTCTTCCTGCTTCCAACTTTGAGAACTGACGTAATCTCACCCCTTGACAGGTGCCAACAAGATAATCAATATTATTCATTTCTCCTGTCAGTAGTTTTCATTTTATGGATGATGGGTATGTATTCAAAAGAGAAACAATACAATTTGCTGTAATATACAACAAAAAACAGCATAAGCAAATACTACCAAAAGACCCTAAAATTATTTAATCTTAATATAAAATTCCAAATTCCAAAATACAAGCATTTACCCACCATTTAAAATTTTAATTTGACCCTTAAGGCAAATAATTACACATATACAGTGGGTACAGAAAGTATTCAGACCCCTTTAAAATTTTCACTCTTTGTTATATTGCAGCCATTTGCTAAAATCATTAAAGTTAATTTTTTAACTCATTAATGTACACACAGCACCCCACATTGACAGAAAAACACAGAATTGTTGACATTTTTGCAGATTTATTAAAAAAGAAAAACTGAAATATCACATGGTGCTAAGTATTCAGGCCCTTTGCTGTGACGCTCATATATTTAACTATTGCTGTCCATTTCTACTGATCATCATTGAGATGGTTCTACATCTTCATTTGAGTCCGACTGTGTTTGATTATACTGATTGGATTTGATTAGGAAAGCCACACACCTGTCTATATAAGACCTTACAGCTCACAGAGCATGTCAGAGCAAATGAGAATCATGAGGTCAAAGGAACTGCCTGAAGACTCAGAGACTGAGGTTACAAGGTCAAGGTTACAAAAAAAAATTCTGCTGCACTTAAGGTTCCTAAGAGCACAGCGGCCTCCATTATCCTTAAAAGGAAGACGTTTGGGACGACCAGAACCCTTCCTAGAGCTGGCCATCTGGCCAAACTGAGCTATCGGGAAGAAAAGTCTTGTTGATAGAGGTAAAGAAGAACCCAAAGATCACTGTCAACCATCACTGCAGCCCTCCACCAGTTGAAGCTTTATGGCAGAGTGGCCCGACGGAAGCCTCTCCTCAGGGCAAGACACATGAAAGCCCGCATGGAGTTTGCTAAAAAAAAACACCAGAAGGACCTGAGCAAAGGGTCTGAATACTTAAGACCATGTGATATTTCAGTTTTTCTTTTTTCAATAAATCTGCAAATGTCAACAATTCTGTGTTTTTCTGTCAACATGGGGTGCAGTGTGGCCAAAAGTTTTGCGAATTACATAAATATTGGAAATTGGAAAAGTTGCTGCATATACTCCAGAATGTTATGAAGAGTGATCAGATGAATTGCATAATCCTTCTTTGCCATGAAAATTAGCTAAATCCCGAAAAAAAAACCTTTCCACTGCATTTCACTGCTGTCATTAAAGGATCTGCTGAGATCATTTCAGTAATCGTCTTGTTAACTCAGGTGAGAATGTTGACGAGCACAAGACTGGAGATCATCATGTCAGGCTGATTGGGTTAGAATGGCAGACTTGACATGTTAAAAGGAGGGTGATGCTTGAAATCATTGTTCTTTCATTGTTAACCATGGTGACCTGCAAAGAAACGCGTGCAGCCATCATTGCGTTGCATAAAAATGGCTTCACAGGCAAGGATATTGTGGCTACTAAGATTGCACCTAAATCAACAATTTATAGGATCATCAAAAACTTCAAGGAAAGAGGTTCAATTCTTGTTAAGAAGGCTTCAGGGCGTTCAAGAAAGTCCAGCAAGCGCCAGGATCGTCTCCTAAAGAGGATTCAGCTGCGGTATCGGAG
Organism: Clarias fuscus; assembly: GCA_030347435.1. Classification (NCBI taxonomy): domain Eukaryota; kingdom Metazoa; phylum Chordata; class Actinopteri; order Siluriformes; family Clariidae; genus Clarias; species Clarias fuscus. The sequence goes on from CM059218.1 coordinate 16,558,395, forward strand.
TGCCACCAGTGCAGAGCTTGCTCAGGAATGGCAGCAGGCAGGTGTGAGCGCATCTGCACGCACAGTGAGGCGAAGACTTTTGGAAGATGGCCTGATGTCAAGAAGGGCAGCAAAGAAGCCATTTCTCTCAAAAAAAAACATCAGGGACAGATTGATCTTCTGCAAAAAGTATGGCGAATGGACTGCTGAGGACTGGGGCAAAGTCATATTCTCGGATGAAGCCTCTTTCCGATTGTTTGGGGCATCTGGAAAAAGGCTTGTCCGGAGAAGAAAAGGTGAGCGCTACCATCAGTCCTGTGTCATGCCACAGTAAAGCATCCTGAGACCATTCATATGTGGGGTTGCTTCTCATCCAAGGGAGTGGGCTCACTCACAATTTTGCCCAAAAAACACAGCCATGAATAAAGAATGGTACCAAAACACCCTCCAACAGCAACTTCTTCCAACAATCCAACAACAGTTTGGTGAAGAACAATGCATTTTCCAGCACGATGGAGCACCGTGTCATAAAGCAATGGTGATAACTAAGTGGCTCGGGCACCAAAACGTTGAAATTTTGGGTCCATGGCCTGGAAACCCCCCAGATCTTAATCCCATTGAGAACTTGTGGTCAATCCTCAAGAGGCGGGTGGACAAAAAAAACCCACTAATTCTGACAAACTCCAAGAAGTGATTACGAAAGAATGGGTTGCTATCAGTCAGGATTTGGCCCAGAAGTTGATTGAGAGCAGCCCAGTCGAGTTGCAGAGGTCCTGAAAAAGAAGGGCCCAACACTGCAAATACTGACTCTTTCCATAAATGTCATGTAATTGTCGATAAAAGCCTTTGAAACGTATGAAGTGCTTGTAATTATATTTCAGTACATCACAGAAACAACTGAAACAAAGATCTAAAAGCAGTTTTGCAGCAAACTTTGTGAAAACTACGATTCTCGAAACTTTTGCCCACGACTGTACATCAACGGGGGAAAAAAATTACTTAAATGATTTTAGCAAATGGCTGCAATATAACAAAGAGTGAAAAATTTAAGGGGGTCTGAATACTTTCCGTACCCACTGTACATATATATGCTCTTACTAGTGGAAGGTGCAATCAATAAAGATTGGCCACCAGGTTGGCCAAATTTAGCCATGAAACCTTCAACACTAAATTAGCCAGTGTTTCAGTTTCATTGTCCAACCCCTTGTGGTTTGATGAACATGAAAATGAAGTTGAACATCTCCCATGGCCTGCACAATCACCAGATCTAAATATTATTGAGCACCTTTGGGGTGTTTTGGAGGAGCGAGTCAGGAAACGTTTTCCTCCACCAGCATGACGTAGTGACCTGGCCACTATTCTGCAAGAAGAATGGCTCAAAATCCCTCTGGCCACTATACAGGACTTGTATGTCATTCCCAAGACGAATTGATGCTGTATTGGGTGCAAAAGGAGGCCCTACACCATACTAATGAATTATTGTGGTCTAAAACCTGGAGTTTCAGTTTCATTGTCCAATCCCTGTATATAGCCACCCCAGCAATGGACTGTTCTCTCTGTTGAGGTACGGAAAGCGAATTCCGCTCTTTGAAGGCCAACACAGAGAGAATGAGGAGGATCTTCTTTCCACAGGCGAGACGGTCTCTTAATCAGTACACCACACAGTACTGATCCATTTTGCACATCCACACATGTTTCTGCACTCACTCTGGACATTCTGGACATTCACTGATACTAGTGGTCACTGCACACCTGCACACTCATTGACATTATGCACACAAGTCACTTTAATATGACACTTTACAGCATATTTGCACACCCCTGGACATTCCGTTCTATTTATGTTCACTCCATTCCCACATACATTTCCACAATTCTATATTTTCTATTGTACAGCTAGGTTGTTCTTATTTTTCTTTATATTTTCTTATAGTGTATATTTTGTATTATACAGATATTATATTCTTTCTAAGTTAAATTTATTCTTTCTTAGGTAAATTTACTTATCTATATCTATATATCTATCCATCTATATCTCAAATTTACTTTTTGTTTTTTTTATATTTATTTCCCATATAGATATTCTTTCTTAGATAAAGTAACTTTTTTAAAACTTTCTATTTTGTTTTTCATATTTATTATTTCCTATTAATAGTCTTTGTTTTAAGGTCAAGGGCAGTCATCTAAGCATTTCACCATTGCACTGCATATCGTACTGTGTATGAGACAAATAAAATTTTAATTTTATACACTACACTGTACACACACACACGGGTGTGTTATACATACAGTATATATACACACGAGTAGTACGCATGCGCTTTGTCTGCCGAGCATCACATGATCGCAACTGAGCCATATATATATATATATATATATATATATATATATATATATATATATATATATATATATATATGCATTAATAGCAGAGCAGTGTGGTAATGCTCACCAGCCTCATGCTAAGAAGGCGTGTGTGAAGACGACCTAGGCCCTGGAAGACACGGGCACAGTACAAGAGCAGATCCTGTAGTTGGCTCTCAATGACCTGGGCATCAGCTGGCTCACTTCTCTGAATCAGCTCTTCCCCTTGTTGAAGTAGTGCATTTAGGCGCCCTGCACTTTCAGCCACTGCCTCCTGAAACCCCTGATAAACAAACAGAGGCACATCCAACACATTATCCAACAAAGGCATCCAACATATTACCCATTACTTATGTTTCTGTTTTCTTATTCCTCAATTCTATCATTGATTTACATGAAAGATTAAACTGTTGTCTGGCTGGTGTTTGTGTCAATATGAGCATAACAGTTCAACTTGTAAAAATGTGTGTGTATTGTTAGTTAAATAAGTACTGTAAAAGTATCCTCAGCATCAATATTTACACCAAGTAAATGGTCTATAACTAGCCAAATAACAATAAGACCAAAAACATTAATAAGCATAACAAGAGCCATCATAGTAAAATATAGGTAATTTACTTTAGTGTCAATATGTAATTTATGAAATTATTGAAATAAAAATGGTCAATCATAATACCTTAAACTTATATAGTCCTTCAAGAGAGGAATAGGAACCTTTACTTGATAGCTGCACTGTTATAAGGACATGGGTTCAGAAAGTACTGCATGTTTGACGTTGATTCCTTAATTTCATATTAGCATGAGCACAACAGACGCATTTTTATTCATAATTGCATGCAGTATTGATGCAGGATAGATTAAATTTTTTGTTTCTCTTCTATTTCATTTCTGCATAGTCCTTCCTGTACCTCCTCATCTGAACCTTTTTTTAAGGCTTGCCACTACATTTAGCTACTTGAAAAATGCTGCAGACTCTGAGCATTCAGGATGGTAAATTTTCTATATTTATAACCGAAGATTATTAAATCTGCACGTCAAAAGACGATGGCTTAGTGGTTAGCACTGTCACCTCACACCTCCAAAGCTGTGGGTTCAAATCTCGCCTATGGTCCCTTTCAGGTGGAGTTTGCATGGTCTCCCTGTGCTTGGAGGGTTTCTTCTGGGTACTCTGGTTTCTTCCCAAAGTCCAAAGACATGCGGTCTAGATGTTTGGCATTTTTTAATTGGCCATAATGCAGGATTGTGTGCGGGCTTGTGCCCAGCAGTGAGTTGGCACCCTATTCAGAGTGTCTGAATGGCACATATTATGCCTTGTTCCCCAAATTCTTTGGGATAGGATCCAGGTCCTCTGTGACACTACACTGAGTAATCGATCTAGATAATGGCTTGGTATAATCTGATTGCTTACTTTTTAATATAAACTGCCCTTCAGTATAATTTGTACAATTATACATACAGTTTCAAGAGCATATCGCTTTGATTTCTATTTTAAACAGAAAAAAAACCCACACTGAGGACAATTCAATAATTGTCTATATACACCATATACACCAATCAGCCATAACTTTATAACCAGTTGCCTAATATTCTGTAAATCCTCCCTGTGTTGCCAAAACTGGCATCTTGTATAACAAACGTGGTATCTAGCAGCATGATTTTAGCAGCAGACAATTTATGTCCTCCAAACCGTGAGGTGGGGCCTCCATAAGTTAGACTTGCCCATTGTAGGTGTTTTTGGGTTCGGCATGGGAACTCGCTTGCTGCATATGGGGCTACATAGAAGCAGACCAGTCAGTGATCTTGTCTGACACCATTCTATTATAGCCACCATTAACTAAGTCAATGAGTCCTAAATTAATCAGTGAGCCTTTTGTGCTCATGATCCTGTTGCCACTTCACCAGTGGTCCTTCCATGGACCAAATTAAGCAATGATATTAACATTAGTATATAAACTATTATATTATATTATATATAATATTAATATTAAGCAATAATAACCATGGCATACTGGGGACACAGCTGTTTGAGAGGCTCGAACTCTTACAATTACTTTTCTTGCTTCCAACACATCACCTTTAAGAACTGAATGTTCACTTATTTTTGGATATATCCCACCCATGACCAGTGTCACTGCAATAAGAGGGTCAATGTTTTTTTCCCCTGATGATGTTATGCCTGATTGATGTATACTACACACATCTGAAAACACAAAATTAACAATGTGGTAAGATCCTGAAAACAGCTATGCACAGAAAAACAGAACAGGTATATCCGCCTTCTATACGATGGCTAGACAACTGGGTCAGAGCAACACAACTGCAGCTATTATGGCATGTTCCTGGTCTGTAGTGGTCAGGACATTACAAATGTAATCAAAGGTAAGGAAAACCGGTGATCTGGTGACAGGGTCAAAAGTGGCCAAGGCTCACTGATACACATGAGGAGTGAAGGCTGGCTCATGAAGTCCTATCCAATATAAAAACTGCTGTAGCTCAAACTGATGAAAAGGTTGCAATTCAAATGCTGGTTCTAATAGAAAATAATAGAAAGATGTCGAAACACACAAGTTATTTCTGTTTTGGTGGGATGGCGGGGGACCTACTCAAAGTTAGGTCGGGTGGTCAGACTGTTATGGCCGATCAGTCTTTCTCTTTCCGCACACTATAAAGTGCAGTAATATGTGCAAATTATATGATTTGAAGTTGATCAATTTAAAGTTTAAATTAGTTAGTCTTCTCATGTGTACATTTACACACACACTAAAAAGCATAAACAGGATATGAGCATGTTCAGAACTTGCAATATTTCAATATTTTCATGAACCTCAAATCTTTGAGTAAATGCTTGCACAAACAATTTATAAATAAATCTGTTTGTACCCGGCTTGCTAAATGAGGCCCACTGTGTACATTACTACTAATAGTGATATTAATAAAAAGAAAATATATATTTTTCCTGCAACAATCTTTTCTACACTTAAACAGATGACTTTGACTGTTTTATGGCAAATGTTAATTTTGCACCAACTGTTTATGCAATTTGGAAGTATAAATAACATCTGCCTTTTTAGCAACATCTGATATAAGAGGCTTTAACTCAGCTGCACTAAAAATGCTGCATTTCCCCCTTTTTCCTCAAAATTGTAGCAATAGTTTTCTTAAGGTTTTTCTTTTGTTGCATATTACAACATACCAATAAACAGATGTAATATAAATTGGGGCATGTGTGTTCTACATATTGTGTACAAATAAGGGACTCGTGTAGGAGCCTGCACCTACCCAGCTGAAATTAATTCATCAGGTGTGTTTAAATCACAATTTGTATCATTGCTTCAGGCATGAATTCACTCAAATGTCATTCAGTGTCCTTAAATATGTGCCTGTTTCTATGTAACTGCACATACAAGTGTCACCTGGTGAAAAACCGATGTGTACCTGAAGTTGTCGCATTTTGGCACAGGTGTTCATTTCGGAAAAATGCTCCACCTCAGTCAGTTTTAAATCCATGTCCGCCAGCCAGATGGCCATTTCTTCTCGCTGACTTTCAAAGTCTTCCCGCTGAACAACAAAGTGCTATAGGAAATATAGGCGCAGAGACAGTACTGCAGGACTGTGCACATACTATTTTATGTAGTAGAATCAATGTACAGGGTGGGCCATTTATATGGATACACCTTAATAAAATGGGAATGGTTGGTGATATTAACGTCCTGTTTGTGGCACATTAGTATATCTGAGGGGGCAAACTTTTCAAGATGGGTGGTGACCATGGTGGCCATTTTGAAGTTGGCCATCTTGGATCCAACTTTTGTTTTTTCAATAGGAAGAGGGTCATGTGAGACATCAAACGTATTGGGAATTTCACAAGAAAACCAATGGTGTGCTTGGTTTTAACTTAACTTTATTCTTTCATGAGTTATTTACAAGTTTCTCTTTGTTCACAGCCATTGACATGTCGAAGAGGTTAACACGTGATGAGCGGATCGAAATTGTGTTGATATCTGGTGAACACAGTAACCGGGTCATTGCAGCAGATTTCAATGCAAGACACCCTACGAGACCACCCATCTCCCATGCTACAATTAGCAAACTGCTTGTTAAGTTTCTTGAAACTGGTTCAGTGTTGGATTTGCTAAAATGTGGACGCATGAAAACTGTCACTAATGAACAAACATCAGTGACTGTCCTAGCTTCATTCAGCAAGAGCCCACAGGGTAGCACTCGCCGCATGTCACTGGAGAGTGGCATTAGTCGAACATCTCTTCGGCGGATATTAGCTACTCACAAATGGCACCCTTACAAACTCCAGCTTCTGCAGCATCGCAACGAGGATGACCCAGATCGGCGCACACTTTGCAGAATGGGCAAAACAAAAATTGGAACAGGACCCTCAGTTCACGCAGAAGATTTTGTTCAGTGATGAGGCAAACTTTTATGTGAATGGTGAAGTTAACAAACAAAACCACCGCTATTGGTCTGACACTAACCCACATTGGATAGATCCCTCCAAGACTGTTGGAACAAAATAAGTGATGGTATGGTGTGGTATATGGGGTACAAAGATAGTGGGGCCATTCTTCATCAATGGAAACCTCGAGGCCACTGGATATTTGAAATTGCTACATGATGATGTGTTTCCCTCTTTATGCACTGAAGCTGGCACATTCCCTGAGTTTTTCCAGCAAGATGGTGCACCACCACATTATGTGTGTCAGGTCCGAGCATTCCTAGATGAACAGTTTCCTGAAAAGTGGATTGGTCGTCGTGGGCCAGTTGAATGGCCCCCAAGGTCTCCCGATCTGACCCCCTTAGACTTTTATCTTTGGGGTCATCTGAAGGCAATTGTCTATGGTGTGAAGATACGAGATGTGCAGCACCTGAAACTACGGCTACTGGAAGCCTGTGCTGGCATTTCTCCTGCGGTGTTGCTATCGGTGTGTGAAGAGTGGGAGAAGAGGGTTGCATTGACAATTCATCACAATGGGCAGCACATTGAACACATTTTATAAGTGGTCAGAAACTTGTAAATAACTCATGAAATAATAGTTACGTTAAAACCAAGCACACCATTGTTTTTCTTGTGAAATTCCCACATCATGTTATGTGTCACATGACCCTCTTCCTATTGAAAAAACAAAAGTTGGATCCAAGATGGCCAACTTCAAAATGGCCACCATGCTCACCACCCATCTTGAAAAGTTTGCCCCCCTCAGATATACTAATGTGCCACAAACAGGACGTTAATATCACCAACCATTCCGATTTTATTAAGGTGTATCCATATAAATGGCCCACCCTATTCTTAAGGAAAAAAAAACAGCATTAAACCTTATGGACATGTGTGTATCTGATACAGCCAGAGTGGATCTCATCGAGCATTCAGTGGCACATATATCATTTAACATCCATCTCTAAGCAGAGGTACCTTCAGCCGACGACACACTGTGTCCACAGTGGTGCTGAGCTGATCCCAACGCTGACTGCAGTCTTTGGTCATTTGTATCAGCCTGGTATTCATAACACCCCTGAACAGCCCCAACAGGATGTGGCTTGTCTGGCTCAGGCCGTCCAGCTGGGCCAAGTGCAATCTAGCCTCAGTGCGCAGACACTGGGGAGAGAAATACAACAGTTGGTTTAGAAATAAAATCATAATATGAAAGGGATACCCATATATATTACATGTACATAAGGCTATTTTGCATATTTGAGGAGATTTAAGGACATTTAGGGACACCTGTACAGGTGGGGATAAATACATCAATGACCTCTTGCACTCACCACTGCTCAATACTCATTGTTAAGTATGACATTGTCATGATTGCAGTTTGGTTTACTGCAACTGATCCTAGATTTCCAGTATTATGTAATGTTTGCATGTGTTAGGATATCCCTGTCATGTATTAATCTGCACTGGGTCAAAATGTTTTGCCAGGTTTCTCCTACCCATTAAACTGACAACTGAGGTTTTTATTTCTGTAGTTACAGTAGGTATCTCAGGTTAAAATGTTAAAATAATGTTTGTAGGGTGGCCACCTCAAACTTCTGGAGTTCCTCTTTTGCTGTGGAGTATAGCACATGGCTGGAGTTGGGGGAGGCAGCTGATTTCTCTGCCAATCGCAACCAATCATCCAAACAAGAGTATTCTTTCATAAACTTGTGCCAGAGAATCCACCTCCTCTCCAATCTGATGCTCAGTTACATAGAAAGATAAGATTTTTTTTTTTCTTTTTTACCATATTTGAAGCAATCTACACAGTTAATAGACCATATATAAAATGCATAGCATGCTAATTTCTCTAGACACAAGTTACAGTACTTACTGAACACAGCCTTCAAGGGAGAATTTGTCATTTTGCGTCAAGTCTGCTAGTGATAACAAGGCCTGTAGATCGTCATGTTCCGGGTACTCTTTAACCAAGTCAAATGCTTCAGTATGTAGACCTAAAGCATTTGGATTACTCATGCTGCCAAGGTGCTTCTGCTTCTCAATGTTTCCATCTTCTGCAAGTGAAACCTGTGTGGCTTTGGGCACTGTTTTCCTTGGCATCGCCCAGTCTCACCTGTATGCAAGAAAATAGCAGATGAAAAAAGAAAAATAAAAAAACTCCATGCAATATATAAATTTGTCATGTGCTTGAAAATAACAAATGGATAATTAGGAGTAAGGATCAGTTAAACTGCTTACTCATACCAGATATGCAATCAGTTTAAATAAGGCTATATTAATTGTGACGTACAGTACAAGTTCTCAATGACTCTTATTACTAAGGGAATTCTCTTAAGCTCTTGCCAATCTGTGTGCATTCCCACCAACAGATTTGTTGCTTTTTAAATTTGATCCGTGTGTCCATATGATTAAACACTAGTTAATTCTGCAATTGGTTTTACACAAATTTGCGGAGTATGAAGCAATGTACTCTGTAGGAATAAATATTGCTTCTGTCCTCTTTAGACAGGCCAACGTCCACATATGTAGTACGAGAATAACAACTAAACAATGATGTAAGCCGGTTCGGCTTTCCAGGTTGCCCAAGGTCTGAGGTCCTTTAAAGAAATCGGAGCTACATTTAGACTCCTAACACTACCTAAAAAATCCGACTAAACTATATTTAACTATGGTTACCCAAAGGTTGGAGAGACTACACTGGCCTAGAGGCATTAAAAAGGGAGCTGGGAAGAAATCCTTAAATCAAACTCCCTTCACTGGCATCAGCCCTTAAAACCAAGTGCATTTTAGCCATTGTTTGTTTTGCTGTTTTATATATAGCAACAGCAATCTTGATATATTGATATAAGATTGGGCAATATATAGTAACAGCCTTTTTTCAGCACAGCCTATGCAATATTATAAACAATTATACATTATGAACAATATTATACCAACTATACAAAAATGACTGAGTTAAAAAAAAAAAAAAAGAAAAAAAAAAAAAAAGAAGGTGGTCATATAGCCAAATATATAGCACAGATGAACATGATTACATATTTCTCTAAATGTTTTCTGTTGTTTTTATGACCAAAAAATTATAAATATGCTACTTTGGAGAGTTCTATAGTTTTTCAACATTATTCCCATATGCCGTTAGTGGTAAAAATTTACACACCTACCTGACATTACCAAAAACCCAAATGAACAGTTTGATGTCTGAACCATTAACATACACCAGCAAGGATTCCAGATAAGCACGTGTATATTTTTTAAAATCATCATTGACCTATTGTTGTGTTGCCCGCACAGATCTGTGCCACTTGGGTTTTAAGAGTTAAAAAATATCTTGACTTTTTAGGCCATTATATAGCTTAATCTAGGACAACTAAAGTCAAATGATAGGCAAGCAACAGCTACATTAAATTAAGGCCAACTGATCTCTCTTTCCTTTGTGTCCTTCTTTCATGCTGGCTGAATTTTATAGAAATGTTTTTAATCTCACCAGTACACAGAATAAAATCAAACAAATCTGCCTGGTGACAGAAGATATTTTTTTTGTAAAATATACTATTTTGGATATTGAGCATAATTCATTCTGGAAATTTATATATTGCTTGTAATACAAAGTGCTCGAATATCAAAGGAAATTTCTCCATAAGAAATGATGGAAAGTAAGTTGATGTGATCCACAACCAAAAAATATTCAATATGAAAATAATTAATACAAAATACCAATAAAAAAATAAACCTTATATCTTTGTGGGGGGTTCGAGGGGTGGGGTTGTTATTGTGTAGGACAACATTCACCATCACTAACTGAATCACTGCTATCTTTTCACTCACTGGAATCTTTTTCTTTTTGTGTGACTTTAAAAAGGAACCTATCTATATTACACCTTCTCTTCTTTTGCAAGAGACAAAGAGTTTTGTACAGCTAGACCTTGCTCGTTTATCAAGGTGTAATTTTTTACAATTTTTTTGCTCATCCTGCAAAACACTCGCAGATTAAGTGACTCGCAAGCCAAGGTTTTACTGTACACCAGAGTTATCTTTTAAGACTAATGGTTATTTTGTGACATTACATAGATGACTCCTTGTTGGACTTAACTTTATCAGATTATATTATTTACTATAGTATTCTTTAGTTGAAGCTGGTCAGAATTTATTTATTTTACCCACAATATCACTGAATGAGCAGATTTCTTAGCATGACTTACCAGAAAAATGCTTCTGGACTTTAATACAACTTCAACCGTCAATGCCCATAAATCAGCATTGTGACCATTACCCAAAAGAGTTACGAGGCTGCCACTTCAACCCTGAAAAGGGGGAAAGCACCAAATAGATTGCCCCTGCTTTAATACCTCCAAATGTGCCAGACAGAGCAAGACAGGCCACATGGCCTTTGTCAATCAAAACTACTGACTCAAGTGTCTATGGCTAAAGTCACAGCCTATTTTTCAGTACGGAACGTTGAGAGCGTTTCAGACTGTGCACAATCCTAATTCCCTTTTCCCTTCACACCCCATGCAGGAATAATAGCACAGACAATGTCCAGGTTTATAAACAGACTTGTCTTCTGTTAGAACTTGGTCTCTTCAAGTCCACAGCTCTCATCGGTTGAGAACATAAAGCCATCATTTATCTGTAATCTTGCTTTTCACCTCAGTCACCTACTCTCCAAGTATACTCAGACATCTGGCTCTGTTGAAATGACTTTCATTTCTCAGGATTTGAAAGTATGTCTATGCAGCAAGAGTTCCACAGTGGAACCCATTAAGCCATTGAAGCGAGTCTTGAGGTGCTGAAGTTGAAAATCAAAATCGATGACATTGTTTTTTTTTTCACAAACTGTGAAGAGTCTCGTCAAATCTAAGACTAAAATTGAGTCATAATATAATAAAGTCTACTAGAGATGATGAAAGATAAAATTTTATTTAGCTAATCAATTTGTGATTCTTTTGTGTGGCAACTCGTGTATCGCCAGACTGTCTTCAAAAATTTTATAATGATTTTTATATATGTTGGCATTTGAGTATGATATTGCCATTCATTTATAATCCCACAGGCGATGCAACCTAAACTATTCACATGCCAGAAGAAGCACAGCATCTTGTGTGAAAGAAGAAAAGTTTTTTGCCAAGTTGGCAATTTCCATCCTAAAATCTACATGTCCCTCCTAACCTTATCAACAGGTTAAAGACAGATGCTGAACTACAGTAGTTTTTCCCAAACATTCCTTTGTGGAATGGTGACATGAACCCACCTAACTACAGTAATTGCAAAAGATATGCTAAATGACAACAGGAAGAGGCTAAAACCAGCATTTCATTCCTACACTCATATAGATTCATTTTATATTTCAGTCCAGATTTTTCTAACCTACATATCTGGTTCAATTCCTGGAAATGTTTGTATTGGTCTATTATCCAGGTTAAAGATGCTGCATGATCATATGGAGTACCAGATAAAAAAAATTAGGACACTCCTGCTAATTTAATTTTTTCTGTTTAGTGATTTATTTATTTTATTATTATCTGTACATTATAAAACAAAACTGGGAATTGAAATCTATGAAATAACATATAGAACTGTTATTTTAAGACATTACATTACGGTATTGGTCAGCCGCATTTATCAAGAGTGACTTGCATTTTTATCTCATTATACATTTGAGCAGTTGAGGGTTAAGTGCATTGCTCAAGGGCCCGGACAGTGGCAACTTCGTGGTGCTGGGGTTTGGACCAGAGACTTTCCAATAAGTCGGCCAATGCCTCAACTGCTGATCTACCCTTGTTGTGGAATAATTTTTGCAAAAACAGTATTGTCAAGTGCATTAGCAAAACCCATAAGGCACCATGATGAAATTGACTCAAAGAACAAAACATACCTCTGCTAAAGAGGGAAAAGTTCATTTAGATTTACCAGCCTCAAAAATTACCAATTAACAGAATGTCAGATTAGAGCCATAATGAAGCATAAGCTACAGACACAACTTGAAATCAACTGTTCAGATTATTGCATATTTTGGATTCCTTCATCATTGTTTTACAGTGTATAACAAAATAAAAACCAGGAATTAGAAGGTGTATCCGAACATCTGACTGGTTGTATGTACCACAACAAATGAGGTATAATCAGTCAGCAGAGCACACATTATGACACACCTACAACTCGGGCAACCCATTCAGTGACATGGATTGTTAAAACTTGTCTTTACTGTCACTTGCTTTAAAAATTGGTCTCCTTGGTCAGAACAAGCATAGATTAAGTTAATAACAAAACCAAATATTAGGATTATTATTATTATTATTATTGATACTTTATCTCTCATTAAGACAATATCCAGGGGTTGGCTTTGCTTAGGCAAAGCAGGTGCATCTGGGTACTTTTCCATAACACAGCCTGCATTTGAATGAGCCTGAGATGAATAACACTCACACTGCTGGGGATCTAGCCTTGAACAAAAGGTGAGGCAGCAATGACTCAAATCCAGTCTGCGAGACAAATAAAAACTAATGATGGGCTCAGTGCATTAATAAAGCCCAAACCACTCCATGACTCTTATTTTGGTTTTATGGTTTTCACCAAGCTAACTTTGCAGATGACTCTTCACTGGTGCCATAGAACATAAACATAGTCAGTGAGATTCAGGGAATATAACTGTTGCTTCCCAATGGCATATAAAAATGACCTAATTACTCTGACTTTGAAACAACCTCTTAACACATGAGCTTAATGTGACTGTTCAGAAAAAAAAAATGCATTAGTTGCTGTATTATATTTGGAAGCACCAAAAAGTAAAAGGCTAGAGCTCATTGATAGAACTGTTTAAATAATGCTGGTGTTCATTTCAACTGTCCAACCAATAGAATACACACCAATCATCCATATCATTAAAACCACAAGATTAACACATTAACCTTGATTAATCTATTTTATACAAGTAAACTGGTAGCTGGATCATGGGCAACCATACCTCATCCAATGCCCACAGGGATTAAAAGCCATTCCATCTGGTAGGATACCACAGAAAAACTGATGCGGCATAAATTGGCCAAAAAAAAAAAATGCTAGCCATGATAGAAATGCACCAGAATATCCAGTGTGCCACAGCCCATTGTACACAGGGCCCAATGGGCAAAGAGCCCAAGACTACCTCTGCCTGGCCTAAAGATTTAACAGATCCAGATCAAATAAAGCACCCATATGATGCACAAGACAAACAAGTCTGATCCATGGAAGCCCCACCCTACAAGCCATCATTCAAAGGATTCGCTAACAATATCGTGGTGTCAGACACTATAGCAAGTGGCCGTTTATGGAGATTGAATTTTAAACATCTGTTTGCAATCAGTGGCCATATAGTGCACCTTATTAGCTGGTGAGTATCATATAGATAAGGTGGATTTACTATATTCATAGTTACTGGACAATTAAAAGCAATCTAAACTTTGAAGTAGTATTTTATTGTCAGTTGTATGTATATGCTCTTTTGAAGATAAAGAACCACACACTGCTATCAGTTCATAAGGAATAAGGGCAGACAGCTTAAAGGCGACTCATCTGCATTTCTGAGGACAAGCTCTTAGAGGTGGTGGAGTTGTGAACCCATGCCTCATTGTTTATCCACATCCCTCCATCTCCCTTTTTGCCCACACCTCTGTCCTGCCTCCCATCCTCTCAGAGACTGCACTCATTGTCTCTTCACTGCCACAAGTCCAAATGGGGAACAAACAGGCCTTTCTCAGTGTCCGGACAGGGAGATGAGGTTGGTGCCAGGACACCTGATCTCCCCCTCCCCCCCAAATTCCCATGGAGACCAAGCTATGCAGGAGAAGATACATTGGGGAGAGCAACAAGTAGAGCAAACTCATTTCAACTGCTCCTGTCTCATGGGACCTACTTAAAATACATCTTTGTCCCTTTACAGAAAATGTAGGTCCTACACATTTAACACCAACTCTCTATACACTTATCTTGTCTGAATGCATAGTCTGATTGTTAAGCATGGGATTGAATATCTACTTGCAGTATTTATTATCTGCCTAAAGTCTTAATACAATGCTTTGGATTTTGTTAGAGGAATTACTTGGTTGCCTGGCATGTGCTGCATGTGTAGAGATTAGCAGTTGGGTGGAGACAAAAAGAAAAGGAAACATTCACCAAACTAGAATTATACATTCTCTAGATCTAAACTTCCTAAGCCATCCAAACCAGTAAATCCAGATATGATGTGATATGAAGGCAAAACAAAGGTTTTTTATTTCATTATTAAAGTCACATATTCACAAATGTTACCCGTGTACACTTTGTAAAATGAGATTTACTGTATATTCACAGATTTCACAAACTCAGATTTCAAGTGTATTTTTAGCTATATGCAAAATCAAGTCAAATGGCTCCCACCAGGACATTTTCCTAAAAATATATATTTAAAAAAATCTAGATACATTATCCTTTTCTTCTGTTGCCAACAGGCTCATAGCAGGTGTAAAACTGAGGGAGAGTAACTGAGTCTCTCATTAATGGCTTAACATTCGCTCAAGGACAGCCAGCACGTTTCTGTCTGTGACGTAGGACTTATCAGAACCTTAAGCAAGGGCATCCTCTCTGGAGAAGGAGGGAGAGTGGATGGAAGACAGACAGACAGACAGACAGACATACAGATGCATAGATAGATAGAGAAAGAGAAGGCAGGCAGACAAAGTGTTAAAGATCAGGTGTCCTAAAATGCTCAACTCACACTACCATTAAAGCCTGCAGGCAGCCCTGAATTGACACACTATTCATCACTCCATCCTTACAAGGAGAGGTGAGAGTGGAGCCACCATGTTATGTTGATGAAATCTGAGAGCAGGTTTTCTTTTGCCCAGGAAGCAATTGTACATGGGATTTTTGTACAGCAGGCCTGAAACTGGCCAATAATCACAATGAAATGGGTACTCATTAGAGCTCTATTGGATATCAATAGAACCAAAGAGCATGAACATGAAACTGAAAGGACAATTTGTTCTGGTAAAGGACAACATTCATGAAGAGGAGGAGGGGTCTTGTTGATAGACGAGGGCAGTCTATGGAATCCCGGGTTGAATGCAAAATCATTTCCCATTGAATTATATTATTCACATGGTCATTATTACCTTGTTTTCATATTTTCAACACCAACTCCATATTGAGTACAATCTCGTATGCTTAAGGTGATTAAAATAGCTTTAGTTACCAAGGCTCACTACATTTATATTAGAAGCATGAACCAACGCAATTGTAAATATTTAATCAAACCAATTACAAAAGTGGAAATTGGATGGAATAGACCCTGACATCCCACTCCTTCCTGGAGATTAGATAAAGCACATTTGATGGATTTAGGTAAAAGCAAATAAATGGCTCGATCCTCTTGACCCTGCATGAGCAGAAACTGAACTTTGGAACTGCAAGAGAATTCAGCCTTTAAATTCAAATACCGGTTTAATCAAATTGACAGACTGAAGGGATGGACTGCATGTAGTCTCTTGTCCTGACCATCAGTCAAACATTTGCACATTATTTCAGAACCCGTGTTTAAAACCCCTATTCAAACTGCCCACACAATATGTTCCATAAAGCCAGCTCAGTTCAGGATCAGCCACTCTCTTAAATGCTGACACGACTGATGGATCAGTGCAGGAAGCTTTTTATCCTGATGAAAAAAGCAGTATGTGGCAGCTGAAGCATATACTGTATCAGCATCGTACATGCATATAAAAAAGCCATGGCTTTCTGATGTGTCTCTTTTAACTGCACAAAGACTGCTTAGATGCATAAAATATATAATCTGTATTGAAAATCATTAAAACCCCCCAAAATGTAAGGAGGTTCACTTCTATGAGTGTTGTTTATAGAGGAATAATCAAAGTAGAAATTAATGACGTTTAACGCAATGCAATTCAAGTGACATTTAAAAAAAAAGTTTTTAATAACATTTTAAACTATTAGTAAGTTACATATCAAAACAAACATGAAAACATCGGTAAACTCAAATTTGAATGGAATGCGGTGTACTATGGCCTTCGTTGATCGCACAAAAGGGGTTTTTTCCGCATCATATTTCACAAGCCAAAAAGAATGAATAACCTAACAGACAATCCAGGAGGCAACTAACTAACAGGATACCTTGATATACACGACAGACAGACTATTATTCGAAAACATGCGTGATTCATTATGTGAAAACCCAGCTAAAGTCATTTTGTGATTTACTGTTTTCGACATAAAATCATTAGACATATGATACAGTGAAGCGCACGCGCGCGCACGCACATAAAGAAATTAGTTTGGTACATGCACAAGCGCACGCACACACACACACACACACACACGATAAAGAAATTACTTTGGCTTGGTTTTTACAGACTGGATCAAATATACTCGTACACAACCAAGAATCGATTAAATGCAAAAGGTCGAACAACAAACTACAACATCAGCAATTATCTAAGGCCTGAGAATATATCTCATAAGAACGCCATGGGAAATATCGCTTATAGACGTAGAACAAAACCGCGTTTCGAATGCTTTTAGGACAACAGAACACGTTCGTATCATTTCCAAATATTCACATATAAACCCTGAATCCAATCTTAACATGGCCCTAATGTGACTGTTCTATATTCTAGTCTAACCATGCCCGATACCATCGCTAAGAATAACAGTCAGGAGTAAAAACTGCACTTACTTGTAGATGCTCCCGACTTCCTGGAGAAGCTACTTTCCGTAAGACTTGATAACGAACATCAATTGCATCCGAAAGTTACATTAAATGTTGCAAATCTTAATCGTACACTCGGACAACATAATATATAAACCTTTATTGAGAAAGCTTACTCAAATCATACTTTACAAGCACAGGTTAGGGAGCAAGCTCATGAGAGTTACGGGTAAGTCGAATTATCACCTGACACAGGTACTCTGAAACCACGCCTCGTGGATCACGTGATTTGTGTTTTTTTAATCTCTCGTAGTAATCACTAAACATAAAAAATGGCTACATAAAAGTACACGCTTTTCCTTCTATCTAATTAAAATACCTATAAATAAGTATATATGACTTCCATCAATCCATCTAGAAACCTCTGCAGTCCAACTAGGAAATGTGGAGGCCAATGGTGACCATTGTATTTATTCCCATTTTTAAAACTCCGGTAGGACCTCATTCAACATTCACACACGTCATGCCTGGACTGTGGGAGGAAGCCAGAGTACCCAGAGGAAACCCACCAAGCACAGGGAAAACATGCAAACCTCTCTCTCTCTCTCTCTCTCTCACACACACACACACACACACACACACACGCAGATGTGCTATCCACTAAGCCACCGTAACATCTGACTTGCAATGGTAACGTTTAATTATTCAACAACCTTGTACATCATTACACACATTTCTCTTATTTTTTAGTTCAGTATGACTAATGAAATTGGTCAAATATTTTGTTAGGCTTGATCAGCTGAATTTACTATTTGAATCTTAAATGAGTGACACAGTACTTATTACACAATTAGTGACACAGAACCTATACCTATAAATAGTGTAGAGTATGAAGTTCAAATGAGAAGTAACTAGTTAATTTTAACTAACTGCCTAACTGTATAGTTAATAGACAAGCCTCCCAAAAGCTTTGTTTTGCTGATTAGAGAGAAACAAAGGAGAAACCCTCAGGGGTATATCATACACTGTGACAAGCACTGGCCCCAAACATGCCAAGACAGAGTCACAACATTTAGCTCCTTTGATCAGAACTGAAGAGAAGAGTGTGCCAATACCCCAGCAACTCTGAGATCTGCCAGACAACCTCCCCTCATGCACCACTCACACAGATAGCCTCTATTAATCTTCCTCCTTACCCAGCCAGTAAGTACAAAATGTGTAGCTTTCACTCTTTCCTTCCATTGGTAGGGTTCCTTCACTGACAATTCACTCCACCCATTGGAAAATTATGCACTCTGATCATTATGAACAAAACACACTGTAATTATGCAATGGAGTGTTTATAGCAATCACAGCCACACTCGATGCCTGCTGGTTCTACTGGCTAATGGACGTTACTGATCTGGTTTGCAGACAGATGAGTAACGACAAAATATATTAAAGATCTTTGGAGGGTCCAGGACAAAATATATTTTTATTTCATTCATGTGAATGATACAGCCCGTGAAACTGCACGCAATTTATGCATAGGACAGACTGCAGTTTGCTGTACACTGTCTGGCAAAACGTTGCCATTTGGATTTACATAAGATGAGAAAATACTTAATGATATTCGTTGCTTAGTATTGAAGTGGTTAATATGTTTCAGATGCAGCAATTTCTTTAACACTACCTGAGGCAATTGTTACGTTCTCATTTGTAAACAACCCTGTCAGAAGATGTAATCTGTGGTCCTGGACAGGGTGCCAATCCATCGCAGGTCACACACTATGGGCAAATTGGGAACGCAAGTTATCCTGATTGCATGTCTTTGGAATGTGGGAGGAAACTGGAGTACCTTGAACAAACCCACCAAGCACGGTGGGAACATGTAAACTTCGTGCTGTTGCCTTGCACCTCCAGGGTCCAGGGTCGATTCCTTTGTAAGTTTACATTAAGCAACAATGTTGCTTAAACTCTCAGTACACAATGCCAATAATTATGCCAATAATTAGGTAGGTTACTGGTAGTTTAAAGAATGAAACTTAATTTGAGTACTGTTTACATCCATTTATGGCAGTGCAATCTCACTTTACTTTTCAAATAAAAAAGCTGTTCAAATACTTGGTCTGTACGTGGACAACCCTAAAGCTCACGTGCGCTTACCGCCCTCGTCAGCATCCGTTCGCTCCCCCTAATGAAACGGGAAGCACGTGCTCTCAACTGGGCTATAATATACAGTAATATAAAAATGCAGTCGTTTATCACGGGCACGTCGTGATAAATTTATGTATTTAAGAAAATACATAAATGAACCAAAAACAAACACAATTCCTGTGCATCCGTATCTATTCACAAAACCCCATACTCACAATGAGTCATTCAAGGTTTTCATTATAATTCCCTAGTGGGTCTCCTATAAGGATTAATTTTAATATTAGAGCTCTCTCTTCTGGCAGTACTTTGTACTGCACGACACGTCTGTCTTCCCCAACAAATACCTTTCATCTGTGTACTGTACTCAAATGCTAAATTGATGCAATAGCTCTATGAGGGCTTATTTTTAGAGGTGTATTTGAAGGTTTGTTAGGCTAGATAATTGGTCGTAAATACCTTGCAAATGTTGCTTTTGACATGAGGCAGTTGCAAATGTTGCTTTTTACATGAGGCTGTTGTCTTTTCCAATCATAAAGAAGACTAATACATAAAAGCATAATTTTAAAATGTATTGTGTCTCATGTCTAAAGAAAATCCATGTGTATACCATTTACAACGATGAAATGCATATATACACATACAAGCAAAAAAGTATCAGTTAATTGTAATAGGTTGGCCTTTGACACAAAAATGTGTTTATTCGTCTATTCATTTTAGATTCATATTAAGTTTACTGTACCCTGTGTTACATGCTCAGATCAGAGGCTCACTATGAGCTTGTATTTCTGCTTGAAAAGGGTTATGCCTATGCTAATTGCCTGTTGGCCTGAATTGAATTGTTGTGGATGCTCATGCTCATGTGTGCTTGCCACTCACAGAAATATGTATCAGAGAACTGAAAACGGGTCACATCAATTCATAATTCAAATGCTATATTCTCAGAGACTTTCTTTTAGTCTGTACCATGTGGTGCTGTGTTGTGCTAGCTATAATCTTTGTTAGCCAGTGTTGCTTTAATGGTTAATGTTTTTAATGCTTGAGCTGCCTCTATCTTCATCTTTCACCTCTACCTATTGCAAAATATTGCATTCCTACTCGATTCTGCACATACTCTATTCTGCAGATTCTATCATTTATCAGAACATTCCAAAATAAAACCCCGGTAAAATAATCAAAATAATCCCATGTTTACTATTAATTCTTTTTTTTTTAAACATACATACATACAGTACATAGATACATAACTGTGAAACAACTGAAACTCAATTGATAATGCCATATTGTTAATGTGATATTTAAAGCACAATAATGAAGTCCTTGTAGGAAAGACATGTGTTTTCAACATTATTTTTCATCTATTACGTTTATGTTAATCTTAATTTATTAGCATGTTTTCGAGGAAAATGGTCGAGATCTACAGAACGCCTAAAATGCAGTGTATAAGCATATATCTAAGTAATATCATTTAAAAATATTCATCTAAAATCATTATATAGCCTTACATCGTTTAATTGGTCCAAAATGTTATTTAAAACAGCACTGTCAGTCAATGTATAAGCATATATTTAAGTGATATCATTTAAAAATATTTCTAAAATCATTATATAGTCTTATATCGTTTAATTGGGCATCTTTAACGTTAAACTAATTTTAGAAAAATAGATACAACAAACAAAAAACCAAGTTGATTAAATTATTGTGAGAACATAAAGGAAAATTTGGCCTATATGTTTTAACCCGTCCGAAAAACCTTAATAGAATAAAACTGATAAAAAAAAGAACGAGTCAAAACCCCATCTATTCAAGGTGATCACAAGACTTTCGTCTATACAGCAAGTCGTCTTTCATCTAACAAACTTCAGAGAAACTCACTGCTCTTCATTCGCGTTTGGGCTTTGAACTCCAAACATCAATGCGTGACGTCATGATTTCAAAGCCCATCAGAGTCTGAGGTCACGAAACAAGGCCACATGTATGATTTAATGTAGACCTATTTGATGTTCCACACGGAGAATAAAGTGAAAGCTGGATGAAACTTTAAATTGCCTTAAATGATTAATAAACTACTTACACGCTAGTTCTTTCTCCGAATTATTTCTTTTATTTTGTATATTTAATTATTTGGTTCCTAGAATTAATCGATTATTACTTTATATTATTATATTGTTGCATAGTGAGAAATAACTTAGCTTACTGAATATCTTACTGATTCTTTATACAAGGACGCCTGCAATAAGTCCCTACTTTTTATATCATATGTGAATAGCCCCTAATCCAAGGGAAACTGTAAACAATAACTACACTGGTTTTATACACGTTTGGCTTTAATAGGCAACAAACCATCTTTATTATTATTTTGTTGTGAAAACATGTTATGGATCACGTAAACTCCTTTTAAAACCTAAAGTACACATTCTCTTATTGTAATCCGTATTTAACATCTTACAGAATCTTAAATCGGACCTACTTATAGGCTTACTACAGTTAAGAAGAGTTTTAGTTGTAACTCTTCCCTTGAACAAAAAAGTGTCAAAGTAATCAAAACTTAAAAGTACAAAGGATTTCAAGCTGCTTTAAGGGTCTTATCAAAAGATAATTGCCTTGTAGTGGGCCTTTGAAGAACCTTTGTACTTCCACTATGAACACAGAGGTGATAATTGACCAATAATGGATGTATTAATCCTAACTCTGGAGTTAAGATGGTGGAGAGAATAAATATCAGTCTTACTTCAGTCTGAACCAGAACAACTTGAGACTCACAAGAACTAGGATTTCAAGATTAGAAGATAACTGAGAAATTAACATGGATACATCGAAGTTCTCTAACTTCACTATCGACTACATTCTGGGAGAAAGAACGGGACCTCATACACATGCAGACTTTCCTGGAGCATCGCAGCCATTTCAGGAAGATTTCAGGGAAGTTAACCTTCCTTCAGCGAGTGGATTTAACCTTCAGACAAGCGGGGTGCCAGTGATGGCTTACCCTACGCCCTGCCCTTGTGTCTACGACACAGCAGCTTGTTATAACACTTTCCACTGCTGTGGACCTGTCACTTACTATCAGACCAATTTTAACATGGGTTACCGCCACGGGGAGCACTGGCATCATGCCCAGCCAGGTAAGATTTATTTATATATTTATTTATTTGTCAAATAGCAAAGAAATGTGTGTAACGTAATTGATGTCATCATCAATGGGTTATGTCTATATGTAACTTTGTATTTTCCTCTAGTAATACAAAACCAGGTATTCTCTGATAAGCACCGAAGATTACCAAAGTTGACCAAAAATAAATCTTTTTTATGTGTTAAAGATAATATTCAGTTTGATCAATGACTATGCAGACGCTTAATATAGTATGCATTGCGACTAATTTACAAATTTCTGTTAAACAGATGAAGGTCATCAGGAAAGTCCTCTGCACAGGCAACGAAACCGTATTAGGACAGTGTTTACCGAGAGCCAAGTGAAGCAGCTCGATCAACTCTTCAACATCACCGACTATCCTACTGCGGAAGCTCGTGCACAGCTGGCGAGAAGCGCGGGCCTCAGCGAAGAGACAGTCCGGGTAAGATAATCGCCTTCAAGTCAATTCAAACCTCAACGTTGTTACATTTATTACATTTTAAACATATTTCGCAACTTATATGTAAACATACTTAGGCAAAGCGTAAACACTCACAAGGCTTGCTGGTGTTTTGATTGGGTTGTAGGTGCAACTTGGCATGTAGACAGCAGAGGGCGCTAAATACTAATTTAATCGACCATGCTTTTTTTGCCCAGCATGCTAATTTTCTACAACAAACTTGTGAATGAAGCCATATTTTCTTCTTCTTTTCTTCTTTCTTGTCAGCATCAACGTCATGTGGCATTGTATTCATTATGTAATGTGTGAATGTAATGCTAAAAAAGCTTCTCTCTCTCTCGTAGGTATGGTTCAAAAATCGCCGGGCTCGACGCAAGAGGCAGAAAACCCCAAGTGATTCACCAGAGCCTTAAACAACTTTTATTTATTTCATATTATATTTACAGCAGAACATCTGTTTTTTTTAAAACTAAATAAAGTTTGATGGTTTACATAAACCCCATTGCAGTTTTGTATGTTGTTAAACCAAGTTACTGTATATAAAGCCTATTTAAATGCTTACGTCTTCTACAAATCATAACAGGAATCCATGTAGGAAACACCAAATGTTTATTAATGGCATATCTATTAATGGTACACCCACAGGGGGAGAATTCCCACTTGATGTTATTAACATGCTAATACATTGCTACAAAAGAAAAAAGAAACCACAAATTCATAATAACAGCATGCAGTAGCCTAGTTAGCAAACCCAGAGCTCACTCTAAGCATAACAATCGTCACAAATATTTCTTGTTTTAAATAGTTCACATGAACACATAAACATAGATACTGTCACCAGGTTGCCCAACTGATGCACATTAAAAAATACATAGTGAAATTATCAAAATATATCTTCTTGGACAAATAAATGTTTATAAATTAATCATATTAAGTAGCCTATATGACTGGGTAGATTAACAAAATGCATTGGACATATATATATATTCAATCTCTTGACCGACAAGGAATGTACAGATATTTCATACACTCTAAACTTCAGTTAAAATATCTACCCATTATTTCCTTTGCAAATGAATTAAATAAAATGTTTTTTTATTATTATTATTTTCTTTAAGTAAAGTAATAGTATTTTGTTGGAACATGTATAGTAGTTTTTACTGAAATATGTATAGCTTAAAAAGTCACCCTAAAACAATACACTTGTCACAAATCGCCACATTTCAGTGATTGTGTTTACTACTGGTTATACTGTAGGATGCTTTGCACTCAATCTTAAATGCCTTTCACTAGGTCTCATATCACTACAGAGACAATGTTTGCACTACACAAATTCAATAATACATGAATAAGTCAACACTACAGGAAAAAAGAAAGACCTAAATCTGTTAAGCAGTGTTGTATTTGACTTTTTTTTTTTTTTTTGCAGTTCTGTTTATCAAATTGCCCCCTCCCCCCATGGTTTGCCAAACCCTGTAGACCAGTGATGAGTCACAATTCCTCTTAAATCTGTTTGTGATGAACATAAGGGAGATGACCCAAAGCAGTTAAATTAGTTAAGGGCTGAATGTTGAGAGACTGAAGCTCTCAGTCATGCTGTGCTTACATACACTAATATGTCAGCCATATTCAAAGAGAAAGATGACAGAGATTAACTATTGCTGTTTATTTTACTAAGCACTTGTTGACAAATATATTTACCCACTTTCCTCACTATTAGAAGTGCTGAAATGGAGTGTTAATAAGATCCATTAAAACTGAAATGAGATATCTATAGAGAGATGTTTCACAAAATTATTTACAACTATTATTGTAGATTATTTGAGTATTACTTGATCATTGACAAAATGAAGTCTTTTTAAAATTTCATAGGTAAATCTGTTTTTATTGTTACTGCATCCTATAATTTGACAGATTAGTTAATTAATTGAGCACTTATTCTTTAGCACAGGTGATTATACTAGAAGAGTATTTGTCCTATTTTTTTTTTATTTACGTAGAAAATTACAGAATTATACAAGTTTATTAATCAACCAACTAGAGTATGTAGTGTAGTGTGGTAGTGTGTACTATTATCAATTACAGGGTTATTAGTTGCCCTTTATGAATATCTGCTTATTTTCATGCAGAGCACATCGATACAAATATAATGCATAACTGTGTTGGGAACAGCAATTCCAATATCAATAAATTCTGTCTCCTGTAGCTTTGGACAATGTGCTGTTGCTTTATGCTGTTGTATGTGTAAATTAAACACCTCTTAGAATTACATTAATTGTACATACAGTATACAAACTATAAATACAGATCAAACTAATGAGAAGGCATTTAAAAGCTTAGTTTTCTACTGAACATTAAAATTCTAACCATGCACAATGAAGCAACAGCATGATGAATTTTAGGCCAGGGCATGTGACCAATAACCTAAACAAAATTTGCTTGATAAAACAAAAAGACACAACCAAAGCCCACAAATACATCTGCGTGTAAGTTTTTGTGGTCTTCATTTTAGGGTGATTTTTGCCAACATAAAATTACCTACATTCTTTATGTACTAATAAATGGCTTTTGTTAGGGTTACTTTTCCCTAATTCACAATTTAAGATATGTAATTTTTGACTGATCATTTAACAAATGGAATGCAGGACACTGTTTCTTTACAAGGCACTAGTTTTTGCTATTGAACTGCAGTCATAGGGAAAGGCTGGGAGAGAGACCTTGCACATGTGTGCCTCTTATAGTCTGCATGATTCTTAGAGAAAAGCTCAAGTTAATGATGCATGTGTGCTCAGGCAGTACTAGCTCAGTGCTTTAAGATTTTGAGCTAGTTATAAGAAGATCAGGAGTTTAACTGCCAGTGAATTGATGGATTCTTGAGCGAAATCTTTAAACCTCAGCTCCGTGTTTTGATTACACTGTGTCTCATTTGTAGTTCGCTTTGGAGAAATGAATAAATGTAAATGGATGAACAGTGAGAGGGGAACTGTATTGATTAAAAAGGAACAGAAAGATGGAGGGAGTAATAAGTAGGGAATTTAGGATTGCATCTCAGCACGTAACATCCAGGGGAACCAGCAACAGAACAGCAACCTGCTGAAAATGGTCACAGATGAAATCTTACATTATTACATTATTTCTGGGCATTAAGAGTTCCTAGAAATAACCACTTCTGGAACAGTTCAGCATACCTAGATATGGAGTTCTCAGATGTGATGTCTTTGGGAGACCTCATCGCACTGAAGTTACGCTTTGGCTGCGACACTGGGGAATTCACAAATGAGGATTATCATCATTATATAATTATTAATAAAAAATAATTTCAAATATAAAAACTTTACATGCAGTTGTCTATGAGATGCATTTCACTTTTCTATACACTGTGTTCTGTGAGTGAAATCAGCACAATCATTACAATACCTCTTACACTCTAAATCCAAAAGTTGGGGCTAAATAGGTTACATGAATATACAGTTAAACCCTGGGTTGCGAACATAATTCGTTCCAGAGGACATGCTTGTATATCAAATCACTCGTATATCAAAGCAAATTTCCCCACTTTTTCTCACTCATATATCAAAGCAAATATCCCCACCGCTTCTGTTTTTTGTTTGTGTGTGTGTGTGTGTGTGTGTGTGTGTGTGTGGGACACTTGGTGTGTGTTTGTGTGAAGCTGAAGTAAGAAGGGAGGAGGAAGGAGGGGGCTATAGTGTAGGATGACACAAACACACACACACACGCACACACACACACACACACACACACACACACACACACACACACACACACACACACACACACACACAAACGGAAACACTGCTCTGTTGGGAAACTTCTTTAACAAGCAACCTCTCTAATGACACTCGCGCACTCGCACACAAACTAACAGAATCAGTGCTTTGTAACAGAGAGAGACTCTACAAACTGGATCTTTAGTAATGAACCTCTCTAATAACACTTGACGCGTCACAATGTTACATACTATGTATGTGTGTGTGTGTGTGTGTGTGTGTGTTTGTTAAAGTAGCCTACACAGTAGCCCCCTCCATCCTCTCTTACTTCAGCTACACACACACACACACACACACACACACACACACACACACACACACACACACACACACACGCCCACACGCACACACGCACACTAACGGAAGCACTGCTCCATCGGGATTATTTTCCAACGGTAAAGTGCAGGCGGAAGTGCACTGTGCGTGCGTGCACACACTAATGGAATCACTCCTCTAAACAGATTCATCTCCTGCACTGCTACAGTCTGTTTAACTTTTTTTTCACCTGGGCCGTTGTTGCAGTACAGTTACTAAAGAACAGTCACCACACTTGGACACACAAAAAAAAGCTTTATGCGCATGCACACATCTGTTCTATAATGTTATAGTAAACAGTACATGTGTGCACGAATGTTGACTACACGGATGTTGACTACACGGATGTTGACTACACGGATGTGACGCTCGGCAGACAAAGCGCTACTTGTATATCGAGGCCTTGCAAGGCAAAACGCTCACAGACCAAGTTCATGGCAATCCAAAGTACATGTATTAACTGTACATGGATATCTCTAAAGCCAAATATAAACAGTTTTATAAAAAGTGTTGCATATGTACAGCATACAAGGACATTTTCATGCTGATATAAAAATACATCACATAAAGAGGAAAAATATCAATTAAATGAAATTTTTAGAGGATGGTCAAAAAAGGATGATATCCTTCCTTATACTTACTAGTCACCTGGTGAACTTTCTTCACCAACTTCCCATCACCCTGGGATTCTTTTGGCCCTCCAATTCTGGAGATTATAAAAAATCTTGCTTTACAATCATATATTTTAAAATAGAACAATATACCACATGCTAGAGAATCTTTAAACGTTGATAAAAAAACACAATGTCATATAATATGTTGTGTTAGTTTTACAGAAATGAGAGTATATAAAAGAAGTTTAGCTGGGGAGTAAGAATCTGATCCCAAACAACACACCCATTCGATTATATTCTACCTCTGAACACGTGAAGGTGGTGCAAACACTCCATATTTGGGCAAGCAGCTGAAGTAGCGAACTCCGAACACAGATCCATCATGTTTCCCAGTGGGCTGCTCCAATTCTACACCAAACCAAAAGCCTAGCGGAGAACCCAGACAAACTCAGATACAGTTGTCAGCATGATTCTTATGACATACACTACATTTATAACTGTACTTAACTTAAAGTTCAAAAGATTTTAATTTGACCTCCTTAAAGCGGCAATGGAAAAAAAAAAAAAAACCCTGGAGCCAGTGCAACTAGGCTGAATGTGCCAAATATTTTACCTATCCCCAATGAATATAGTTACAATTCATATCCATAACTAAGAAAAATCCTCATATCATGTTATCACTACAATGTGTTAAAAAAAAAATTTGAACGAAAAAAAAAGTAATATTGTGGAAATTTATTTAATTAAAAAAGTGAAACTCATATATTCTAGATTAATTACATGTCAGGTGAAATATTTCAAGCCTTTTTTGTTTTCCTTTTGATGATTACAGGTTACAGAATATAAAATAAAAGTAAATAAAAAATTTTAAAAATCCAAAATACCAAAATATCATGTACAGAAAACCAGTTAGCAGCGGTTTTGTCCTGGTAGATGGCTGCGTTGAATTTGGACTTGATAAAACACAGTGGCCCACCGCCAGCAGATGGCATGCCAAATCATCACTGACCATGGAAACCTCCCATTGGACTTCAATAGAACAACTGTTAAGTCAGCACTCTTCACCATGATTGTGGTTGTGTGTACTAAAAATATTTAAAAATATGGTTGGATC
This sequence comes from Clarias fuscus, assembly GCA_030347435.1. Lineage (NCBI taxonomy): Eukaryota > Metazoa > Chordata > Actinopteri > Siluriformes > Clariidae > Clarias > Clarias fuscus. The sequence continues at coordinate 16,587,414 of CM059218.1, forward strand.
AGAATTTTCTTTGTCTTAACGAAAAAAAGCCTGAGATTGTTATGTTTGGTCGTCCTGGTGATCTGGGTGCTTGTGTAGATGCACTTGATGATTTGGGTATGTTTATTCGTCCATTTACCAGGAATCTCTGTGTGATTTTTGATGGTGCTTTTAAATTTGATAAACAGATTATAAAAGCCAGTTTTTTTTCAACTGAGACTGTTGGCGAAAGTCAAGCCCTACCTATCGTGTAAGGTGTTTGAAAGTATAATTCATGCTTTTATAACGTCAAGACTGGACTACTGTAATTCCTTATATGTTGGATTGGATCAGTCATCTCTTCAGCGTTTGCAGTTGGTTCAGAATGCTGCAGCTCGGCTCTTAACTGGGACTAAAAAGCGTGAGCATATTACCCCGGTCTTAGCTTCACTACACTGGCTTTCTGTTCGTTTTAGGATTGAGTTTAAGATTTTATTGTTTGTTTTTAAGATTTTAAATGGGTTGGCGCCTGTATATTTATCAGAGCTTTTACATATCTGCACCCCCGTTAAAGCACTGAGGTCGTCTAATCAGGTGCTCCTGGATGTACTGAGAGCCAGATTGAAAAACAAAGGTGACCAAGCTTTTTCAATGGTGGGATCGAAGTTGTGGAATGATTTACCTGTTCAAGGTCTGCTCAGAGTGTTGAGATTTTTAAATCATTACTTAAGACACACTTATATTCTTTGGCTTTTATGTACTGAGTTGAGATTTTGAGACATTTTAAAAATTAATTAATTAAATTAATTACAAAAAACTTCTCCCTTGGTATTGTGAAGCACTTTGGTCAACCATGGTTGTTTTTTAAATGTGCTATATAAAGAAACTAAACTAAACTAAACTAACTAAACTACTGAACTAGACAGAATACACTAGACACTATACAGGAATTTATCCTGCATGCACACAAATTTTACTCAAATTTATTAAAAATGAACTCTTCCCCATCTAGATTTTACAGCAAACTGTAATCATCAAATTTAAATAAAAGGCTTAAAATGTTTTACTTTCCATGTAACAAGAATATAAGAGATTCACTTTTTGAATTAAGCCACAAAAACATTGCTACATGATATATTTTTTAGATGCATATATGTTATTTTTTTATATAGTCTTAAAGGTCTCTTAAATGTGTCTGTTAATTCTTTAGCTAAACTATAACTCAGATCATGCATTCTGATGCCTGATTTTTTAAGTTCACTCCTTTTCAGGATGTAGCTTTAAATGGACTGTCCCCCGAAAGCCCTGTTGAGGAAGTGCATGTTACTAGTCATTTAGAATATAAGGTCCACATATTTTCATATTTGATTACCAATTACATCTATTAACAATTATAACATTGATTATCAATTACAGTGGCAAGACAAAGTATGTGAATCTTTTGGAATTTCATGGATTTCTCAATTAATTTGTCATAAAATGTGATCTGATTTTTATCTTGAGTCGAGAGTATTGACAAATATAATGTGCCTAAAATAATAACACAAACAATTATGATATTTCATGTCGTTGTTGAGGACAACCATAAAAAAAGTGCTAGTGGAAAAAGTATATGAATCCTTGAGTTAATGACCTCAAAAAAGCTAATTGGAGTCAGGTGTTTGTTTAGCTACTTTAACTGATTAATAACCACTCAAACTCTTTAAGTTCGCATAAAAACAGAATACGCTAATGTGAGCCATGCCTCGTCAAAAAGAGCTTTCAGAAGGATCTATGAACAGCAAACATTGTTGATTTACATACTGTAAAGCTGGAAAGAATTACAAAGTGATTTCAAAGTCTTTATAAATTCATCCGAGCTTTGGGACTGTTGGGACTTTGGGAATGTTTCACTGTTAAACATATACTGTATGTGATTTCTACTGTGAGTTATTTATTTATTTATTTATTTAACCAATTCTTTACAAACAATTCAAGTGATCTTCATTTATGAGTTTTATTTCTGACCAAATTTCTTCCACAAAGTTGAAGCTTCATCACATTATGTACAGATTTTAATGTGTTGAATAGTTCTTAACCCAATTCCAGTAATTGCAAATCTCCATAATTCCTTTTTGTAATTGATGCAAGGCAATGTATGTTTGCATCATCCAACAGCTTACAAATGATAGGAGAGCTGACATACCTGGTGCAAAGTCTGTTTTGCCATAAAAACGCACAATTCCTTGCTTCTGTCCAGCAACCAGAACTTGGTCTCCCACTTCAATCTTGACCCCATCAGGATCCAGACTGGCCACTGACAGAGATTTCTTCCTTAAAGCTAGAAAAGAAATGTGAGCATGGTTTGTGGAGAACGGTATTTAATTAATTCAAAGCCTTTCTTTTCTAAATTTAATCTGATGAGCCTAAGGTTGCTTTCACGGTAGGGGCATGGGCAAATATCTGAGTACTGTGTTTGAGTCCATTTGGCAAGGTTCAAAACAGATGTGAAAGCTGACTATGAAGACTGATTTGGACTGGGATCTTGCCGGCAGTTTTTCAGCGATAACTTGTGAATGCAGTGACTTAATAGTTTTTACAACTGAAACTGCCACTAAATAGTAGTTTTGTAAATGAGTCTCCATGAGCAAATTAATTTTATATCAAACACCTTGCCTGTTGCTATATAAATTAACCTGAGTGATTTATGACCTGTGGTATCACCCAAATGAGAATGGGTTCCCTTTTGAGTCTGGTTCCTCTCTAGGTTTTTTCCTCTTGTCATCTCATGGAGCTTTTCCTTGCCACCATCGCCCTCGGCTTGCTCAACTTGATAGTTAACAAAAAAAGTTACACTTATGCTATTTTTATAATTCAGATCCATAATTTTCTATTTTTTGTAAAGCTGCTTTATGGCAATGCCAACTGTTAAAAGTGTTATACAAATGAAATTGAACTGAATAAAAAATCTGAAAGCTAAGTGGACTGCTATTAAAAGTGTGATAGAATTAACCCCACCTGTTTCTTTCCCTAAAAGGTGTGTAAACAGCATGTGTGACATCCTCTGAACTGCTAATAAGGCAGGAAGGCTAGTAATATGGTGGTTCTTGACATTATCTCCAAAATATCCATAATAGTAGACATTGGGTATGTCTTAAGTCCTTCGATTGATGCATTTGAAAGCTCCTTTAAATACGGTTTCCCCTAACAATGAAGGATGCAATGGTGGATCTGTGGCCGAACCTGTCCCAAGATTATTTGCGAACTAGGGAATATGATAGAAGAGGACCAAATTATATTAAACTAAATATATTATTATTATTATTTTTTTTTTTTTTTTTGGATTTTTCCCCGATTTTCTCCCTAATTTAGTCGTGTCCAATTCCTCCCCGTCACTAGGGGGCTCCCACATTAAGGCTACTACTACCACTCAGCCGGGAGGGCCGAAGACTATCACGTGTTTCCTCCGAACCACGTGACGCCAGCCGACCGATCTTTTCGGACTGCTCGCTCGCGCACCGTTGGGGGCGGCGTAACACACTCGGAGGACAGCGCTATCCGCTCCCTCCGTTGCGCGAGCTCACAGACGCCCCTGACTGGCTGTAGAGCCGTGATTAATGTGGGAGCACTAAGTACCTCTCATCCCTCCCCTCTGAGAGAGCTCGGCCAATCAGCTCTCTCTAGACCTCCGGCTGCGAGAGGTTACAGCACCACCCGGGATTCGAACTGGCGATCTCCGGATGATAGGGCGAGCGCTTTTAACCACTGCGCCACTCGGAGGCCCCTAAATATATTATTAAAAAAAAAATAAATAAATAAAAAAAGTGGTGATTTACATAAAATCCACTTCTTGAGATACATTACACAATGTTAACCACGACAGCACATCTGCCCACATATGCCAACAATCATTATGATATATTTTAAATTACATTGATGCAACAGTATAGACGGACCCAGCTAGTGATGCAAGTACTGTAGGCAGGTCCGAATATCAGACATCATTTCGGTTTAGCTTTTATGGATTACACAGACAAAAAAGCCAAATCCTATGAAGACAGTACAGACCGCACTCTATAAAGGATGTGGCCCCTACTAGGTACACACAGAACTACCAGATTAGATACATTTACTGTATCATTACAGTATTAGAATACGCTTATTTAACTACTTATAATTCTAACAGCAATAATAGTAATCTATTAAGTAATATTGCACAAGCAAGGATGTTGTTCGACCAAATTTCGGCAGCTGTGATTTGGCTATAAGTAGTGTGAATATATTGTTCTTATACAAAAGTTTTGCAAATAAGAAATTTTCTGAGATTTCTGACACAACACGGCCAAATAGTTTATTTTAGCTTTGTCAAACAAAAGTAGTTTCCATAGAAGCCAGAGATAGATATAAAGCTGTGTGCGTGCCATTTAGTTTACTGACTTACACTGACTGCCTGTACCTAGTGTAGAATCTTAATCTTAATTAAACACAAATAAGTGATACAAACAGTGAAACACAACAGGGGTGTTACTGTAAACAGCGGCATTCTTGAAACAAGAACTTGTGTAAAAATATGGTTAACATATCGAGATATTTTAATTATTTTACTCACACTTTTCACGATCTTTCTCTTTTTTCTCTTTCTTGATTTTGCCAGTGACACGAGAAAAGTCCATGCGGGGGGTTTTGGGAGTGGAGGTAACTGAGGAAGGAGCTTGCTCCACAGCTTTTTTTATTTTGGATACGGGTGCAAAGATTCCTGCAACAAAATAATAATAATAATAATAATAATAATAATAATAATACAACTATTTAAATAAAACACAATTTCTGTTTATTAAACAATGCTTTTTTTCCATTTCAGTGATGCTTTAGAAAATCCATGAGAGAACTTGGATGTCATAAACAGGCAAATGTCTTTATTATGCATTGAATATAGTTTAATATTGGTCAAGGCAAAGATATGAGTACCCAGTTTGGGAGGACAGATGAAGTAGCGGACTCCACCCACACTTCCATCATTCTTGCCCTCTGGCTCGTCCAGCTCAATGCCGACCCACTGACCACTTGCAAACTCTGTGGTTCCACAGAAACGAAGCGTGCCCATCTGAGAATTAAGACAGACTGATAAATAAACATGAAAGAAAAAAATAGTCTGAATCTTATTTTTTTAATTCTACCAAAGGTATAAGATTTAATGATACCACCTTCAGGAGAGCTGGTGTGTTATATCAAATATGAAGTGATACATTTACAGACCCAGACAGGCAGACAAACAAGTAAACGCACTCAGCTTCCATTCTACTCTCTTTGCAAAATTTCCACAAAACATTTTCTATCTGCTTGCTGGCCATGCATTGAGTTAATATGCCTGGCTTGACTATGGCAAGATGCATTCTCATTCTAAATAATGACTTCTTCACCAAATCTATTTTCATTTGATGGAATGAGCCAAGTGTCCAAACTGTCAAAGTACACTTGCACATTGACTGTTGAGGTGTCCCCAGGTCCTTTACCAGACATGTAACCCCATATCATAAATTTGTGGTGAAATTATATTGTTTTCATCACACAGGAATCCTTCAAATGTTTTATTAAAATGAAACCAGACAAATGTTGAGGCACCATTTCCTTGTCAAGAGTCATGATTCATCACTAAAAATTTCATCCAATCATCTACACTTAATGTTTCTGCCCTCTTGTTTTTCATTTGTTGTGTTGTGCATTTTTTAAAATTCATTCGTAAGGCATGCTGCTTTGAAAATAAAATAAGTAAAGGGTCAGGGTCAGCAAAGTGTTTCTTAACCCTGGCCCTGGAGGACCCACTATCCTGTACATTTTAATGTTTCTCCGTTCTATCACACCCACATATATTAGAAAAATGCTGTTAATTAACTGATTATTAAAATCACACTAAAATATACAGGGCTGGGAACACTGAACTAGAAAAGGCACGAGCATAAAAAGGAACTCCAAAACATCGTCAAATTAGTGTAAACCAGCAACAATCACTTGGCCCTAACTTCCAGAAAACACATCATGCATATTCTTTGCAATGGGAGTGTGAAGTTCAAGGCTTTTTATACTGTGGGTTAGGGTGGCTGTGTTTAAGGTCAGGTGTGTGCAATCAATAATCAGATCAATGAGGGTGCATTTGACTAAGGTCACAAAAAAAAATACATTTCTGCAGCATGTTTTGTGAGGTGGGAGGAAAATACTTGCAGACATGGGTGAAACCGGAAAAACACTTGCTGAAATCATGTTTGCACGGTGTGCCAATAGTTAAAACACTTTAACAATGGAAAGCAAGTCCTTCATGCAGGTTCTCACAAACTCTTTATTGAGAGTCAGAAAGAAAAAGTGTGCGTGAGAAAAATATTGTCTTACACATGGGAAAACCCACCCTATTTCAAAAGAGGCACTGTGGCAGAAAATGTGGTATTGATTGCTTGTGCCATGCATTATTTTACTTGTAAAACACCAAAGGATTTAACTTAGCATATGGACATGGTGTGACTAGAACCAAACTGGGCAAGAATACTGTGCTTGCATGCACTTTATTGATGTAAGGGTGCAACAAAAATGTTTTGTGTCATATCTGTGCTTTGTTTAAAACAACAGGGTTAATACTGTAGCTCCTTGAATCGTGGTAATTACATAAATTGTTGCCAGGAGTTGCAGAAACCAAGGGGAGGTAAACTGGGGTTTATTAGACTTGGAAACTAAACTGAACTAAACTAAATAAAATAAATAAAAAATACAGATTAGTGTAGCGTAAGAGTACAGCAAGGGGTCAGGGTACAGCAAAGTGTTTTTTAACCCTGGCCCTGGAGGACACACTGTCCACACAAAAAAAAAACTCATGGAACAGGCCTGGACAAAAATGATGGTACCCCTAGAAAATACTGAAAATAATGTGAACAAAGGGACATGTTAATTCAAGGTGTGTCCACTAATTAGCATCACAGGTGTCTACAATCTTGTACACAGTCAGTGGGCCTATATATATATAGGGCTCCAGGTAGTCACTGTGTTGTTTGGTGACATGGTATGTACCACACTCAACATGGACCAGAGGAAGCGAAGGAAAGAGTTGTCTCAGGAGATTAGAAAGAAAATTATAGACAAGCATGTTAAAGGTAAAGGCTATAAGACCATTTCCAAGCAGCTAGATGTTCCTGTGACTACAGTTGCACATATTATTCAGAAATTTAAGATCCATGGGACTGTAGCCAACCTCCCTGGACGTGGCCGCAGGAGAAAAATTTATGACAAATCAAAGAGACGGATAATCCGAATGGTAACAAAAGAGCCCAGAAAGACTTCTAAAGCGATCCAAGGTGAACTTCATGCTCAAGGAAGATTAGTGTCAGATCGCACCATCCGTCGTTGTTTGAGCCAAAGTGGACTACATGGGAGACGACCAAGGAGGACACCATTGTTGAAAACAAATCATAAAAAAGCCAGACTGGAATATGCATGTTGACAAGCCACAAAGCTTCTGGGAGAATGTCCTATGGACAGATGAGACAAAAATGGAACTTTTTGCCAAGGCAAATCAGCTCTATGTTCACAGACCGAAAAATGAAGCATATCAAGAAAAGAACACTGTCCCTACTGTGAAACATGGAGGAGGCTCTGTTATTTTCTGGGGCTGCTTTGCTGCATCTGGCACAGGGTGTCTTGAATCTGTGCAGGGTACAATGAAATCTCAAGACTATCAAGGGATTCTAGAGAGAAATGTGCTGGCCAGTGTCAGAAAGCTGGGTCTCAGTCGCAGGTCATGGGTCTTGCAACAGGACAATGACCCAAAACACACAGCTAAAAACACCCAAGAATGGCTAAGAGGAAAACATTGGACTATTCTAAAGTGGCCTTCTATGAGCCCTGACCTCAATCTTATTGAGCATCTTTGGAAGGAGCTGAAACATGCTGTCTGGAAAAGGCGCCCTTCAAACCGGAAACAACTGGAGCAGCTTGCTCATGAGGAGTGGGAAAAAATACCTGCAGAGAGGTACAGAAGTCTCATTGACAGTTACAGGAATCATTTGATTGCAGTGATTGCCTCAAAAGGTTGTGCAACAACCTATTAAGTTAGGGGTACCATCATTTTGTCCAGGCCCTCCAATGAGTTTATTTTAAAAATTTTTTTTGCTGAAGCATGGTTGAAAAGCAATGTCTGACTTTCACTGGTTAACATTCATAGAATTCTTATTTATTATGACTTTTGTCAGATTAAAGTTATTTCTGTGACCATTGTGAGTTTTTCTTTCATTGACCGAAGGGTACCAACAATTTTGTCCATGTGTGTATATTAGGAAAAAGCTGTTAATTAACTGATTCTTAAAATCACAGTAATATATACAGTGCAGGGGTCCTTTAGGATAAGATCTGGGAACACTGAACTAGAACAGGCACGAGCAGAAAAAGGAACTCCAAAACAGGGTCAAATTAGTGTAAACCAGCAACAATCACTTGGTACCAACTTCTAGAAAACGAGCATCATGCATATTCTTTGCAATGGGAGTGTGAAGTTCAAGGCTTTTTATACTGTCGATTAGTTTGGCTGTGTTTAAAGTCAGGTGTGCGCAATCAATAATCGGGTCAATGAGGGTTCATAGTCCATGTTTTTTAGATGCACATTGTTCTGGCTGTACTGGTTAGACATGACATGGTGTGCCAATAATACTGGTAAAAAACATTCAAATTAACAATCTTGACCGAAGGTCAATTATATATTTACTCAGATTGAGTGACTGAATTTGACTTTGGACATCTTGCTAGGTGAAATAAGGTTAACAAAAAGGAAATAAGGCAAATACCACTGAGCTCATTAAATAAATATATTTGTGCAGCATGGCTTGTGAGGTGGGAGGAAAACACTAGCAGACATGGGTAGAACCGAAAAAACACTTGCTGAAATATGAATCTACATCGTGTTTGTGTTAATACGCTTTAACAATTTAATTGAGAGTCAGAAAGAAAGAATGTGTGTGAGAAAAAGATTGTCTTACACATGGGAAAGCCGACCCTATTTCAAAAGTGGCATGTGGCATAAAATGTGGTATTGATTACATGTGCCATGCATTATTTTACTTTTATGAGACAAATGGATTTAACTTATCATCTGGACATGGAGTGCCTAGAATCAAACTGCATCTTCTGCATCTCTCTGCAGGTATTTTGGCCGACTCCTCAACGGAATTATAAAAAAAAATGAACTCATGGAACAGGCCTGGACAAAAATGATGGTACCCCTAACTTAATAGTTTGTTGCACAACCTTTTGAGGCAATCACTGCAATCAAACGATTCTTGTAACTGTCAATGAGACTTCTGCACCTCTCTGCAGGTATTTTGGCCCACTCCTCATGAGCAAGCTGCTCCAGATGTTTCCGGTTTGAAGGGCGCCTTTTCCAGACAGCATGTTTCAGCTCCTTCCAAAGATGCTCAATAGGATTGAGGTCGGGGCTCATAGAAGGCCACTTTAGAATAGTCCAATGTTTTCCTCTTAGCCATTCTTGGGTGTTTTTAGCTGTGTGTTTTGGGTCATTGTCCTGTTTCAAGACCCATGACCTGCGACTGAGACCCAGTTTTCTGACACTGGCCAGCACATTTCTCTCTAGAATCCCTTTATAGTCTTGAGATTTCATTGTACCCTGCACAGATTCAAGACACCCTGTGCCAGATGCAGCAAAGCAGCCCCAGAACATAACAGAACCTCCTCCATGTTTCACAGTAGGGACAGTGTTCTTTTCTTGATATGCTTCATTTTTCCGTCTGTGAACATAGAGCTGATGTGCCTTGGCAAAAAGTTCCATTTTTGTCTCATCTGTCCATAGGACATTCTCCCAGAAGCTTTGTGGCTTGTCAACATGTAGTTTGGCATATTCCAGTCTGGCTTTTTTATGATTTGTTTTCAACAATGGTGTCCTCCTTGGTCGTCTCCCATGTAGTCCACTTTTGCTCAAACAACGACGGATGGTGCGATCTGACACTGATGTTCCTTGAGCATGAAGTTCACCTTGGATCTTTTTAGAAGACTTTCTGGGCTCTTTTGGTACAATTTGGATTATCCGTCTCTTTGATTTGTCATCAATTTTCCTCCTGCGGCCACGTCCAGGGAGGTTGGCTACAGTCCCATGGATCTTAAATTTCTGAATAATATGTGCAACTGTAGTCACAGGAACATCTAGCTGCTTGGAAATGGTCTTATAGCCTTTACCTTTAACATGCTTGTCTATAATTTTCTTTCGAATCTCCTGAGACAACTCTTTCCTTCGCTTCCTCTGGTCCATGTTGAGTGTGGTACATACCATGTCACCAAACAACACAGTGACTACCTGGAGCCCTATATATAGGCCCACTGACTGATTACAAGATTGTAGACACCTGTGATGCTAATTAGTGGACATGCCTTGAATTAACATGTCCCTTTGGTCACATTATTTTCAGTATTTTCTAGGGGTACCATCATTTTCGTCCAGGCCTGTTCCATGAGTTTATGTTTTTAAATAATTCCGTTGAAGCATGGTTGAAAAGCAATGTCTGACTTTCATTGGTTAACATTCATAGAATTTTTTTAAATTATTACTTTTGTCAGATTAAAGTTATTTATGTGACCATTGTGAGTTTTTCTTTCATTGACCGAAGGGTACCAACAATTTTGTCCACGTGTGTATGTACCACACTCACTGGGTGCTGGCCAGTGTTAGAAAGCTGGGTCTCAGTCGCATGTCATGGGTCTTGCAACAGGACAATGACCCAAAACACACAGCTAAAAACACCCAAGATTGGCTAAAGTGGCCTTCTATGAGCCCTGACCTCAATCCTATTGAGCATCTTTGGAAGGAGCTGAAACATGCTGTCTGGAAAAGGCACCCTTCAAATCAGAAACAACTGGAGCAGCTTGTTCATGAGGAGTGGGCCAAAATACCTGCAGAGAGGTGCAGAAGTCTCATTGACAGTTACAGGAATTGTTTGATTGCAGTGATTGCCTCAAAAGGTTGTGCAACAAACTATTAAGTTAGGGGTACCATCATTTTTGTCCAGGCCTGTTCCATGAGTTCATTTTTTTTAATATAATTCCGTTGAAGCATGGTTGAAAAGCAATGTCTGACTTTTATTGGTTAACATTCATAGAATTCTTATTTATTATTACTTTTGTCAGATTAAAGTTATTTCTGTGACCATTGTGAGTTTTTCTTTCATTGACCGAAGGGTACCAACAATTCTGTCCACGTGTGTAAATGGAAATAATTACAAATCCAGCAGAATAGATGCTGTGAATCTTTACCAACCAATTTTGCACAATCTTTCCACAATCTACTATATCATGCCACTTACATTCAAATTTTTTTTAACCTACTTGTTTGCCAATAACTCTGTTAATATCTTCATCACAATACATTTTTCATGCCTCAAATTCCATTTTGTCCTTTGTGTTTTATTATTCTGTCTCCCACTCACCTTCATATCATCCAGAACCACTCTGTCACCCAACTTCAGGCCAAGAGAAGACAGCATGAGGTTCCCAGGAATGTTGTCATAGTTGGGCAATGTGACACGGGGTAGATTACAGCTGAGAGGCACAGCATCTAACAGTAGTTGCTTGAGCTCTTTAGCCACCATAGCTGCTTCTGCTTTATCCAGACTCATGTCCATGGGATCAGGAACCACATCAGCAGGGACTTGCCCCTTATCATTCTGGCAAAGTTGGTGGATTTTTTTCATATGGGGAAACAATGATTGAAAATGATTAATAATGACTGAGTCTAAAACCACATTGAATTAAGAGCATTAAGTAGACTTTGATAATAACAATAAAGCTATAAAGCTCGTACTCTGACAGAAGGGTTGGCTCCATGCTCCAGAAGACACTTGACAGCTCCCAAGCAGAGGTTGGAGGCAGCAATGTGCAGGGCAGTGCCATAGTAAAAGTCACTGCAAGTAGAGTTGAGTACTAAAGAGAAAAATACACAGGAAAATAATAAGATATTTACTTTTCTGTAAATATATAAATAATATATCAATGAATAAACAAGGATCTATAGGAAAAAGATGTATGAATTATATTTCCCAGGAGTATTTCCCAATCAATGAAAAGCTCAAAGCTGCAAAAATAAAAAGAGAAAGAGAAAAAGAGAGAGAGACAGTTCAAATAAAGCTAAACACATTAACAGATAAGTACAACATAGATGCTGCATGGACATTCTTGTTATTTCACTGTGGCTTCTTTAGTGTACTTACCTGGGACAGTGTTCAAATATGCAGACCTGGTAATTTGACACATTTCCAATAGAGCAAAGTTTTAATGCTGTGAATGTATGTAACCTGACCTTTAGGTTTAGAAGCTTTCAGAAGAACCCGGATCAGCTCAGGAACATCAAAGTAAGCAGCATAGTGGAGCGCATTCATGTTAGTCCAACGACTGCGGAGACTGACATCTGCACCCAGAGCTATCAGCTGATTAGTCAGTCTGAGAGCTGCCTCGGGGTCTCCTGACAATCCAGAAAGAAATAAAATCAAAAACAAATTATGTACAAAAATACAGGTTTTTGTGATATGCATGGGTGTCAGAAATCAATGATTAGTATCTTCTGAATATTAGCACCTGAATATTATTTTTTTTCTAAAGTCAGAACAAAAATATAGGATTTCAGAATCTGGCTTTTCAGCTTTTAAGGGTACTTATAGGTCAGGCTTGGATTTCTCGCCTGACATGAGGGAGGCCCACGTTCGTTCCGTGGCCAATGTACCACACTCAGCTGTGGCTTTTAGTATATTGTTAAAATTTACTGTTATTTAGTACTAGTCACTTATGCATTATTAGATGTTGAAGCATTACTTGTACTTTTTCTACTGAATGTTAAAACGTACAATTATTCCAACATAGCAAATCTCAAGTACGCTATTTCTTTAGCATACATATACTTAGCTGATGTTTTCCACCAGAGAAAACTAACAATAACTAAATTTACTCTAAAACACACATATCTTAAAATTAGTTCTCATTTGAGACCATGAGACCATGACCAGTCACTCACCCACTCCATGAGCTCCTGCTTTGCAGCTGTAGTGTAGTAGAGTCATGTCTGTCAGCCCATCTCGGTCATTAACATGACATCCGCGCTTTAAAATCTGCAAGGCAAGAACTCAGCTTTACATTTATGACTTTTGGCAGACATCCCTATCCATCCTTATTAAACTTTATCTCATTTATATACTGTAACTGAGCAGTTGAGGAGAAGCACCTTGCTCAAAGGCCCAGTAGCTTGGCAGGGTCTGGATTTAAACTCATGACCTTCTGATGACAATCTAGTCCAATGTCTTAACCACTGCTATGCCAGTGCTGATTGATGGGGAAAAGAATAACAGCCGCACAGAACTACAAGATGGAAATATGACTGAATGGCCATTAGCAGGATTAGCTTTTTATACCTAATAATGATTCAGCAGAAGTGACAGATGAAATGGGAATTCAGTTCTGCTGAGTCATTTACACAGCTGTATCACTTACACTTTCCACCATTCTTTCAGAGAGCTCCACTTAGAATGGGTAGCCATTTTGTGCAAGTATCTGAGTGTTTGTACATGGAGGATGGGGTTTGATAGGGTGGCAGTGTTAAACAGACTTGCAACATCATGTAAAATCTAAAATGCATGATTATGCAACTATTTTTTTAGACAATTTTTTTTATTGTACTAGCACATACACATAACACTGCTTCCACTGCCTTTGCATCAAAATAAAATTAAGATGCTAAAATAATCAGTGAGCGCAAATGAGACACACCTGTTAGGATTTGTTATAATAATAATAATAATAATAATAATAATAATAATAATAATTATTATTATTAATAAAAAAAACACAAGAAAAAAGATCCCATACTACTCTTCTGTAATGGATTGATATGTTGTTATTATTATGATTATTGTTATAATAATAGCAATAATAATAATAATAATAATAATAATCATTATGTTTTTTTTATGCTGATACAGCTTTGTCTAGCAGCAACAATATCCTTGATGTGACCAAGCTGCTCTTGAGTACTTCCAGTTGTGCGTACTTCCAGTGGCTGATCAAAACTTGTTTGATCAATATTTTTTATTTTATTTTTTTCTTTAAAAAATAGCATGATGGGGGCCCAAGACTGGTATCAAGGATGGTAGGAAGAAGAAGAAGCAACTTTCATAAATTAAGGTTAAGTGAGTTTAATGTCTATTTATTTCATATTTTACTTCATTCTCTGAATGTTTAGATTGCATTTATATGCAAAAATATAATTATAGTGTTGAAAATTGGTAATATTGCTAACATTGTTTTTGGGTGGCTGTAACAGATTATCTGCAGTCACATTATTTCCTATGGGAAAATGAGTTTTGCAATAAGAGGATCATATCTATACTGAACATGATACCTGTAAATTTGTCAAAGGCATAAAGGCATATGTAATTATTTTTGTTGTACTGTTTTGATTTAATTTATATTGTTTTATAGCTTTTTATTTCAAAGCACATAATTTTGTATGTGCTGTAATCATCATATGTTTCTACTAGTTATATTCAAATAACACAACAGCCCAACTGATTTTGTTTATGCAAATGCATGGACAGTCACAATTCATGTAAAGAAGAATTTTCTTCTTTTACTAATACTTAAATTCTTCTTAAATAACGCATGCAAAGGATTTTATTAATGTTCTCTCAGGATACGTTAAGGCATCTCTATTACATTTTGAAACAAAAAGTACTAATTAGCAACAGATTACTTTTTTGAGTGATTCTCCTAACACTTAACATGCTTTGTTCGTCGGCACACCCAAAGCTAACCCTTAGCCACTGTAAAACAGTACCTCCTCTTATAGATCTGTCCAAAGGAGTAATTTAGAGCAAAACTCAATTGGGAGAACAGGCTAATGGAGGAGGCTTATCATCTTAGCCATCAATCTCTGCATCAGCTACTCTAGAGTAAGTCTCAAGAGATACAAGCAACACCATTCATCTCTATTGATCTCTATAATATAGAAGTCACGATGTGCCGATTGTGGTAGCGAGAGAGCCACACATTACAAATGAGCAATTTTCAATAAAGAATATTGAAAACTAAGAGTATTGAAAACAGTCAAGTGGTCAAGTCTGTAGTTCAGCGGTGGTACTATCACTGGATTGAAAATTGCAATTTAATTGTTGATGAACTATGGAGAAAAGATGTAGTCGAAAAATAACCTCACAACTTGCCATGTAGGCTCTATAGTCTCCTCACCTAATGGACATGCATGGGCTATTATTGCTTAATGGCACATGAATGCAACCTGACTCTAAAAACTTCTTTCTATACAGCATCAAAAACCTTATCTTATTAGCAAGATAAATATCCGTTTGTTCCAAACATCCACTATTAACGCTTAAAAGAAAATCAATGATTGTTTTACAAACGCCCACAGACGTGTGTGTGTGAGTGTGTGTGTGAAGCTGTTGATGTGGGAGTCTTCAGATGTCGCTTCAGTGCGTTTGGGTGTTTATGTCACATAGAACCAATTTTATCAATCGTTTTAGAAAATGTAAACATTATCACTACCAGAATATGGGAATAAATTGGCAAAAATATAGAACTCTTATTTTTGTCATTAAAAACACATGACCATATGTTTCTATGATATTTCTTTGCCTATTTGACCCATTTTCTTTTTGTCAGTCATGTTTAAACAGTTGTTTAAAATGAAATGAAATTAATCTGAACTACCTAGGCTGTGGTGACAAAAGGATATAAGACCCTCTATATTGCACAATCCTGACCCCATATGTATGTATTAAAACATAATAATTTTTAAAAATGGCTAAACGCTCTAGGTTTTATGGGTTAAATATCAGGTCAAGAGTCTGCAATGTCAGAAAGTACAGTAAATGGGAGAATAGTAAAGTCTAAAAAGGTAATCAAATCAAAAATAATATGAAGGTAGACTATGAAAATCATACCTACTGTACTATTTGATAAACTACTTAGCAAAGTGACATGAGCAGTATTAAAAACTAGTTTTCACGGAATCTAGTTGAAATCATATACAGTAATTTGAAAAGTACCTGACAATATTGTTTTGAATAGAATAGAAAAGAAAATTTTGGTGTGCAAAAGACAAGGACCGTCCCTCACCTCTTCACCAATTATGTCAATCTTGTGCTGCACTTGCGGGACCCACTGACGGATGATAGCAAACAGCTCAGGAATAGTGGTGCAGGGATCCATCAGAATCTCCAAACAGGCTGGGTCATTCGGATCAAAGAATGTGAAGGCTAAAATTGCAATGAAATGAAAAAAGTAGGATTTTCACTGCGAAAGGTTTTCAGCAGAATGATAACTTTTAATTGAAACATAGTCCATTTTGAAATCATATTCATATTTATTATCATTTCCTACATTTGCATCAGTGCTTTTAAAGGAGGGTTAAAAAAGCATATACACACATGGAGAAAATTGTTGGTACCCTTCGGTCAATGAAAGAAAAAGAAATAACAGAAATAACTTTAATTTGACGAAATTAATAATAAATAAGAATTCTATGAATGTTAACCAATGAAAGTCAGACATTGCTTTTCAACCATGCTTCAACGGAATTATAAAAAAAAAAATGAACTCATGGAACAGGCCTGGACAAAAATGATGGTACCCCTAACTTAATAGTTTGTTGCACAACCTTTTGAGGCAATCACTGCAATCAAACGATTCCTGTAACTGTCAATGAGACTTCTGAACCTCTCTGCAGGTATTTTGGCCCACTCCTCATGAGCAAGCTGCTCCATTTGTTTCCGGTTTGAAGGGTGCCTTTTCCAGACAGCATGTTTCAGCTCCTTCCAAAGATGCTCAATAGGATTGAGGTCAGGGCTCATAGAAGGCCACTTTAGAATAGTCCAATGTTTTCCTCTTAGCCATTCTTGGGTGTTTTTAGCTGTGTGTTTTGGGTCATTGTCCTGTTGCAAGACCCATGACCTGCGACTGAGACCCAGCTTTCTGACACTGGCCTGCACATTTCTTTCTAGAATCCCTTGATAGTCTTGAGATTTCATTGTACCCTGCACAGATACAAGACACCCTGTGCCAGATGCAGCAAAGCAGCCCCAGAACATAACAGAGCCCCCTCCATGTTTCACAGTAGGGACAGTGTTCTTTTCTTGATATGCTTCAAGTATAATTAGCAAAATTTGCCTTGGCAAAAAGTTCAATTTTTGTCTCATTTGTCCATAGGACATTCTCCCAGAAGATTTGTGGCTTGTCAACATGTAGTTTGGCATATTCCAGTCTGGCTTTTTTATGATTTGTTTTCAACAATGGTGTCCTCCTTGGTCGTCTCCCATGTAGTCCACTTTGGCTCAAACAACGACGGATGGTGCGATCTGACACTGATGTTCCTCGAGCATGAAGTTCACCTTGGATCTCTTTAGAAGACTTTCTGGGCTCTTTTGTTACCATTCGGATTATCCGTCTCTTTGATTTGTCATCAATTTTCCTCCTGCGGCCACGTCCAAGGGAGGCTGGCTACAGTCCCATGGATCTTAAATTTCTGAATAATATGTGCAACTGTAGTCACAGGAACATCTAGCTGCTTGGAAATGGTCTTATAGCCTTTACCTTTAACATGCTTGTCTATAATTTTCTTTCGAATCTCCTGAGACAACTCTTTCCTTCGCTTCCTCTGGTCCATGTTGAGTGTGGTACATACCATGTCACCAAACAACACAGTGACTACCTGGAGCCCTATATATAGGCCCACTGACTGATTAGAAGATTGTAGAGACCTGTGATGCTAATTAGTGGACACACCTTGAATTAACATGTCCCTTTGGTCACATTATTTTCAGTATTTTCTAGGGGTATTATCATTTTTGTCCAGGCCTGTTCCATGAGTTCATTTTTTTTTATAATTCTGTTGAAGCATGGTTGAAAAGCAATGTCTGACTTTCATTGGTTAACATTCATAGAATTTTTTTAAATAATTACTTTTGTCAGATTAAAGTTATTTATGTGACCATTGTGAGTTTTTCTTTCATTGACCGAAAGGTACCAAAAGCTAATATAATTTTGTCCACGTGTGTACATTTTCTTTTATTACATGTGTAAGGATAAAAACGTGTCCAGACACAAACCGTAGTCTTTGGGGAGTGGGGCCTGGGCAGATGGGTGGACGATGGGTTTCTTGCGAGATTCATGTTTTGGACTGGTAATCTCTGAGGTAGCCTGGGCCTCCTCTACATCAGCGGTGTCCTCTTTAGTCATTTTTCTTTGAGTTTGGCCTGAAAATAGAACACACAGTGAATCAGACAGCAGCATGGGGTTACCACATTAATAATTAAACGAGTGGTGAAGTCACGCAAAAACACTAAAAAACAGCTTGCTTTTTGCTGTGGGTGGTTGAAAAGCAAATACATTTAGTTTCCATCACAGGTTTCCAACAGAGGAACCTCAACCCAAGGGTCAGGCTAGGTGGAAGAAAAGTAAATTTACTTTTCCATAGTTGCATTAATAAATATACATAGGACTAAAGAAAAGATCGCATACCATTTCATGACCCTTATAACTAATAAACCTCAACTGCATAAGGACCATGTTCCTTTTTAAACAATTCTTTGTCTGGCCTCTATAAATAATGAACTGTTTGATTAATTATGAGACTTGTCTGACTGTATGTTCAACTCCAATTTTAAAAACATATTCATGTCATATTTACATAAAAAAAATAAATGCCAAAAAAAAAGATTTCTGTAAAGGTATCTGACTTTTTATAGTCAGTCCTGACCGATATTACTGTCCGAGTTTGTTACCTGCCTCAGAATATAGACAGTATGAATATTGAATTCCCATAGTAATGGAAGCTGTGATGAGTGTCTACCCTGTAAAAGTAAGTATAGCTTGCAGTCTGGAGTCTGGGGAAACATGGACTGAGTCACAGATCACTGAATTAGTCTCCAGAATGTTTATAAGATTCCATTCATAATGGCTTTATTTTTTGTCTTTATTGTTTCTAAACTTGAGTTACGCACCATCTGAAACCCTGAACACGGAAATAGTCACATATTAATTAATAATATTAATTCTTCACAGCAAATATATGGCTAAAATATATTAAAAGCTTCTTATAATCCAGTCTGATTCCCTTAAATATTCTAAACCTTCTATAGTATTAACATTATGCTTGTAGTTTATGTACTTTACTACATAAGCAGCAACCACCATCACATCCCCAGCACATCCATAACAACCAATGCCAAGAAAAAAATCCATGTATGGTAGCTCGAGCTGTTAAGCACTGGTCTGGTGCAGATGAGGCTAAAACTGGAATGCATTATGCAAAGCTATTTCTTTTACAAGCAACAACAATAACAGAAATGACAACAACAACAATAATAATATAGTAAACTCATTATACAGGTTTTACCTTCTTTAGAATGAAATAATAATAATAATAATAATAATAGTAATAAACAGTAGCCCCTAGCACCCACAAGAAATTTGTTTTTTTAAATAGATTTTTTAAATGTGTGTACACTGTAATTTAAAAATATATATCATAACAAACTTTAAGACTTAAAAACAAAGCGAACCCAGCTGATCTGATTTAGCCAAAGGGCACATAATGCACTGAACTTTTGACCTTACTTTTGTGTTCTGTGAGAGAGAACATGTTTTTTGTAACTTAGCATTAAAAATGCATTAGCAGTATCATAATGGATGCTGTGATGTCTAATGGTACTGTAAGTGCATGTTTTCTTTCAATCTATTATTTCCTCTTATATCCAGAATGTTACGACTCTGACTTTAATACAACATGTACCTGATGTACCAGCCAGCAATTATTTAGTGAGAAATCCTAATGGGACGATCAGGGCGATTAAAAAAATTTATATTATTAATTTTTTGTCTATAGCATAAGATCCAAACATCCAAAGACTGAAGCAATTAAGCAATTAAATTAGTTATGGTGGTGAAGTGACTACAATTTATTTATTAAAGTAACACGGCAATTGTTTTTTTCCCCCTTTTGCAGCCTGTCAGGAAGATAATCCAGACTGTGCTGTCTTGGCCAGACTGTGATGTTGATAGTTTATTGTTCCTGTCAACTGTTTGTCTTCCTTCTTGTGCTATTGTTTGTTTTGATGGCATTCAGTCCAACATTTACGTTTTTTAACACTAGAATTACTGACTTTTTTTTTATTTCCTGGTGCAAGTCCCGAGGTGTTATTCAACCCTGCTGAGATTTTCACAGTTCTTCAGCTTGATTCTCCTCCTGCTTTTGTTGTGCAATCCTGTGAACCTTAATGTCTCTTCATTATACACACATGGAGTTATTAAGCAGGGCAGTGGTGGCTCTGGCATTTGAGGCTCTGGGCTGCTGATTGGCGGGTCAGGGGTTCAATTTGTTCATGGGAGGCCTGGAGCCTAACCCAGGAGACTTTGGCAGACAAGGAGGGAACAAAGGTCCTGGACAGAGTGCCAATCCATCTCAGGCCACGCACATGCACACAAAACTGACAATTTGGGGAATGCCAATATCTGCATGTCATGGTTAATGCCTAATCTGAATGTATTTGGGCTGTGGGAGGAAAGTGGAATACCCAGAGGAAGAACCCAAGCATGGGGGGAACATGCAAACTTCACACACACACACACACACACACACACACACACACACACACACACACACACACACCTATGGCGGGAATCGAACCCTCGACCCTGGAGGTGCAAGGGCTTTTTTGGTCTTGGCTCTCAGTATTTATATCAGTGTAAAAGAGTCACACTTGGTTATGACAGAGCATTCTAGTGGCAATACTGAGGACTGCCCGTGACAGTATTATAAATGTGTTAATAACTGGGCTGGGACATATAAGAATGTTGATGACTGCATAGGATAAATATTTTGATTCATGATACACAGCTGGTCAGGACTATGACCGAGCATAAAACTCACCTACTTTTGCATGGAAAAAAAATAATGGATTATTTCAAAATGGTTAATAACTAATAACACACTATTTAGGTATTTTCCTGTCTAGGTCTTAAATGGATTAATCTTTTAATGTAAATATTTAACATATATATATATATATATCACACTATTAATATGACATAATTGTTTTACAGCATAATTGAAGCTCACAGGAAACTCAATAATAAGAAAAGAGAAACGCCCCATCTACTGCGTATAAGAGCAGGCAGCTGGATTGTGTGCGCGACCTCGCCTAAAAAAACGACGAATTTCTCACGCAAAAATTTGAACATAGGAGCCGCAACGCAACAGAACCGCTGCGTTAGATCACGAACATCCCACCTTCCCTCCTTCGTGTCAACAAGAGAACATGGATGCTCCGTGACGGAGAAAGCAGCGTCCAAACCGCGACTCACCTTCTGCACCATCTGTTCGGGGATGAACGCGTCTAACGTACCTGATAACAAGCCGCAAAATCCGATCGCGTCTTCCTCTGTTTATCAAATCCTTGTTTCCCGCTGTGGCTCAGAGAGAAGAATAGACAGAAGGATGTCAGAAGGATGGTGAACCGATGGTGGATGCTGCTGCGTCGCTTCTTTCTCTGCTTGCGTCACTGATATGACTCACGGCTGGACCACACTGAGCGCCAATCACAGCCACGCAAACAACCTAACATGATGCTGCTTCCAGAAATCTCACTCTCACACCCCGGATGCCATTTGTTTATTTGTTTGCAAGTTATTTAGGTAAAAGTATTTCATGCATCATTTCTGTAGAGCAGTGGGATAATACTCACTCAATACAGAATCCCGTTTATGTGGTCATTTTCCTACTTTGATTGAACCCAACTCACTTCAATAGACACAACAGTAATACTTACTCCATTAGTACAGCTGTCAATAAGGTAAGGCAAAATCATGTAGCTGAAAATGAGTTTTTCCCCCTACATTTTATTTAAAGAGAAGTGTGTGCTAATGGACGGATGTCAGTAGAAAATAAATGGATTTCATGCAGATTACTAAAAATTCTGAGACACATTGCTACTACTAAACATAGGCAGTTCAAGTCATATAAAGTAAGTCCCTGACTTATGAACATGCGAGTTAGGAATTTCTGCAGATTAGAACGGACCACGGATCTACGAACATATCGTGGAAGAGGCTCACATGTATTGTACAAAAATAGACACATAGACACTGCAGTGCGCTAGATACCAATATTTACACTGATACAATATTTTCAGTGAGTAAGTGAAAGTAGAAAATGTACAAATGCTTGTATATTGTATATGTGTGCATGTGCAGAATTGAGTCAGCCTCACCGATTTCAACAAATCAGTCCGGAAGCATGACAATAGAAAATGGTTGTCCTGTAAAGATGGAGCTATGGTGAATAATCCTAATTTAGGAAAATCCTCAATGAGTGTCAGGGGATACCACTAGAGACTCCATTTTGTTTTCTTTTGTTTTCATTTGTAGTTTATGTTGGACTCGATTCCCCAGAATGCACCTCGGTCAGGTGATGTGGCGGTCACCTGAACCGAGGTTGCTCATTAGTTTGGTTATAAATGTTCCTGTGTTCAGTTTGTCCTTGTCTTGCATCTGTTCGGTTTGGGTTACTGTTTGGTATGGTTTGCTGTCAAGTAACCCTGTGTTCTCCTAGTTCTGTGTTTCCTCCAAGCTCTGTGTTCTTTTAGTTCTGTGTTCTCCCAGCTCTGTGTTCTTCTAGTTCTGTGTGTTCTCCTGGCTCCGTGTTCTCCTGGCTCTGTGTTCTCCTGGTTCTGTGTTCTCCTAGCCTTTGTCTGTCTCCTAGCCTGTCTGTCTCTCCGTCTGTTGGTAACCCCACAGTCTGTGTAGCTCCATGTTTAGTTTCTCCCTGGTTTAAGTTCATGTTCTGTTCCGTTTGTTCCCTGTTTTGTATTCATTAAAGACTTTTGTTCACATCACCTCTGCTACTATGCTTTTCCTTCGTCCCGCAAGCAGTACCCGTGACAGAATGCAAGACCCCAAAAATGGTATAGCAGAGGAGCCTCCCCGGGAATTTTTTTGGGGGGGGGGCTGTGACTGTGACGCCGGGGGAATCGACCTTCTTGGGGAGTCGGCTTGCCATCCGGCGGAACAACTTGGGGCGTGCTGGAGCGACTGCCGGTGGAGTGCCTCACTGAGAAGCTGGAGAGGACGAACATGTGTCTGCTTGTGTTCAGAGGGTGGATCACGTGGAGCTTCAACAGCGGAGGCTGGAGCTCCACCAACTAGCCGGGGTGCTGATCCAGCAGATAAACATTTGTCGCTTGACAGGAGATCGGGGTCAAATGCAAACCCTGCTGGAGCTGGGGGCATTGGTGCAGGAACAGCTGGCCAAGGTCAACAAAGAGGCAGCTGATGTCAAGGCCAGCACCCAGTCTCCAGCCAGCCTCAGTGGAGGCCCAGACCCTCCAGCCAGCCTCAGTGGAGGCCCAGACCCTCCAGCCAGCCTCAGTGGAGGCCCAGACCCTCCAGAGTTCCCCGAGAGGCATGAGCCAGCTCCTCCGCCGTTCTGCAGCGAGGAGAACAGCGAGCTGCCTCCGCCTCCGCACGGGCTCGTGGACGCCGTGCTTCCTTCGCCGCCCGACCTCAGTGGCAAATCACCCTTACCCACCTTTCCACCTTGCACAAGGGATGGGTGTTGCAGCCTCACAGTCGGCAGAGCCGACATAGGACCTTGGGGGCTGTCCTGGACCTCCGTTGGGCGCTCCGTTGTCGCGCCGTGGGGAGGGGGGTAATGTCAGGGGGTAATGTCATACCACACAGACTCCATTTTGTTTTCTTTTGTTTTCATTTGTAGTTTATGTTGGACTCGATTCCCCAGAATGCACCTCGGTCAGGTGATGTGGCGCTCACCTGAACCGAGGTTGCTCATTAGTTTGGTTATAAATGTTCCTGTGTTCAGTTTGTCCTTTCTTGCATCTGTTCGGTTTGGGTTGCTGTTTGGTATGGTTTGCTGTCAAGTTCTGTGTTTCCTCCAAGCTCTGTGTTTCCTCCAAGCTCCGTGTTCTCCCGGCTCCGTGTTCTCCCGGCTCCGTGTTCTCCTAGCCTTTGTCTGTCTCCTAGCCTGTCTGTCTCTCCGTCTGTTGGTAACCTCCAGTCTGTGTAGCTCCATGTTTAGTTTCTCCCTGGTTTCATTCTCTGTTCATGTTCTGTTCCGTTTGTTCCCTGTTTTGGATTCATTAAAGACTTTTGTTCACATCACCTCTGCTACTATGCCTTTCCTTCGTCCCGCAAGCAGTACGCGTGACAATGAGAGACAGTTCAATACAGATACGTCCCAAAATAACCGGCCTCCTGTTGAGTTTAGCCCAGGACTTGCAGAGTGAAAATTGTTCGGCTCAATGAGTTCTAAATGTGTACTGAGTTTCGTGTGCCTATGTGAAAGTGTGTATGAGCTAGGCAGCAAAATCTTGAGTGGGGGCCCCTGGGGGCCACGCGACGTGTATTAGGTATTGATACACCATCGGTCAATACTAGATTATTCCTCATTCAATACATAGATTACACTCCTCTAAAAAGAAATTACATAGGATTTTACCCAATGTATCTCCTGTTTGTGATAAGTGTAAATAGCTTTATTTTCTCTCATAGCTTTATTTTCTGTCATAAAATACAAGGATTCTGATGTGAGGTCTTTAAAGTGCTTTCAGATATCCTTGATGTAAACTTGGATCCAGACCCAATGCTTATTACTGTATATTAGGACACTCTGATACATATTCATTTAACATTGCTCAACAGAAATTCCTTACATACTGTTTGATAACATCCAAGAAGCTATTATTATTACTGAGGGCTAACCCTCTATTGCTAAACTATGGCTTAAGGAACTGACATCTATCTTTTAAAAGGCAACATTGGACGCTCTTTCTTTTCTGTTACCTAAAGAGGAATTCTATTCCTTAATGAAAAATATTGTAACTTAAATTTGTTATGATCGTCACTGTATTATATATTTACAGGCTGGCGTAGGGGTGTTACTTTTAATGTGTTTTGTTTTCTGTTCCTTTTGTTTGTTTATTTTGGTAAGTTTTTTTTAATGCATATCAGAAAATTAATCCTGGAAACTGTGATTACTGCAAGGTTATCGGATGACTGAATAAAAACTTATTTGACAAAAAAAGTTCATGAAATACTAGTAGTTAAACTTTTAGATAAATAACTATTAGTTAAAATATTTAGATGGGGACTGTTTGATGTAATGTTGGCATTATGAGATTTTGAAAATCTTTATATAAAAAGTGTTTAAACCTTGTATTAAATGCAAAAAAAAAAAATGTGATTCAAATCAGATTTACAGGGGCCTCTTGGTTTTATTGTTTTACAGAGAGTGTTTATGTTACATTTATGTTATATTTAATAAATTGTCTCCTTGGGATAACTTTTTTTTATTGAGTTATTCACATTTTTAAAATTCTGTGACAATCTATTTACATTATCTGAAGTTGCGTAAGTTTTGGGACTTTAAATTTTTTTTTTTAAACAAAATGGTTTTATCTACTAAATCAAATGGAATGTGTCAACCCAGCAAGAGTTAATTTTACCCACTGGTTAGGTCAAATAAAATAACCCAGCACTTGAGTAACACTTGATCCAGCTAGAGTGTCAATTTTACCCACTGGTTGGGCCCAGCCCTTTAACATTTAACCCAGCTAGAGTGTCAGTTTTTTGGGGTCAAATGAACAGCCCAGAATTCTGGGTTAAATGGTACAACCCAGCACTTGGATCAAAATAACCCAACGCGTGTTCTGTCCAATAGTGCCATAACAGCAGAGTTATGGTTGGGTTGTTTTTTAACCCAGCAGTTTTTAGAGTGTACTTTTATTTAATGGATGAATAAGTCTATGTGAGCCATTAAGTGGCTTACTTATTTTAACATAAAACGACCAAATAACAGTTCGAGGTGCAGGGTTTTTAGACATCCCTTATCTCCTTGACATCTGTAATTGATATCAATCTAGAGTTTTATTGTTGCATATATGAACAAGGTTGTGGTCGAATGTTCTAGCACAATATTTTTTTTCTTACACGCAAAAGCAAGTGTCGGACAAAGTGAAGGGTTGGTTATTTGCATAGGCTCCGCCCCGTTGTGGTATAAAATCAGCTGCAGCGTCACCTCGGTACCTATACAGCGGTTTGTGTTCATCTTGCAGTAAACAAATCAATTCTGTCGCGCTGTATTTGTTAAACATTTTCAATGGATTTGTTGTTTGCTTTACAGGCAAACTTTTGGCCTATATTTATTGTCACTGCTGTTTGCTTTTTCATATGGAAGAGTCGCAGTAAAGATGACAGTAAGTTTGGGCGGTTGCCACCAGGTCCCGCTCCTTCACCTGCGGTTGGAAATTTTTTCCAGGTTCGTGTAAAGGAACCTTACAGGTATTACCTTGAGGTAAGTAACTCACCATTTATCAATTATTTAAAATATATACTTTCGTCAAAACACGGCTTCTACTTCAGTTAACTGGTTCATTTGCTGCCTAATGTATCCCAACCACGTCCAGTCGCCATTGTAACGACATATTGAAAATGTAGCTACTATGACCGCGGTAATGTTGGTTTTATATTCACATTTCGCACTTTGAGAATTTTGTCCTCAATAACTCCACAATAAACTCTCCAGAGTGCACAAGCACAATATCTGCTTATTCTCGTTTGCAAGAACACGGACAATATGAACTTCTGCAATATTTAAAATCATTAATGATAAATCTTCTAAATATAAATCCCAAATAAATCTTATAATTATATAAAACATATGAAATGTGAATTTAAGCACCCTTCACTGTTATCTCTATAATATTTATATAAAATAAATTTTTAAAGAAAACTATATTAATACTTCTTTTGAAACAGAAGAGCTAGAAACACGCCACTTGCATACATATAAAATATATTATATAATTTACATTTTACAATATAGAAAAATGTACAATATGTACAGTAATAAAAATAGAAATTAGAATTGAGGTGTACCTGAAATGGAAATGTCCAGTCATGGCATAACAATGTGCAAAGTATGTGCATTGGTTGTGCAATGTGCATGTGCAATGTGCTGAGTGGTATGTAAATGGGAACAGAGTGTTCTGTCCTGTGTGGTGGTGTGTGTCGAGTTATCTGGGAATTTGCACATTAACTTCTGCTTCAAACTCGAAAACAGCCATAGTCAACTACAGGGGATACGAGGATCAACTAATAATTCTTGTGTTTGACAGCTTTGCAGGTTACACAACAATTATTCAAAGTGGATTCAACTAAGTGACATCGATAACCTTAAATGAAAAACTACAAAAAAGTTACTATTTCTAATAAATATTAGTTGAATAAAATGTAAACAAATACAACAAAATAATTTAACTAAGCTTAAAACATACTATTCAATGAGCCATTTAGCAAACATGTAATACATAATGTTGTATTACTTTTTTTGTGAATACATGGAAATCACACTCAAAAAACAATCATAGCATAATATACATTACTGTTTCTCTCTTGTATTGAGCAGACTAGTAATTAAATCAAATATCAAATAACTCAGATTTAAGTGATAATCAGTCATCAGTCATTATATAAGTACAAATAAACATGGGACAAACCACTTTTGGAAAATCTCAAACTAAAACTACACTTTGTGACACAATAACAGTAATATTTAGAACATTTTTCATGCTGCCGTTTGAGAAACCAGAGAATAAATAATTAAACACATTGTTAGGTAATATTGGGTCAAAATACCAGATGTTAATTTGTAAATATATACAGTGTATATATATATATATATATATATATATATATATATTTTTTTTTTTTAAATTATTATTATTATTTTTTATTATTCAATAGGTTCTTAACCAAAGGAGATGGAGAAATGCTGCTCATACCTCCATAAACCTCCCCCCATCTACTTACTACACCCTTTTATGAGGATTTACTAATTTTTTATTATTATTATTATTATTTTTTATTTAATTACTTCTTAACCAAAAGAGATGAAGGAATGCCACTCATATCATGATGGAAAGTGGACAGTGGACAGACCCCCTCGTCTACTTACTACATTTTTTATTTTTACAGTTTACAAAATTCTTACTTTTTTCCAAAATTTTTATATTATATTATATTTTGTATTAATTATTTCGCTAAAGAAAATAAAGAAATTTGCTTTGATTTACAAGCATGCTTCCAGAACAAATTATGCTCGCAATCCAAGGTACCACTATATATACAGGGACAATGAAACTGAAATGCCTGGTTTCAGACCACAATAGTTCATTAGTATAGTGTAGGGCCTCCTTTTGCGGCCAATACAGCATCAATTCGTCTTGGGAATGACAGATACAAGTCCTGCACAGTGACCAGAGGGATTTCGAGTCATTTTTCTTGCAGAATAGTGGACAGGTCACTACGTGATGCTGGTGGAGGAAAACGTTTCCTGACTCGCTCCTCCAAAACACCCCAAAGTGGCTCAATAATATTTATTACCGATGAAACCGATGTTTGGCATTGTACAAGTGACCAATGCTTTGGCTATAGCAGCCCGGCCATGTATATTGACCTTGTGGAGGTCCCAATGAACAGTTTTGGTGGAAACAGGAGAGTTGAGGTGCACATTTAATTCTGCAGTGTGTTTGGCAGCTGTGGTTTATGTTTTTTGGATACAATCCGAGTTAGCACCCGGACATCCCTTTCAGACTGCTTCCTCTTGTATCCACAGTCACTCCTGTTGGATGTAGTTTGTCCTGTGGCTCTTGATACAGTACATCACAAAGACTTGCTGTCGTGGTCACAGACGCACCAGCGAGACGCTCACCAACAATTTGTCGTCTTTTAAACTCTGATATGTCACGCATAATGTTGTGTATTACAATATTTTAAGCAAAACTGTGCTATTAAGCCTTTACACTCTGCTCTTACTCTTGGAATGTGCAATCAATGAAGATTGGCCACCAGGCTGGTCAAATTTAGCCATGAAACCTCCAACACTAAATTGGCCAGTGTTTCAGTTTCATTGTCCAACCCCTGTACCGTATCTGGGTATCTTATTTGAGGGTTTATTTAAGCAGCTATTGAAATCGGAAATGCAAATATAAAACTAACTTTACCATGGTGCTACAGTGAGAAGGGCCAAATTGTAATGCCTAGACCACCGAGTCAGAGCAACTCCAAAACTGCAGCTCTTGTGGGATTTTCCTGGTCTGCAACCTTCTCAATATTAGGTGCATGGTCATAATGTTATGACTGATCAGTGGATTTTTATATAAAACTTACTAATGTACTAATTTAATAATAAAGTTCATTAATAAACAGGGAATTCATTGAATGTCATGAGCAATACTGTATGGCCAACTGTTTGGGAACAACTGACCATCACACCCATAACTTCTTTTTAATAATCAAGATTAGATATTCAAGATTTAGGTCCTGTTTGCTGTTATAATAACCTTCATTTTTCTTGGAGGGCTTTCCCCTAAGTGTTGGAATGGGGCTGTGAAGATTTGTGCTTCAGTAAATCTCAGAGGAGGTCAGTATTTTTAAGTTTACGGCTCTGTACAGGTCCCTGTAGTTTTTCTCTCAAGCCTTAGCAATCCATGTCATGTGCATGTACTTTGTGCACAGAGGCATTATGATCCGGGAACAGGTTTGGGATCCTTAGTAAATTGTAATTCTACATTAACCACAGACATTTTATTAAGTTTTATTACATTTAATATTTTATATAAATTGTATTGACATTTTATACAAAGCAACAGTTTTGTTGAAAGTTTGTACAAGGGTTACATATGGGCAGTGGCGGCTTGGAAGGGGAGCAAACAAAATTAAGGGTTCAGAGCGCACAGTGCTGTGCCCGAAGGATGATTTGACAAAATCCAATCAGAGCTTAGCCTCAGGTCACATGCTTTTCAAAACTTTATGTGCCTACATAGACACTCGTTTGTCTGTGCCCCGTATTGACCCTCCGCCACTGCAAATGGGTGTGATGGTCAGATGTCCACTAAAGTTTAAAGTACTTTTCTGGTTGGCTGTCAGGCATCTGAGGATTGATTAAACATAGCATTGATAATTAATAGTTCCCAGTTTGGGGAATACTTTAAGATTTGTATTGTTCAATTTCTTGAATTTCTTTTAATCAGCTTAGCAAAAAATATGGCCCTGTTTTCACCCTTTGGTTTGCCAACACACCTGTTGTGGTGATCTCTGGATACCAAGCCCTGAAAGACTCGTTGATTGGCATGGGTAATGAATTTAGTGGCAGGGCAAACTACCCCCTCTTAATGCGTGCCACAAAGGGATATGGTAAGTTCATCTGTATCACGCATTTTCTAGCTGTACATTTTATAAATTTTACATTTTTCATAATTCTGTACATCTTTTCCTTGCACCCGAGGTCTTTTAGTTAGCAGTGGGGAAAGATGGAAGCAGCTTCGGCAGTTCTGTCTGTCAAACTTGAGGAACTTTGGGATGGGTCACCGTAGCAGTGAGGACAAGGTGAAGAAGGAAGCCAGCTGTCTCGTGCAGACTTTTAGTACATTTGGAGGTATAGCCTTCTTGCTGTCAGATTTATGCATAATTGCTTCCTTTCTTTCTATCTTTCTTTCTTTCTTTCTTTGTATTATGTTGCCTATTTTACGGACTGTCAAACATTTTTGTATCATTTAACTTTTTTGTTGGAAGAGTAATTGCTCGCTGAGGATGCATGAAGTAAATCTGCACATTGTAGACCTATTAAGCATTAATGTGTAAGGTTATCTCGGTCAGGGATAGCATACCCCTGGATCACTGGGTTTGAGGCAGGAATACACCCTGGATTGGCAAACATATTAATAGTCATTCACTCCTAGTTGCAGTTTAACTTGTTGCATATTTTGGAACAAGTTAGAATCTGTAGGAAATCCATGTGAACACAGGAAAAACATGCACATAAACTCCACAGAGACAGCAACCCAATCTCATACAGCAAACCTGAACTCCAGACTACTGATATGAACTGATATGAAACAAATCTAATCTATCAAGTTGCATTTAAAAGCACAGTTATGAAATTACAAGCTTAGCTGTAGTTTATAATAACCAGTTTGTATGATAATTCGGCTCAGACATTTTTTTTTACCCATAAACATACAATGTAATAAATAAGGCACAAACATCAGTATCACAAACCAACATAAAATAAAAAAAACATGACCTCTTCATTCAAAAAAATAATCCTCAAATATTATATTTATAGTAAAAATTATGATATATTTAAAAATAAAGTGGTTACAATTTCACCCAGGGAGGTGGTGATGGATGGACAGCAGCTAATACTTGAGTCACAAGCATGCACACCAGTAGACTGGTTGAACTCTGCTGCTCATGTTTGAATAATATATAACTGTTTAAGCCGTGGTTAGGTCTGTTGATTGATGATTCCCATATTTCCGGTCACTCCTTCATGCAGAATATAAATCAACTCTAAATATAGCCCTAATGATTTAGAGTAGACAAACAGTTACCAATTAAGTGTATGAAAAAGTACATACACTTTGATAAGAGCCTGAATACTTGAAACAATAACTAGAATTTTTTTTTGTCTTTTGCAGACTCTGCTTTCAATCCAAGACACTTGATAGATAAAGCAGTGTGCAATGTGATCTGTTCAATCATATTTGGCCAAAGATTTGAATCTGATGACCCACACTTGAAATTTATGTTAGAAGCTATCTGTGACTACTTCAATGTTTTAAGCAGTCCACTTGGACAGGTATTGTGTTGTTTTCTATTTATTTTTAAAATGCATGTAATATTACCAGGCATATTTATAATACCTACTGCGCCTTCTGTACATAAGATACCTATACCCCTGTAACCTCATTTCAACACACAAAACTGGTACTGCTAGGAGCCTGATGATGCGTTGTAAAGTAAAGTTTTTGTATAGTTTAAAATTTTTCTCATGACCTTGAAAAATGAATTTAAAGGGTTTGCAGGAGAACTGCTCACAAATCCATGTTGAAGGTTGCCATGGTGCTTGTTGCTAGCATTGCTGGGAAAGTAGAGATGTATAGTACACAGAGATATACAGTGATACAGTATAATTATGTTACTCTCTAGTCTGTGGGAAAACAGAGCCAGTTATTAGAAGGTTTGTTGTTGAACTGGCTCTGAACTGACCTACCATCAGTCATTAATAAGCATCTGGTTCATGTTGGTGGAAAAGAGGCATGAGTGTAAGCTGGACAGCAAATCTTTGCTGTTTTCCTGTCATATGCTTTTAGAATAAGTCAATGAATAGATCATGGTCTCCTCACATTATTTGTGCTACTACAGAATCTGTAAATGCAAACTTAAAAATTATTGTAGAGAAGGCTTGCTGTTTGGGTGATTGGTTGGCAACTCCATAAAAGACAACAAAGTAAGAGCTTGAGCATGTATAAGGATAATTGTTGATCATATTGCTCAGTGCTGACTGCTGACTCTTGTTGTCCATGGCCTCATAAAAAGTCAATATGCCAAAATGACCTTAAGTGTGTTAAACTATTATCCCATATTACACGAAGTATTTCAAGCATTCCTCTCAACAGCACACATATGTCTGTTCGAATTCATCCCTATATACAGTATCAAGCTACATCTGTAAGATGGAGAATAGAGAGCAGCAAATATTTTTGTTAGTATTAAGCATTTATTTCTTGAAAAAAGCAAAATTATCTGCCATCGAATGAGAATTAGACATCTCTGCATTTGTGTACAGATTGTCAAGACGGTCCTGGTGTGATTTATAGTCTTCTAGGATTCTAAATTTTATTTAAATCTAAACTTTTTTCAAACAGCATTTCCTGCAGCCTATCAGATGTCTCTTACAATTTTAGCCAATCACATTAATGTAAATAAGAGGGTATGATTAAATAATTGATGGCACTGCATTATATATGTGCAGTGTGACTATGCAAGCCTTCAAAACTTGAATATATTTAACTAATATGTGTAATCATGGATGATTGTAATGGGCTTATCACACTGGTTCTCAACTGGAGGATCACCTGCCCAGCATAGTTTAGAGGTTTCTCTGCTCTATCACACCCAGTTCAATTTAGAAACGGCTGCTAATTAGCTTGATTAGTAAAATCAGATTTTCTGGGAGCTGAGAAAATGCCAAAATGATCAAGACAGAGTTAAGAGCCCCTGCCTGCCTGGTAATGAGCCAGCATCTGTGCTCTTCACCTGTCCTGTCTTACTACTGTATCAACTTTATTACCTGCCACAGAATGAACAAAGTGGCTATTTTCTGCCAATTGAAATGAAAGCTTAATGTACCTTAAAACCATGTCTTGGGGAAGCGCTGTCTTTCGTGAGTTGAAAGTGTGGGGCTTTTAGTTTTCCTGAGAATATAGCGACGTTTAGCCTATTGGCATTTAAAAATAAATTTATCAAAGCATGGCAGAGAGACTGCACAGTGACCTGGGAACCCAATTGCCAATTACAGTAGCAGACTTGATGCAAAAGCATAAATCAGCCTGCCCAAACAAAAATTTGCGGTAGTGGGTTGAACCAAAGTTGACCTAGCTGAGATGTTTGATGAGCTGGGGAAATAGAGCACTATACAGAATTCAGAAGCTATTCAGAAGCTCTGCTGATGCTCATCACATATCCTTCTAAGGTTGATGTTGGTGATACATATGCTTTCTGCCTGGGAAAGTTAAAAAGTTCGAAATCTATCTAAATATATTAAGGGGACAAAAAACTACCAAGATTTGTGGATATTGGTGCACGGAACTTGGTTAGAGAACAAATTAGAACACAGGTTAAACACAAAGGTTAGTACAAAACCAGACTTAAAAAAGGAACAAAGCATAACAGCAATTCCAGGGAAATCAGTGCAGCAGGGAGCTAAATATAATAATTCAAACTGAGAAGTAACTAGACTTTGACATGAAATATGCTGTGCCAAAGCACCACTCCCCTGACTCATTGGCTTCCTTGTTTTTGGTTTAATTGGAAAGCAAAACATGGCACATTGAAAAACTCTAGTACATTGGTTAAAATCATGTTGATTAAAAATAATTCACCCTTCAAAAATGGCCCTGAAATCAGTACAAAACTCACACCGTTTACTGTAATAGGATTTGTATTGTGGACACAGGCCAAAAAAATGCTTTTGGAGAAAATGCTGTCCTGCACTCAATTTAGAAATAAAAACTCGACATCCCACGATTTTAAAGCTTCCTCTCTCAAACAATCTAAAGGCATTTTCACATTAGTGCCC
Organism: Clarias fuscus; assembly: GCA_030347435.1. NCBI lineage: Eukaryota > Metazoa > Chordata > Actinopteri > Siluriformes > Clariidae > Clarias > Clarias fuscus. The sequence goes on from CM059218.1 coordinate 16,621,603, forward strand.
TAGGAGTATTTCCGAGTACACTGAGAGCACAAGTGTTCCTGGCACAGGAACCATGCCCGGGTCACCTGGAAAAAGTGGTCTTGAGCACAATACGGTGTACAGTATTTGGCCACGTATCGAATCAGATATGGAAGCTGATCGCACCTGACCATGAAAGTGGACACGACATCATCCGTGCTGTCCATCTCCTCTGAAATCTCAGTGTGTATGTAGCATGCACCAATCTCATTCTCTGACCTACACAGCCATAGCATATGAAGTAGGAAAGAACACAAGAGCGTTGCTCTTGACATTATTTTAGAAATATCAATAACAAGCATAAGTACCCATCTTTGACAGAAAAAGAGTTAAAATTCACTTATGCCTCTCAGTGCTGTTATTTCATCAATGAAAATATTAAGTAATCCCCGTAAAAACAAAAGTTTCATTAAATTCTGTCCATCCAGTTTTGCGTGATGCTGTGATATAATATGGCACATAACTGCTCATAACTTTACTTCTACTCAACATTTAGTTTGTAGCTCATAACACTGGGCTCTCAGTTCAGGTATTTTACTTCCTCTTACCTCAGACTGCTGTGGATATGTTTGCTCTAATGACCCATGTTTTATCTCATAATGTTGTTTCACATAACAAAAATATTCATATAAAAGTATTAATAAAAAATAAAAATAAAACGAATTAATCTGCAGCTAATCTTTAAAAGAATTGTGGCTGGTGTGAGGGAGACAAAAGAGAGGAGAGGGGAGGAGGAGGGGGGTTATTGTGTAAGATGATTTTCTCTCTCTCTCACTCACACACACACACACACACACACGATCAATGCTTTCTGTCTATTCACTGGAATCTTCTTTTTGTGTGACTTTAACAAGGAACCTATCCAATGACACTTACTTTTGCCTCTTTTTGAGGATTTCGCATACATGTGAAATTGTATTACATTGCATTAAAACAGAATCATCGCGCGCACTGCTACACGCTTTTTAACCTTTTTCTTCACGGGGGCCATTGTTGCAGTACATTTACTAAAGAACATTTACTACACTTGAACACAACAGTTTACAAGAACCATTGGCTGAGTTGTCATCACGTGACGCATATGCGTACTACTCGTATTACAAGACCTCGCTCGTTTATCAAATAAAAATTTCTAAAATAATTTTGCTCGTCTTGCAAAAAAATGCACGCAGACCAAGTAACTTGCAATTTAAAGTTTCACTGTATAAGTAAAAGTAGCAAAGAAGTGTTGTTGGCTTTGAAGTGAAAGCTGAATACATTTTCTGTCTGTGAGTTTCACGTGCATGCCCCCCTCCCCTCACACACTTGCGCGCACACACACACTCCCTGATACCACAGGCAGTATACAAACTCATTTCTTTGTAGCCATATGTATGTATTCCCCTACTTAGAATTACTTTCTTCTTTTTTTTTATAGGCCTATAATATTTTCCCCAAGCTTGTGGGTCTTTTTTCTGGACGGCTCCATGACATGTTTTCAAAAGTGGAAAAGCTTAAAGATTTTTTAAAACTAGAAGCAGAGGCTCGGATGAAGACACTGGATCCTTCTTCACATCCTAAAGATTTCATTGAGGCTTTCCTTTTACAAATGGAAAAGGTAAACACGTTCTTTACATTATGCTGTCACATAATTAATTAGCACTGGCTATCCTGTGGCAGGCAGAAAACACGCGATTTTGATATCTCATTGTAAGCTACTGAAATAAAAATAGAAAGATTCTCAGATTATTGATTATTTCAACTTGTACATGTATTTCAGAGGGCAGCATGTTTCTGTCCCAGTAAGCAGACAAAATTTCAGATATGTCTCTTTTGCAGGAGAAACATAACCCCAATACAGAATTTCATCTCAATAACTTGTTGAGCACAATATGGACCATGTTTGGTGCTGGCACTGAGACCACTTCTTCTACAATCAGACAGTCCCTGCTGTTAATGATGAAACACCCAGATATCCAAGGTAAGAAATAAAATTGATGTGATATTGCATGTTTCTGCTTTAGACATAAAATAAATATTACTCCAAACAGTATTAATTGTGGAGTAAAGAAATACTGGTGGAACAGACAGCATTGGCCATGCTATGACATCGTATTTGTGCTGTGAAACTTTGATATATACAGTAGGTATCAGTTATATGTGTCACGCTGTGTATGATGCCTCTCATCTTGAATAGAACGAGTCCAGAGGGAGATTGATGAGGTGGTGGGGCGAGACCGGTCGCCTTCTATCGATGACAGACAGAACATGCCATATACAGATGCAGTCATTCATGAAGTTCAGCGCAACATGGATATTTCTCCTACTGCTGTTCCACACAAAATGTTTTATGATACAGAGTTTATGAACTATCTCATACCCAAGGTTCATTGACTTTTGCACTGTGTGACCTCCAGAGTTTTATATGCGTATTTTATTGCACTATAATCTCAACCTTGCTAACTTTATTTGCTAAAAGTTCTGTGTTTTTTCAGGGAACTGTTATACTTCCCTTGCTGTCTTCTGTGCTTTCTGACCCTAAACTATGGAAGAACCCTGACACTTTTGACCCAGAGAACTTCTTGGATGAACAGGGAAGATTCAAAAGAACTGATGCATTTGTTGTGTTTGGAATGGGTGAGTTCAAACCTAAGTTTAGCATCATGACTGAATAAAATCCTGTACCCTCCTATACAATTAAGATCCTGACCAAATTGGTCTAACGACAGCTTTTCACATTATGCCTTTTCACTTTCGGCTATGATTTCATTTAAATGCAGAAGCCTTGGCCTTAAATTAGTCTTTAGAGAGACATAACTAAAAATCACTTTTGTACTTTAAAAGTAGCATAAGCTAACATTCTGATATAAGGGCATATAAGACTTTTTGTTTATAAAGCGCTGGACTAAGAATGGGGAAATTTTTTGTAACAATCATGTCTTTACTCCATTCTTTTTGCATAGGAAAGCGGGCCTGTTTGGGTGAATCTCTGGCCAGAGTTGAACTCTTTATCATGTTCACCTCCCTCCTACAGAACTTCACCTTCAGGGCCACTCAGCCGCTGGAAGAGATCGAGACCACTCCTGCCACTTGCAGCTTTGGCCGAATACCTCGTATCTATGAGTGCTATGCTGTGCATAGGAAATAAACACCTGTTTTACAGTTGAAAAAATATACAAATATCAAGAAAATAATGGAATGTAAAGGGATATAGCCTTTAAAAAAATAATAAAAAATTGTCAGTCCTTATTGTATTTATTTTTGAAAGTGTAACATTCAAAGATCAAGAATTAAATGTATTGGGTCCTCAACTGTTTGCACCACTTTTGGCAGGTCCTTATCACTGGCTAGGGGAACAAACACTTGGACAAAATTTCCTAAATCCCTATGCTTGCCCATTTTTCCTGATTCCAGTTAATCATGTTCAAAAACAGACTGTCTACTTGCTGCCTAAAATATCACACCCGTTGACATCACCTATTCATGGATTTAAAATCACTGATTAGTGTATGCAACTAGGACAATTCATGAAGCAATATACCGACAATATAGTAGACTCATATTTGAGCTTTTGTCATCTTCTCATTTATATATCATTGCATTGTTATTTAGATTTTTTGCTTTATATTTTTTAATCAGGTAATCTTAAGTACCTTAATTGGCCACCTAACAAGCTGCTTAAGTGTTTGTAAAACCTGAGTCAAATTTCAAGCATAAACATTGAAAAAAATTTTTTATTTCAATTCCCTGACTTCACTCATTCAACTTAACTCATTTATTGAATTATATATTTCTATGTTTTCTAAAAATCTCCAGTAATTAACAGACACTGTTTATTTTATTTATGATTTAACATTTGTTCTAATAGTTATAAAACATGTTAAATTCTTCTACCTAATATTCTGAGAATATTTCTCCACAGCTGTGTTCATACAAGCATAAAAAAAAAAAAAAAAAAGTTCACAGGTCAAATTCAGTTCTGTTGCATGTACTTTTTGTTTTGTAATCTGTTGTGGTGTGGTATTTCAGCAAACAGATTAAGTGAAAACTCTGTTAGCTGACACAGAATTCAACCAAACTGTGTTTTCGGTTTCTAAAAACTAGTTACACCCAGTCAGTTATATGCCAATATACTCTGTGAAGCTAACTTTAATTTATTATGAAAAGGCATGCGATCTGTTAAAGATCAGTTAGAAACTCTATTTGATACTATAATTTCTGATTGACCCATCACCTACCAGTGTCAAATAAAGACAGTTAGGCATTTTATAATGTCCATTTTATTTCCTGCAAATAACCCCCTTGACTAATTCTATGCAGATGCCCTGCAAAAGATTCAATATATCGCAAAAGATACAACATGACATAGTTCTTGTCCTCAATACAATCACAGAAGAACTTTATGATGAGTAAATCAGCTCAGTAGAAAGTTGTGATAACATAAAATCAGCAAATCACTAGTTACCAAATCAGTAATGTGATAGTTTGTATTGGTTTTGCAGTCTACATGCATTATTGTGTGAAACTTTGTAAAATGTTATCCTGCAGGTTATACAACTTAAAAAGTGTCATATTAGCCTATTTCACTGCATACATAATATTATACTTATAAAAAGATTAGATTTATCTGTTGCCCTTTGCTACTCCTCTTCTTTATTTATATTTATTTATTTATTTTGTCTAAACTGATGCATCTTATGGTGCATATTTTATATGCATATATTATAATACATATTACACACACACACACACAGATTCAGGCAGAAAATAATGAAGTATATTATATTAATATAATTTTAATAATTCCATATTATCATAATATTTTCATATATCAATATATAACGTATAGCAATACATTTAGCAATAAAATATATTATTTCATATTTATTTTTTTGGTAAATTTTTTTTTTTTTTTTAACAAACCTGAAAGAAAAATGCAACATGTCTATGACTATATCGTATATATTCAAACTATTTCCGGACAGGCAGATCTGCGGGCAACCACACGTTCGGTCGCTAGGCGACGCCGTTGTAAAGGCCATCAAAAGAGATGCGGCGCACATGAACGGACTCCTATACAAGCCCATTAGACTGTACAATTGGCGTTTAGTGAGCGCGGCTCCACGGCGCACCGGTCTGAGGGGTTTGTATGAACAGAAAACTTGAGATGAACACTTACATTGTAAAGAACGAAGAAAATCTTTGCTGAAAAGGAAATATGTCGAGAAGAAAAAAAAAGTTGAAAATAAAATAATAGTGAATGTAGGTTGAATTATATAGAGGAAGCTTAATTTTTGGAACGAGAAATAATCTCGAAAGTCCGCCCGTCTCACTATCTCATTTCCCATAGAGTAGGCACAGCGCTCCTGCAGTCTGTGTTACCACCTCCTTATCTCCCGGCATCCCGCCACGTAATTTCACAGTATTGCCGATTTTACTAATTGCTTTGCTTTACACAGTTAGGAATTCAGCACCACCTCTCCCTTTTTCTCCACCCCGGCTTCTAGTGGCTGGACCTTATAACTGCAAGGTGACGAGAGATCAGGAAGTCCATCAAGCTCAAACCCCCAAAATGTCGAAACCATTTGCCATCTTGTGCATGATGATCATTGGAGAACAACATTGCTGCCATTGTTGGTGTCATGTGAAACAGTCTAGACAATCCTCAAGTGTGATTTGAAGATGCGCTGTGTTTCTGCCAAATTCGTCTCCAGGCAGCTGACCCAGGAACAGAAAGAACACTGTCAAATTCTGCCAAGAACTCCATCAGAGTGCTGTGGATGACCTGCCCGTGTCGAGCATCCTTACCATTGGCAAAACCTGGGTGTATATGGGTACGACCCTGAGACGAAGCAACAGTCTTCACAGTAGAAGAGCTCATCTTCAACATGAACATGTTACTCCCATCACCACATTCAATAAATAAATAATAAAAAAGAGTGCTTAGTCAATAAAACAGTCAGATGCTACAGCCAAAAATGTAAAGACGTAACAATTTTAGGGTCACATAAATTTTTGGATGAACATTCATGATTTTGCCATAACAAACACAAATTTTCATTAATTCCTTCATTTTCTATACCGCTTCACCTGTATTGTTCCATGTGTGCAACCTGGTCCTAAATGGCTCAGCTCAGTAGAACTGCTAAAATACTTGGAAAGTAGTAGTATAATTAATAGGAGGCATTTTGCCTGAGATTACACCCCACTTGTGTACTGTATAAGCTGTGTAAATTGAATATGGCTATTTGTGGGTGTGTGTATTCGGATGTGTTAATGCATATAAACTGCGTAAACAGCAAAATATTTTGGAATTTGTGGATAACTATTTATCATAAACATCTTATTTCGTTCGCCTGTTTACACTTAACATATTGAGATCTTAGTGTGTTTGGTTTGGAACAAATAATTACCAGGGCAATCAATATCTTTTATTAAACATCACAGTTATTTTCAGAGAGATGGTCAACAATTTCACAAAACAGATAACATCACTGATGTCCACAAAGGTAACAAAATAGACAATGACAAAACACTAACAGTCACATTAATTTATTAAGCATGTTTCAATATAGAGACCCTATTTTAAGTTGTAAAACTAGAAACACTTAAAAGATTTCGCACTGTTCTCTTGTCTGCTGGTGTTCAGGTAAAAGTTCAACTACAAATGGCACACCATAGAGCTTCATTCAGTAAATGGCAATAATTTCAAAGCACTTCTACAAAATGTATATTACATCCAGCTTTTTGACATTTTGTATGCCTCTGAAAATCTTTTATAGACCTCATCTAGAAATCTATTGCCACATGGTCCTAACCGCTTAGCAGTTGCTCTCAGAACATCCTCCTTCAGCCTCACAATGGCCTGGTGCTGATGGGTCTAATCCATTCAGCATTTGCTTATGCACTGAAATGTAACAATATGCCTTGTCCTTCTTTGCTTTTGGGTGACGCAGATGGAGGGGAATATGTGTGAAAGAAGAACAAGGGTCCATATGGAGGCAACTCTCTTCAGTACTGCCCAGATGGCATGGTTGGGTTTCATGTTCTTGAGGTCCACTAGCTCCCTGTAATATGTGGCTGCTGGTTGTGGGTTGTTCATCCAATGTGCTCATTCCCAGCTTCCAGCATTGCCACTCTTTCTTAATTTCTGACTGCACCTGGGTTTAGAAACACCATGTAGAGAGAGAGTTGAAAGATCACCCGTACTTTGCTATTTAATTTTTTTTAGGGCTATGTTTCCAGAAGACAGTTTGTGGGTCTTAGAAATTGGTAGAAAATCAAGTTTATAAGTTTATTATACTATATACTATTCATATATAGTATGGTTTAAAACAAAAACCAGTGGCTCTGTTGTACTGTGAGGAGCCTTTAGTGGCATGGATTGGGTCCTCAGCCACAGCAAATCAATAAAAAAAATATAGCTGCAAGCAACAATGAGTGGGCCCAAGCACCCTGCGCCATCGCCACCCTGGCACACCGCACAACCTGTTTGTCTTTTGAGCGTGTTAAGACCTACAAAAAGCCATCGTTGCCCAGAGGCACCGCATAACTTGCACAATTTACACACTACAGGGTGGGCCATTTATATGGATACACCTTAATAAAATGGGAATGGTTGGTGATATTAACGTCCTGTTTGTGGCACATTAGTATATGTGAGGGGGCAAACTTTTCAAGATGGGTGGTGACCATGGTGGCCATTTTGAAGTCGGCCATCTTGGATCCAACTTTTGTTTTTTCAATAGGAAGAGGGTCATGTGACACATCAAACTTATTGGGAATTTCACAAGAAAAACAATGGTGTGCTTGGTTTTAACGTAACTTTATTCTTTCATGAGTTATTTACAAGTTTCTCTTTGTTCACAGCCATTGACATGTCGAAGAGGTTAGCACGTGATGAGAAATTGTGTTGATATCTGGTGAACGCAGTAACCGGGTCATTGCAGCAGATTTCAATGCAAGACACCCTACGAGACCACCCATCTCCCATGCTACAGTTAGCAAACTGCTTGCTAAGTTTCGTGAAACTGGTTCAGTGTTGGATTTGCCAAAATGTGGACGCATGAAAACTGTCACTAATGAACAAACATCAGTGGCTGTCCTAGCTTCATTCAGCAAGAGCCCACAGCGTAGCACTCGCCGCATGTCACTGGAGAGTGGCATTAGTCGAACATCCCTTCGGTGGATATTAGCTACTCACAAATGGCACCCTTACAAACTCCAGCTACTGCAGCATCTCAACAAGGATGACCCAGATCGGCGCACACAATTTGCAGAATGGGCAAAACAAAAATTGGAACAGGACCCTCAGTTCACACAGAAGATTTTGTTCAGTGATGAGGCAAACTTTTATGTGAATGGTGAAGTTAACAAACAAAACCACCGCTATTGGTCTGACACTAACTCACATTGGATAGATCCCTCCAAGACTGTTGGAACAAAATAAGTGATGGTATGGTATGTGGGGTACAAAGATAGTGGGGCCATTCTTCATCAATGGAAACCTCAAGGCCACTGGATATTTGAAATTGCTACATGATGATGTGTTTCCCTCTTTATGCACTGAAGCTGGCACGTTCCCTGAGTTTTTCCAGCAAGATGGTGCACCACCACATTATGGGTGTCAGGTCCGAGCATTCCTAGATGAACAGTTTCGTGAAAAGTGGATTGGTCGTCGTGGGCCAGTTGAATGGCCCCCAAGGTCTCCCAATCTGACCCCCTTAGACTTTTATCTTTGGGGTCATCTGAAGGCAATTGTCTATGGTGTGAAGATACGAGATGTGCAGCACCTGAAACTACGGATACTGGAAGCCTGTGCTGGCATTTCTCCTGCAGTGTTGCTATCGGTGTGTGAAGAGTGGGAGAAGAGGGTTGCATTGACAATCCATCACAATGGGCAGCACATTGAACACATTTTATAAGTGGTCAGAAACTTGCAAATAACTCATGGAAGAATAAAGTTACGTTAAAACCAAGCACACCATTGTTTTTCTTTTGAAATTCCCAATAAGTTTGATGTGTCATGACCCTCTTCCAATTGAAAAAACAAAAGTTGGATCCTAGATGGCCGACTTCAAAATGGCCACCATGGTCACCACCCATCTTGAAAAGTTTGCCCCCTCACATATACTAATGTGCCACAAACAGGAGGTTAATATCACCAACCATTCCCATTTTATTGAGGTGTATCCATATAAATGGCCCACCCTGTATATAGGGCCAGCATATACAGCTTGGGCCCTAAATATTTGATATGTCAACTGTGTGTGTGTGTTGTGTGTGTGTGTGTGTGTGTGTATGTGTGTGTGTGCGCATGTGTGAGAGTGAGAGATGTGTGTGTGTTTGTGTATGTGTTAATGTGTGTGTTAATGTGTGTGTGTGTGTGTGTGTGTGTGTGTGTGTGTGTGTGTGTGTGTGTGTGTTAATGTGTGTGTATGCCTTAATTATATGAATATACTGTACAGTACATTGCTCCTGAGACCACATTGTAATTTTTTTTAAATGTAAATTTAAGGTAATTTAAAATTTTAAGTAACTACTGTAGATGTAAATAAAATGAAAAAATTAAATTGTTCAATATGTTAAATATTTAATATAAAATATTTAATATTTCAAGTTGTTTCCCTATTTCTAGATTTTCCTTATTCTTAATCTGTTTCTTGTCTACCACCCAAAGCCCAAACCCCAGCCACTCGATGCAGTGCCGGTCCCAAGCCCAGATAAAATGGGAAGGATTGCATCAGGAAGGACATTCGGCGTAAAATCATGTGTACATCAGATGGTCCATTGTGGCAACCCCTGTTAAACCTTTTATGACTCTAAATACAGTACATCTTTGTGTCTGTAATTTCTTACCTCTTTATTCACAAAACAGTATAAAGTTGCCACCAGTAAACCCTGTAGAGGATCACAGAATAGAGCAAATGCTTAAATGTTAGATTTATTTTCAGGAAAAGCATAAAATATACTACAAAATGTACAGTAAATACATGCCTCATTTGTACCTGAAACGAGTTGAAGAAGAGCTCAAAAAAGAGCCAGATGTTCCTTATTGGACTATCATTAGTTTCCTCTGACATCATTGTAAACACCACTTTATGAATTCCCAGTAGGGGGATCAGGGTCAGGGTAGACTTGGCCAATCTGAAGACCCAAACACTTTATTTTAGTCTAGTCAAATTTTTTATAATGTTGCCCCTAGCAAATGGCTGCCATAAAAGACTTCTTCTTGGTTATGGACAAACATTTACATTAATTTAAGACACATGCTTTATATAAAAGATAAATCAAGAAAGCAGCCTATGGTTAATAATTAAAGAATATAAGTTTTACCTGAATTTATTATCTGATTGTCTCATCTGGTTTGCTTTTAATTTGGAGACAAGTAGCCGCATGATCCTTATGAAAACATAAAAGTTTGCCTGCAATACATCACATTTATAAGCACACACAAAGAAAAACGTTTTTTTTTATTAATATTATTTTTTTTAATCCAATTAACCATAGCAGAGGTATGAATTTACAAGCTAGCAAGATTAGTAGCAGGCAACTAGAGTACAGTAAGTTAAAATATACATTTCAGCATATACATTATGCCACTGTCAGTGCTCAGTGCAACTTATAACACAAGTGAAAAATATAAGAAACAAATAGAAAAAACAGTATCACTGATTTGGAAAAGGATCATAACCCCCCTCCCCCCTTGTAAAATCATGGGACACAGGCAGGGGAATCTAATCACCTTCTCAATGGCACACTAAGCTTTGAATATCTAGACATTGCAATAGTTGCCCATTCTTCTTTGCTGAAATCAAGTTGAGCTAAATTTGATAGTGACCGTTGGTCGACTGCAGACTTCAAGTCATTCCAAAGATTTGCAATGGTTGTTTAAGTCTGGGCTCTGACTAGGCATGCAAGGACATTCACCTTTTTCTCGTTCAACCAGTATTCTTTGGGTCCATGTGCTTTGAGTCATTGTCATGTTGGATGGTAAAACTCTGTCTCAATGACCATTTTTTGGGGGCAGAGGGCAGCAGATTTTAGGGCAAGAATTTTATAGTATTTTGTCCCATCCATCTTCATCTTTCCTGACAAGTGCCCAGCTGCAGAGAAACACCCGTAACAGGATAATTCCACCTCCTTGCTTTACTGTAGGAATGGTGTTATTTGGATGGTGAGCTGTATTGGATATTCACCAGATGTATCGGCCAAATAATAAAATTTTAGTTTCCTCTGGCTACCTGTGATTCTGCAAAGCTTAGTCGTGAATGCATGTGGCCTTTCTTGAGAAGTGTCTTTTTTTCCTTTCTTGCAAGCCTTCCATACAAGCCACATTTGTGGAGAATTTGAGATTTTTTGACACATGACAGGGAAGACAAGAGAACTGCCAAGACAACTTGCATTAAATGAGACAGCTGCTAGACAAACCTCACAGATTCATTTGGAGTGATGAAACCAAAATTCAACTTCATGACTGGAGCGGAGTCAACAATGCCTACGATGAACAGTACACCATCCCCACTGTAAAGCATGGTGGTGGATCTCTTGTGTTTTGGGGTTGATGGCAAAATGAATGCAGCATGTTATCAGAAAATACTGGCAGGCAATTTGCATTCTACATCACAAAAGCTGCGCATGGGACATTCTTGGATGTTCCAACATGACAACAAACCCAAGCACAAGGTTTGTGTGTCTGTGTTACCTGCCTCTAGTCAAGATCGTACACAAGTAAGTACTGTAAATATTTTAATGTAATGAATTATTGCTAAAATGAAAGAGATTTTTTTGTAGCAAACATAAACACCTGGGGTGATAAAACAGTGAAATAGTGTGTACAATGCTGAAGTTCATCAATGTTTAAGAATAACCACTTACAAAAATAGCCAGATAGGTAGGAGTTTGAATAATCCACCAATGTAGCATGTTTTCATTTTTCTCCCAGCACCTTGACAAAGATATTATTGATTACAGTTTTAAAAATATAAAAGTAAGGATGAGAATTTGTTTAACAGAGATGATAAGGCTTACCCATTGTTCTCCTTCAGCTGGCGCAATATTATCCATGGCACCACATAAAGTAGAGGAGTACCTGAGGGAAGTAATTGATTTATGTGCAAACAAAAGATTCCAAATAAAGGATTAAAAATGTTTGTATATATCATTTTTGATTATTGAACTAATAGTCAGTTGCTAACAGGACAAACAGTAATGCTAAACATCTTCAGTCTATCAGTTGGTAAAATTCTCTGCAACAAAAATGGTACACACCCCAGCCAAGGATGATGTAACCACGTAAGTAGCTGTTCTCAGAGAACACAAAAAGTATCAGAAGGTTATGAAGGTACAGGCCCTCCACTAGTAGCCAGAAATAGCTGGCCCCCACACAGTACTGCATTACCACTTGAGCTATGCGGCAGCCAATGAGCGCCTGTAGGTAAAACACAGACAAACAGTTTAAGGGCCGAGTGTTTTAATCTTTCACTTGACTGAATGCTTTGCACTATTTGGCCAAAAGTAGGTGGACACCCAAAGGTGGATGACCCAGACATGTGAACATTCCTTAAGTCGTTAGTTTTGGTTATGTCAAAAAAAAAAAAAAAAAAAAACGTAAAATTTACTGTGTACTGTATATGGTTGTGGGCATGCACACATACATTGTAATCAGTGGTCATGTTTGTTGAGATGTGGCCACTGAGAACAGTGGACAAATTATAGTTGTACGGGACATCAACAGGGAGTTTGTGGAGAAGGATATCACGTATAAGGATGGACGCGGCACGCAGGATGAAAGAAGCAAACAGGTTGGCGTGGATGTAGTTTCGGGTGCAACGTAATCTCCTATGATAGAAAACAAAAAAAACAAACAAACAAACAACAAAAAAAAAACATATCACCATAGGAAAATTATTGAATTACAATCTATGAGCATGACTTTTGATGTACTGTAAAGTCTAGTCAATTTTCATAATGGTTTTGGTTGTTATGAGATAAGGCTTAAGTTCTTTGGCCATATAGACCAAAAAGTCATAGGGTATCCAATTAAATCTCTACTGTAAGAACAAAATAAAAATGACTTGTTTTATACTGAATGACAAACAATTATACTGTTACATAACTAAAAGTACACAGTTAAAGAATTAATAATCTATTCAGAAATTCTCTTAATTCACTTAACCTTAAGGAATGTTAAAAGGTTAAGTATCTGCTCAGCTCTAACACAGGCCAAACCTGATGTGCTCAGGCTTTATCCCATGTCCAGAATTCTGGTTTCTGATCTGATTTGTTTTTCTGTTTTTTTTTCTCTCCTAAATTTTCTTGATCAAATCAGCAAACCTCTGTTTGCTGCTCACCATCAACATCCTAGTAATTTATTACTCACAAACTCATCATCTATGTCAGGGTAGCGCGGGGCCTTGTGCCTTTTCCAGGAGACTTAGGGCATGAGGCGGGGTACACCCTAGACAGGGCACATGCATACACAGACTATGGGCAATTTGGGAACGCCAATTAGAACCTTTTTAAATTCTTTTATATATATCACAGAAAACAGTAAAAGTAGGTTTTTTCATAAAGGAGCTCACCATCAGTGGCTGCAGTGTCATTGTAAAGACTCATTTTCATATTATGAATGACAACACTGAGGCTGACCCCACACGGTCAAAACATATTACCTCGTAGCTGGAGGCTTTAGAAGCAAGACAGCAGTATCATAAAAAGAATGTGCTAATGAACTCTTTAAAAAACTATAGGACTACATGCTGTTAATGGCTTTGTTAGTTGTATGAGTGGCATTTATTCTTATGCATTAGCCTACTGCAAATGATTTTCAAAATGCATTTTCAAATTAATGCAGCCACATGAAGATTTACTTTGAAAAGCTGTTCTGATCAAGTAGCTGGTCAATTCTTCTGTAAAGGCAATTTTCAGCATAAGATGATAAATTTTCTGTCTCTTTCACAAATACAATTTCAGCAGACTGGACCTAATCAATTTAGACTCACCTAAATTGAAATAATATGATGAGGGCCAGAGTGAGGCTGGCCAAAGACAAATAATAGCCAACTGTGTACATCGCTCTAAAGCAGCCTAGGATCCACATCTGTTCCTCCTGTAGTGAAAAACAAAAAAATATGTTTTAAAATGACAAGAGCCAAATGTATTTTCTTAAATAAAAAAAAAAACTAAAAAAAAAACTTGGGGAGTTTGTCTAAGCAAAGGCGCCTATGAAGTAGTTGGTGGAAAAATGTAGGAGAAGGTTTCTATAAAAAGAACAGTAAATCTTTTTAAGGGAATGGGGAAATTGATTATAACAAAGTGTAAAAATATTGCAAAACCCAAATGCTACCAGGATCAGGCAACTGAATGCTTGGGCAAGAAGACAATTGTCAGAAAATTGTCTTTTGGAAATTATGATGTGGTCTGATGAGACTAAAGTTGAGCCAGAGAATTGGTCTGCAGCCAAAGCATCCTGTTTGTCACAAACCAAATCCAGCACAACAACCAGTCCACACCCATCCTGTCAGACAGATCTCCCCTCCTTGTCCTCCTACTAATATTGCCATTTCGTTGAGCTTTTCCTTGCCACCCTCACCCACAGCCTGCTCATCAGGAACAATCGGATCATTTTGATACATATTGTCTCATACATTTCATACTTATTTCCTTAATTTTCCCTTTTAATTCTGTACAGCAGCTTTGCAACAATGACTACTGTTAAAAGGTGCTATACAAATTAAATTGTATTGAAATGATGTTTATCAAATATAATTTAGGGTGAAAATATATATCCAAACAAAACAATAAGCCAAATTACAGGGCAAAAACTACAAATGAACGGACTGAAAAAAAGATTTGTATTTTGGCACGGCTAAGCCAAGACTAAAATCCAACTGAAAGACTGTGGCATAGGCATTACTGTTCATCAGCAAACTCCATGTTATTTGGCAGAATCTGAGAAATTTAGCATTGAATAATGAAAGAAAATGCATCCCTTTGTACAGTATATACTGTGCATATAAATGGATTCTTTTTGTTGTTCAAAGGGACATTAAATTAATTCAGAAAGAGGACGGAATGACTACAGGCCATGGACACACTGTCTTGCTGTCACAGCTTGTTTCATATCTTCCCAGGCATAACCCATTTCACTAACATTATGTTGTATGTCTATTATGGTCAGCCTCTGGCAAAAAAAAAAAAAAAAAAAAAAAGTTGTGAAAAACTAATGCATGTACTTCAATTTATGTCTATTTTTTTCAGCAACTTTTAAGATGGATTGCTGTGATTGGACTGCAAGGTACAAAATATTAGACAATTAGACAAATTATTTTTTACATTTGAAACACATCTGAGCCCACACCTGTCCTTTGTGGGCCTCGCATTGTGAGTTGTTCCTCCAAGTGTCGCTGGTATTTTTTGTGTGCCACTGGCCATCTGGACCACATTCCCGTAGGACAAACCCACTGCGCACTGTATAAGGTTTGCATTATACAAGACATTTATTATAGCCAAGACATATTCTGCTAAAGACACGATACTATGGGCAAAAAGATCCTGAACACACTGAACCATAATGCACTAATCAGTGAAAGGTACCTTGATTATACCAGGGCAAATACCAGGGGCAGGGCACTTTGACTGTGGTGTTGGGTAGCCCGTCTGTCCAGCAAGCGTAAAGATCAAACATACGCATGCAGAACAAACCTAGAAAAAGATAAAGCCTCTGCAATTAAACATAACTAAACAATAGCATTATGGGAATATCAAAAAACCTGTATTTGCTAATAAATTAGATACAGGATTTTAATGCTTCTACCCATTACTTGCAAGTAAGAGATTTCTTAAGTAAACAATACTTCCTATTTCTTTGAATACATTCAAACCTTTGTGTAGCTACCAAGCATCCAGAGATGGGGCGCTGCCTGTTGCTATACTTGTACCGATGTCATCCCAGTTAATGTCCCAAGCCTACAGTATATCTCATTTTCTTTCTAAGCTGACTGTTACATGGTGAGGCCACAAAAGCATTTTCTGTATCAGTGGAAATGTATTTACATTATTGTGTAATTGTAGATTCATCTTGCATTTGCACTGGGTTGCAAGGACAAATCTCACTAAACAACAATGCATTATTTTATTTTTTTTACTTTTTGAGTTCATGTCAACAGTAGGTAAAACAGATATTGTACTGTGATACTGTTACACCCCCAAAGTTAATCACTCAGTGACTTCCATTTTAAAAGATATGGATGGCTCACAAGCCCAAAACATTCATTCAAATTAACATTACTGCCCTGTGGAACCATTTTTATATTTTCTACTGCTGGCCATCCACCATGCAATATTAAATCTTCAGACTCTATGCCATATTTCTCTTTTATTGACCATATAAAGCTCTGGGGGAAAAAAAATAAGAGACCAATGCAAAATAATCAGTTTGTTATGTTTCTTTTTCTTACAGGTGCGTGTATTGGTGAGATGAACAGTTTTGTTTAATTTTTTTGTGAACTGTTGACAATATTTCCCCTAAATTCAAAATATAACTATTGTTATTTAGAGTGCATATTTTATGGAAATGACATCACCAAATAACTCAAGAACATGCAGTATTTGCAGTAATAAAATGCAATTAATTTGTAAACAAATAAACATTAGGAAATCAGTATATCGTGCAATACATTGCCGTTGGGTAATTTTATACCACTCTTTTTGCTAAAAAGGAAACAGCTCAGCTTTGCATGATGCTTTGTGACTATACATCTTTGTTACCATTCCAGAAGTTTTCTCAAGTAAATTGCAGTGGTCTCTCTATTTTTTCCAGAGCTGTAACTCACAATGTATCACATTTACATAAAATGAGCGCAAATGCTTCTTGTTTCTGTGTCTCAATAAACTGCTCAAGTTGGCCACATTATTTTGGTTATTACATTTTAGTATTACACAAAGCCAAACTCATTTAGCACTATAATTCTTCAAAACCATTCATTTTCGGTGCTTCTCATTTGAGGATGCATATTCTCGCTTACATAAGGTAAATTCAGTTGGATTTTTTTCTAAATTAATAAAGCCACATATATTCGACCACTACTACAGGTGTCATGTAATGAAAAAGCAGAGGGTGTATGGTACCTGAGGGGACTGGTTCTGAGCTGATGTTTGATATGCACTCTTTCCGATACCTTTGCCAGTCCTGCACCATGTGCTGGAATGGTTCCCCAAGGTTGCACTAAAATACATATCATATGTTAAGAACAACACAGTTAATTTGATGTAAATATTTTACAATGGCTCAATCATCAAACATCAGAATCTACAAACATGGCTAGTTTTGAACTTACTGCAAAAGGTTTGTATTTAATACTTTTAAAGAAAAAGAAAAACACAACAACAAAAACTAAACACTTATTATACACTGCCTGGCAAAAACATCTTCATGTCAGAAGGGTCAAATTATTGGGAGTAATAGGGTGTTAAAAAAAAACACATTATCAAAACCTCTAAGGATGACTGTCGACGTTATAAACAAAAATCATGAATATATATAATTTAAAACACCTGGTGAAATTGCAGAGTAAAAACCAACAGTGGAAACCACAGTTATGCTTAATAGGGAAAGTAAGCATTTACATCCGCACACACAATGTGATGAAGATTGGGACTAAACAGCTGTGTGGCCATAAGTAAAGCAGATGTTAATCAGACTTTGCAGCGATGTAAAATGGCCATGTGAACTGCCAGGGAAGCCCTTGAAATTATTTACCCATCATGCATTGTGCCCACTTTGGTGGCAGTGTTATGATCTGAGGTGCTTCAGTTGGTCAATTCTAGGCTCAACAATGTTATACAGTACTGTATGTCAAAATTAAAGGTCAGCTGACGACCTGGATGTCCTGAATTACCAGGTTATTTAATCTGAGTTTTCTTTCCTGATGGCACGGGCATATTCCAGAACTCAAGTTGTAAAAGAGTTGTTCTAGGAGCATGAGGAATCAATTTCACACATGAACTGGCCACCACATTGTGTGCTTGAATCAACACTAAAGGTGACTGAATTAAATCATAATGTGTGACTTTTTTGGCCAGGTAGTGTATTTTAGAAATATAATACTAGAACACAACAGATATAGGCATATAGGTGATTACTATGGGTGTAACAATGTGACCTAGTATATTAGCTCATGAAAGGAAAAATTACTATTAGTGCAGCATGAATTGGGAAAATTCGGTCTGGTGTATGGGAGCACTTTGCCTTTCTAGTGAGCCACATGACTTTGACTGTAGCTTTCTAAAAGAATAAATAAAAAAAATTGCCTACACACTATTTCTGCATAACAAAGCACAGTTGTCCTTTTGCTCCAGTGGAACAAAATTCAAAACACATTTCCTGTAGTTTGCTCCAATTTTGCAAAATACTTAACACAGACGTCAATCTCTAAAGCAAAAGTTAATGATAAATGCTCTTATCGTCTTTTTCTAAAGCTAAGACAGAAAATGCTTACATTTGAAAAGCAATGAAAGAACACAGACCTTCACAGGACAAGCACCACAGAGCCCTTTTTCAGCACTCTTCTAAAAGTATATTCCAGTGGAAATAGACTGAGATAGAATGTATTGTAGCAGGTGACATCAAACCAATGACCTTCACTCCCATGATGTTTATCATCAAGTGTTTACAGTATTCAAACCATGAGGCTACCACATTGCTTTTACACACTATACACCCCTATTCGCATACAATGAATGTAAACCTATAATGGCAAAACTGAGAACATGAAACTATATATATAACAATTATTTACAATGCAAAGCAGGTGAAGCCATTTTATCTACTGTATAGCGCACTCTAAATTATTTTATGGTGTGGTCATTGGTATTTTTTTATACTTTTAATCATCTGTGCCACTCCTTGAAACAGTTTCTGTAACCAACGACGCAGAGGTTTAAATCACAGGATTTGCATTTCCATGGTGCGAATTTTCTTGTTTTGTTCTCTTGGAGGCACTGTTAGCAGGTCATGTGGCCTTGTACAGTAAAAGAGCAGATGATGTATGTAAGAGTATTGATGTAAAGCGTCTGTGAGGATGGAGACAGGAGAACTAAAAGTGAGACTGAGGGAAAGCAAAGACGCATACAGGAGGATGCTGGAGGCAAACAACATGAAGGACGTATTGTCAAATATGAAAAATATCACCCGTTTTAAGACTGAGGGGAAACCTGAGCAGAGACAATGAGCTGAACTGTTGTTTTTATTAAGTTTAATACAGTATCCTCAGTTGTCCCTATCTTCCCCCTCCAGCTATACAGACATCATACTGTAACATTCACCACAACTGCTTCCCTCTCACACCTCCCCAACAAACAATGTATGCCTATTTACTTTAGGAATGTACAGTATATGGTGTGCTTGTCTTTTTCCTGTGTAAACGTGATGTGTGTGTTTCTTAATATACTGTGAACAGAAGTACTACAAACCTGTTTTTTGCATGCATGGTTTGCTGAGCAAATTCAAATGATTAATAGGTATTTTATTTTTATAGAATCAAAATAACCATCAAATGGTAAAAAAAAACAAAGTGTTCATGTTTTTAAAGCTATTTGTTTCCTTTTACTCACAGAACATGAATATTTGCTAAATGTGTATACAGTTTATATTAGTGAGCTAAAGCATTTGTCATGTTTAGGTTTCTTCAAATGTGCATAAACAATTAAGAAAAACTGTAAAAATCCACTTGCTTTAGTCACCAGTTAATGCGTAGTCAGAGAGCAAACATTTTACTAATCTGTGAGCGGTGTTCAAGTCAAACCAGGACTTGTGATGTTGTAATGTGAACATTTTAAAGAAGGCCATACATCCATGAATGACAATCCCGGCGGAATTGGCTCATAACCCACTGCGGTCATTTCCATGAACATCGAGAGGAACACTCTCAGATAAAAAATGTACATTAGTGTGGCAGGGGGTTATATAGAGAAATTAAGTTATTTTTACTCTCATAACTGTTCTGTTACACAATCCAAAGTCCCAGTTTGGCATGAATGCCCCTCGTAATTTCATTTCGTTACTATCCAATTAACAGCGTTTATTTCATTATGTACTGCTGACTATCACTGAATCACAAAAAAACTATACAGTTTAATAATAACTTATGTAAGTTGAATGTTTTAATTTTTAAAGACAGTGAAAATCTAAAATATTCAGCTAATGATTTTGATGTAAAAAATATACCAAATCAAGACATCCCAGTATTGGACTGAATCAAATATGCCATTTTGAATTTTTTTTATAACTGGTTATATAATTGGAATTCTGAAATATTAGCTAAATCTTTGAGATGGTTACATACTTCAACACTGTACAGGGCAGATAGAGTAAGTAGGAGGACTGTAATGGATCGCTTCATCGCTAACAGTTTATGAAGGTGGGGTCCAGGCATGTCAGGACTGAGCAACCCATCTTTCCACAGCTACAGACTCGCAAAGGCAACCTACAAGAACACAGATACAAAGAACAACATTTATGCAGGCAAATGTGTATTGTTTTATAAAATAAAGTTACAATCGGATGGAACTGGCAGTACATTAAATTTAGAACAGATTTATAGCGCAAGAGATTTAAAAGCTCAAAATAACTGGCAGTTCAAAGACTTCAACACAATATGCACAATAAACCACTGACACAATAAAGTGTGCCAGACAGGAGCAAAGGGTTGCACCCTACACTTACACTCCCTCTGAGAAAGAATTCCATTCATTGTGTGTACTGTATGTACAATATGTATATATGTAAAAACCCCATCAGGGTGACTGACTATCTATGTACTGCATGAACTACTGTCCGAGGGAAAGCATTAAATTCAAATTTATTGTACACAATTTACTGTGACTCTGAACGGGATAAATCTGGGTTACTAAAAGTGACTGAGTGTATACAGTTTATCTTATAAACCTATTTTATACCACTTTGCAACACTTGCCATAGCAAGTCATGGAGGAGATATATCTCTGCATTAGACCCCATCTAGGGCTTGTGACAGTTAGTTATTTGTTAGAAGAGACAGAAACAGGAATTACCCTTGCTCCCTACCACAATGGCCTGCACAGAGGACCTACTGTATAACACTCCTGGGAGAAGATTCTGAGGGTTATAATAAAGATTGGTTGGGGCCGTAATGTGTTCATGGATTCTGGCCATAAATTAACCCTTGTTTTGACTTCAGTGTTTAACTTATTTTTTGCTATGGTAGCAGTGTTGGGAACAGAAAAAGTCTCTAACTCCTGGTCATAGCCAAAGAATCTGTAAGGACAACATTACAACATTTGGATTAGACAAACGTGCCAGTCTGCTCGTAGCTTGCCTAGGACATCAAGACGTTGTTGCCAAGGAACTAAGGAAAATTTCTCTACTTTATCTAAGCTGATTTGCCCGCAGGAAAGCAAGGAAAGCAAGACCGAAACTTATATCTGCTGCAAAGGAGAAGTTCATTTAGAGTGAACCAGGCACAAAAATAAACAATTTACAGTACCTCAGATTAGAGCCATTGTGAATGCTTTTCAACACATCTTTTCAACTTTTCAAAGGAGATTATTGCATATTTTGGATGTTTTAAATTTTTTAAAATGTAAAAATGGAATTAGTAGTGTCCAAACTATTGTCTGGTAATGTACTTAGAATTAATCAGCCTGATGAAAACCATTATCATCTAGCAGTTACTACATATTATTTCAAGCCCATGAATAGGTCTGGCTGTTTTATTTAATTAAAACAGGTAAATTTATCATATCAAATAAAAAGATAAACCACTATTACACTGAAAAATGGCTTGAAATCTTGTCATTATTACATGTATTACACACGTGGACAAAATTGTTGGTACCCTTCGGTCAATGAAAGAAAAACTCACAATGGTCACATAAATAACTTTAATCTGACAAAAGTAATAGTTAAAAAAAATTCTATGAATCTTAACCAATGAAAGTCAGACATTGCTTTTCAACCATGCTTCAACAGAATTATTTAAAAAAATAAACTCATGGAACAAGCCTGGACAAAAATGATGGTACCCCTAGAAAATACTGAAAATAATGTGACCAAAGGGACATGTTAATTCAAGGTGTGTCCACTAATTAGCATCATAGGTGTCTACAATCTTGTAATCAGTCAGTGGGCCTATATATAGGGCTCCAGGTAGTCACTGTGTTGTTTGGTGACATGGTATGTACCACACTCAACATGGACCAGAGGAAGCGAAGGAAAGAGTTGTCTCAGGAGATTCGAAAGAAAATTATAGACAAGCATGTTAAAGGTAAAGGCTATAAGACCATTTCCAAGCAGCTAGATTTTCCTGTGACTACAGTTGCACATATTATTCAGAAATTTAAGATCCATGGGACTGTAGCCAACCTCCTTGGACGTGGCCGCAGGAGGTAAATTGATGACAAATCAAAGAGACGGATAATCCGAATGGTAACAAAAGAGCCCAGAAAGACTTCTAAAGAGATCCAAGGTGAACCTCATGCTCGAGGAACATCAGTGTCAGATCGCACCATCCGTCGTTTTTTGAGCCAAAGTGGACTACATGGGAGACGACCAAGGAGGACACCATTGTTGAAAACAAATCATAAAAAAGCCAGACTGGAATATGCCAAACTACATGTTGACAAGCCACAAAGCTTCTGGGAGAATGTCCTATGGACAGATGAGACAAAAATGGAACTTTTTGCCAAGGCAAATTTTGCTAATTATACTTGAAGCATATCAAGAAAAGAACACTGTCCCTACTGTGAAACATGGAGGGGGCTCTGTTATGTTCTGGGGCTGCTTTGCTGCATCTGGCACAGGGTGTCTTGAATCTGTGCAGGGTACAATGAAATCTCAAGACTATCAAGGGATGCTAGAGAGAAATGTGCTGGCCAGTGTCAGAAAGCTGGGTCTCAGGCGCAGGTCATGGGTCTTGCAACAGGACAATGACCCAAAACACACAGCTAAAAACACCCAAGAATGGCTAAGAGGAAAACATTGGACTATTCTAAAGTGGCCTTCTATGAGCCCTGACCTCAATCCTATTGAGCATCTTTGGAAGGAGCTGAAACATGCTGTCTGGAAAAGGCACCCTTCAAATCAGAAACAACTGGAGCAGCTTGTTCATGAGGAGTGGGCCAAAATACCTGCAGAGAGGTGCAGAAGTCTCATTGACAGTTACAGGAATCGTTTGATTGCAGTGATTGCCTCAAAAGGTTGTGCAACAAACTATTAAGTTAGGGGTACCATAATTTTTGTCCAGGCCTGTACCATGAGTTTATTTTTTTTAAATAATTCTGTTGGAGCATGGTTGAAAAGCAATGTCTGACTTTCATTGGTTAACATTCATAGAATTTTTTTTTAATTATTACTTTTGTCAGATTAAAGTTATTTATGTGACCATTGTGAGTTTTTCTTTCATTGATCGAAGGGTACCAACAAATTTGTCCACGTGTGTATTTTCATTTATCTGTAAAACAATTTCTACAGCAGCATTTTAACAGTTCCTAAATACAGTATGCACAGTTCTACATACGCACTAACTAAAATCAATATCCAGCATGGATTTAAAATAAAAACTACTGGAGCTTATCAGAAGAAAAAAAACAAGAACAACACCAAGAAGAAATTGTTAAAGGTTGTTAGGACATTACACCTCTACACCAGCAGTGGTCCCCTTCTCCTTAATTCTAACTCCTGTATATTAATCAAACACTTCTTTACAGGCTATATAGCTACTTGAAAAATTCAGTAAAGTCTTTCCACGTTTAATGTTCATATAAATTACCCTAAAAATACTTGCATTCTATGATTGTTATTTTGTCCACTGCACTGATTAATTTTTGTCTGATCATTGCTCTCATTTTAACTCTGACTATGGACTCTTTTTGAATTTTACACTTTGCATGCCTCTCACAACTTCTCTGTTTTCAAAAAAAAAATTCCTTTTAAGCATTCCTTTGCTTAAATTCTAAAGCACCGGTCCACATTTACATTTTACATAAAACATTTATACGTAATGCTAATTTCCACCCCAGTATTTATGTTAATCTTAAAAGAATGTTTTCTAATGCACTCAATACATGATTCTTCTCTCGGAAATGACAAATTTAATTAAATCTTTAATGGGAAAACTCTCCACTGGAAAGTAGTGTCAGACTGTCTCTATCATTTCATTTAGTTTTCAATTCGTGATGTCATTAGAAACAAGTCACTGAATAAAAGGAAATATTTAAAATCGGTGCATGCTTGCTTAATATAGTGACATATGTGTTATGTCCTGACTATGAAAAATATATTAGCCTTAAATACAGGTATGATTCAGGTCCAGTTAATGGCAGCATGATAAAGACAAGGCAAGAAAATGAGATGTGAACATCTGCACCAGCTAAGACACCGTATAATATGTCTGCTTATGGAAAAATTTACGTACAGTATCTAGAACAACACCACTAGGGTCTGCTTTCAAAAATCCTATTGAAGACTTTTTGTGTTGAAATTTGTTTTAGATTTTATTATTTGGAAACTAACTTTCCACATGTAATTGTCTTATTCAGCAACGTGTAATGTATAATAGTATTTTGGGCAAGTTTTCTACCGAATAAAAACTCTGATCTATATTATTAAAGCTATGGTGAATTCCCCAGACCGCTGACAATGATTGGTTTCTGTAACTGCTTCAGATGAAGTATCATTTATAATTCCAGCATAACATGTCCACCAGGTAGGTCTGGCAAATGTCAAATGAACAAGCAAATGTTTGGACAAGTACGTCGATCACCTGCATGCATACAGTAAAAATGCGTGTTTCCCAAAAAGTATATTATCTATGAGGCAAGCAGATCCTTTAACATGCAAAAATAATACTAAAACTGGCTTTAACTACCTGACTGTGAATCAGGATTCCCAAGCCATGGTAATTTTTACAATTTAATTATGTGGGATATGACGTTAACACAGCAGTACAACAATAAGAAAACAAAATGTATTCCTATATCTAATAGACCTAATAACAGGAACAAATAAAAGTCATTTTCAGCACTCAGATTGAAATTCAGATATAAATATATGGCAGTACATTAAATGTAAGCTCTTAGGTGGATTATAATCAAATTGCTACATTTCTTTATAACCAACAACAAAAAGAATGCATCTGCCAGCTAACATATGCAGGAATGTGCAAGATACACACTCTGTCACAGAGAGATAAGACTGCTACAAAATGCACCATGACAGACGAAAGATGTAGTTCTTCTTTTAAAGGGAACTACACATGTTTTAAAACTACAAAGCATGAGGTTGCAGATGTTGTACAAGGTCGAAAAAAAATAAAAAAGCTGTTGGGGTTTCATTTTTTCCCACTAGTTTGGTGGTTTCATTAGAATTTGGAAATGGAAAGATTAAGAATTTAATTACTGTAAGTTCACATGGTGGTCTTGGGGTGGAAGAAAGGTATTTAAATCATTAAGTGCAAATGAGGTAATGGCACAAACAGCTGTCTCTCTCTATCATAAATATATATATATATATATATATATATATATATATATATATATATATATATATATATATATAATACTTATTATTGATTTCTATTCAGAACATAATTTTTTACATTAGATTTTTCATACACATACCTAAAGAACGATGTGAATCCAGACCCATGTGAAAGAGGAATGATAAAAAGACATAATTTAAAAACTAATATATATATATATATATATATATATATATATATATATATATATATATATATATATATATATATATATATATATATATATATATATATATGTGTGTGTGTGTGTGTGTGTGTGTGTGCAGATATATCCACATACCTTACACACACATACTGTACTGTATATACAAAACTCGCATGCAAAGTCTTCCTTGTTTCCTTGTAGATTCAAGTTATTCTTAAAATCCGATAAGTACACATACAAAGGATTGGGGCGAGATTTGATTACTCCACGAGTCTAAAAAAATGATGCTAGGGTTTTAATGCATTAAAAAGACCTCAGACTGAACTAGCTACTCGGATGAGTAGAGAAACGTTTCTACTAAACTAAGAAGAAGTCCAGTTGACATGACTCAACTTCCAGACATTAAAAATAAGTGTTATGGAAACATGACTTACAGATTCAACAGTTCCTTGTGGGAATCAGTCTTCTGTATATCTGCATCAGCTCAGCTCCGAGGATCTCGCCGTTTACGCAGTTAATCTTGTCTTAAAGTTCTGGAGTTTTCGGGTGAAGCTCTAGAATTATATACAGTTACACCATCCCTGCTGAGATCGATCATACGGTGCAATGAGAAGACGCAACACTGTGAGCAGCTCATTAGAATCGGCACTTTTGATGGCGCGCGCACTCACCCACACGCGCACGCGCGCGCACACACACGGAACAAGACGATGATGGATGCGTTGCGTTTCTTAAAAGAACTCAGTGTCTCCAAACAACTATATTCGGAGGTTATCTTTTTTATTATTATATCAGTTCACAATATGACTTATTTCTTTAATTTTTTATTGACTGAATTACAGAATTCAACATTGCTTAAGGCAAGAAATAACAGTTTTCTAAGGTCATTTGTCCTCGAAATATTCTTGTACATTTCTCATAGAACGTTCTTGGCTTTACTAAAGGACATTAGCTGTTTAAATGTATGCCTGTCTCCTACATGGAAAAACATAAACTTTGGTTCCTATAGTTCAGGAAACTGCTAATCAAAGGTGTGGTGTCTTTGCTATCTGATTGGCATGTTGACTCAGGTGAGCTGGAACTTGAAATGAAACTAAAAGAGAGAAAAAAATACCATCACATTACATTTAACAATAATGATAATCTAAATAAAAAATTATTACGGCAATCTTACAACTTTAGAAAGAAAAAAAAATGTTTGGTTATGAAATTGCGGCTTGCCCCAACTTATGAGTGCTGATTATGATCTGTGTTGGTGTAATACATGTTTTTCACCACTCCCCTTTGTTCAACAGCTTTAACTTGTTGATATCACATTGTTTCATCTTAAAGCTGAGTACACCTAGACATAATCAGACTGTGGCCTTTGACATATTACATGTAGAATATCTTACTCACACCTTAATTAAACATAGCGACATTGCCATTTTGCACATAATCCCTCCTTTTCTGTAGCTTTGCCAAGCCTTCTTATGTAATAATGATATGAAATGAAATAGCAAAGTAATGATCTGGCAAAGAGCTGTATGATTATATATTTCACCATGTTGCCATAGTTGCAGTGATACAGTTACTGTATAGGTAAATAACTGTTGGTACTCTCAACACTCTTTTCTCTAAAAAGTGAACAAAATGTTCCACATGAACAAAATTTATGTAACAAAAATATTCATATTAGAACTACATTTTTAAAATAGTATTTTATGTGCCAAAATTACTGACACTCTTAAGGAACATTGTAAATATTCCAAGGCTTATAACTAACGTTTTTACAACTGACTGAAGGACAGTAACGGAAGTATCACATGGAGTTAATGGCGTTTTCTTACAGTACCTGATCGTTTCTTTGCTTTCTTGCTGTGTAATAACAGCAAAGTCATAATCTCATGATTCTGAGGAACTGCTTTCTTCAGGGAATGTAAGATAGGTTCAAGTCCACTTACACAATAAATGAGTATTTGGTGGCCTTTGCAACACATCATAACATTGGGGATGGCAAAAGTTTATTATTGTTCTTGATTACTTGTCTTTTTTTTTTTTTACAAATCAAATTCAAATTTAAATTTTACAGTCATACACAGTACGATATGCAGTGAAATGCTTATATGACAGCCCATGACCTTAAAAAACAATATTATCAATAAGACATAAATTATGGAATAAAATAAGAATAAAATATAGAAAAACTTTAGCTATAGAAAATATAGATATAGAAGATAAGAACAACAAATAAAATATAAAAAATATATATTTTTAAAAACTTAGCGGTCTGTACAAAATATAGATGGAGATTCTTGGTGTTATATCTTTGTTTTTTCTACCCTTTCTTGCAAGACCTACTGGTCAGGTCAGGATAATTTAGGCCACAGTGGATATGTTTACAAGTCAAAGAGTGCTGTGGGAATTGGAGTTTAAGGTGGACATGAGACATCTCCCAAACATCACCCCAACCCCTCCCTCATCCGGAACTCTTATGTGGCCTATCATGTGATGTTGTAAGTGATGTTTTATGTGATATGAAGTCACATGAACAGTGTAAAAAGTTTGTGGTCCAGACATGATTGGATTGAGATGTGAAAAATGGAATGAAGGTGCAATTCAACTTTGGAGTGGTACTGTAGATCTTATATGTGTACTTAAAAATGATCTGCCTTATGTAGCATTTACTTCTTGATATGTCAATTGTCCTAAAATAAATTAAGTTTGTAAATGTGGTCAATTCTATTTAATAGAATTAAAATAAGAGGTAAGAGTTTAACATATGTTTTTTTTTTTTTACCATTATGTATTTATGTTCAACTTTCACATTTTGCTAGATATGTTAGTACGTGAATAATTTTTTTTAAATGTACCTTCATTGACTTGGATTAGAGTCTTGTAGGAGCCAGTAAGGCTCCTACATAGCGTTTTGATATACACAGATGAAGAAAATGTGAAACAGAATCAAAACCAGAATTAGTTATGAAATCTATACATAACAAACAGGATATCAAAACAGAGGACAAAACAAGATCTTAACCATGATAATAAAAAACAGAGAAACAGGCTTGGTAAGTTCAGTGGTATAAGTACTGAGTATTATTTTACAACTAGGTCAGTTTTCAAAGTCTTATTACATTGAGTGAGACTAAAACAGGAACAGGTGTGCATGAATAGAACTTCGGTGACTGTGACCATGACACTGTGCTGAGTTTGTTTCTGGATGTTGTAGTCTCCAGTCGCCATGGTTGTAGTTTCTAAGGCAGATTGTTTTAGTAAAGTGACGGTCTCCATGACACTTCAACATGACACCACTTGAATATCCATTAATTTCCAATATGCAAAAGCATAAAAGAAATACATAAAAAAATCTTCTGTCGCTGGTTATATACAGAAATGTCATAATCATCATTTGTCATGTTTGGAGAGATCTGCATGTTCTCCCTGGGCTCGGTGGTTTTCTCTGGGTACCAGGTTTCCTTCCACAGTCCACTGACATGCAGAGTAGGCTAATTGGCATTTCCAATTAGAGTGTGTGAGTGTGTGTGGGCACTGGTGGCTTAGTGGTAGGTGTTTCGCCTGCCACGCGGAAAGCCCAGCTCCATACAATGGGAGGGTTGCGTCAGGAAGGGCACTCAGCGTAAAACCTGTGCCAAACTTGTATGTGCGGACCAGATGGTTGCCTTGTGGCGACCCGTTACCGGGAGCAGCCAAAAGACCAACAACATAGTGTATGACTAAGTGTTTGTGCGCCTTGCCATGGATTGGCAGCCCATTGCTAGCCTCTGCCTTGTGCCCTAATTTACCCTGGATAGCCTCCTGCGATAAAAAGTGGAGAGTAGAGAGTGAGAGTAGTCTCAGTTATCACCTCATATCCATCAATACATAATTGGGTAATATTTGAGTTTATTTGACCAATAAATACAGGCATGTTTTTTTTTGTCACACTTTGATGAAATTTAACTAAAACGCTGGAAATGCTGAAAATGTTCAAGGCAATAAAAGCTGTAGATTTAGACTTATTATGATTAGAATGACTGGCCATTTTTGTGGCTAAACTTGTGAAAGTTGTGTAGAATGCTGATGTGGCACAACTTAAGGAGATGAGTGCATCACAGATGGTGAAGTAGCAAATGAGCTGTTGACAAGATTTTATCTTTCTTTGTGTACTGACATTATTGAAAAGCATTAAACAGTGCAGAATTTTGCTTCACTCTAAGCAAGGCATTAATTGACAATAAATCAATTAATGTCAAATTTCTCTCGAAACAATTGAAACAAAGAGGATCTGTTTAAAATGGATCTATAAAATATTTTACATGTTTTGTAAATGTAATAGTATAATATTTATTAATTTCAGTGAATTCTACAAATGTCATTTTACCATTTACTATAGACACCTTTCAATTAGATTTTTTTCATACATTAAATGCTATATGCTGCCTGACTCTGTAGCCTACCTAATGCTTGTAGTGTTTTCTGTTTTTCAAGAATTTCATTTAAACCTCACATATTCTTTAAAGACCTTTTGTAACAAAGCAGTAATATTTTGCATACCAGTGCAAGGAAAACAGCAGCCATTGGTCTAATGCACTTAGGAACGTAGGGATTTTTTTTAATGATTAGATTTATGAGTAATGGAAGCAGCATGGGCGCCAAATAAAGGCACCCAAGAGTAAATCTGCAGCCAGGGCATCACATCAAGGCTTTATGGGCTTTATGACCACTTGGTAATCTAAAGTCATACTGAGAAACTGCTCAAGAAACATTTCACTGAATATGCAGTATAGGATAAGAATGATGAGAAATTAGGAGTTCCAATGAGAAACATGTGTGTAGTATAGGGCCATGATGTAGATATGTTCATGTAACGGTCTAAAGAGTAAGAACAAACATTCATAAAATCTACTTGAAATGAATGTAAAAAGTTGATTCACACATTTCTCACAACATCAAATGCTATGAAAATCAGATGAAAATTTTTAATAAGGAAATATATTGTTTGTTAACACAATGATTAATCATAGTTAGGTACATCAGTAAATCAAGAGATGTTTACTTTATGCTAAGGGCTGTTGCTGATGTTGAGGACAGGGAAGGGGACAGTGACAGGTGTTTGGCTTTCTTTCTCTCTCTCTCTCTCTCTCTCTCTCTCTCTCTCTCTCTCTCTCTCTCTCTCTCTCTCTCTCTCTCATAGTTTCCACTCAAGCTGCCAGTGTCACTAGCTACAAAGGTATTCCAACCAAAGTTATTTAAAGCAGACCATAACTGCACAGAAGAGGTAGAAAATCTGTTTCAAATAATTATATTCTGTAAATGAGATTTGATTAATAATTTTTCTATTATCCAAATAGTACAAAATAGGAGAATAGCAGAATAGAAGAAATAAGACAAGGTGGCACTGTTGGCTGTTAAGTCTATGTTTAGTCCTGATTAAAATTTTTGATTTACACAGCTATACATACATTATCCCAATTAACAAAAGTTTATACAAAAGAAAATACTGTATCTGTTACTTTCCCAAAATTAATGGAACATAACCTAAAGAAGTCTCTGCAGCTACAACATTAGAAATGTATAACTGCATGACTGACTGAAAAAAAAATTTTTGATTTATTTTTAATAATGTTTTTTTCAACCAGAAGGTATACTGTAGCCTAGTGGGATGAGAATAATCAGTTTATGTGCAAATAGCTCTAGGAAACACTCACCGGGGCTTAATATTCTTTCATACTAAAACATATTCTTAAGGATTATTGTATCTAAAAGGTATTTTGAATATGACACCAATCATTGTATAAAGACAAATGACCATCATGAAACCATTTTAATCCAAATGACTGTGTCTGGAGCAGCTCAGGTACCAAATCTGATTGCTTTGGATTTTCTAAGCTTAAGCATGACAAATAGTGGCACTGTGGCTTAGTGGTTAGCACTGTTGCCTTGCACCTTCAGAGTCAAGGGTTTGATTCCTGCCTTGGGTCTGTATGTATGGAGTTTGCATGTTCTCCCCGTGATATATTTAAAATAATATTACTCAAGAAGAAGTAAAAAGTAATCATTCAAAATATTACTCAAGTAAGAGTAAAAAGGTATTTGGTGAAAAGACTACTCAAGTACGGAGTAACTTTTTCATCGTAATGCCCCATTTTTCTTTTTTTACTTTTACTTTTTTTTTTTTTAGAAATTATGTATGCAGCCAGACAAAATGATAAATAATGTACAAATTACAAATTTCCAAATAATAAAACTAACTAAATAAATAAAACAAAATAAATGAATAAAAATAGATATCTTTACCAAACATCAAATTAAGGAACAAGAAACAAACTTCCTAATCTCACTTTTTTCACAACATAAAGCTTTTGAAACAAATACCTACTGTAGGTAACATATGTAGCAACAGTAACAGTGTAGACTATTTCCAGTGTAAGATATATTGTATATTCAGTTGCCCTGCAAATGGCTCAGCAGATAGAAAACAACATTAGAACATGTACAAGAGGACTCACTTTACCATAAACTGTGTCCAGTGGAACAAATGTAAGAAACTTATATTTTCTATAGCCTCTAGCTTATTTGCTAATTATACATGTTAACATTGCAACAGCTAAACTAACCGTGACATGTTTCCTCAGGTTAGACGTCGAGTTTTTATACTGTATGCTGAAATGTCTGTCTGTTTTGGCGGACAGAGAAGACACCGCAGTACAGTATAAAGCTGTTCTTTCATGGTTATTCATCCTCTTTTTTGTTTTCATTCGCTGTCTGCCACAGCGAAAAATGGCAAAAATTAAGAATATCTAATGTATAGAATAAATGGTAAATGGAAAAAAGGTCGAGTGTAGCTGAATGTAGCGGAGTAAGAGTAGCTTTTCTTCTTCGAAAATCTAATCAAGTAAAAGTTAAAAGAATGGTGCAGTAAAACTACTCATAGAAGTATTTTTGTTTTTCAAAAAGTTACATAAGTAAATGTAACGGAGTAAATGTAACTCGTTACCACCCACCTCAGCTTTCAGATTAGGCTAAATGGTGTTCCAAATTTTTCCATAGTGTCTTTGTGTGTACGCCATGTGATGTGATTGACACCCCCCCATTCAGGGTGTATTCCACCTACGTCTTCTGGGATAGGCTCCAGGCTCCCTGACCCTGTATACAGGATAAAGTTATATGGACGATGAGTGTGTGAGTAAGCATGGCAAAAATTGGCTAATCTGAACACCAAGGGATATTTGTACCTGTAATGTTGCAATTCATTTTAACCTTATTCAGTTGTCTTAAGGATTTCCTTAAAGATAACAAACAAACAAACAAACAAACAAACAAACAAACAAACAAAAACCTAATGAAAGAGAGCATGTTCCTTTATCCCACATGGATGAAAATAGGATCTTATCACTTAACATAATATTTGTTTAACAGGAATGATAGTCGTCTATTAGTGTAAACATTACCAGAACTGCAGGAAATAATGTCTTAATGCCTGCAATATACATCATGTAAAAGCATATAAATGATTATAACATGAATGAAGGCACCAGAATGGCTACTATTTTGTATACTGAGAAGGAATGGCTGACATGCTCAAGGCTTAATATCTCCTTTATGTCACCCACATGGGAAAATCAATGACACAACAATTTCTTACAATCTGAAGATTGTTGGGAAGGTCACCTCATTACAATATTTTATTTACAAGGCTTATACTGGTTATCTCATTACTGTGGGATTAATGTGAAGTAGATAAGGGTCTAAGCGCTATAATTACCCCTGTATAATAGTGGATTTGAAGAATTATTATTGAAGAATTATTAAACACATTAATTTCTATATTCACTCAGCCATCTCATGAGCCTGCTGTGAAAAAGGAAACCATGTGTGCTATGTCAGCCAGGGTGCTATGGAAAATTTCATAGCTGTCAAAATGTGACCTGAAATTACACTGTTATTCTTTAAATGATTTTCAAAGAGCTGGAACATGTTTTAAGTTCTCTGGTGTTTGTAAAGTCTTAGTGAAACCTAGTATCCATAACAGATAAATTGCACACATTGTCCATCACTCATGTTGCATCTGTTGCTATATTTTCTCATCTGATTGGTACTGTATTAAAGAAAAATACGGTGAGAAATGACTCTTATTCAGAAACGAGTGAGACATTTTCTGTGCGACAGACATTTTTATTTTGTCTGCAGTCTAAATACAGCCCTTAATTATTTGAACTTAAAAAGCATACTAGTCAATACAATTTATTCCAGCATCTACAGTACACACTACACTGGATCCTCATAATATTGATTTGATATTTGAGTTTAAAATACTGTATAAGAACACATTATTATATTTGATGTGAACGATAATTAAAGTAATTAAACGCTGCCATGGTATCTCTCAAATGAACATTTAGAGAGATTCATGAATCAACAAAATCAACACACTGAGCTTTTCACTGACCCTGACACATATACTATATATATATGTGTGTGTGTGTGTGTGCTCCGGTGTCGCTTGCTCATGTCTGGTTGATTGTTTCTACTTGCTACTGCCTTCTTCTTTGTTGACTTATTTGTACAGTAGATTCCAACTAGACCTTCTGATTCTTATCGCTGATGAGTGGTTTGCATCTTGTTTCATGGCCTCTGGATTGCTGCTCTATAAGTCTTCTTCAAAAGATGGATAGTAATACCCCCCCCCCCCCCCCCCCCCCAACAGACAGCTCTTTGGTTTTCATGTTGGCGTCTTCATTTTATCAACCTTTACAGGGAAAAATATGGCTCAAACTGCCTAAGGTAATGTTTAATGCTATTAATTGTTTAAACTGTCAATCTAACACGGCACACCTGTGCAACACAAAACACGTGTCAGAACATGTGTTCCAAATGGGTGGGATCAAAAGGTGCAATGTTCTAAATTGTAAATAGAAATCATTATAACCACCTTCTCATATCAAACCCAGATGGTTTCAGTGTATAGCAAAAACAAAAGAATTTACCTTGTCCTTCCAGTACTTTCAGAGCACATTGCAAGTGGATTAGATTTTTTGGAAACTGTATTGAATTGCAGTTACTATATGTTGATTTCAGTATCTGTAGTCATAATGTGTTCCTTTTACTCAATCCCAGAGTGGAAATAAAAACTAAAAACAACGCTGTAAAGTACCAGCAGAGAATTCACAATAGTACTCAAATGTTAATACAACAAGGTAAGTTTCTTAAGGTTTGCCTAACACAATGATCTGAGGGCATTATGAACCAGCAGCCCTTTCAATAATGTCAACTAATATACAATCACAATTCTTTGAACCTTGTTATAATCAAAATAACTGTTATAATGTTTGTCATCCCGGGAATAAATGTAACCCACATTTTTTTTGTCATACATTTGACCCATCATCAGTCTTGAATTATGTTTTTTGTTTTATTACTTCCTAAATTCTTGAAGCCTACTTGTTCTTCCCTTTACTATGTGAAGAGTCTTAAAGGAACACTAAAGGAATTACCTATAGTATTTGAAATTTAAGTTTGACTCTCTAATCCATTGTTTTAAGAAGTAATCAGCACTTGAAGAGGAAGTGAAAATCAGCACATAGAGCAAACATATTCTTCTTTTGTCTTCCTTTTTTCTACCCTCCCTTTTTAAGCAACAGACATGTCAGCTTGTGAAAGTGTCATGAGATTAATGGGGCATTTGCCTGCAGTAGAATCATAAATACCTCATCAATCTATTAGCCATATCTAGGGCCAAAATCTACACACACACACACACACACACACACACACACACACACACACACACACACACACACACACACACACACACACACACACGCACACACACACGCACACACACACGCACACACACACGCACACACACACACACAGCGCACACACACACACACACACACACACATGCGCACACACACACACACACACACACACACACACACACACACACACACACACACACACACACACACACAGTACGTAGGCAAAGTTCTTTGTTTTATTCATTCTTATTTGAATTCTTTTTGCTTGTTCTTTATCTAAAAGTGCTTGATATATAATATATTTTGTTACAGACATAATCTTATTAGTGTTCTTTGAATAGTGGGCCAATACTATGTTTTTATACAGAAATATGGTGTTATACCTGTAAACTAAAATTATTTATTTGTTTACATGTTTATGTGTAATTTTTATACAAAAATTAATGGCTGTTTTATTTATCTAATTAGTGACTTTATATAAAAACATGATATGGAATAACCTATAAATCCTATGCCAAACATAAATCTCATTAGCTCTAGAGTTTCTTCTACACTTTAATGAAACAAACATTCAAATTATTATGCAAATTGGGCTCTCCATTTAAACTGTGGTCCTGCCCATTTGTATTTTCTTTCTGTAGTTACAACCTAAATAAAATACTAAAGGAATCTCTAAAGACCTGAAAAATAATTAAGTGAAGCCAATTAAAATTCCTAAATTGCAGAATAATATGCAAAACGTGGGAAGCTCTAGTAAACACAAGAAAAAAAAAAAGTTTTGTACAGTACATGTAATGCAGTAAAACCTTCTTTTGAATGTGCTACCATCTACAATTTATTCAGTGATTACATGGTTGTGAGTATGTGTTTGCCATTTTTCTTTTTTAGAAATGTTCTGAAGGGAACATTTTGTTTCTGTTTCTTTGTTTGTTTTTCATTTTAAAGAGTTAATAATAGGAGTTATTCATTAATTAAATATCAGTTATTCTTCATACTATGTACTTGCATCTGCATACGACTGAAAATTAAACCAGTTGGTATGTGGTCCTTTCCTTTATTATACAAAATGCAACAGATAACCCAGTCACCAGAGAGATTCAGACTATTAGTTAATGTTGTATTTTAAGTTAATGTTTTGTTTAAATTACATTTTTTTTGTGTGTTTTTGCTTTTGCTTTTGTTTTTTTGTTGTTGTTGTTAAAGTGTTTGTAACTTTAGTGCCACAGTAGTGTGGATTATTTAAGATAATTTGTGGTTTTGGAACGTTCCCATAAATATACCTTTAACAGGAACAACACTGCCCCTTAGTGTTTGTTTGGCGGTTAAGCAATACAGTTTGCTATGTTTTGCTCATGCTCTGCCCCCTAGTGGATATGAGACAACGATGCCGGATTTTCACTTAAGTCATCAGGCTAGCTGGATAGAGACGAAATTATTTAAAACCATAGTAAATTGAAAAGCAAATTGCACTTATTAATAACAAAAAAAATTCTATGTCAAATATGTAATTTTTAAGAATAGTTGAAGATATATGAAAAAGTGAGATTTTATTGTTTTATTTTTCTTATCAAGAAAAGTAAAGAAATGTATCTACAATATTGACATTTACAGTGATGCTACCAGATACCAAATATGTTATATCAGCCTACTTCATGGAGGAGATCATTAAACACCTGTTTGTGATGCTGTAAAGGAGTCTCCAGGATAATAACTGAAGTAAAACCATTTTTTTGGTAAAATCTTTTGATTCTTTGTATATTCTTACAGTATATACTAGAATAACCATATATCACTTTTGAGATCCACTGAATAAATAAATATACATATGTTATATATGTTCCTGCGCCATGTTTTTTCCCCTTGCACACCTGTTTTATAGCTGGCAAATAATTTCTCTCAATGTTTTATCACTGGTTTAAAAATAAAATGTCATGAATCAGAATCATGAATCATGGTAATATATCTGATAGAATGCAGGATTATAGCCAATGTATAGGGTTGTTTTAAGCAGACAGATCACTGAACACATTTCAAGGTCAAGTAAGGATTATGGATTAAGGTGGTTTAAAGAAGGTAACTACTGTTACTGTCCTCTTGTTATAGATTAACCATACAATGTGTGCACATGCTATAAAATTATAAACCTCATTTTTTAAATTTAGTTTAAATTCACAATATATAAGGGCATTATCTACAGGCATAAATATGTTACATGCGCATTCACACCGCTACATTATCGTGCATAGTGTGTTCCTACAGATAATTTCAGCTTATCTATTTATATCTACATTTAAAGGAAATATCGTGATTATGAACTATGGACTGTAACAGGAAACGTGTTCTTGCGCTCCTTCCGCACGCACATCCAGGCGGTGCGGCTGTTGCCATAGTAACACAGAGCAGGTAGTCGCGAGCGTTGCCAGGGAAGGTGTTGAAGGTTCCCGCGGAAAGTGACAGACACAGGACGCTAGATATTTGTCGGTATTTTGTTTTGGGGGGAGAATAAATGAAAGAAATGTCTGAAAGAATAGCCTCGTGTGGCAGCCTGTGCGATAAGAGCTCCCTTCTTCTTCGGTATTGTAACGGTAAGTTTGGCACGAGTGTGTGTGTGTGTGTGTGTGTGTGTGTCTGTATTCATAATAAAGGTGTTCAGCTAGCTCGGGCAGGAGCACACAGTAACTGTTCTTTGTTACATTGTTTCAGTTTGCGTCCTATTACAGCATGAGATTGCATTTCTTCCCTAATGCTTAATGCCTTGATTGGACAAAGCAGAAGGCGCAGGGTGTGTAAGCCATTATATCATATCTGAGTTTAATTAGCCTGTATAGGAAATATGGAGCCATACGGAAAGCGGCGACATCTACAGTATACAGCGGTATAGATTAGTTATTAATATAAAAAAAAAAAAATAAGAAACGTTAAAATTGGACCAAATATAAATGACAAAAGCCTTATCGCAGGATGTAACTTGCGTTATTACCGTATTGTGGATGGATCGTTGTTGGCTCAGTTGCTATAACATGAAGGTTTCGATTACTGCTTTAAAATCAAGTGATTATGAAGCTTATGATGTTATTATGTGCTCCAGGTGTGTGTGTTTTTTTTTTTTAAATTTGTAACAGAGGTGACTATTGTGAAAAAAAGATGCCACTGTTATAAATCAAGAGATGATCCTATGATGTCTTATGAAACAAGATCCCACGAGCTGTTTAACCACGCATTAGCTGTTATTACCACTCTGGTGTGTTGACAAGTTACACAATATCTGATCAACTACATCAAGATTTCACCTGCAGCATGCACACTTACAGGACACAATATACAGTATATGTCTCAAAATGAAATCATACAGTAATTAATAATAATAATAATAATAATAATAATAAGATGTTTATCTCATTCTGCTTTGATGTAGTTGAAAGCTGTCTGAGTATGATGCTGTGCATGTAGAATGTAACCCTGGAATATTTAGACACTTGAAGCAAGTCCTTCATAATATCAACAATGCTCAACAAATGCTTGATTTCAGTTGTTCTCCTTGCACACTCACATTCCTAAATCCGGTGTGTGTCCCAAACTAGTCTGGAGATATACGTGTAGCACACCAGGGTGATGAAATTCCCCTGGGTGGCATGGTCAGTAGAATATTGTATCCGAATACTTAAATACATTTTCGTATACATACTAAAAAAAGTGTCCACAAACCATGCTGCCACACATTAAAAAACAATGTCCTGACTATTATTTTTTACTTAATATCTACAACAATAACCAATTATTACAGAAAAAAAAAACTTTAAACAATGGATTTTAATAACCAATAAGATGTTTGTCAAAATTACTGACACTCCTTAATCTTACAGAATTTACTTATGGTCACTATATGATTCTGTCACACTGCCAGAAGACCCATAGCTGTCTTTAGGTGAACAGACCACATGTCCTGCAAGCATGCAAACCAAACATCACCAAAACCATGCATCACTAACTTTTTCAGCAATTCCTGCTAAAGCATTTCTTCTGGGGAATCATACCAAATGTGCTAGCTTTTGCTCCACACATGGATCAGTGAACCTTGACCACTCCTCACCCTGTGGCCACTTTTGGTAGATACTAACCAATGCATACCAGGACCACTCTGCTATTTTGGAGATGATCTGACATAATCTTGTAGCCATCACAATTTGGGCCAATCACAAGGCGTACTTACTCACATATACAGTGCACACACGCAGACACTACAGGCAATTTGAGAATGCCGGTTAACCTAATCTGCATGTCTTTGGACCGTGGGAGGAAACCGGACTACCCAGACGAAACCCACCAAGAACAGGGAGAACATGCAAATTCCATGCACACAGACCCAAGGCAGGAATCAAACCCTCGACCTTGGAGATGCGAGACCACAGTGCTAACACCTATTCCACCATGCCGCCTCTTAGTATAACAGTGACAATAAAATGCTAGTTACAAAAGATATGTAAGAAAGTAGCCAGTGAGTGTACACACATTACTATGTCAGTATCAGTGCTGTGCAAAGGGTGGCTTATCACACACATAGTGGTGGTCTGTTTCAGTTGATGGGTAGGGTTGCTTACAAAATGTTCAGCAGATGGGCTACAGTCATTGATTGCTTGCATATAAACTGCACATTTGTGGTATGTTCCTTTGCTAAAATGACCAATATATAAACAAACTAGCCACTCAGTGTACTTAAAAACAGTGACCAGTTTTTATGTACTTGGTCAATGTGACAGATGGTTAGGACAAATGACAGATGGATGCTCGGATTACAGTAAGCCCATAAAGTACAACTAATGTAATATAAGCAGGAACACAAAGCTTAATATAATTTAGTTATTTGCATAATTGACAAAGACATACAGTATTACATAACAAATCCCCACTATACAGTATTTTATACATAACTACTACATAATCTATTAGACATAGATGCATAATTAAAATGAAAAGAGTGAAAACACATCCCTATGTATTGATGAACAGAGCCTGTTTTTGGTATCAAAATGTTATGTATGGATGAAAGCTGCTGCTCAGCACTTCCTGGCAGTGCCTGGTCACTGCATCATTCAAGTCTGGAACTCTTCCAAGCTTCTCCACATCAGACAGGAGCAGTTAAATACTCTGCTGCATAGGGGATGGCAGCAAAGAGCAGTATCCGGTTACTAACAGCTTTGCAGTGGGGCAGAGAGTGGTTGAAGACAGGGGGGGGTAAAGTATGAGCAAGGAGCAGGAGGCAGGAGGGACAGTCCAGACACAGAATCATCCATCTAGAAACAGGAAAGGAGGGAGAAAGACGCTGCTGCCAAACACCACCAGAGCACCCATAGAGAAAGCAAGCTAGAGCACCATCGACTGTACCCCTGACTGACTGTCTGACACATTGAGCCCTGGCTGGAATGGCAGGTAGGAGGGGAGTCGTCACCTCTTAATGAATATTTCAACAACCTTGCTCACTGAGCTTTGAGTTTCCTCTTGTTCTGTTTTGTTCACTTGTAGGACTCTTTCCTCTTCTTTGCCCCTCCCCTCACCTACATCAAATTTTATTCTCTGTCCTGGTGTCCTTGTATTTGATGTGCAAAGTACATTTTAGCTGTTGTGTGTTAGCAGGAGCAAGCACTGAACAGAGGTTTATTAGACATGCAGGTGGCAGATCATTACATTTTCCTGGGAACAAGAAAGCTTTGTCTTCTCTCTTAGAACAGAGAGACTGCAATTGTTTTTGTCTTGTTTTTTTGTTACTTAATGTTTTTTTTTTTCATTGTGGAATGATTAAAATACAGACTAAATGTTACACAACAAAACAGTATTGTAGTGTTTAACACTGTGGCTTCACACACCCAGGCCGCCACAACACTTTACACAGTATATATACTTTATAGGCTCACTTGCCATTGGTATTGATTAGAATAATATAGATTATAATGATGACAACTGTTATATACAGTTGTAGAATAAACTATCTACACATGAAGATGTATCACCTACTTCCCAGTAACACTAACTACTGTATATATTGTCTCTCTTTTTGGTGTTTTTGCATTTTATGTAGATGATAACCTGTCTGCGGGGAGTGGGATGGAGATGGATGACCGTCTGTCTCATCTGGAGCAGAGGGTCCAGCTGCAGGAAGATGAAATCCAGCTGTTGAAAGCTGCTCTAGCTGATGCTCTACGTAGACTGGGGTACTGCGAGGAGCTCACACAAGCTAGCAGCAAGAAAGGAGCACCCACAAAAGGTCAGAACTCATTACTACACTTGCTTTTAGCTTTACTGCTCTGGGTCACAGGCCTGCAGATTCTTAATCCAAAAGGAGCATGTCTTAATTTTTGGGGAGGAGTGGAAATACTTGAATGAACTTTATTACCAGTGGAAAATCAGCTGGGGGTGTATACACATAATGAATGACATTTGCAAGAAAAAAGCTTTTCACTTTTTTACATTTTATTTAGTTTTCATCACGAATCATTATTTTTTAATCCAGCCAACAACTGCATTCTATATATTGATCAAATACACTCCTGCATGTGTTACTTAATATTCAGTTTAGAACAAAAATCAAATATATATAAAAAAAACTGTATTGATCACTGTATGTAATTCGACCTTCTAATGCTAAAAATTCTAGTTGGCACTGTACTGTAACTAACCCTATGCATCTGAAGATGGTTAAACCACCAGATTGCAGTTTCAACTGTTTTGCATACAGTAAGTTATAAAAGATACAGTACTTCTGACATGAAAGCAACATTATACCTTATAAAGTGTTATATTTTGTAATATGCAAGGAGCTACTATTTAACTGACACTTTAATAACTTTTTGGCTGTATACTTTCATTTAAAAATCTGTACTTTTACTCAATTATATTTTTTCATTTATTTTTCACCCCTGAGTAGTAACTTGTCTCTATTTTTGAAGCATTATTAAGAGCTGTGTGTTCACTGCAGGTATTGTTTCATCAAAGACTGTTGTATGTAAAACAGACCTATCTCACCAGGTCTGTTCATTTGCATCTTATTTGCTTTACATCTCTTGGTGTTTCCTCCTTTCAGTTCGCCAACTCCTTCAAGCTCTTCCATCCAAGCCTTTAGCCAATGGCTATGTTGAACAGAAAAGAATGGGGGGCTACCCATCTTCACCTTCCTCTCCTAAAAAAGAGGTCTTAGTGTCTATCAAAAGGTAAAAAAAATATCCAAGGTAAAATAACTTCATGTCTATACTGTATGCGTATATGTGTATGTACAGGGGTTGGACAATGAAACTGAAACACTGGCCAATTTAGTGTTGGAGGCATGGCTAAACTTGACCAGGCTGGTGGTCAGTCATTATTTATTGCTCATTCCACCAGTAAGAGCAGAGTAATAGCACAGTTTTGCTTAAAATATTGCAATACACACAACATTATGTGTGACATATCAGAGTTCAAAAGAGGACAAATTGTCTTGCTGGCGCATCTGTGACCAAGACAGCAAGTCTTTGTGATGTATCAAGAGCCATGGTATGCAGAGTAATGTCAGCATACCACCAATCCAACCACATCCAACAAGAGTAACTTTGGACGCAAGAGAAAGCTGTCTAAAAGGGATGCCCAGGCGCTAACCCGGATTGTATACAAAAATCATAAAAGCACAGCTGCCCAACTCACTGCAGAATTAATGTGCACCACAACTCTCCTATTTCCATCAAAACTGTTCATCGGGAGCTCCACATGGTCAATGCACATGGCCGGGCTGCTGTAGCCAAACCTTTGATCACTCGTGCCAATGCCAAACGTCGGTTTCAATGGTGCCAGCAGCGAAAATCTTGGGTTGTGGACAATGTGAAACATGTATTGTTCTCTGATGAGTCCACCTTCACTGTCTTTTCCACATCCGGGAGAGTTATGGTTTGGACAAGCCCAAAAGAAGCGTACCACCCAGAATGAACCATGGGGGTGTATCAGTGATGGTTTGGGCCGCAATATCATGCTTTCAGTTCGCCAATATACAGCATTCCCTAGGCCCAATACTTGTGCTAGATGGGCGCCTGCCAAGGACTACCGAACCATTCTGGAGGAGCATGTGCATCCAATGGGTTCAAACATTGTCTCCTGAAGGCGGTGCCGTGTATCAGGATGATAATGCACCAATACACACAGCAAGACTGGTGACAGAGTGGTTTGATGAACATGAAAGTGAAGTTGAACATCTCCTATGGCTTTTACAGTCACCAGATCTAAATATTATTGAGCCACTGTGGGGTCTGTTGGAGGAGCGAGTGAGGAAACGTTTTCCTCCACCAGCATCATGTACTGTAGTGACCTGGCCATTATTCTGCAAGAAGAATGGCTCAAAATTCATCTGGTCACTGTGCAGGACTTGTATCTCTCATTCCCAAGACAAATTGATGCTGTACTGGCCGCAAAAGGAGGCCCTCTACCATACTAATGAATTATTGTGGTCTAAAACCAGGTGTTTCAGTTTCATTGTATATAAAAATGTTTTTATATACAAAACACTCATACATATGCTGCCATCAAAATTTTGGACACCTCTGATTATTATTATTTTTTAATTAAATTGAGAGTAACAAAAGTATACTGTAAGCATACAGTACTTAAGGCAAGTATCAGGCAAAAGCTAATTACTGTAAATATGAAGCCATGTAAAGCTAGCTTAGTGAATGCCAGGAGTTATAAAGGTGTTATCAAAGCAAAATGTGGCATTTTTTTTTAAAACAAGAAAGATGATTTTGAGTGTTTATTTATTCAAAATCCATACAGACAGCAACCTGAGGTATAGATTTTCACGTTTCCATTGAATCTAACAACAGTGAATGTAAAGGAAAAAGAGCATTTAGTAATTGTGTGTCAACCTGTGGGGTGTTGTTATTGGGACTTTGTATCTTTTTGATTTGTTAGAACTTGCTTATTTGCATAAATTATTATTATTATTACTGGTGGTGGTAGTAATCATAGTAGTCATGAGAATCATGGTTGGTCATGTGTTGAATGACATGTGCAAGTGCAGTAATTTTCAGTATCACCTAAAGGTGGCAGCACTGGGAAAATAAACCTAAATGTGTTGGGCAGGCCTTGGTGCCTGCTGGAACCCACAGAATCTGTTTTCTTATTCAAATAAAGCACACAGATTATTTTTTTTGTGAAATAATCTTTTTAGTACAAAATTTAAATGTTCACATGACATATTATTAAGGATAAATATGTCAGGGTTATCAGATACCATATACTCTAA
Organism: Clarias fuscus; assembly: GCA_030347435.1. Lineage (NCBI taxonomy): Eukaryota > Metazoa > Chordata > Actinopteri > Siluriformes > Clariidae > Clarias > Clarias fuscus. The sequence continues at coordinate 16,666,321 of CM059218.1, forward strand.
CAGCACTTTTGTACATTGTGTAATTTTATGCAATGTGACAGCGGTGTTTTAACCTCTCCCTCCACATACTGTCAACTGTTAGAGTGTTTTCCTTTCTTGCATACCCTCTAATAAGCCCCTTTAAATTATGTATGTCTATTACCATGCCTGTGCTTTTGTTTCATGTACTCACTTCTCATCTGTCAGGAAAAGCATGTCCACAGAGCGTCTGTCCACAACCAGAAAAGAGATGGCAGACACACGCAGCAGAACCACCTCATCCAGCAGCTCGACTTGTGGCAAAAGAGACAGGTAATGTCTCTCAGATGCACACACACTCCCTGTCATTATGTGTCTTTTTGGAGTGCATCTCATTTTTAATAACATCTCTTTGGTAATAGCTGGGACAAGTTTGCATGCTCGTTTTTATACACAGTATTGACACATGTATTGTTTTGTATTAGCTTTTTTTGTCCTCCTTTTTTTTTTTTTGTAAAAGTATACTGGTCTTTACAAGTCCCGCAGCAATGTCAAAAAGATTAAATAAACAGAAAAGTAATTTTTTTTTTCTGTTAATGTTAGCAACCTAGATGCAAGGTTATCATCCGTATTAACTTTGGCTTTAGTAAAATAGTATTGTGAGATATATCTCACAATTATCAGTCTTCGCACAAGATATACAGTACGTAAATTAATTTCTTGTTTTAAACATCTTTCCTGGATACCCTGGGCAAGCTGTTTCCCTAAATCAAGATCAGATGAACAAGTCACAATTTTTTCCTATTATAATTATATTTACATATATTGTTCTGATTTGATTTTACTCTGTTCCACGGTGGAAAAATGATCTGGTTTGTCTCTTGGTAACATAAACCACAGGAAGCTGAACAAATTTCACAACATCCATATGCTAGGCAGCTAAAGAGTTAAGTTTGGTTACCTAGGACATGGACACATTGAGCAATCAGTAATCCTGCCTGATCATATAAAAGCTCTGCGCCTTTACTTCTGCCTGAGCAGCACCCTCTCACATAGTTGCAGTACTTCCACCACCACAAAATTCAGCATACTGTAGCACTGAACTACCAGCTGGTGGTAAGGGGAGGGTTACTCATGAGCAGGAAGTGCACTGCTATTGGCTAGATAGAGTCATAGCCCAACACAGCTTTTAAGTTGTGTCACGCAAGGAACTTGCCTGTTGTCTGTCGCTTTGCACGCTCCTGTTAGCTCTCATTATTACTCAGAGAAGAAACACCATGAAGAAATCAAACAGGTAACCATTTAGTTTCTGGTTCTGTATTTGACTTTGGCAGATGTAGAAGATAGAGCAGTTAAGGTGATCTCTTCTAGTTTGGGTTCTATTTGTTTCCCAAGACTTAATGTTTCATTGAACATTTGAAAAAGTTACTCTTGCAGTGGCATATGCATTTCATTCGTATGTTAAAACCAAGTTTGTGTTGAGTGAAGATGAGAGTCTGGTTATTGAAAGATGAGCTTCCTCAAATACACAGTCAGGAAACTGTGAAGCTGTGTTTGTTTTATTTGTTTTCAGTCTGGAGCCGTTTATTTATTGCGAATATCAGATTACCTTACTCAACCTCTAAAAAACTTCAGCAGTATGGGCTTGGGCATGCTTTTAAGGCATTGAGCCAAGTATATTGTGACTATGAATGTGATGTGTGTTATACCAGTGACTTCTAGCTTTTAACCTTGCTTCAGGAGCTTAGTGTTTTGTTTGTATTTGCAGGTGAATAAATTATTCCTAGTATTCTAATTTTAAGGAAATGTTTTAGTGCTGACATTTCCATTGTGCTCCTAAAACCCCTGGTTGTGGTCGTAAAGAAACGTGATGTAAACACACTTAATGGTGGGTGAGTCACTGGACAAAAACATCTGCATGGCACCATCTGGAATTATTTGTTTATCAAGAGGCATGCAGAAGGTTTGCTGCATGTGCTACACAATGTACATTGCCCTTAGCGTTACTAGTATTACTGCATTTCGTGCAGATTGATCCCTCCCACCCCCCCATATATCCACACACGATAAGCATATTGACTTCCTCCAACACACCCTCGCTGATAGGATTCTGGCAGAACAAACAAACCTCAAAATGGCTGAATAGGATCCTGCTCCCATCTTCTTTCAGTGGTTTTTTTTTCAGTTGCTTAGTTCTTCTTTTTTTTTTTTGTTAGTTTTTCCCATTTATCTTCTGTGTACTGAAGATCATCTTTTCTGACTTCAAAAGCCTATATATTTCACATTTAAAGTCCGTTGAAATGTATTTAACTTTACTGTAAAAGTGGTGTCTTAGTCAGCACCATTTTGAACTTGTTTGAAAGGAATACCGACTTCTGTGCTGCCTGATTTGTTTAAAGCCCTGCCTTAATTAAAGGTTTACATGGAGTCCTAGTCAAAATGGGCCTGCTTTTAGAAAGGGCTGTAGCTGCTGCATTTTATGATGTCTCCAGTAGCCACGATATACCGTAGTTGGAGATTTTTTATGATATTTGACTGAAGGAGATACTACAGTACTACTATGGGGTCTAAGTATAGATGCATTTATATTTTCATTGTGTTAGAAACTGCTCACCACATCAGTACAGGCTTCGATGGTAGTGGCTTAACGACATGCTGTAAGATGAGACTGATAAAATATTCAAGTGACACTATTAAGTGATATTCCATGAACTTCTAACGAAAAGTAAACTGTACTTTATACTGTGTATAGATTTCTGAAAACTTGTTTTTGTTGTCTTTCAGTAAAACCAAAGAGTGCACTCTCAATGCTGGTAAGTCTGCACCCAGTAGCAGTTTAGTTCCTCTTTGATGCTGTACACTACAGGTTGTCAGACAAGTTCTAGCCCCTACCCCTTTCGTATATTGACATTGCTCTGTGAAACCTATGCACAAATAATATGAAGAATCACGTACAGCTGCTTAACTAGCAGACTCGGCACAAATAATTCACCTTGGACAATAATAAAGAAGCTATGCAGACCATACAGTGTGTGTGTGTGTGTGTGTGTGTGTGTGTGTGTGTGTGTGTGTGTGTGTGTGTGTGTGTGTGTGTGTGTGTGTGTGTGTGTGTGTGTATGTGTGTGTGTGTATGTGTGTGTGTGTATGTGTGTGTGTGTATGTGTGTGTGTGTATGTGTGTGTGTGTATGTGTGTGTGTGTATGTGTGTGTGTGTATGTGTGTGTGTGTGTGTGTGTGTGTGTGTGTGTGTGTATGTGTGTGTGTATGTGTGTGTGTGTGTGTGTGTATGTGTATGTGTGTGTGTGTGTATGTGTGTGTGTGTGTATGTGTGTGTGTATGTATGTGTGTATTTTACTTTTCTGCAGGAGAATAAACATTGGATGTGTGAAATACATGTTGATGTTCAGTCAGCAAAGGCATAAATAAGCATCCTCCTAGAGATCCTATAATTAGATGTGTATATGTGATGAAGTTACAGTAAATTCTAAAATGAGAATGCCACTAAAATATCTTCGAGATCAATACCGGAAGCAATGGTTTTATATCAACATAAATAAAGTAAATAATTCATAGTCTGTTCACTTGAGCATTTTTTTTTGTGCTCTATTCAACAGAGGATGGGTACGTGAGGATGTTCCTGCGTGGTCGTCCAGTTACCTTGCACATTCCTGACCAATTGAGAGAGAGCTACAGCTTTGACCAAAAGGTGGCACTGCCAGACCGCAAGCTTAAACTTCAGTGGGTGTATCCTTGCCTTCTTGCAGTTTATTTTGTTAAACATTTTCATGTGCAAAATGTACTATGTTCCCATATGTACATTTTTTTTTTTTTTTTTTTTTTTTCCAATTTTCACTGATGTTACTTAACAAAGTCTGTCAGTTATGGCTACAGGGGCAGGGACTGTCGCTCTAACCTTTACTTGTTGCCCACGGGAGAGATTGTGTACTTCAATGCTTCCGTTGTTGTACTGTATAATGTGGAGGAACAGCAGCAGAGACACTACCTGGGCCACAATGATGATGTAAAATGGTAAGCATCTACAACATACAGTAAGCAGAAACTGACCTTTGTACCAAACGATACATAAAATATCTTTGATCACGGAACGGGTTTGTCAGTAAACCGTAATCTGTTACTAAATGAATCTCCCTTCCATAACCAATACAAATTAACTGCTGCATAGTTCGTTGCCAGTGCTGATATCTTGATCGAAATTGTAGCCGATCTACGTTTATCTGTATGCATAGAGGAAGGAAGTGAAAATAGGTTCTGGTACAATTTGCATCCAAATGAGCTCAGGACATTTTTCCCTTTTACTTATGATATCCTTCAGTAGATTGATAAGCTAAATCGAGTCATATCAAAACTGTATTCAAATAGGGTTACACTGAACCAATGTAACTTAAATACGATGTCAGTTATTCCAAGCAAAGTGGATGGCATTATTTTGATGGAATCCAAGTTCCTTGGAATTTAATCCAAGAGCATTTTTTCAGCCAGTGTTTGTTAGTAGGTTTGTTTAAAAGTTGAATGTTAAAGCACATGCTTTCATTCTCCTGGGTATGGTGCTATAAAAGATATATTAATTGCCTCTCTGTGACCAACTCAATGTTCTCTTTGTAGTCTGGCCATCCATCCTGACATGGTCACCATAGCAACAGGACAAGTTGCTGGAACATCCAAAGATGGCAAAGTAAGACTTGGGTCTTTTTTCCCCTCTTTCTTTCTTTTTTTATTTTTAACAGAATATTGTTGAGTGGGCTCAGTGAAGGAAATGTTTTCCCACATATTCTAGAAAAATAAAAATAAAAGCTATATGTGAATATATTCCACCTTGATACTTGATACAATCCTGAATAAAACTTATGTAAAAATGGTAAAGCATTTACATATTATATACACCAACTAACTGATTTTATTTATTTATTTATTTTTTGATAAGATGTTGACTCCTCATGTTCGTGTCTGGGACTCTGTTACTCTGAACACACTTCATGTGATTGGGTCTGGCGTATTTGACCGTGCTGTCACCTGCGTGGCCTTCTCCAAATCAGTATGTTGAATTTTCTAGTTTTTTTTTTCTTTTCACCACCTGTAAATATTTGTGTTTTATATATGAGCAATACATAAAAATATGCAATGTACAAAATGTGTAAGTAAGGTTTGTGAATAAATTATGAATCTCTCTACACCCCCAGAATGGTGGTGCCTATTTGTGTGCAGTGGATGATGCAAATGACCACATCCTATCTGTGTGGGACTGGCAGAAAGAAAAGCAAATGGCTGATGTAAAGGTGAGATAAGGATGATAAACTACAAAAACAGGTAGAACAATAAAATCATTCTTATTTAAAAATGACACTTGTATTAAATATTTTATAAATAAATACTTCTTGTTTATTTATCTGAAGTAAACTGACAATCATTTATAACTGAGAAAAAAATAAAGGAAGCTGACTTCTTGCACTAGTTGCTGTGGTTTTTTGGTTTGTAGTGATCGCGTGCCAAATGAGCTTGCGTTTCATGTTCATTTGAGTAGAAATATGTATTCATGAAGCTTTGATCTATGCAAGCCACATTTGACATTAATTTAGATGTATAAGGAAAAGTGATCTGTCTCCTGATTGGAAGACCAATATTATAACATTGCATTCAATGCTTTCTCTTCATGGTGCAGTGCTCAAATGATTCGGTGCTTGGAGCAGTCTTCCACCCCATGGAGGCCAATTTGATTGTCACCTGTGGAAAATCTCATATAAATTTTTGGACTATAGAGGGAAGCACTTTAACTAAGCGCCAGGGACTGTTTGAGGTTTGTGAATTCTCCATATTTGTTAATGCTGTGTGTATGTTGAATCTGTTGAATTTTCCATTAGTTAACTTACTAATGTTTTTTTTTTTTTTTACAGAAACATGAAAAACCCAAGTATGTGCTGTGTGTCACCTTTGCTGAAAATGGGGATGCAATAACAGGGGATTCCAGTGGAAACATCTATATTTGGGCTAAAGGTTTGGAAATTCTTTCTGTATTCCAAAGGAATTTCTAACACTGAACTTGTCAACTTTTTATTGATTAATTGATTTTTCTACACAATTTAGAGAAGCAATGCACCGCCCTTCAAAAAATGACGTGTGATAAAACAAATACAAAGTATTTCTAGAATTATACTCTCTCGGTGTTAGGTCTTTTTTTTTATTTTCCTCTCACCGTTTAGAAAGCAAGCTTCTCTCTGTGTTGGATCACGATCATCAAAGAGAATGGCCACAGAGTATCTCAGTTTATTCAAAAAAACAGGGCTGTAGGCAAACCATATTTGAATAGCAAATAGTATTGATGGAGAACCTTCTTCATGATCTCTCATTCGATGGTGGATTTTGATGGACAGGTGGTAATCGTATCAGCCAGGTGGTGGCTGGAGCTCACGAAGGCGGGATCTTCTCCCTATGTGTGTTAAAGGATGGTACACTGGTGTCTGGAGGAGGAAAGGATCGCAAGGTGGTGCTGTGGGATCATGAATACCACAAACAGAATGAAATGGTGGTAAGGAGACCTTATTGTGTATAGTTTTATATCCAAAAGCCTTTGTTACTGTATATACCAGAACTATTTATCTCAAGTAACTGTAACTATGAAGAGTAAAAAAAATGCAAACGTGAACACTGTAATGGACTTTTAAATGTTATTATTTAACGTTGGTACTGATCATTTTTAATGAGCAATTTAAAATCCGCTATTTTGAAACAAATAAAAAAAAGTGCCTGGAGAATTAGTGAGGCGTGTATGATTTTATTTTGCAGAGCGTCTTATTGATATTGTGTTTTTGGAGTACCCTCATTGCATATTAGGTATTATTAGTTATTATACTACATCTAAAGAGACAACCATTAAAAAAAAAAAAAATTTAGGATGCATGCATATGCTTTGTTTGAACCTCTTTGTTTTATCCAGAAGGTTCCCTTTTCATCAAAATCCTTCACAATATTTAAATTTCATGCTTTTTTCATGAGCATTCATTTCAAAATATTTCCAAAACTACTCATGGTGCATAGAGGACATTCCATGGATGTGTAAAAAAAAAAAAAAATTTTTATATATATATATATATATATATATATATATATATAATACACACACACACACGCACACACACACACGTGGACAAAATTGTTGGTAACCTTCGGTCAAAGAAAGATAAACTCACAATGGTCACAGAAATAACTTTAATTTGACAAAATTAATAATAAATAAGAATTCTATGAATGATAACCAATGAAAGTCAGACATTGCTTTTCAACCATGCTTCAACGGAATTATAAAAAAAAAGAACTCATGGAACAGGCCTGGACAAAAATGATGGTATCCCTAACTTAATAGTTTGTTGCACAACCTTTTGAGGCAATCACTGCAATCAAACGATTCCTGTAACTGTCAATGAGACTTCTGCACCTCTCTGCAGGTATTTTGGCCCACTCCTCATGAGCAAGCTGCTCCAGCTGTTTCCGGTTTGAAGGGTGCCTTTTCCAGACAGCATGTTTCAGCTCCTTCCAAAGATGCTCAATAGGATTGAGGTCAGGGCTCATAGAAGTCCACTTTAGAATAGTCCAATGTTTTCCTCTTAGCCATTCTTGGGTGTTTTTAGCTGTGTGTTTTGGGTCATTGTCCTGTTGCAAGACCCATGACCTGCGACTGAGACCCAGCTTTCTGACACTGGCCAGCACATTTCTCTCTAGAATCCCTTGATAGTCTTGAGATTTCATTGTACCCTGCACAGATTCAAGACACCCTGTGCCAGATGCAGCAAAGCAGCCCCAGAACATAACAGAGCCTCCTCCATGTTTCACAGTAGGGATAGTGTTCTTTTCTTGATATGCTTCAAGTATAATTAGCAAAATTTGCCTTGGCAAAAAGTTGCATTTTTGTCTCATCTGTCCATAGGACATTTTACCAGAAGCTTTGTGGCTTGTCAACATGTAGTTTGGCATATTTCAATATTCAATTTTCAACAATGGTGTCCTCCTTGGTCGTCTCCCATGTAGTCCACTTTGGCTCAAACAACGACGGATGGTGCGATCTGACACTGATGTTCCTTGAGCATGAAGTTCACCTTGGATCTCTTTAGAAGTCTTTCTGGGCTCTTTTGTTACCATTCGGATTATCCGTCTCTATGATTTGTCATCAATTTTTCTCCTGCGGCCACGTCCAGGGAGGTTGGCTACAGTCCCATGGATCTTAAATTTCTGAATAATATGTGCAACTGTAGTCACAGGAACATCTAGCTGCTTGGAGATGGTCTTATAGCCTTTACCTTTAACATGCATGTCTATAATTTTCTTTCGAATCTCCTGAGACAACTCTTTCCTTCACTTCCTCTGGTCCATGTTGAGTGTGGTACATACCATGTCACCAAACAACACAGTGACTACCTGGAGCCCTATATATAGGCCCACTGACTGATTACAAGATTGTAGACACCTGTGATGCTAATTAGTGGACACAGCTTGAATTAACATGTCCCTTTGGTCACATTATTTTCAGTATTTTCTAGGGGTACCATCATTTTTGTCCAGGCCTGTTCCATGAGTTTATTTTTTAAAATAATTCTATTGAAGCATGGTTGAAAAGCAATGTCTGACTTTCATTGGTTAACATTCATAGAATTTTTTTAAATTATTACTTTTGTCAGATTAAAGTTATTTATGTGACCGTTGTGAGTTTTTCTTTCATTGACCGAAGCGTACCAACAATTTTGTCCACGTGTGTGTGTATATCTATCTATCTATCTATCTATCTATCTATTTATTTATTTATTTATTTATTGCTTTTACTTGTATACAGGTTTCTGAAGCATTTGGGCCTGTTCGCACTTTGGCTGAAGGTAAACAAGATGAATTTTTTGTGGGAACCACTAGGAATGCAATCCTGCAAGGCTCCTTCTCTGGTGCTCTTACACCCATTGTCCAGGTTTGGTTGTAATAAATTATACAAAAGCAAACCATCTATTAATTGTGAAACGTAGTGCTATTCTTCCCCATACACTGCTGCTTAACACTTTCCTGACAGGGTCATACAGATGAGCTGTGGGGACTGGATGTGCACCCTAGCACTGAACAGTTTGTCTCTTGTGGACAAGACAAGCAGGTCTATCTGTGGGATGTTACTTCTCACCGACCTCTGTGGAGCAAGACCCTTGAGGTTTACATTTGTTTTATTCTTGTACAAAAAAAAAAAAAAAACGAAGATATTTTCAGTACATCTTCATTTTAGAGTAGATCAGTATTTGCTTGGTAAATAATTACTGACAGGTTTGTGATACATGTACTGTATATCTGTATGAAATGACATGACTCGTGCAAAGTGTATTTTCTCTGTCACTTTCCTTGCTTTATTTATTATCTCTTTGTTGTTCACTGATCTCCAGGACCCTGGCCGTTCTGCTGGCTTTCACCCGAGCGGCACTGTGCTTGCTGTGGGCACCATGACTGGAAGGTGAGTGCACATGAGGGTTTCATCATGTAGTCATAACAAGTACAATCATGAGGTGTTTCCTTGAAAAGACAACAACATATTTATTTATATTTTAGAAATTTTTAAAAATCTAATGTGAAGTCAAAATGGTCAGCATGAGCTTTTCTTTGTTCACAATGTAGATGGATGGTTCTGGACACTGAAACCAGGGATCTTATTTCTGTGCACACTGATGGAAATGAAATCATCTCCACAATAAAGTACTCTCCAGGTCGGCAAAGTTTACTTTAATGAATTATTATTTAGTCCACACAACAAAGACGCTTAGTGACGCAAATGCATTGTGCATTAAATAAAAACCATGAGTGAAAAATGAGCAACGACCTTGTTTTACATTTATGCTTCTACAGAATGTTTCTCAGGAAAAAGTATATTCAAAACAAGGTTTCTCTCCCATAGATGGAGCCTACCTAGCTGTGGGATCTCATGATAACTTTATTTACGTCTATGCAGTGACTGAAAACGGGAGAAAGTATAGTCGCGTTAGCAAATGCACTGTGAGTCATTTGGAACAAAACAGCATAATTACAGTATAATGCCATTGTCCAGCCTGTACTCATTACACGTCTCTTCACTCAGGGGCATTCCAGCTATGTTACTCATATAGACTGGTCCGCCAACAGCCAATATATTGTCACAAACTCAGGAGATTATGAGATCCTGTACTGTAAGTTATTTTTTAAATGTCTAATCTTCATTCAATAATACTTTGAGATTACATTAGGTTTTCTAATCCTAATAACCTCTCTTTAAAAGGGGAGGCCTCCAGCGGCAAACATATTACAAGCGCAGACGCAGTACGCAACCTGGAATGGGCCACTTCGACTTGTGTGCTGGGATTCAATGTGTTTGGTGAGTCATATCACCAAATAATGAGAAGTTGCCATCCCCTCACATCTGTGGTTTCTCATTTTTGGAAAAACAATAATTTTGGTGTGTAGTAACTAGTAAGTAAAACTCGTTTTGGTTGTATTTGATGAATTTCTGATTGCATGTTAACTGGGGTGTTGGAATGGCACTCAGCTACTTTTCTGTTTTAGTCTGAAAAATTGTTCGATAAAATTGTTTAGAAGTGACCCAGTGAATCTTATGTATGTACAGCTTGTCATAAATTCCTTGGTCCTGTTTTATTTAAAGGCACACTAAACTAATTCATGTAAGACCCTTCCTGTGTCATGAAAATATTTTTCTCTGTCTCATGTTGCTAGGCATCTGGCCAGACGGTGCCGATGGCACAGACATCAATGCTGTTTGCAGGTCAAATAACCGTAGTGTCCTGGCCTCGGGCGATGATTTCGGCAAAGTGCGTTTGTTCTCTAACCCCTGTTCTCAGCCAAGGGTAAGCTTCCTGCACTCATCTGTGCAAACACATTAACACGTGCTGTAGAAATGTAATTCAGTTTGTTAAATTTGCTTTCTTTCCATGCTTTCAGGCACCTAGTCATGTGTATGGTGGGCACAGCAGCCATGTGACCAATGTTGCCTTTCTTCATGATGACGGCAAGCTCATCTCTACTGGAGGAAAAGACACCAGCATTCTTCAGTGGGCACTTGTCTAATTATGCCTGTGCAACCGTGCTGCTTATTCACTGTAGCCTCCTGCCCACTAGAGGGCAGCACTGCTGTGCCTACCCTGCATCCATACTGTCCTTTCAGTCTGTAGTCTACTGAACGTATATGTGTGTACTGTGAGTCACCTTAAGTACTGTTCTGGGTTTGGAACCAGATTTTTTTTAAAGCACCTAATAAAACAGGTAAAACTGAGGGAATAATCTAGGATCAACTGCTAGTTGCCCTTAGCCTAAATTGTATCATGCACCTTGCTAATGCATGACTGAAGTAAGCTGTAGTGAAGCGAAGAGGCATGCTCTAACTGTTCAGCCATATATAAGTCTGGTAATAAAGATTTGACCTATTACAGTATATAAATATTGTATGTTAAGCAGTATGTTTACAGAGTGGACTTGATATGGAAACTACAAGGTGGAAATTAGCGCTTTTATATTTATGAAGGGGTGAACCTAAGGTGTGCTTTGTCTTCATTTTCTTAAGTTTTTACTGTACTCACATTACATTACTTCTCTTAAAAATTGACTGGTGCTTTTTTATATATAGAATTATTCTTCAGTTATTTAACTTGATATTGTTGTTAGTGGAAACATTTTTGAGGATTTGAAAAGAATGTGTAGGTGTAGTTTCCTCTATCAGAATGGATGTATGGAAGACCAATTTTAAATGCAAAAACTATTCAATAAAAAAAATATGGCACAGTATTCAAGACATATTCTTTACAACCATAAACTAAAACTGTAAATCCCATACGGTGTTATGTGTAACTTGGACTTGCCCATTCCTCCAGATCTACTGAGCAACATATTTTATATTTACTGACAACACATAAAGGCACCAGAATAATCATATGGTAAGTCTGAACAGCAAACATTCACCCACAGATTTTTCAGTCAAATTTCCTCTACTAATGTTTTCATATGGGTGTCCAAAATATTGTCTAAACAGGTGTGTACTGTCCTGGAGTTTACAAGAACACACCATATAATTTTTGCACTCTTTGCACTCATTTTTGCACAAATCTTTCCAGTTTTATTCAATCAGAGAGACATAAATAGGTTCATAAATATGTGGAAGAGTTATATAGGCTGAATATTGAAATTGAACAAAGCTGAAAGTTTGGAGCTGTGAACATCATCCTTTTTCTTTGTTCTTTCACCAAGTTGTTTAGGCATGTAACATCCTCAACAAATGCAAGTCAAACAAGTGTTCACCTTGGCAGTGTGTGGGCTACAATTTCATTCAAACTAGTTTAAAATCATAAGTCCCCAAAATAATTTAACTGGGTGCAAGATTTTACTGCAACAGGGTCTTGAGGCACCATTTCATCAAATTAATTAAGGGCTCACAATTTTTGTGAGTTACTACCATCGTCCTTATATATTATGAATTATGTATAGCTCATTCTTAAAACACAGCCATCTTTACTTTATACAATATAAGCTATAGCAGCCCTAAAACTATTCTATTCTAAGCACATCTTCAATGAATGTTTGCGGACCAACGCTGCAATGCCAAAGCATCGTTATGTAAAAACACTAATCCTCTTTTTACTTCCTGCCTCCAAGTGTACAGTATATGATATATTCCTTTTTGGGAGAAAGAAAAAGAAAAAAATATTTTTACAAGAAACTTTTTAGAAATGGATTGGATAGATGATGCTTCCTCCCCAGTGGAACAGTCACTTGGAAAAGTGCTTAGAGCAAGAAAAATCAAAACAAAATGTACCTTAAAATAGATTCTGCTGCTTTTAAACCACACAATGGTAGTCATGTAATCATTTTCCTGCACAGGTTTTGCTCATCTGTTCACTTCCGTTTGAAATCAAAATAGTATAAAACTCCAAACAGGTGTGCAATTGGATTTTTTTTTTCATTGGTTATACATTGTTTTCACTTGCCCTTTGCATGTGTCTTTGTCTGAGATAAAATGTTGAACAGTGCAAAGAAAGCAAAAATAGCCTGATGTTTTGGAACTGAAACTTTATGTAAATGGAAACAGAAAGCAATCATATTGGTAATGAACATCCCCAGCCACATTTGACTCAATCACTGTAATAAGCTTTATTGTGCTGGACAAAGATGGAAAGATGCTGATGCAAAGTGGGACATTTCCTAGAGGAACCTTTTCGGCAAATGGGTGCTGTTAGCTCTGAGCTAGTCAGATTGTTCATTCAGAACTGAAGACCACCAGAAAGCTACTGTCGGGCCCTTCAACAAGGCCCTTAACCATGACTTGCTGATTGTGTCACCTCTAAATTCTAAATTCTTTTATATGAAAGCGTCTACCAATATAATAAATGTAAATGCAAATGATTTGCTAATCTTTTGACTACCAAAAATGACGTCATGAAAATTGATTAGCCCTTTTCTTTTTGCACTGATCAATCTTATGGCAAAAATGAAAATCTATCCTACCCTGGCATGTAGATAAATTGTAGACAGGTCCTCCTCATATAAACATCTCAGGTACTTTATGGGCCTGACCTTGGTGGAGATAATGGCATAATTGGATTTTGTCACTGATGCTCTGGGGCAGAACATTGGTACTGATGGATCTCGTATTACCTGGATTTTATCAGGGCTAAATTTCACTCCACGAGGTGAGTGAGTACTAGGGATTAATTTGCAAATAAAGAATAAATGAACACAAAAAAGAACAGAGGAACAGACACTGTCTACTGCAAGGCTGATATAGTATGCATTCCCTTTGTTGACTTCAACTGTTCAATTATAAATTAAAAATTAAATATGTTGATTCTCTGGAACATGTACATAAAAAGATATGAGCTAAATAGTTGACAAGTAATCTAGAAGCAACAGCTGACTGTGCTAAAGGTGAAAACTGAGCATGAGATAACGAGTGATAGGGATGAGTCAGTGATTACTAGTGTGAACAGTAACTGCATTTTTACAGATTGTCTCCAACCCAACTTTTTCAGTGAGTCATGTGGATTGTTACATGTACTATTTATGATTTTTTTTGTAATGTTTACTCAACAGTATATTAAACTTATAATAGCAATATAAAAATAAGTCTGATAGCTAACACAGTATGTCTAGTTTCTCTTATTACTGTATACAAAAATATCAAAATCTTTCAGTATACCATATTCATATGATAAATTTGAAAGTTCCTAACAAAGCTCATAATATTATAATCATTTTATTACTTCTGTTGCTTTGCATTAAAAGATATGGTGTGGTGTTATCTTTAATGATGTTTACTTAAGAGACGGAGCAGTGCTGAGATAGGTGGGCATGGTTTTATCTGGTACTATTGTACATGTTATCCCATGGGAGAATCATTTCATGACAGTTTTGTAAAACACTGACGGGGGAGCATGTTGGTTCTTGTATTCACAAATTGCTCTAAATGTGAGTTGACTGCCAGGAAGAGGTAGAATTTACAACCCTGTCTATGTGTATTTTGCAGATCTGGACTCTGGCGTTGCAGATGCACAAAATACACAAATATTGGGTATTATGATGTCAGACTTGAGTGCTCAAAGTTTTAATATGAATTGAAAGAGGAAGAATTTTTGGTTGTTTTGTCCACTGCATCTCAATACGCTAACCAGCCGGCCCTGAATCTGGGAAGAGGGACAAACACACATGCACAAATGATGTGTCTGAAGTTCTCTATTTATTATCAGCAAGGAGAGCATATTTAAGATTTTTTTTCTTGATTTTACACCAAAGAACAAGTCAATAATATATAAATCATAGAGAGACCTGGAGATAGGCAGACGATAGGAAACATATAGCTTTTTTTGGTTAGACACAAGGGTTCCAGCAGACACGAGATATTTGTTTGTATATTCGTCTGGACACAGGCTATAGGAAGTATTACTATATAAGGAATCAGCAAGCGCAAAAAGCAGTTTCTTTTATGGGCATGGAGGCATGAGAAAGTTCACACAATATCAGAAAACCTTACCCCAATGTAATCAGCGAAGGAATTGATTACATATGGGTCACGACAAGGTGAAATGCCTGAACTAGTTTTCCTTCAATAGCTTCATGTTTGAAGAATTTCAAGGGTGGTTCGGGCATACAAATTAGTAACAGGAATGACTAGACATATGGGACAGGCATTTCCATCAGGGATTTTGGAATTCCATTTGATGGTTTGTGCTTAAGTATATATCATTTATATAATAATCATTTATATAATAATAATGACAAGTAAATATAGATATGTCTTCACATTCGTTTTCTCTCTCTCTCTCGTTCATATATGTAAAAGGCATGATGGTGTAGTGGTTGGCACTGTGGCCTCAAACCTCCAGGGCTGAAGGGTCAGTTCCTGGCTAAGGTCTGTGTGTGTGGAGTTTGCATGTTCTCTCCGTGCTTAGTGAGTTTGCTCAAAGTACTTCAGGTTTCCTCCCAGCGTCCAAAGACATGCCAATTAGGTTAACTGGCGCTCCCGAATTCCCTGTAGTTTGTGTGTGTCTTGTGATGATTGTGACGTACAGTACAGACCAAAAGTTTGGACACACCTTCTCATTCAAAGAGTTTTCTTTATTGTGTTCTTTACCCAAACAAGTCTTTTCTGCTTGTTGCCTGTCCTTAGCAGTGGTTTCCTAGCAGATATTCTACCATGAAGGCCTGATTCTCCTCTTAACAGTTGTTCTAGAGATGTGTCTGCTGCTAGAACTCTGAGTGGCATTGACCTGCTCTCTGATCTGAGCTGCTGTTAACCTGCGATTTCTGGTGACTTGGATGAACTTATCCTCCGCAGCAGAGGTGACTCTTGGTCTTCCTTTCCTGGTGCGGTCCGCATGTGTGCCAGTTTCTTTGTAGCGCTTGATGGTTTTTGTGACTGCACTTGGGGACACTTTCAAAATTTTCCCAATTTTTCGGACTGACTCACCTTCATTTCTTAAAGTAATGATGGCCACTCGTTTTTTTCTTCACTTAGCTGCTTTTTTTCTTGCCATAATATAAATTCAAACGCTTTGAATGAGAAGGTGTGTCCAAACTTTTGGTCTGTACTGTATGTCTCCAGGGATAGGCTCTAGACCCCTCGCGATCCTATACACAAGATACATTACCAGTCAAAAGGTTGGATTTGTTTTCAAAATTCTAGAAGAATCTTTTTCTCTTTTTTTTTTTTGGGCCAAAATTATGAAATAACAGGTATGACATTAGGTAATTAACAATAGTCAATTGTTGTTTTAAAACACAAAGGTCAGCTGTTTTGGAATAGTTCTTGCAAGAACATAACTGTCAAGCGCCTTTGTAAAACCCATCAAGCACCATGATGAAACTCTCATGGCTCTCATAAGACCCATCCCAGGTAAGCAGGACAAAAACTTACCTCTGCTGCTGAGGAGTTATTTCATAGCTACCAGACTCATTAACTGATTAACAAACAACCAGCACCACAAATTAGAACCGTTATGAAGGCTTTAAGTAGCAGACACATCTCAATATCAACTATTCAAACGTATAATTATTATATTATATATACGTATAGGAGAAAATGCCACGGAGTTAGAAGGCGTGTTCAAACTTTTGACGGGGAATGTAAATACAGTATATTAACTACCAGTTAAATATTTGTTTCATGGAATTAGACCGGACAGATGAGGAGAGAGAACCTACGGAATTGGCGCCATCATGTGAGGGTTCTCATGCACGCGCCTGAGGGAGGGACGCCGTCCGTGTTCTAGTTCTGTTATGAAGATCGCGTGCGCCACAGTCTCTACCGCGCGCGCTCACATTCTCTCGCTGTCTGTGTCACTTTGGGATGTACAGAGGCTCCGGGTGACAGGAAACCAGCATTGTGCCGTATGTACGTCCGAACTGCCTGTCGCAACATGAAAGAAAGTAAGTGCTCAGCTTTAAATGATACATTTATTTTTCTCATCAGACTTTGCAGGGAAGTGTGTGCTGTAAGTTTATAGGGCATGGTCTGAAAGTCAAGCTGCTGCGAGATGCTTCCGCAGGAACACCTTCAGTACTTTGTGAACTCTTATAAACTGTTAAGTGTTCTTTTCTCTTTTTGGTGCATTCGTTTCGTTATTTAGTTTGATAGTTGTTTAAACTGTTAACCCCATGAAAAGGCTGTACGTTCATGTAGATTATGTAATATGCTCCAGATATGGGCTGATGATGAAATATGACATTGTCAGTGACACTGTAAAACAGACATCAGGGACATTAAGATGCATAGGTAAATTCCTCTAGACCTGCAGTTAAAATGGGATTTGCAAAGCACTGGTTTGTTTGGTTGCTTCTTCAATCAGCATTCAACTTCTGAATACATATATTCAACAAGAGGCTGTTGCTGCATGATGTACAGTTAGATCAGATATATGATTCCAAGCATAAGTCCCAAGATGAACAGGTACAGATCTGCATTGTTCCTTCATTTATATATCTATTTATAAGGGGAAAAAATAGGTTACAGTATAAAAGGTATTTAGGCGAGATCAGATGATACTCTTTATTAGCAGGCAAGAAAGGATTTTTTTTTAAAATTAAGCATAGGGTGCCTGCTTTTGGGCTTCAGCTCAGCTGTTTTGTCATATAATGGATCAGTGACTTCTATTTTTATGACATCTTAGAAAATTATGTCTCTGCAGTCCGGTGTGCTGCCTTGAACTTTTTGAGGAGACCAGCAATTTGAACCAACACTGATTTACTACATGAACCTGTCATGAGCTCTCGCTTGGCTTTGTGAGCAAAGCCTTCAGACGTTTAATCAATCCCTTGGAGGCAGCTGTAATTGCCCACTTGAGGATGGGAGATAAGGGTGAACATTAAAAGAGTGACGAGCAAAAGAGAGTAATGGCCTGGAGGACCAATAACATGTTTCCACCGCTGCTACCCGCCTGCTTAATGACGGTGTTATGGGAAGCTAATGTCTGTTTTGTACACCAGGCTGTGTAAGGGAAACTCTTTACCACAGCATTATTAAGGCATCGTAAGGGATTTTTATCATATGCAACACTACGCTCATACCAGTTGATAACTTGTAATTTGATACCGGAATGCAGAGCTTGTTTTGCTGCTCAGGGTACTCACAAATAATAACAATGATAAAATGTTACTGTCCAAAATAAGGCCTCACTAGTACATCTTTTGGACCTGTATTTATTATAGCTTGTTCCTGTCTTTTACTACTGTCTCACATAACATTAATATAGATGGGATTATAGTGACATTTGATATCCAGTTCATTCCACTGTAATATGTAAACACTGCAGCATCTGCAAGGCGGTTGTCGATTAGACAAATACAGCTGACATTCCAAATAGCTGAAGAGGCAGCATGCAGTATAAATATTCCCATCCTCTCTGTATTTTGACTCGTTTCATACAATCACTCACTGTTAATGATGTTAGAACTTAATGCAGACTATAGTATTTCTCTGAATTTGCCCATGTAACTGAACACCTTCTTTGCTGGAGCATAATCTGTAGTCTCTAAGAAAGGGCAAATACCTCTTAGTGTCATCATGACAGCATCTTTCGAGAAAGTGTATAAAGAGCAGGTTTATTTTATCCCAGGGCCATTTTGGCTGGTCAGAATGTGTTACAAAAACTTTGGCAAACTCCATCTTTATAAACCGTTGCTTCATTAGTTATCACAGTGTAAAGCAGGTAACCTTTCATTAGAATTTACCAATATAATACACTATTAATAATATAATACACTGTGGCTGTATTACATTAGCACAGCCAGTGCAGTACTTGTCAGTTGGATTTCATGTACAGCATTCAATTAAAAATGACATCACAATCTTGCCAGGTGGTACTGTGTTATTTTGTGTGCATTTCAAATTGTGTATACAGTTGAAAGAAATTTTTAAATGTTTCAGAAAAGTAAAGATTGTACATTTTTAAGTTATATAAGCATTTGTATATTTTCTCCTCATAAACCTGCACATAAGCTAGCACTGCATGTACTGTACTGTCAGAAAAACTCTCTTTCTCTCTCTTTCTGTCTCTCTCTCTCTCTCTCTCTCTCTCTCTCTCTCTCTCTTACTAACACACACATACACACACAATGTAAATGTCACCCATATTCACAGAACACATATTTGCAGCATTCATTTGCTGAAACTGTGTAAAACGAAAGCCCTGTCCATGTGCTACTGCATATTCTCAGCTTAAATCAATTGCTCTATTAATATTAGCAAGAAAATAACTAGTCTGACTTTTAAATATTTCCGCCTTCTACCTGACAAGCTACATGACAAGATAGGCAGCATTCTCACTGATATCAAGCCTGTGCATGCTTATGCACTTAATTAGTGAATGAGTCCCAAACTGCAATAGCATGTGCTAACTGTATTGTTATCGTTAAGGCTGGGACAAATTCCAGCACAATGAATGTGTCATCTGACCTTACAGTGATTCATATAAAATTAAAACATGTGTTCCCTTCAGCACAACTCCAACATTTTCCTAGCTAGTGACATTAACGTTGCAGTAGGCAAAAGGTTAGTCTCTCTAAGATTAGGTCTCTACCCATTATTACTGTGCACTTTGACATGACTCTGCCCCCTAGAGCTATGGTGGCCTGAGGTGTATAGTGTCTATAAAATGACTGACAGGAACTACACCCAAATACAGTCAAGTATTTTTCCAAACGGGTTATTTTTAGCATTGTCATGTTAGGTGGTAGAACAGATGAATTTGCAGGTAAACAGAAGCTTTATTAAGCAAGCTTGCAGGCCACTCCAAGATGTGAGGGTAAAATGAAGGTTAGTGCAAAAGGCAAAGGTCAGGTGGGGTACAAACTGGGCTGGACAAGGAGCAAAGATAAGGAAACTCGAAACAGGATTGAAAACAGAAGCACTTCTGACTGTTTTTTATTTATTTATTTGTATAAAAAGTGATGCACTCACTTTTTATTTGGGCCTTCAGTCCTTCTCTAGAAAACCGACATGGAGATTTCTTGAGTGTCATCTTCTCGTCTGCAGTAAATAGTCTTTTACTTTTATCTAGGCTTTTTGATACATGGGTAATTCATTAGCTTAATTTCAAGAGGAAGATCTGCTGAACTGAATGCAAGATTTGCAGGAGCGAGCTGCTTAGTGGTCGAGGTTTACTGACCTCCTTACTGACCTCTTGGAGACACATGACTACAGCAGATGATTGAAGAATCGTTTTGTGGCATTATGCTACTATGTATTTTCATTGACAATTATGTTCAATGTATTTTGGGACCTGCAAAAAATAACAAAGATTATCTGATTGCTTAATTAACTACCAAATTACTGTACCTGATGCTTTGCCACACAGATAAACGAGTGACCTAGCAAGTGATAGTTTCTGTTCTGCTGTTTATTTTCATAGGCAGTATACTGTGGTGGACTTTGTGGCATGTGAAAATAGATTAAGAAGCTAATTTCATAATTACTTCAGAGGGTGCAAAAAACGTGATTATTCGTCCTGGATTTGGTGGCATTTGCTAGAGATATCGTTAGGCTCATTCAGTGCCCCTGTTGTAAATGAGATGATGTTATGGAATTTGCTGTGGTTTACGCTTCATAAAATTATATGCAGATAAATAATAATGACATTTAAAACTTTCTAATTAATAGCTAACTGTTCCAGGGTTAAATTCCAAAAAGTGTAAAATGTGCACTAGTTCACTATATGGGGTGTAGAATCCCTTCTTACACACCAAGTAGTGTCCGTCATCAGGCGTTAAGAGGTTAATTAGCTGGGAACTACTTGCTGATTGGAAATCAGCACTTCTAACAAACTGCCTGGATTGACAGTGAAGTGGCACAAAAAGGGCCATGCCAGATGAAAACGCTATCATTGTGACCTTTTATTCAGACACGATAACAATGCTTTTCCTTTTCACTATGTTCGGTAGTGCAAATGCAGTCATGTTCAGTAACAGGATGGAATCAATTTCATTAAAAGCAGCACCAATAAACCTGATGTGGAAACTTGAATTTGCACTGCTTATTATTTTTGCTGCTTTGTCTTATTTGGAATATGCCTATTGCTTTACTCTCACATCACATGCACTGTACTGTATAACTGCAATCTAAACTTGACACTGACGAGGAAATAATATAACATCAAACCAAATGATGTTACACTCACACTAATCAAAAGTAATCAACTTGTCACTACTCTTTTCTTATACAGCATATAAATATGTAATATATATTGGCATGTTTGCATATAAAAACAATCAAAACATTTAGAAAAGACATGTACATAAAGTAAAATATGAAATTAATAGACATTTAACCTTTACGTAACCTTAATTTATGAGTCCTCTTGGCAACGGCTGCTTTAAAAATGAAACTGAAAGTGGCTCCCTTTTTTTCTTGCTGTTATTCTTGATAACATTCTCGGGATTCGTGGTGCTATGTCTTGCAAAAAAAAAAAAAAAAATTATGTAAACTCGCTTCGCATGGCTTTCAATGCTGAGGGAAGCGCCAGTGTTTTGAATTCAATGCGGGCAGCTACAGGAAGCCAGTGTAGGGAGCAGAGAAGTGGGGTGGTGTGGGAGAACTTGGGAAGGTTGAAAATGAGATGTGCAGCTTCATACTGTATTAGCTGCAGAGGACGAATGGTGGACAGAGAGAGACCTGCCAGGTCTCGCACCACTTACTGATATTTGTCCTGTGCTTATGCTACTAAATTTATTAGGAGCAGGAACACAATTAATAACATCCAGGCAGGTGCATTGATATACGTATGGTAGGCCACACTGCCACAAGGTGCCCCCTCTGACTGTGCACTCTTGCCTTTTTGATACTACTATCATTACACAATTATTTTATATTTATCCATATGTGCAGTACAGACCAAAAGTTTGGACACACCTTCTCATTCAAAGAGTTTGAATTTGTATTATGGCAAGAAAAAAGCAGCTAAGTGAAGAAAAACGAGTGGCCATCGTTACTTTAAGAAAATTGGGAAAACTTTGAAAGTGTCCCCAAGTGCAGTCACAAAAACCATTAAGCGCTACAAAGAAACTGGCTCACATGCGGACCGCCCCAGGAAAGGAAGACCAAGAGTCACCTCTCTTGCTGCAGGGAGGATAAGTTCATCCGAGTCACCAGCCTCAGAAATCGCAGGTTAACAGCAGCTCAGATCAGAGACCAGGTCAATGTCACACAGAGTTCTAGCAGCAGACACATCTCTAGAACAACTGTTAAGAGGAGACTGTGTGAATCAGGCCTTCATGGTAGAATATCTGCTAGGAAACCACTGCTAAGGACAGGCAACAAGCAGAAGAGACTTGTTTGGGCTAAAGAAAACAATAAAGAACACAATAAAGAAAACTCTTTGAATGAGAAGGTGTGTCCAAACTTTTGGTTCTCTCTGGTCTTGCTGAAGAGTAGAAAATCAGCTGCTTTAGTTAATGAATGTAACAAATATGTGGCAGGACTTTTACTTTTTGAAGCTCTGCACAAAAAGGCCTAAAAAAGGGAATTTCCAAGCGAATTGCAAATTTTCACTATAATTTCATGCCCAGCCAGGTCCAGCTAATTTTGAAGAATAAAAGACAGCACATCCATATTGATTGTTGTATAACAATATAACAGTTGCTAACAGTCTACCTATGCACTATACTCACTGTACTCAACTTATTTTTCTTTATTTTATACAAGTCATTACTGTTATCATTATCTTTCAGCAGGAAAAATGTAAGAAAGTGTCAACAGCATGTTTGTTGTTGCTGTTGTTAAGGAAATTAATCCCATCTTGATACTAAATGTGACTGTATTTGCATTACCGAGCGTAGGGGAACGGAAAACCATCGGGTTTTCGTGTGAATTAAAGGTTTTTTTTAGAGCATAACATTTTTTCCATTGCTTTAAGGAAATGCCAGTTAGTTAGAGGTAGTAGACTTCGCAATGAACAGGGAGAAAGGAGCAAACTTTTGAGAAACGGACCGGGAAGCACTCTTCCTATGATATTGAATTTTAATACCTGAATTTTGGCAGCTTGACTTTGTGAGGTTGAAAAATAAAGATGATTATATTTTTAACAATCAATTAACCATTGTTATACTTCCATAGTCATACAACCTCAGGATGATGGGAATTGCATTTGACTGCATTTACATTTACATTTACATTTTAGGCATTTGGCAGTCGCCCTTATCCAGAGCGACTTACATTTTTATCTCATTATACATCTGAGCAGTTGAGGGTTAAGGGCCTTGTCCAAGGGCCCAACAGGCCATACTGTGCTGTGTATGCCTGTGTATGTGACAAATCAAATTTGAATTTAATCAAATTTGAATTTTACATTTGAATTGGGGTACATGGTGGCCTTGTGTGGTGTTATGGTTAAGATCGAAGGCAAAATAGACTTTTGCTATAGCCGAAGAGCAATGCATTGTTTGTTTGTTTTTTAAACATATTCTACGTATTTTACATGGGCCTTTGTACAAGTGAGGCATAAAAAGTCACTATACCGTTAATCTTACAAATATGGGTCTGTTTGTTCCTGCTGTTGAAACAGTGTGGTATAGCTAGTGGTAACACGCTCTTCTCAGAAATTCTTTTATATAGTATTAAATAGAGAAGTAATAGATCTTCCTAAAATTAGAACAGTATAAAATTAGAACAGCAGAATAGTGAGCATATTTTTGTGTTCACTTCTTAGTTTTTCTATGGCATGTTGACATCTGGACAGAATTCACCTATTATTGCTTGACCTTGACCGTGTTGACCTTCAGTGAAACTCAATACTAATCATGAACAAAACCTGCAGTGGAAAGCTAATTCCTTTACATAACTATAATCAGGGAAACAAAAATGCAAACTTGATCACAAATATAAGAGAAACTACACACATACAAAGATGGCGTGCAAACATACACATGGGCAAGGTCCATTATTATTCAGCTATTTTGGTGCTGAATGTTATAAGGTTACCTCTTGACAAAAACCTTTCATAAGTTTCATGTGTTCCATAATGGCAACCTCTGGCTCAGTGATATTGATCAGTGATATTGCGATCTTCAGTATCACATTTTAAATGACATTACTGAACTATTTTTATTTCTCCTGTACATATGATGTCACCCCTCACTTGGAATTATTTTTACAGTAAGTGTCGGCATCTGACTGTGTCTGTGACAGTAGACAGAGTGGCATGACCCTGCGCTTCTCTAAATATGTATTCTTGAACTCTTAAACCGTGCATGGCCACAAAGGAAGGAACATGTTATTGCAATAACCTTTTGTTGCGAAAAAAAAAAAGATTTAAACTGATAGCAAACGTGTCTCATGTCCTTCTTTCTTGACTCACTCTATTGCACAGGTCTTCACCACCCATTACGTTGTTGTAACCTGTTCTGACCTCTTTAGTATAGCTAAAGAGCTCACTATTAATGCCTATTTCGAAAGGACAAAGGCTCATCTGCAACTGCGTTGCCACTATAACTAAGGATGTACATGGAAAACACAGCGCTTGAAATTGAAATCATTAATTCTCCTAGCGGGACGCCAGCCCTGTGCTTTGTAGACACTCTGCCGCCTCACCACTGGAGCATGAAGCAAGCAGCCACACAAGACAGTATTGAATATCTAAATTGTGTTAATGCCAGGAGACTGCGACAGGTCGTGGTCCTTTTGCAGTGAGTCCCATCGGACCAGAGATGATCATGCATGTCCTTGTTTGTGACAACATCATCCGACTGAAATAAACCCTAAAATATGAACCAAAGCCAGATATATTTTTATTCCAGTGTAACACATACATCTAATTAGTCTTGTCAGGCTTAAATATAACACACTATGATAGTCCTGCTATTAAGAACACCTGTATACCAGTAAATTAATAACAGTTAAATAAATCAGTTAAACGAATTACAGTCCATTAATCTAATCAGCCATTGTGTTTTACTAGTGCAATGCAAAAATCGTGCAGATACTGTTCAGGTCAAGAGCTTCAGTCAATGTCGCCATCAAATATAATGAAGAATGAAGAAAAAAGTGATTTATGCGACAAGGATACTGGTACCAGATGGACTGCTTCAGGTATTTCACAACAGTCTCTAGAACATACGCGGAATGGTACAAAAAAACAAAAGAACATCAAGTGAGCGACAGTAATAGAATCTCATACTGTATAATGACTCTTTACAAATGTGTTGAGCAGAAAAGCCTCTTAGCATGCCGTAATTTTAGCATTTTACTGCTGCCAGACAAGAGAACAATAATCTGAGGCTTTAAATCGTGGTCACTATGTAGTTAAAGACGTTCGTGCCCTGTGATCTTGTGCTGATTGTTGTGTTGTGTGTTTTGAGATGCTTTTCTGCTCACCCAGCATTTTAAAGGGTGCTTCGTCGAGTTACTATAACATTCCTGTCTGCTTAGACCAGTGTAGTCATTCTCTTCTGATCTCATTCATCAACTCGTTGTTTTTTTCTCAGTCTGTGAATTTTCCACATACAGGATGGTTTTTGAATCTCCCTGAAAACTCTAGAAACTGTTGCGCACATAATGCCAAAAAAACTCAGGACATCAGCAATTAATGAACTACTCAAACCTGTCCACCTGCTACCAACGTCTGCGCCACAGTTAAAGTCACAGAACACAAAATTTTGAACCATATTCTGACAATTGATGTGAACATTAACTAACTCTCTTAATTTGTATCTGCATGATTTTGTCACTGCGCTGAAGCCAGTTAAATGAGCAGGTGTTCAAGTGTTCATGTTAAAGTGATTGGTTTGAAAGTGATAATATACTGTAGAAAGTTTTGTAGGATAATAAAGATCAATAAAATATGCTTACTGGGAAGAATGATTTAATGGAGTCATAAGGTACTATTCATTTGTGCATTATGATGTGTATTGTATTATTTGATATTTAATGCTCTGGGCCTGTGTACTGTGCAGATGAGTAAAGTTAATGGCATCAAATGTTACTAGGTTAAAAGTTGTTTACTGAGCAACTTTCCTTCTCAAACACAGCTCACCCGAGGAGTTGTCGCATGTAAAAGAGCTTGCATAGATAAAATGCTTAGTTTTGGGTTTATGATTTCAGTTCTTCTTTTGCCAATATGTTTTAACAACATTTAGGATGTATTCAAGAGCAATTTTCTAAGTTGTTAAATACAGTATATATAAAAGACATATTTTACTCTAAATCACATGATTTGCTCTGAGAATAAAGTATTTAGTTATTGTGACTTGGGCACACTATTGTTCTGCAGCTCTGTTCTTAGA
The DNA here is from genome assembly GCA_030347435.1 of Clarias fuscus. Lineage (NCBI taxonomy): Eukaryota > Metazoa > Chordata > Actinopteri > Siluriformes > Clariidae > Clarias > Clarias fuscus. The sequence goes on from CM059218.1 coordinate 16,692,550, forward strand.
GAGAAGACTTTCCACAGAATTAGTACAGGTCTGCTCCTCATGGCACAGTTGCAGCTTTTTTTTGTGCCACAAGACCTATAAATAACGCAAGGTGATTCAAAGAGAAATCATTGCTAGGGTCCTGTGCCAGCTACTTGCGAAAGGATAATGCTGAGTGGGCAGCAGGCCAGTTGAATTAGTTCCCTTATAGTTGCTTAATATTAACATTTTAAAATCTTCTGCTGTTTTGGGAGACCAGCATCTATGTTAAATGTACTGTATTGCCCTCCCCCCCATCCCCCCCCCCATCCCCCCACCCACCCACACACACACACACACACACACACACAAAAACAAAAGATCCCACTTCAGAAAGGTCAAAATATTGACTTGTACCAACAAAAAACCTTACAATGAATGAAATTTGGTTAAAAACTATCTGACACATTCTTGTGTCAGAATGTCAAAATCATGCAAGAAATATGGTAAAGTATGGAGCATTTCCATACACACTCATGTAGAAATGTAAGGGCATTTCCACATGCACAATGTGATAGGATCGCAGCATTCAGACCAAACAGCTGTGTGGTAAAACCGCTTGTTAATGAGGCATATCGGGAAAAAGGCAGTTTGCTAGCGAGCGTAAAGATTAGACTTTGGAGCAATGAAAAAGGATCATGTGGTCTGGTGAGTCCTCATCTATTCTGTTCCAGAGTGATTGGTGCATTAAGCGATGCACCCATCATGCATAGTGGCCATTGTACAAGCCCCTGGAGGTGTTGTTATGATCACCCACCCATCGGATTCCTTTTTCTTCCCCTGATGGGGCGTATTCCAGGACTTCCAGGATTGTTCGTTTTGGTCACTACATTGCATGCTGTTAATCAAGCAGTGGCCAAGCAGTACATGTAAAATGTAAAATTTCCCCTGTAACTTGCTGTTATATAAATGTGATCTACTGTACACTTGGGTGATGTAATATGGCCATAAAGCCAAGATGGATTCTTTTCATATAATCAGCGTGGCTCATCTGAAGTTATTCATCTAATACCACAGCGAGCTGACAACAAATTCAAATTGTAATTTATTAATGATTAACAATAATCATTTTTTAATCATTTATGGTTACATTTTTATTTTGTGAAATGTCAACTTTCATGCCCATGTTATCATTTGTATCATATGTAAGAACTATAAGTCGCCATCCTCTCATTTTTCCACCCTGGTAAACGTAATGAGGACAAAGAAAATGCAGCTTGTCATGCGACTGAAAAACTGGAAACACACTACTTTGTCCTGAAAACGTACTGTTGCAAAGCTCTAACACTCAAACTACCATTGCTAAATGTTCCTAAATGTTTCTAAACAGAAAAAGGATTACTACATCAGTGATTATACACATTTCTTTCTAAACAAAACAGCATTTTTGTTTTAAAAAATCGATGTATTATTACCATTGCGATTTTAGGGAGCATTCACCAAACAAGTACCTGTGCACTGAAACGTACTTTTACATATTTTGATACAGAAAGGAGTGATAAAATTAGACCTGATCATGAGCAACTTTAACTACATTTAACACCGTCAAGCATTTTTAATGTGGAATGTATTTAAAGGTGTACATGCCAAATTATGTCACTTCGCAATGTAGTGCTTCAAAACAGGGCATGTAATGGTAAACTTGGATCAGAAATAGTTAGGTAAGATGTTACATGAGATAGGAATGGGGTTTTGCTGAAAGATTTATGATGGGGAAAAAAAATTTTGATATACCTGATGAGATTATTGAGGAGATGTTACTATGTGGACTGTGTCTTGGAAGTCGATCATTAAATAAGATGAGATGCATAGCATCTTTAAGGCCATGTGTGATCCGACTGTTCTGAACTTCTTCTGGTGCTGATAGACAGACAGCCAAGTGAGATGCATACCTTTGATTATTATTACTCTGTCATGGCCTTGCACTCAACACAGTGCAATAACAGGTATACGAGACAATCGGAAAGTCATAGGTCTTAAAGGTGACTAAAATTTTTAACGACACATGATTGACTTAAGACATGAAGCCAATAAAAAAGCTACCGCAGTCATTTGCATTTTTTTGCCCGTTGCCTGACACTGCCATGCATCGTTACCTTCGGGATATGTTTGAAATGTAACAATAGTTTAGTATAAGTAGAGCATTAGCAGGAAAGATATTCAGCACCTCGAATGACCTTTTTGTTATTGTTGGCCAAAGAGCTCTATATTAGTTAGAACACAATTAAGCTTATGTTGATACATTATTTCTACATCTTACTAATTATTTATTATTACTAGTTGACGTGAGTTTAACGCTGTGCAGTTTATGTCAGTGTGCTTGTACTTGCTTGTTCTGTAGTTTCCTCCAGTCTCTCAAAACCATGGTTTGGCTATCATCAGTCGCCCCTAGGTGTGAATAAGTGTGAAACTGTGAGTCTATGACTCTCTGCCCTGCACCGCCATATCATTGGGTAGATGCCCAGCTCACACTTACTGTACAGTATACGCCTCACTAATTTTAATGTATGTAAATAGTTTTTTTTATGTCATATGTAAATAATGTTTTACATGCTCAGGAAAATACACTCCTGTACTGTACGTTGTTCTATATGTTTATTTTACTGTATGACTTTACTGTACCAAAAAAATCTAATTTCCAAGCATTATTATTCCAGTATTATTAAATGTCCGACAGGTAAATATTAGTAGGTCAGAAAGGAAAGCACCAAACACTTTCCAGGCCAAAAAAACTAAAGGAAAGCTTCTGGGTTTTGCATGCATGACAAATGAAGCAGGTCGACAAAGTTCTCAGAAGTACTGTGGATTGTACAGTAAAACTAAGCAGCTAATTTCCTTATAAAACTGCACAAATTGTACCCGAGACTATATTTTACGCGACGATCTTAATGGCTTTGTTTCATTACTATTTACTGTTTTTCATAGTATGTTTTTGAGTGTAGAAACCTGCTCTTCAGCAGTTATTTGCCTTATTTTCTGCCACTGCCATGCATTGTTATCAAAGGGATATGTTTGAAACTTAACAAACAATTTGTCTTAGTTGCAATCATTGTACATCACTAGATTAATAGTCTGTACATACCTCCTATCACTACAGTTTTAACACACTTAAAACATAAAATGTTCAATTAGTATGGAAAAAATCCTATAATTTATCTGTTTTTTTTTAAAGACGTTTTTAGTAAGAAATAGTTTTTTATTGCATGATTTTATTACAATAAATTCTAACCAGAGGTAGCCACTAAAAAACTAAGACTGGAGTGGTCCAGAAAACGTGATCAGTAGGGTGTGTAAATTTTACAAAATGAGCAGGACATTTTGATTTAGTGACGGAACATTTCTGTTGGCTTTTCCGTCTCAGTACAATTGGATGGAGACAGTGAAGCTGAAGCATATGGAGCCTTCATCATAAATAGGGTCACTGAGTAACAACACCACACTGCTTATAAAACAAAAAGTCAAGGATCAGCTTCATCTGATGGCGCTGTTTTCTGTGGGAAATAGAGAACAGTAGCTGCATTAGACTCATATGCACATCACATTGAAGTGGGTTAAAATTCTCGTCAGAATTTGAGGAGATTAATGTTATATTAGTCAAAAGTGTTGTCAAATATCTCAGTACAGCAGAACCAAAGTAGTGATGTGCTCTGAGGCCTGTTATTATTTATAACCAAATGCAAAAAGTCAATGAAGCATGTACTGTAGATTACTGAACTTGTTGGTTCTACAGTATCAGTCTGGGTGAATGGAACTGTGTTTCTAGGTCATAGCATTATTTGAAACTGGTGTGTGAGGTATTAAGACACAACAAGTAAGCATCAGAACACCCTGAAACAAGGTTCTTGCAAATTAACATTAAAATCACGTCCTCAAATGCAAATCTCATGATAATTTATGGACTGTCATGCATGTCTGAGGCATACATATTTTGCAGAGTTTCCTGGATATTCGGAGGATGAAAGAGCCATAATTCCGAAGCTCTCAATTTTCTGTATAATTTTAGCATTCAGTATATATATATATAGTATATTCAGGTGGTCTATTGGCTTGCTTAATTCTGCCCAGTGTCCTGACTGCTTCAGTAACACAAATTACATGTACATTTCAATATCTTCAAAGGACTTCTAGATAGAAATTCTGTATGGTGTCATGAACAAACTCTTTTTCACTGAAATGTAATACATACCATATATCTATATTGTCAAATACTGTATATCACTATTATACTATCATTCAATATGTGTGTGTTTGTGTGTGTGTGTTAAAAGAAACCATTCACTCCACCTATGTACACTGTATATAAAAGACGACTTTTGAGAACGTGTATCTAATTTATGGCTCTGATTTAATAATTTTCTGAATTTTTTTTTTTTTTAATATATGATGTATGTCCTGTGATGTATCTTTATATCTTGTAACTTTATTCATCCTCTAGGAGAGAAGTGAGTTAGTCTTTTATACAGTATACTTCCTGTGTGCCTTTTTGCCCTTCATCTGTATACTATACTTGGAAATAAACCACAGGTGACTTTCTTGCTGAAGACTTGCCAGACTGAGCGATAATATTTCTAATATTCATGTGCTAGCGTATAATGTTTGATCATGCCTAATGAACAAAATGAATAATCGTCAGCTTTATTTAGACTGATCTTCCTGTTGATCTCTTTCTCTATCCCTCTCTCACTCACTCGCTCTCAGTCTATCTCTTTTTATCTTTTCCTCCCACTTTCTCAATCTCTCTTCCACTCCCTCTCTCTCCCACCCTCTCTCTCTCTCTCTCTCTCTCTCTCTCTCTCTCTCACACACACAAACACACACATATTACTCTCACTCCCTCTCACAACTCTCATTCCTCTTCAGATGGAAGAGGAGAAGTCCATCTTTCAGCTCTAGTTGATTAAAAAGCGTTAGCTCCTCTGTGCTCCTGCAGGCAGTGTTTACTGATGAGGCTGATGTATGAACATGGAGTCGTTCCCACCAGGCTGAGGAACACAGGCTCAGAGGGCAGCGAGCATGCTGTGTTGTCAGGAAGTGGCGTGTTTACGTACATTACGTCATTTAGGATGACTGAATGGACTGACCTACGGGGATGCCTGTCACAAACAAAAAGTTGCTAATAGTTCAACACAGTCCATCTGCCAGGATCTGAGCAACATGTGTAGTGGCTCAGTTGAAGCAGCTTCTGTACAGTATGTGACTGACAGGAATAAATAAATTGAGACTTTCCAAATAGCATCTCTAAGCTACTTTAGATATTTCTGATTTTTTTGCAGTGTCAGTGAGTTAAACGATAGTTTTCCTGCACATGATATGAATGGGATCAGTATAAGACTATATACTATAAAAGTAATCATCATTATAGATGGGGTGATTAGTGGGTCCTATCTGTATATAGTTTTTTTTTGCTTCAATCATCTTGTTTAATGATGCTGCATACAGCATGAAATTTTATCGACATTAGATCATAAGACTTCATTAGCAAGGTTGACATTTCTGCTGCATGCAACATGACCTTTACTTAATTTGAATGAATTGATACGAACTGTTCTTTGTCAGAGGGATACAAAAACATGCACCACTGTTCTTTGAGATATGTTCCGTTATCAGCATTACAGTTCAGGATGTCTGTATAAGGACTGCAGTTTTTGTTTGTTTAATGAGCTTGATAAGTACGTAATAAGTACAGGGGGGGAAAAACACTAAGCCTCTCAGTAAAGATTAATTTTATGAGCAATAAATATTAGGATCATTATTCACATGTGTAAAATCTTACTGTCGCTATCTAGTGGTGCCAGAGAGGTTTCTATTCCTTTTCACTGACAGAAAACATTAAGTCCAAGTTGATATTATTATTTATAGTGCTTCTTGTTTTTCAGTGATGTTTAGATTAAAACCATTTAATTCAAGTGACCAATCAATCAGTGTCATAACTAGAAGAGCTTGATAATAAAACAAATGTTGGTAATGGTCGGTTGTGAATTGTAAATAAATACAACTTTCTAGATTTCCAGAAGCTCTTTGGTAGGCCATACACAGACGTTTTCTCATAGCTTTTCAAAACACACAAAATGATCACATTTACTCAGTAGTAAGTACTTCACGTAAAACATTTCATGTCTGGTGTTTTGGGAATGTGGTGTTCAAAAGAGTTTATTTTCCACCCTAATTTAATGCATGGATTCGTATTTGTTGTACGTTTTTGCCATGCATACAAACAGAAATGCGAAGAGCTACGCAATATGTGTGACGAACATCTGAGGCGGACATAAATGAGAATGGTCAGATTGGAATTTGTGTGTTTTTCAATATACGACATATTACTGTTCATTAAATATGTTTAATTCAGTGGAAAGATTCAGTGGAAAGTAATTAATTACTTGACATTAGAGCAATCACTGGAAGGAACCTACAGAACATGTGTAGTGAAACTGTAGGCCAAGAACTTTTATTAAAGGCAGATATACTGTAGGTCTCATTGAAATACATAACTGTCAAGATCTGATCTGATTTTTTATTGAACATGTATTCTTTTAAAATAATGTTAAGATGATCTAAAGCTGATGATGATCTAAGTCTGATGGGTAAAACAGATTTTTTTTTTTTTCCCCTGGCCAAAAAATTTAGTCATACACTAAGTATTTTGTTTGACTTTCTTTAACTTTGACTACTGCATGTGATCTTTCATGGCATCGGTTTAACAACCTTATGTTATGTCACAATGTTTCTTTCTAGCCAGCATTGTGTTAGTTTTAGGCTGAGATCTTGCACTGAAGACAGAAGGGTTAAACTACTTCGTAAAATCATCACAAAGACTGTTAGTGGGGATAGTGTCAGGATTTCACCACTATGGTGGGGGCCAGTTCATCTGTGAAAATAATTCCTAATTAATTTTTTCGCAATTTGAGCCTGATGGCTCTTGGAACAGAAAAAAAAATTGTGATAACCCATCATTCAGTACATTCTGCTGCCTTTTTTTTTTTTTGGCTGCATAACGTTGCTGACGATGGTGTAGTGGTTAGCACTGTCGCCTTGCGCCGTCCGGGTTCGATCCCCGGCCAGGCTCGATTCCCATCTCTGTGTGCATGGAGTTTGCATGTTCTCCCCGTGCTTGGTGGGTTTCCTCCGGGTACTCCGGTTTCCTCCCACAATCCAAAGACATGTAGGTTAGATTAATTGGCGTACCCAAATTGTCCATAGTGTGTGAATGAGTGAGCGTATGTGTGTGTGTCTGTGCCCTGCGATGGATTGGCACCCTGTATAGGGTGTACCCTGCCATGTGCCCCAAGTCTCCTGGGATAGGCTCCAGGCCCTCCGTGACCCTGAATACAGGATTAAGCGGTATAGATGATGAGTGAGTGAGTGAGTGAGATAACGTTGCTGAGCCTAGATCTGACCAACTGCAGCAACCCCAGCACACATCACTGCTGCCTGAAGCTTGTCCAATGGGCACAATGTATGATGGGTGCACTGCTTCATGTGTTCCCCTTATTATCCTGCTGCACACATCGCTTTGGAATAGGATCAAGTCTGAACTCATCAGGCCACATGACCTTTTTTATTGCTCCAAAGTCCAATCTTTATTCTCCCTAGCAAATCGATCCTTTTTAAAATAGCTTAACTGACAAGTTGTTTTCTCATGTCCACACAGCTGTGCTGTCCCAATCCTGTGAGTTCCCTCTGCATTGTTTGTGTTGAAATGCTCTTACGTTTATTTAGACACGTCTATGCGTTTCGTTGCTTGATACAAGCCAATACCCTTCTGAAATGTCGTTTTCCACATCCTCAGCGTACTGACATGGTTGTTTAAGAAACGCCCATGGTTGTTTAAGCTACTCACTGCATCAATTAACATTACAGTAAAAGAACTGTGGCCAGGTGTAACGAATTCAATACGGCAGTAATTATCCAATTAAAGGATATCAAGAATTTACTTATTTAACTCTGTAAGGCGAGTTTTTTATTGACCATGAAGTGGGTAACAAAAGAGTGGACATGCATAGGAAATGACATTGAGAAATGGACCAGTGTATAGAAAGTATGTTGGCTGAGAGACAGAAATGTATTATGTTCGCTGTAAGAGTCAACAGAGCCTGGTGCTACAGAGTAAACTAATCCCTTTTGGCAGCCTAGCGAAAACATTGTTCTGGACAACATTTGAGAAGTTTGTAGCGTAGCTCCATTCATTCTGTACACATGTGAGTATGACTTTCAGAGGGCTATTAAATGGTCTAAAATTTCTGACTTATATAGATATACCACAGATTTTGCTGCAAGTGCATAATGCTCCCATCGTCTGCAGGTCCTTGCATTTTGTGAGGGTATCACTTCTTCTTCTTACGATTTTCATGAGCAGTTGGCGCAATCCTGCCACCTACTGGACTGGAGTGTGAATCAGAAGTTACATTTAAACAATCAACAGTACAGGTTTCGCAGCATTTCAGTTAGAGTCTCACAAAACAAATTGCATGCAAATCGAAATAACAATTATCTCGTTAATTAGTGCAATTATCTAATCGCAAAAGGCTGCATTTTATTACAGGTGATCTACGCATAGGCAAGGATTTATCTAGGGTTTTGTCGATAATTTAATTGTTTAGTTTTTTTTACATAACTTTTAATGTATTGGCAAACATCCTCTATAATGGTATCATTAGTGGTTGAAAAGCATCACTATTATTATCTCACAGGCTTATTATTCTTGTTTTTCCTTCTTCTTCCGTACAAAAGTTTGGCCATAACTAGTCCGTTACGGTTTGCCCGTAGACCCATGAATGAGGTGTCAGATTTTCGGGAATGGGGTGATATGAATTTTCTAAGGGGTGGATGGTAAATTGATGAATTTTGACAGTTATGTTTTTAGTATTTATAATACATTCAGTGCATGTCATTTACACAATGTCTTTTGATCTTGAAAGTATAAATATAAACAATAATACGTATCTATAGCAATAAACAAATGTATGTAAAAAAAAAAAGGAAGAGATCAAAGAAATATTTGAATACTACCAATTAGCAGAGTAATACTTTGTTGCGAAGCTGGTGGTAATTACAGCTTGGAGACACGTACATTAAGAAGTAATTAGCTTTTTTGCTGCTTTTTGTTTAAAATGTGTGCTGTGACTCTCAGGGAATTTGAAACAATTTGCCAAGAATACACCGTGTCCCACTGAGAGTCTCACAGTTCTTCTGTGTGAAAATCCTTCATTAATCTTAAGAGGGATTAAAACCATACAAGATATGTTTATGTCATACTAGCGTTACTACTGTAGAAATAATTAAAAGGTTAATGCTAAAAATAAGCTGATCATCTTTAATGTAATAAGTGATATTATTATTTATTATTATTTAGATATTATTATTATTATTATCACGTACATGTACGCATGTCTTTCTGTATGGCAGAACTCTCTGCCTAACTTTTTAATACAAAGGAATAAAATCTTGTAAGGTTGAGTATCTTATACCTTGTTTACGTTAAGTATTGTACTACCTTTTTTCATCATCTGCCAAATACACTCCCTGTTCGGTAATTGGAGAGTGAATCAACAGATGAGCAATTGATATAGTAGATCGGATAAAGATTAAGTTTGAAAATGACTACAGCGCATTAAAATTCACTCATACCACTGTTATTTCAGCGGTGAAGATATTAAGTAATCCCAGGAAAAATATTCGTTTCACAATCTGGCACAGAACAGCTTATTCCATTCATGGCGTAAGATTCAGTTGTCATAGTGTACATCCCTTTTTTTGGAGTAAACCATGATGAGTAGTGTGTGTGTCGTGTGTTTTGTGAGAATTTGGGCAACTTAAAGGTGCATTACCGTCGTTTCTGTGTCTTCTGTATACTCTGTGTATACATGCTAAACTATCGCGTTGACTACTGTAGCTCTGTTGGGTGACACCACGAGGCAAAAGTGCTGAATGATGTGATGTAATCAGGCTGGATAGACTTACAGATGTACAAACATACAGACAGAAATTTTTCTGAGACTGTTTTCTGATCCTTCAATGTATGAAATGTAAAGATATGACTGGTGCCTGGTACCTTTCACCATTCATGGTTCACATTCACATTTTATGGTTCTGTTTTGTCCTCATGCTTTCAGATGTGCGTACTTGTGTTTCCAGAGGGATGTAGGAATGGAGATGATTATTGCTTATTTTTGTCTGTGTAACTGTTGTTCCTTCCACTTTCACGTCTTCCGGCAACTCTTTTCATCAAACTGGCTTACCGCGTAGCTTTTTATCCTATGTATTTTTCCATTCAAATGGTGTTTAAGAATGTTGAAACAACTGAGAACTTTAGGAAGCTCCTTCACCTTTATCATGAATACTACTTATTGTGAATTCTTCCCAGTCTGTTATAATCATGCACAAATTATTCTGTGTTAAGTAACCTTTACATGTGGAAATTTAAAGGATATATGCACTGAAAGTATATTAAAAACAAAAGAGTCTGAACACTTTCCCCCCCCCTCACTGTATAAAGTATACTGGGCACTTGTTTACTTTCTGCCGTGTCTCAGTCTTTTCTTGTTTGCAATTCCAAGCATACTGTGCTGCTGTGTCCTCCATTTTTGATGAGACTGTCAGGGTCTCCATGCAGTAGCGTTTGATGTTAGAGTAAGTACAGTATCTCTCCTTAATGTTTTGTAGATTACTTGCTGTTGAATAAAATTAGGAGCAAGCCTCATGGTATAATGTACAATAACTCAATTCTGAAGAACTAAATAAAATCGACCTAATGATGAAACAAATTATTTTCACTCACTCACTTCTCATCTGTAGCGCTTAATCCTGTATATAGGGTTACAGGGGGCTTCGAGTCTATTCCAGCAGACTTACAAGCAGTGCACGAGGTGGGATACGCCCTGGACAGGGTGCCAATCTATTGCAGGGCACACAAACTCACACACTACAGGCAATGTGGGAACAACAATTAGCCAAATATGCATGTGTTTAGACTGTGGGAGGAAACCGGAGCACCCAGAGGAAGCCTGGCCAGGAATCGAACCCGGACGTGCAAGGTGACAGTGTTAACCACTAAGCCACCGTGCCGCCTAAAAGTCTTTTCAATATACAGTACTTCAAAATATTAGACTGTACCTTCTGTGTGTCAAACTCTGATTATGAAATTTTACATATTTTTAAAACAAAATGATGAAAATAAACAGACTAAAGTTATACAGTAGGTGAAAGGCAAAATATTAGTATCAACCGTGAAATATTTCTAAAAATTAAACAAAAACAAACAAAAAAGACCAAACAAAAACAAAATTAGAACAACAGGAACACCGAAGGCACTCTAGGTTTATTAAAAGAAATTGGATTACCTTCTTCATTTTGTTTTTAATTTATTTTAAACTAATGCTTCTGTAGTTATAACCAGTAAAATCTTGCCTCTCCTTTGCTTGTTCTCTATGACCTTGTGTGCTCCCTTTGCATTTATAAATGCCTCTTACCTCATTTGTGTTATATGAATAGCTTTGAGATTTCTTCAGTGATGATATTCATCCTCCCCGTATTTCCTTGCCGGATTGCATCATCAGTAATTGCTTCTTGTGTCTGTTGTAAATTTGCCAGATACAGTGTCAAACACTGCCGTCGTAAAAAAGGGGCTAGAGTCGGTCATAGTTTAACTGTTAAAACCAGGTGCATTTTTCACCCTTTTTTTTTTTATTACTATGTTTATACAGTATATCTTCTAATTCAGTGATCCTTCCAGATTTTTTTTTTCTTCAATGCTGAAGTCGTTCAAAATATGCAATAATCCTCTTAAAACAGATGATATTGAGATGTGTCTGCTACTTATACTCTGTGCAGCCTTCATATCGACTCAAATCTGAGCTGCTGTTTGTTAATTGGTGATTTTTGAGGCTGGTGACTCTAAATGAACTTCTCCTCTCCTTCTGGGATGGAGCCAGTTTCATCATGGTGCTCGATGGGTTTTACAAACGCAGCTGACAGCACTGTTCTTGTGTGTCAGCTAGAACTATTCCAGAACAGCTGACCTTTTTGTCTTAAAATAACTACTGGCTGTTGTTTTTATATAATTATCTAAATGTTTTCCAGTTGTTTCTGTGATCACAAAAAAAAATAATAATAATAATAAATAATATGAGCATTTTGTCAGTTCTACATTTTTGCAGTTTCATTCCCGTATTCCAGTAGTGGTGAAATATACATATTTTAATAGGAGTGATAACTGTGCACCCAGATTTGATGCCCGAAGCCTCCCCAGTCAACCCACTCCAGCAGGATTTCCATATAAGGAGTAGTTTATATATATATATATATTTTTTTTATTATTATTATTATTATTTTTTTTTTTTATTATTATTACATAACTTTTTTAATTTTTTTACTTTTGCACTGAACTGTACTGTTCTCAATTTCTCATAACATACCTATGAATCATACTGTACACTGTGCTATGTTTGCTATACCAATTAAAACCAGAAAGCTTTTCACCAGTGATTGACTTGAGCAACCTACAATTGCAATAATATTCTCTCAGATAGAAAATTCACATTAACTGTATTATACATTTTGGGTCTGAGGTTTTGTTTTCGGTTCGAATCATTCTTCCCATTTGTGGTTTTAAATCAAAAAGTGCAACAATTGTTAAACGTCATGTCACGTCACTTTTATGTTTGCTGTTCTTGTTTTTCTGTGTGTGCTGTGGTTTTGTCAGGAGATGACAAACAAGAATAAAATTAGAATAAGAATTAATGAGCCAGTCCTCAGCTGGTTTATTGCATCACTGAATATAGAATCAATTCTTTCAATCAATATTCTATCTGTTGTAGTTTGAGTGGCATCTAGTGTAAAAGCTCCTTAAGCAAATGGTGTTACCAGAAAGCTTAGCCTTTTTGCAAACAGTGCTCAAGCAGAGAAATTTAACCTACTGATTTGTTCCTGTTACTGATGATAAAATGGTTACTGATCAGGCCTGCTCACATTTTCCAACATTGTAATGTAGAACGGGCCTTTAAAAAAAAAAAAAAAAAAAAGTTGACCAAGAGAATGTGCACACTTCTGTTAGGCATCACACATGACCAGACTGGAGAAAAATACACATCTTACAAAAATATAAATCATTATGTTGAAAATCTTCCCTCCCCTGGCCGTGTATCTGTATTACATCACGCATAATTAATTGAACCCATACTCTGAGCAGGAAAAAATTATCCTGTTTGAAATGTACTACTTGGGAATTAATTCAAATCAGATGTACTGTACCATATAAAACTCAACAAATCTCATTGTTTTGAAAAAACTCTGTAGAAAGTTCAAGCATTATTACAGATTCCTTATCCAAAACGACACTATACAATTATGTTGTTACAAACAAACAGCATAATTAATCCTCACAGAGGTATTTGATAGAGCAGATTGGTTGTAAGCTTTTAATTGAATTATTGGAAATAGTCCAGTCTGTGCACTGAATATTGTCCTATTTTTGCGTGAGTGATTAATGAATAGTCTCTGTCTCTGCTTTTGTTACTAAGTGTGGATGCACAAAGGGATAAGCCTGAGCTGCTTCTTGCATTCCATGTTTAATGACATTTGTTAATCTCCACATTTCATTTGTTCACCTTGTGTTGTTGGTCATTTGAGCTCATGTTTCTAAGAAGATATTTTAAACAGTCCCATGCAAAGTAAAAAAAATATTTTTATTCTCTATATATTGCATTGTTGCAACATTGTATTTCCACAGCAACACGTATATTATATAACAAAAAAATACTTCTTTTCTTTGGCATTGTACAATGACTAAAAATATTAATGACGATCCAATAATAGATATTTTGTGTCAAAATAGTATTTGAAACATTTTGTTTGTTCTATGTTTAAGATTGGCCTAAAAATCGTATATATGCCCCAGATACTGTAAATCCCAGGGGACACACTTCTAATAGTATTTTTAGATTTTTACCATGTGGTCACCTTAGTACTGTAATGACTACACAACCGAAATTAGGACATTCATTTTACACACTGCGGTCACAAAGGGTGTATTCCTGCCTTGTTATCAGCGTCCTTGGGATAGGCTGCTAGTCTGCTATTGATGTTTTTATAATTTGATTTCATTTGAGTGTAGTCATACATTCGGCTATAATGCCAATAACCAAACCCAGTGAAGGCTTTACCTGAAAAAGGGTGCATTTTGCCTTAATGCTTTACCATTTGATTACTTAAGTAAGAACTCTTACTTATCCAAACTTTTTCATTTTTGTATTGCAGATGGTCATAGCTGATGGGGCCAAAGAAAATAAATCAGAAAGCAATGAAAGAATAGAAGGATACCATGCTGTGAAGTCCAGCTGTTATGGGCTGCTACAGGAGCACACCCTGTTTTTATGCCCCACTTGAGCTCATCTCTCTTGGTCAATGGCCGACCTCATATTTGATAGCATTTAGGCTGGTAAATGTTACAGAATTAGTGTAAGTTAGCTGTTTTTGTCCTTTCAAATATCCTAAAGAAAAGGTTTTACAGCTAGCCACGAGGTGTGGTAGAAATGTGAAACCTGCTTGCACAGGATGGGCACGGGATTCGTGTTGGTACCACAATCGCAAGATGAAGATCTACGAAGAGGAACGTTAAGGAATGGATCGCATAACTTCCTGGAGATTTGGATTTTAACGTTTTCTTTTTATACCACATTATGACTTGATTAGGGACCTTGGCCACACAACTATTTCTTGATTATGATATCAAGTCTCATAAAAAGTGACGAGATGTGTAACATCTCAGCTTCCTGTAATGTTGATTCGAACATTGATCAATTCTTTCAGCCAGTGCTGTACATTATTGTTATCATCCTTGGCTTCCCAACAAACTGTATGGCTCTGTGGGCTGCCTACCTGCAGGTGAAGCAAAAAAATGAGCTGGGAATCTATTTGATCAACCTTTCTGTGGCTGACCTCCTTTACATCGCCACATTGCCACTTTGGATTGATTATTTTCTCCAACACGATAACTGGATCCATGGGCCCGGGGCTTGCAAACTGTTTGGATTTATTTTCTATACGAACATATATGTCAGCATTGCTTTCCTCTGCTGCATTTCTGTGGATCGGTATTTGGCGGTGGCTTATCCACTCAAGTTTGCCAAGGTACGTCGGGTCAAGACAGCCATTTTGGTCAGTTCTGTGGTGTGGATTATGGAGATTGTGGCCAATTCAGCTCCACTCTTTCACGATGAGCTGTTTGCAGCCCGTTTCAATCGTACCTTCTGCTTTGAGAAGTATCCAATGCAAGACTGGGTAGCAGGCATGAACCTCTACCGAATCTTTTTGGGCTTCTTGGGTCCCTGGTGCTGCATGTTAGCAGCATACAAGGGAATATTGAAGGCAGTGCGTGGCAATGTTTCCACTGAGCAGCAAGAGAAAGCTAAGATCAAGAGGTTAGCACTTAGCCTCATCCTAATAGTACTTCTTTGCTTTGGACCCTATCATATACTTCTGCTGGCGCGCAGTGTGCTCTTTCTCAGCAACCCCTGTGACTGTGGAGTGGAGGAGTATTTATTTACTGCCTACCATGTAGCCCTCGCTCTCACCAGCCTCAACTGTGTGGCAGACCCCATCCTCTACTGTTTTGTGAATGAAGGAGCCCGCAGTGATGTGAGCCGGGCACTGGCGACCGTGATGACTGCCCTTCACCGAGGGAAAACCACAGACATGTTAATGGGGGGTTCCATTACTGTAGAAACACCCTTGGCAAGCAAGAAATCAGATCCTTACGGAGAAGGCAAAACTAATTCCTACAAAAGTGAAATCGAAACACTGAAAGAGGAGTGTCTTCAAATGACCAAACTTAGTGTTAAAAAATGAAGTAATGCAGTACATACAGTATGTAAGCACACATAGATCAGGAGATCTTCAGGGACCTGGAACCTCAAGTTTCCTCACAGAGGATGTCAACAATGTCGGCATTTATATACATTGTCAATGTAAAAATCAGCGCCTTGAATGTTATTCCAGATGCCTTGTGTTATCACTGTTTGCATACTGTAATTTGTAAATGATACAGTTTTCCCTTCCAAAAATAAATTTAACACCTTACTTGCCCCTGTTAACTTATCTGTTACAAGCACATTCCTTTATTTATAGCTCATGCCACCAAGAACCTCAAAGCAAGACCACCATGACAGAGCTCGAGCTGTAACAAGTGTACAACATTTTTGCAGTAAATTATTACTACTTTCATGACGAGACAACATGACTTTTTATGCTTTATTTAGATTTTTTTTAATAAACAGTTGATACCGCAACCACTAAAATGGTAGTGGCCTTGTAAAAATCCTTACAAATGATTGATTGTGATTAGTTATTTCAGAAGAAAATGCAGTCATCTTAAAAATCCGAAAAACTATAAATACAGTGAACATTATACTTCATACAATATAATACTTCATTATATTGTCACTGGAATACAGTATTGTGCAGGAGTCTTGAGCCATCCCACAATTCTTCCTACGAAATTAAATTATGCAGATTACATTAAAGAAATGGGAACAAAAGTTTTAGTGTGACAGGCTGCAAAGTGCCTTAAAGGTGCAATAAAAAAAGAGGTTTATGTAACAACCTCAGCAGCAACCTCATTTCCCCTCTCGTCTGTCCCAACAGCTCAGCTCAGCTCATTTAGCATTACTAGTATACTAATCACCGGCCTGATCATCTGTCATCATCTGCACATGTTTCCCACTGGTTCATGCTTTAAGTTAAATTGTATTTTTTCATTTTGCGTGAATAATTCATACTGTGTATCTTACCAAACCAAAACGTTCTTCAGAAACTGGTTAGGTACACTGAAAAAAGACTGAAAATGAGAAACTAAAAAAACGTGCCAAGAAGTTCTTCAGGAAGGGTGAAGGACTTTTTTTTCGCTGGCTCTTTAGAAGCAAAATACAAAAAAAAAAAAAAATGAGCGGTCAAGACATTTGAATAGCACTGTACATTGTAGTATTTCTAAAATATGAAATTAGTAACTGGTCTTCATATGTTCTACCATTTATTATTTGAAGTTTCAGTACTGTACTGTTACCTGCATAGAACAATGTTTTGAAAGCATAAAAGTAATTTTAATAAGATTTAGTCAAGGTGAATTTAATTAGCACTGTTTTACTATAACATGTTAATTAAAAAACACTCATTCAGCTGGTGGTTTAACTAATTAGATCCTTTGAGTGTTTGTCATTCTGTAGGTCATTGCGTAAATTGAATAAACCTTACAATTTTACTTTTGAAATACAAATAAGTAATAAAATAAGTTATATGTTATGTAACTTGATATTTATACAACTTTTTTTTTTGGATACATTACAGCACAAAGATTTGTTCCCCCACATATCCTTAATTGTTAGAAAGTTGGATTCAGCTTTTGTACCCTCCTTCAGTACTATTGGAGCAGATACAGTTAAGGCCCTTGCTGAAGAGCCCAATAGCGGTAGACTCATCAGTACTGGGGCTTGAACCCGCAATCTTCTGATCAGCAACCAAAACCTGTGATAGATTTTAGAGGTTATTTAAATGAGCCGTTCAAAGAGGAGAATAAAATGTATAATCTATATGTAACTGCCACAAGCACTACAACTAATGTATCAGATTAGTCTTATTCATTATTAAGTTAAATATTAGTAGCAAAGCACTTCTGAGCTGGTATAAAAAATTTTTTCTAATTTTTCTTTTTTTTTTTTTTAAGAGATTGTTTGGGTTTTTCAGGAACCATTTCTGTATGAAAAATGTGAATATTCCACAAGCTAAATCACCTCATGAGGCTGGTCTATATTTGACAGTTGCTGTTAATCCGCATGTTATGTACATGTTAAAATACTTGCATCACTCAGTTGTCTACTGTCCATCTGTTTTCAGTGACCCACAGAGAGTTGTAATGAAAATGTCTCAGACTTTGCTCATGTTTACATTCCTGTTCAGATGCCCTGATGAAAATTTTCCACCACAAATCATGAATGTCTTTTATCACTTTTGCAACTCAACTGGGGGTGCCTGTTATACTAAAATGAAATTGATTGTGTCAGTTCTTACTTTGGTTTTGGTTTGTCCTCATATGAAAAAGTCAAAGAAGAAAGATTGTATAAGACACTCAGTTTGTATTTTTTTATATATATATTTAAATGATGGCAGTACAGTTACAATGCGTAGCACAATCCCCAGATTTAGAGTAGACAAATAAAAAAAAAACTATAAGAGTAAACAAAACTCTGATTTTTTTTCCTGTGTACTATAGATTAGATATACTGTAACTGCTAATGGGAACACTATGTATTTACTTTCTGTCTTTAGAGCTTTTTATTGAAGGTCCTTGAGGTTGTGCACTGGCTGCAGCACATCAATATGGCTCGCATCATTATGTGGTATTGATCTATGCCGTTCTTGAGGTGTCACCCTGAAGTAGAGTATTTCTGATCGTAGATGAGGACATCATTCTCCATGACATGTCTTTAGTTTTCACTACAGCTTCTGCGCCATATCCAAGATCTTAATCCATACACTATGACTTCTGATCCATGTCTTGGATGGAGATGGTGGCCACCACCTCCGAATATAGTACATGGTAGCATCAGATGTCAGTCATGGTGGAGCGTAGCACTACACACTTTAGCACTGTAAACCATTTAACACACCTGATTCAACTTATCACCTAATGACCGAGGACTTCGTGGACTGAATTTAGTGTGTTAGAATAAAACCCTTATCTGTGTAGGACTGTGGTCATTAGGGACATTCATGTATATGAATAAGTCATGCCAGGGACTGTATAGGTTTATCATTAACCTTCTGCTCTAAATACCCAGACCTTTTGTGTGATTTGCAGTCATTTTATTTAACATCAGACAAAATTTTCTTAGTCCTCCATGAACATGTATTTAATAATTCATCATCTGTTTTTATCACTGGGTCGTTAGTCATAACAGTTGACGTAAACAAAAGCCAGTAAAAACCAAGATACAGCCACAGAGGTTAATCATTAAACGGCACTTACACGAATGGCCAAAAAAGCGCCACAGCCACACCAGAATTGCCTCTAATTTTACTAACAGAGAAAAAGCTACATTTACAGCTGCATCTACATTTAAAGCTTGAGTCACATTACCAAGAACTTCATGTTTCCACCATTTAAAAAAAATTGTAGCTTCTGTTTTAAAGCTAAGCTGATGCAATAATTATGTTTTCCAAATTGATTTGCGTTCAATTCATGAAATACATGTAATGGAAAGAGTAATTATCCATTTTGATGCTGTCTAATGGGATGATCTATTTTTGGTGTAAATGGCTTAATTGAATGACGCACATAGCCAAATAATGATACCTAAATCATCCTGACATTTACTCTGGTGTTGATACACTCATATAATTCGGATAATACAAGGGATCTTTTTTTCACAGTGCAACAGTCAACAGAATGATTTTTTTTTTCTTATAGGAATTAACACAATAATGAGGAAGTGCTAAGAGTATAGACATCAGTAAATTTATAATGAGGAAATGCATATTATTCAGCATGTTAGAAACAAAAGACTAAAATGAAGTAATTACATTTACATGTAATTATAATCACATTACATTTTTATATTTATTAACATTGATGTCCAGTGTTCAACCTCAGTTAGACATAACAGTATTGCATGGTTATTGAATGATCTTGTAATCTAATGGAATTAATTAATTACAGTAAAATTCTATTCTATTACATGTTTTTTTTTTTTTTTTTTTTTGCTTTGCTTTTGCTTTACGAGTAAAGAACAACACAAGTCTCAGTGGATGTTGAAGTGGTGTTGTGGGAGGCTGTGCCGTTAATGTAATAGACCTTCAGCGATGATGTGATTGGTACTACCACTTCTAGAAATTTCAGTAAGGAAGTAAAAATGAGTAAGCTGATATACACACGATATACAAGTATTAAGGAAATGAAGCGACATGAAGTAATATACAAGTGACAGTGTGTCAGTGTGTTATGTTTGTGCAGTTGTAGAAACAGGGTGTAATATTATTAAGATAGATAGATAGATAGATAGATAGATAGATAGATAGATAGATAGACAGACAGACAGACAGATTATATATAATCTGATTAGATAGAGTAACTTCCCCGAAGTTAAAGCTCACTACTTCAGGGAAATACCCTGAAGTATTAGTGTATTTCTGATCGTAGATGGGGATGAGTGTGACTTATATATACAGTTATATACAGATGCAGTATGTATATATATACATACCCAAAACATATTGAGATCTCCACTAAAACTCAGCAGCAGACAAACATGAGAGAGAGGCATGTACCCTCATGTCAGCAAACTCCCCTTTCTTTTAATTTGATCCTTTTTTTCTCTAGAGGACCCTATTTAGTAATCATCAGTTTGATCTAAAAACATTTCAAACAGTTTATTGTTATACTAGTACTATTACCTTTTTTATCGAACCCACTGGAGGGCCCTAACCAGCCACTTGAGTTTACAGTACTTATGCAATGCTTATTTGGAAATGAACACCTGAAACCTGCTCTGTAAAGTGTACACACAACAACACCCTACAACAGAATTCGACTGTGAACTTGCACTGCTCTTAATTGGACAATATTACTGTTAATTTAATATTATGGGTTATGTTTATGAAGGCCACTGTAGCTACATTAATTTTGTGTACGTAAACTGTTTTTTGTACTGAAGGGTCATTTGAAGGAGATACTTAAAGCAGCCTCCAGGGCTTGTCTAGTTTCCTGCTGATGTCAGGGCTCATCTGGTTCCCTGTCTTTGGGTCATAATACAGTATCTAAACGTTGTGCTCCTGGCTATCTGGCTTCATGTAGGCCTAGAGTGATGAGGGATGTGGTTGAATTTCCCATGTTCCTATTTGCTTTTGTGAATAATATTAAAGTGCTTAGGCACTCATGATGTTGCCTTATGTAAGATGAGCTTGTACACATGGAACAGAGTGGGCCAAGGCATTCCCCTTTCAAGCATCAAGATGACACGGGTCCACTTCGAAACTTCATATCACTTTTTTATTTTATTTTATACACCAACCAACTATAACATTAAACCTGTCTGTCGAATATTGTGTCGGTCCACCCTATACCACCAAAACAGTTTCCCACACTTTACATGCACAAAATCTCTGAAAGTGTGCTGGCACCAAGACATCACCAGCAGATCCTTTAAGTCCTGTAATTGTTGAGGTGAGGCCTCTATGCATCTGCCTTGTTTCTTTAACACATCCCCAAAACTCTTAATCAGACTGCGATCTGAGGAATTTGGTAGCCAAGTCAACACCTCAAGCTCTGCATTGTTCCTCAAACAACCAGTTCATTATCCTGCTGAAAGTGGTTTCCCAGCAGAACAATGACCCTGTCGCTGGTTCACCAGTTGAACTTCCTTGGACCACTTTTGGTAGGTACTAACCACTGCATACCAGGAACACCCCAACAATTCCTGTCATTTTGGTGTTGTTCTGACCCAGTCACCTAATGATTACAGTTTGGTCCTTGTTAAAGTCATTCAGATCCTTAACCATTGACCATTTTCCTTGCTGCCAACACCTCAACTTTGAGAACTGACTGTTCACTTGCTGCCTGAACTACAAAATCGTACCACTAGGGTACCGCTGTAATGAGATACTCAACTTTATTTAACATTATGTTACATTGTGATATAACTGTGGGTGGCTGGTAGAGTTTGTTGTTGTTGTTGTTGTTGTTGAACTGTTCATGAATGTACACGAAATATAATATAGAAAGGGAAGACGAATGAGAAGATTGAATGAATGATTGAAGTAATCTTTTTATGGTGTTTATTATTTTTTTGCAGCAAAGAAAATAATATTTACTACAAGTATTTGCTGCAACACATATCTTAGCAGGTGACATGTTCTGGAATATATGTGAATATTTAATATGTAATATTTCTTATTAAATGCATCTGTTTATAAATGTACTCATTGCAAGCTTTAAATGTTCTTATTCTATCGGCACATCATTTTGATTAAACCTAAAAATATCTGGCAACAGAACGAGTGTTTCAAATTTAAAAATAGTTTTTAAACTGTCTAAAAAAAAATAGATGTCGTTATTTTAGATTTAGTTTACTGTAATCAAACCACATTTATGCATGTTAAAATTTTTTTTTAAAAAGCTGTAGTCGCTAACTGTACAGATGCAGAAGATAAAATAACGTTAAATCTAGAACCCTAATCAGGTATTCAGCCCACTTCTTTACAAAAGTTGACTAACGCCACTTGTTCCCACAGCTATTGTGTGTCCCAAACTATAAACAACCAGATATAAACCACAGCAACACTGACGCTGGTCCCATGGAATCCCAGTCCCAATGCACTTCTCTTACTCAGGGTTTCAAGATTTCACAGGACTTTTTCAAGGAGAAGTCTTTAAGTAATGAGCCCAAAGAATTGTGGGATTTTTTTAAACAGTGTACAATATAATAAAAAGTTCACAATGCAACATGATACAATAATTTAGTTGTGTTTAGTAAAGTGTGCAGTAAATATACACAGCTGACCATTCAGCTATTGATAATAAGGCATATTATTGTTATTAATTAAACCAGTATGAATCATTCAGTAAACTGTATAAGAAAGCATAGTTCTGTGACTAAACAATGTACATCTGGAGACGCCAAAAGGTCCATCCCTGGGAGTTAAAATGTCTCCTACTATTACTGCACACAATAAAATTATGGTGTCACTGATGTTCCAAAAATAATCCACCATTTAAATAATATCTGGTTAGCATAAGCCCTGTTGTGTCAGAAGACAAAGGCGGACCAGTTGTGCACCAGATAGGTTACAGTCAGTTATCTGACCCAGTGACCTTTAAAATAGCATGCAGCTTCAGAGTAGGTGTAATTACGTAATACAGTGCTTAATTCGTGACTAAGCTACAAAGTAGTTTACAAAGATATAGTAAATTAATATGACTGAAGACATATATATATAAAAAGGACAAATAAACCAGATTTCAGATGCACCATGAGCAGAGAGTTAATGAAGAAAAGACCATTTGACTTAAACCCTCTCTACCACTTATCCTGTCTAAGGGCAGGGACAGGGCACCAACCCAACACACCCTCAAACGCCACAGGCAAATTGGAAACACCGATCAGTCTACAATGCATCCGGGTACCCATTGCAACTAGAGTAACCTACCAAGCACATGAAGAACATATAAACCCTAAGCACACAGAAACAGCGAGATTAAAACATCCGACCCTGAAGGTGTGAAGTGACAGTGCTAACCACTAAGCCACCATGCCAATTTGGTAAACATAATTTAGCATTATTATCTATTGCTTCAACTGCTTACAGTTTACAAACCAAATGTAAAAAAAAAAAAAAAAAAAACTT
The DNA here is from genome assembly GCA_030347435.1 of Clarias fuscus. Lineage (NCBI taxonomy): Eukaryota > Metazoa > Chordata > Actinopteri > Siluriformes > Clariidae > Clarias > Clarias fuscus. The sequence goes on from CM059218.1 coordinate 16,715,953, forward strand.
TCTAAAATGCAATTATTTCCCTCATAATATTAGGTCAACTTGACTTCAAACAACTTGAACTAAATATCATTTCCCATTTACACATGACCTACTTCCTCTTTCTCTCTTTCTGTAGAAATACTTGACAGGAGGAAGCATCTGTCGATCGAGAATATGATCATGACACAGGAGCCCTAAGTTTTAGGGAGGTCCAAGCAAATATGCTGCATGGTGAGTTTTCCCACAGTGTCAAATCAGCCACAAACTTGGGAAAATAAACATAGTGGAGTAAGAGAATACCATCTACATGGTGCAGCAGAGTAATGTTCCTTTCTGCTATTTTATCAGCCTTTCCAGCGGTGTCTGATCCGCCTATGCATTGACATCTAACAGCTTGCGTTCACGAAATAAATCTAGTGTGTGTACTGAGATAGGATTATGATATCTTTGCCTAGACACTTCTTTTCCTTCAATACTTAGTTTAAAGTATAGTAGTTATATACAATGCACTAGGAATATGGCTGCATATCTTGCATCTCCAGGATCCAGGTTCCATTCCTGCATCGGGTCTGCGTGCATGTTCTTCCTGTGCTTGGTGGGTTTTGTACGAGTACTCAGGTATTCTTCCCACAGTCCAAAGACACGCAGATTAGGTGAACTGGCATTCCCAAATTGCTTGTAATGTGTGTATGAATGTTAACCTGAGGTTAAATACACACTTGGGAATACGCCTCTCCTTTTCTAGTTGGACTACAGAGGTTCCTAGATGGATGGATGGAATAGCCATATACACATTTAAAGGTTAAGCTGCATAAAGTGTTAATTGTATAATATTATTGGATAACTAGAATTGTAAATAAAGGTTACAAACAATATTTGATCATTTTGTTTTGTTTTTTACTTACATTCGTGCTCCCTCTAGTGGACAAGATAGAGAATAAATAAAGCACATATATAAAAATATATAAAAATAAAAAAATCAAACAATATTAATGTATAATGCTGAAAAGCTTTACATTGGTAAAATTTAAAATGTAATAAACTAAAAGTCAAGGAAATCTAATACTTTTATGTGTTTTTACTCAATTGGGTGAAGCGCTGAGTGCTTCCGGGTCAAAGTTCGTTGTAACACCATGTGCTTCTCCTGCCTCGATGTTGTCACTTTTATGTACGTTTTTATTTGAGTGATAGGTTTATAATTTCCTCTTTTGTCTTGTTATATTGTAAACGTCCTGCGGCTTCAGTATGTCGCAAAACAGATCTTCGGCCGGTCCAGGGGACAGTGAAAAGAGAGGTGAGTGCTGGACAGATTTCTGGCTCACAGTGTTTACTTCTGAAGGAGTTTCTCATTTCGCGCTTCTTCCCAGCTTGTAGATACGAGTGTCCTGCAGACTTTGTGCCTCTTCAGTACAGCTGCAGTGAGAAGAGTGCGTTAGAGAGAGGAGAGAACACGGAGCTATGGCTCATTAAAGCTCCAGCTCGCTTCAGCCCCAGCAGGTGAGGGAAACAGACTGCATGCTTAAAATAGACCAGTGGAACTTTCCTCATGTCCTCTACATAAAGTCCTCTCACACTGTCTGCATCCAGGAGAAGACCTTAAATATGGATGTGTATGAACTCCGTTCAGCTGTTTGATTTATTATGCTTTTTATTTTACTCTGAGATGGGATCTCTTTTCACTGTTTGTGGTTTATGGATTCTTTTTAACTAATAATATTGAAATGTAATTGGGGTTAAATATTTTTAACATTAATTGTAGTTTTTTAATGATTGTCATTTGGACATGTATATATTATTAAATGGAGAATCCACTGGTCATGCATCACAAATGTGTGTGTGTGTGTGTGTGTGTATGTATATGTATATATATATATATATATATATATATATATATATATATATATATATATAAAACCCTTGTGCTTGGTGGGTTTCCTCCCACAGTCCAAAGAAGGCAGATTAGGCTAGTTGGTCTTCTCAAATTGCCTGTAGTGTGTGTGTGTCCTGCTATGGTTGTAGAAAAAAGGAATACAGTGATATTTACCATTTGCCTCCACAGTCTCTAGTTAGACTACATAGGTTCCTAGATAGATAGATAGATAGATAGATAGATAGATAGATAGATAGGTGTGTGTGTATGTGTATATATATATATTCCTTCCTAACGAACAAAAAATGAGAAGACAAAATGCAAGTAAGCAAAGTAATATTCTGCTGTATTAACTGTACTGCTTCTACTTTGGAAGGTCAGATAATATGCCTTAAGAACATTTTTTCCCCCATTGCATCTACAGCCATTAATGGTTAGTGTTTTTAGGTGTTTTTGTTTTGAATTTGTGTTATGTGTGTCCTTTTTTATTATTATTATTTATATTGATGCAATTCAACAACTGGACTGCTAATACAAATGTAATTGTCTTAGCACAAATAACATTTTCTCAGTACAGTAAAATGAAAATAATTCTGTCATACATATCCTAAAGATTCTGTAGACAATTTGAATGCCTAGAATAAAAAATCTGGTGGTTGGTTGTGATCTAAGTTTGATGGGTTTACTCCATCTCCTTTTCAGACTGACAGATTTGAAAGTGTCCTTATCAGGAATGGAGATGATCCAGTCTACTGATGCATCTGTTCAGATCTACAGTGTTCTCGCAAACCGTTCAGGCCCTACTGACCTTCGTCTTCTCACCTCCTGTGGTAAAAAGCAAAATGACACTCCCTGTGTTTCTAGGTTTGCTGGAATCCTCAGTGTCAGTGAAAGTTATGGGGACTGTAGTGGGAATCAGAACCCTATTCCAGTCCCTGCAGCCCCTGCGCCGAGCTTTCCACCAGGCCTGAAGCAGCGCTTCCAGCCCTTCGGCAGCTCCGCACCTGCGCATGTGTTTCAGAGCTCCACCTCGACCTCTCTTTTGTCACCAAAGAAGGCAAAGCTGGGGCATGAAGACACTGAATGCCAAAGTAGGAAGAAGAAAAAGAAGAAGGAGAAGCACAGCAGAGAGGAGGATATTGAAGTGGCCCATATTAAACAGGAAGAAATAACTTATGAGCTGCAAGTCCAACCAGTCCAGGAAGATGGTACAGCAGAGAGGAAGAAGAAAAAGAAGATTAAAAAAGAAAAAGAGAGTAGGGACGAGGTTGCTGTTGATGCCAGTTTGATGGCCAAACAGGAACCAATGGATGTGTCCTTTGGTGACACTGAGAACTCTGTGAAAAAGAAGAGGAAGAAGAAAAAGGCACAAGATGAGTAACTGCTCATTAAAGGTCATTATGTATTATGGTAACCATTTTTAGGCTTTTATGTAACAAATGTTGTCGACAACTGTTATTCCTATTACAGCAAACTGTATAAAAGCTGAAACATTTATAAATGAATATATGACATCTTTTTATTTTTCTCATTGTCGCACAAACAAATACTGAAATGTCTCATGCAGAAGAAAACATGTCTTAACATAATCTTAAATCTTAAATATTTTGCACACGGTGGCCCACAAGTCTGAATCTATAGGCAAACAAGCAATTGCTGTAAAATTAAGCACAGGCTTCTCTATGTAAGGAATCCTGTCATGTTTACAACCCCAGAATTGAGTGGTTTCAGATTTTCTCTGCTTGATCTGCAAAAACAGTTGCAATTGAGTACAGTTTTCTTTCCTTTTTATTTTTTTTACGTTTTTCTTAAAGCCAGAAGGTTGGAATATTAAATGAAAATAATTTTCTATTTTGCCATGTCTACAGTTACAGTACAGTTTTTTTTTCTACACAGTTTAATAATTGAATGAACATTTTCCAGGAGTGGTGATTCCATACTTTTTGCCAGAGGTTGTTTATGAGAATTGAAATGAAAAGAAGAATGTAAGATTTGATGCTGCAGTTGTGCCGTGTTCAATTAAGATTTTGTATAAGGAAAAATCTCAATGGATCCAGACTTTTGGGCTCCTTTGTATGCACAGCAGACATTTTGAGAACAGAAAAAATGGGCAAGCTTAAAGATCTGAGTGGCATTGACCAGATCCAAATTGTGATGTCTAGACGAGTGGATCAGAGTCTCTCCAAAACCATAGCTCTTGTGCTGTGCGTTCCATGGGTGCAGTGAGTAGTACCTATCAAAAATGTAACCGGCAACAGAATGATGGCTGCTCAAGGCTTGTTAACGTTTGTGGAAGGTGAAGGGTAGCCTGTCTGGCCCAATAATACAGCCGAGCGACTGTAGCACAAATTACTGAAACATTTAAGGCTAGCTGTGATAGAAAAATGTCCAACCATACGATGCATTACCATGGCTGAAAGCACCTACGATTGGCGTGTAATCACAAGAACTGGACTATGGAGAAGGTGGCCTGGTCTGGTGAGACACGTCTTCTATTACAGCGTGTGGCTGCCTGGGTGCATGTGCGTTAAATTCAAATTCAAATTTTATTTGTCACATACACAATCCTACACAGTACGATATGCAGTGAAATGCTTAGGCAATTTCACTGCATATACTGTATCCCCAGATACTGTCACATACAGTATCTGGGGAAGAGATGGCACTGAGGGAAGAAGGCAAGCTGACAGAGAAGTGTGATGTTCTGGGCAATGTTCTGCTGGGAAACCTTGGGTCCTGGCATTTATGTGGATGTTATTTTGACATGTACCACCTGCCATTTAACTTACTGTAGTCTTTCTGTCATCTTGAACATGTCTGGACATTCTCTGTTAACCTCTCTCAACAGGACGTTTCTGTTGCCAGGGCTGCTGCTCACTGGAAGTTTTTTTTCTTTATTGCACCATTCTGAGTAAACTCTCGAGACTGTTGCGTCTGAAAATCCCAGGAGATTTACAGAAGTTACAGAAATACTCAAACCCTCCCATCTGGTGCTAGCTATATCATCCCACAGTCAAATCACATTTTTTACCCCCGTTCTAATGGCTGAAGATTTGTTTCTGTAATTTTGAGCATTGCACTGATGCTACGTGAATGAGTATATACTTGTTGCAAATAAAGTGCTTGAACCACTGAACTTCAAATTATAGTAAATACAGACATCCCACACAGTAACTTCACAATGGTAATAGTAAAAATCGCTATCAGTTCAGTTCTATACATTGTAAGGGTTCAAGAATTTTCATTGCCACCCTGTCACCTGGTCGAATAATTAAAATGTAATAATGTTTAATATGCCTCAAATCTCTGAATATCTTAAATGTAATATTTACTGTCTGTCTTGTCTTCATATTTTTATATTAACTCTGGAACTAACTGCTTGGTTGCTCAATATTTACCCATACTTTTGGAATTATAGTGTCATTTAGATGTCATGCATTATGTTATTTTATATCTGGGTAAAACATCCAACTTAGTGTGACCAGAGGCCAGCTGCCAAAATACAGGCTGAACTGGACAAACAGCTGGATAAACATATTTGCCAGCTGTAAATGCTGGTAGGAGGAAAACAGTTCTTGCATTATTGCTGCTAATATTACTTTTGTTCCCAACTGAAATTTCCCCTACAATAATACATTTACCAAAAAAAAAAAAAGTTGATTTCATAGATGAAGACATTTAAATTCCCACCCAGACTGTAATTAAGTATTCTGCTGATTTTTTAAGGTTTATGTTTCTCATCATATATTGACGAGAGGATTTTAATTGCATTTAGGATATTTGTTGATAACCGTGTTATTTAGCTGACTGCACTAAAAAGCACAAATAGCATCAGTCATGAAAGGAGATGCAATTGCTGTGTTGGATTATGTGCTACATAACTCCATTTGCTAATGTGGGAAGTAGCAGGGAATCACAGCCTTGATCTCTGGTGCTTCGGCATTAGTGGAGGAGGTAACAGCTTCCTGCACTAATGTCACAATCCCTGAAGTACCCGTGCATTCATGCTACTACCATTTTAAAAGTTCACTGTCATTATTTCCAACACATTATCTCCATTACCCCATTCAATGGCAACTTCGAGGAGCATGTCTTAGTGCCTCAAGCATTTAGGACAATAAGTCTTCTGCATCTTTTTGCAGTCAGGAACCTCTTTAAGTGTGAAAAAGAAATCACAGCCCACATTTTAAAGGTATTTTAATACAATAATATTTTGTGTTATTCTGTGCTATCTATTTGTTATATGTGGGATGTTCAGGTCAAACCGGGACTTTTCATTTTGCAGATTATTAGAACAATGTTTAGAGTAAAAATCATCTTTATTTGTATAATCCCCTGCTACAATAATGCACTTATCCCAGTGTTTGACTAGTGCTTGGATACCATCAAGCTCAAAAGTTTTCTCAGTATGCCGGAGTCATGATCAGTCTGCATGGTTCATGTCTGAAACACCGGCCCCCCAGGAACTCAAACGTGTGGAAATGGCTTGGTCAGTTCCTGGGGGGCCAGTGTTTCAGACATGAACCATGCAGACTGATCATGACTCCGGCATACTGAGAAAACTTTTGAGCTTGATGGTCAGGACTGTATAGGAATGTGGTTTTCGTAAATTTTTGCATGTACAGTTCCCAGAGGCAGATGTGTCTCTTCCACAAGTTGGAAGCAAGTTACCCAGTGATTTTCGAGGATCAGGCTTGATGTCACTGGATGACTGGATGTTTATAGAAACCACTGCAGTGGGCTCCTCAGCCAGGATTTTCATTTATGTCTAATAGTCTTATCATGCTGTAATTTTTATAGTAGTTTATAACAGACTGTTATTAGAGCTATATCATAAATACAACATTGACCATGTTTTGATGATTTCCTCAATTAAAAATAGTCCCCTGACTCCCACTTTGTAAAGTACTGCTTTTTTTTTTTTGCATACTGCATTTGTTTTTTATGATCGGTGACTTAGTTGCTGTAACAATCTAATATCTATTGGGGCTTAATAAAGTACTTTATCTGTTTATCTTTACCATAGATGGATTGTGGGTTAACTATAAAACTTACAGTGTAGAAAAACCATAGAACTGGGCTAAACATTATACGGTACCAGTCAAAAGTTTGGACCCAAATTTGGATTTATGTCGTACATTCTACAACAATACTGGATTTTTTCAAAACTATGAAGTAACACATGACATTAGGTAAATAAGTAACAAAAACAAGAGTCAGTTATTATTTTAAGACACAAAGGTCAACTCTACTGCAATAGGTCTTCTATTGTCAAGTGTATTTGCTAAACCCATCAAACACCATGATGAAACTGGCTCTCAGGAAGACCTTTCCAGGAAAGCAAGACCAAAACTTATTGCTGCAGAGGAGAAGTAAAGTCATTTAAAGTTACCAGCCTCAAAAATCACCAATTAACAAACAGCATCTCAGGTTAGAGTCGGTATGAAGGCTTTACAGAGCATAAGTAACAGAAACATCTCAATATCAATTGTTCAGATGAGATTATTGCATATTTTAAAATGCCTTCATCATTGTTTTATAATGTTAAAAGAAATAAATATCAGGAAAGACCATGGAAAGTATGTCAAAATGTGTGTTTATCCTTATGATGTATTATTATTATTATTATTATTATTATTAGAGGTTTACCCACAGCTCTGCCCTCATGCTGATCCAGATGCCTGTGTGCTACCATTACCTGTAAAAGGTACGCCGTGAGGTTCGCTCACAGTATGACATAAAAGTTGACTGTGACGCTGCCTACCGCAAACCTGTGCAAACACCACGAGCCACCAAACACAGAATTTGTGTTTTATACATATAGAGTATTAGGGCCCAAGCACTATGACATCATAGTGTATGTAGGGCCCTCTTGTTTTTATATTATTATTATTATTATTATTTAGAAATTATGGCCCCAGTTCTTGAAAACTAACAATAAGCCCTAGCAAAACCATTAAAAAAATTAATAATCTGTTGCTCCTGCGGTTCATTTTTAGCATTTTGGATTTCTGTCTTTTGTAAAACAGGGTTATATCCACCAGAATCCACAGGGTGTTCTTCAGCACTCAGGTGGATGTGGAAATGGTAGCCTACTGATGTGTGATATTGACCTGACACGGTTGTAAATATCCAATAATTCACACACAAACAAGTTGTAGCACGAGGTGCGAAAGGTAGAATGTGTCTCAATATTTTACCTTTTTTAAATGGCTAAACTGGCATGCTATGTTGATCTGAACATTTCCAGCGTTTGCTCGAGCTCAGACGTGGCCCTGCAGTTGTGCCGTGCTCCGTGTGAGCGATAGGTGGCGCCGTTGCTCACTCGCACTGCTTTCACTGCTGTATGATCCGCTGGAGGATTGCTGTGAGTTCTGCACTGAGGTATGGCCATGTTTTCTAATGAGCACTGAGCGTCTGATGCCTGCTGATTTAAAACCTTCTCTAGTTGTTCAGGCACAGTGGAATCGTTTTCACCGCAACATCAGTTTCAGCTTCATCCTGTCGTACTTTTTTTTTTTTTTTGCCTCACTGTGTGTATGAGGGAGTGAGGGAAGAAATATGCACTCTAGTGCGAGCATCATCTCAAGCTGAATTTTGAAGGAAACTTCATTTCAAGTGTTTTATTGTAAAATGGCATATACATGTTTCATAAATCTTTGTCTTCTGGCTGAAGGCATGAAAACAACGTAAATGCTCATTGTGTACTTTAATAAACATCTTATTCTCTTTATTATAGTAAACTGCACATATTTCATTGTTTTATTGATATGTGATATCTTCATAGTATTGACACATGTGATTGCTGCTTTGTATACGCTCTGATTAAATGATGAAAGACTTGGACACCATGTGCACACACACACACCGACAGGATGCTGGCTTTCTTCACCTCTGTTATTCACCTGGCCAGCATTAAGGATGTGGCAAGGTGTTTTGTTTTAAATTGTTGGGTGCTGCTGTACCATCAATGAGATGAGGCGCTGGAACAACGCTCACTGCCTGGCAGATAAATAATTGAATGCAGTCTGAAGTTTGGGAGAGACGTGTCCAGACTGCAGAGCAGACTCGAGCCCCGTGCGCCCCAACTGATGCAAACGATAACGTTTAAAGGGGTGTGTGTGAGTGTGTGTGTGTATGTGTGTGTGAGATAAATTTCTCATTTGTGCAGCATCCATCCCTTCCCCCCCTCCTCCTCCTCCACCACCCCCCTCTTTCACTGCAGCAATCTTTCCTTGCTGTATGCTGTAAAGCTCTCACTCTTTCACATTTCTCTCTCTCTCTCTCTCTCTCTCTCTCTCTCTCTCTCTCTCTCTCTCTCTCTTTCGGCCTGCGGCATTCAGGGGGGTGGATGGTGTGTTACCATGGCAACGTAGACTTGCCAAGGACCGTGGAGTCGCATTCACTGGATATAAGCAAGCATTCCCTCATTAAAACATCAAAGGAGCCACTTTCTGTTTTCGTAGTGAGTGAAACAGCATCCTCACATGGCCTTCTTTTTGTGTTTCTGCTCTTTATCTTTATGTGATTATACTGTGCATAAGATGCATGTATGGGAAGGTGCGTGATGGTGTGTATTGTGTGTGATGGCGTCCTCGTCACATAAAAGCTGAGAATTTCCATCATGTGGCGTGAAGGCACTTTGGAGTGACGCACCAATTACTTAATTGCATACTAATGCTTTGACACAGCGCAGACATGCTTCCTGTTTACTAGCTGTTGCAGAAAGAAGTGAGCGCAGAATGTTTGGAGCAAGGATACAGAGCTTGACTTGTTCAGACCTCATACATGTCATATGTTTTCGCACGTTTCCTGCCATCGAACCGAACCCAGAAATGGAGTTGATTGACTCTGTGACACTCACATTCCATATCACAAAATGATTTTCTAGTTGAATTCTCAGTCTCTCTCTTTGTGTGTGTGTGTGTGTGTGTGTGTGTGTGTGCGCGTGTGTGTGTATTTGTGTGTGTGTGTGTGTGTGTGTGTGTGCGTGCGTGTGTGTGTGTGTGTGGAGGGGGAGGCTGATGCTACTGTTGCTATGCGCTTACAGACAAGTCAATTCCAACATATGCTATGAAAGCAGCCCCTTTCCTGCTAGTCTCCATGACAACCGCAATGCCATTTTTGCCCCCATTGTTGCCTTGCCCACCTTTCTGTGTGTGATTTGAGACTGAAGCTGTGCAGGGACGCTGCCTCTCATTCATCATCCTGCTCCAGGCACAACACAAAGAAGACCCCAATAATTCATTTTACTGTTGAAACTGAATAGCACCAACGATTTTATTAGTATTTTTATTCCCACAAATCCAGAACTCAGAGAATACTTCAACTGAAAGATATGAAATCCTTAACAGTTTCTATTAGCAGTTAAAAAAAAAAGTATAAATAAAAGTGTATTGTGTATTGTGGTGAAGAGTTGTCAGATATTTATTAGATATTAAAATATTGGATATTAGTTGCTGTTACTACTGGTTTAGTTAGAGTGAAATCCTATGTGTGGAGGGTGCAATCGTCTTCTGTTTGCCTCTCTATGGCTAAGAGAACCCTAGAGTAAACCGTAAAGGGATAGTTTTGCAGGATTAATATTCATAATATAAAATGAAATAAAGTGAATTTTGCCTTCTTTGCTTGTTTCTCTTGAAAAAATTCTAATGAGATCAGGTCCTTCATGCACCAGTGTTAAATTTTATTTATTTATTTATTTATTTATTTATTTGATATGTATGTGTGTGTGTGAAGAAAAAATAAGCAAGCTTATCAAAATCATTGTAAAGTTAATATAATTTTAGAGTGAATTGCTCATTTTTATTATTTAATTAGTATCTTAGTTCTGCAACGTTTTAGGAAATTTTAAACATCCTAGACTGACTTTAGGTCTCATAAACAAACAACAACAGTGCACGTTTTCCCTAGATCTTCTAACATGTTTGTTTACTCCTGACGCAGGCAATGCTTCAACATAAATCAGTCCAGGAGAGTTCGTTTTGCTGGAGATCAGGGTTCAGTATGGTGGAGATGAGCTGCATGACCCATCGAGGTGGACCAACTCTGATTCTGCCAGGCCTGCTGTGTGCCATCTGCCTAAGGGTCACAAACACACACACACACACACACACAAATACCTTTCCCTCTCTGATGCACTGATGTCTTCATGTCCTCTTCGTACTCCTGGGTGGACTAGATAATCAGGAAAGAGCTGGCAGAAAATGGGTCATTAAAAAAAAAACACACACACACACACACACACTTTTTATATCTTCCCTGCGACAGTGTTGGATTTAACCTTCAGGTGTTAGCTGTTGCTAAAATTATGTTGGAAAAGGCATGTAGGCTAATTAGACGTGGCATTGCTTCTTTTGGACTGAAAAGGATTTAAATATATTCTTGATCAAAAGACTGAGTCGCAGTCACACATTTGCAACGTGTTAAAGCAGCTTGATACTAAAATCACATCATATTACGAGCAATTATTGAGGAGATCGTCATGTTACTTTGTCATTTTTGTCACATTCTGACATATTTAGTAAGACTTTATTTATTCACTCATTCAGAGTAAATAGTTAATGTTTGCAATTAAACATCAAGGACATGCATAGTCCTCTAGTCAGCTGCATAAAATCCATCAAACGTTTGTAGAGCACGAGTAGTGTTTGTACACACACTCACACTTTCAGATAATCTGCCTCCTTATCTGTGCACCCGGAGCATCTAGTAAGGGTCCTCACTGCCATTAAGACATCAGCACCCTACAAACTCTTCCTTCTATGGTCTTTCACAAGGCTGTAATGGCGTTCCTCCGAAAGGTCAGAGCATGTTAGGTTTTCTCCCGGGGCTTTGCTTAAAAGATGGATGTCTCCCATCAGTATTAAAGCAGTCCTGTCTGCATCTCACTGCAGCAGCTGGGCAGTCACTGGACAGTGAGCGGTCAGGAGCATTCTGCCTGAGAGCAGTCTGAATGGCCTACTGAGAGAGTCGAATCCCTCTCAAGTGCTGATCATTTGTAGGGTTATGGAACTGTTGCTGGGTTGTTAAAGATTCCTATTAAATATAAGGCTATTCATAGACTGAGCACAGTCCTTAAGCTTGTTTGTCTATATTCTGGTCTTAGGCTAGCTTCTGAATCAGCGTTTAAAGCATTTGTTTAAAGCTTCAAGATAAGCACAACCTGAGTGTTACATACTGTAATAACTGTTGTTTAAGGGTATTAATGTCAAACTGGACATTTCTAATGTGCAAGTGGTGCAGGGAGGATGTGCATTGTCCTGCAAAATTATCTTTGCTTATGAAAGGAGTGTAGTGCCATTAAAGGAGCTCCTTGGAGGCCAGAGTTTCAGCAGTGACAATGACGTGAAGCAAGTAGTCTGATCGAGGCTTCGGGTTTCTGGGTAAATATTTACCTCCATAGTATCAAGCACTAGTGATACAGTATGTTTTTTTAGAGTGGATGGGGATTATATAGAAAAATAAAGGTCATTTATACGGTGTTCTGTTATTCTGCACAATCAAAAGTCCCAGTTTGACTTGAACACCCCTCATATTTAATTGCTGATAAATAAATAAATATTATAAGTAATCACATTTTAGTTTTTGTATTCCCTACTTCTGAATTCAGATTTATTCTTTTTATAAACCTCTTTTTCATATTATTATTATTGTTGTTGTTGTTATTATTATTATTATGATTATCTATTTATCTGTTATTGAACAGTGCTATATCTTACAAGAAGAATGCCAAAGGAAATTCAGAGAAAGTGGTCAATATTTAACTCTCAGACTTGGGAAGAAAACTGACGGAGTAGTAGAGATTTCTCAGCACAGTCACAGTGAGGCCTCCTAGCACACACATTCATTGTCACACATTTCTGTCACTGATCATAATTCGACCATGGAACTCGCTCACACGCCACATGGGTGTTCAAGTAGGACAAAAAGGAAAATTACAGATGGTGAATCTTTTTTTGTCACAATGATCCTAACTGAAGCTTCTTGCACCTACGCTTGGTAATAAATCAACAATTTGGAAATAACATGACATCATTTCCCAAGAAGTGCTTAATTTCTGACAGGATGCTGTAAAAATGTATTTATTAAAGCATATGCTCAAGAACAGAAAAAAAACAACTGCAGTAATGCAGAACATATCAGTACCATAAAATTGATAAAAGAAATCACTGTACACGCTACAGTGTTTTAAAATCACAGTTTTGCATTGCAATTTCCAAATGTTCTTAATTTCTTTCTTTCTTATGTACATAGAATAAAACGTTCTTAAATTTTTAAAAGTTGATTTTTTTTTTGTACTCTGAATAAACACAAGTATAATTTGTCAGCTTCATTTGTTAGAAATATCACAACAGCAAGAAACTCAAAAACATATAAAACTATTACAATCACTTCCAGTGTTTACCTGTTAATAATGAAACTGAAGCATCGTTTCAGATCAGCTTAATGATTACTGATAAACAGCTAGTTTGGTCATTGAGAAACAAATAGTGATATTCCTCAGCCTTGTGTTTAAAAATTGTAAATGTATAGAATCTAGATCACTTGTTAAACAAATGCTTGCCAAACAGTGGCATGTGTTGAAATCAAATGAAATGAAATTCCGGGCCTTCAGACCGTCATCTCCTTACTTGTACAGTGTATGCTATGTGTGTGTGCCAGACCAGCTGCTCCTCCGTGGCACAAAGTTTACTTTGGTTCTTTAGATGTAGAGTTCGAGAAACGATCTAGACTGCATACCAATAATTAGTGGTGACAATTTAATCGTGGAAAAAAAAATAAGTTATTCATAGTGATGAATCTTTTGCGGGAATGATGCTCAGAGCCTTGGAAGCCGGGGATCTTTTCTTTTTCCAGTTGAAGTTGTAGGACAGTTGTTTTAATTTCTAAAACAAATATTATTCAAGCACAGTATTTAGCTACAGTAGCATAGATCACAGTTTTATTGGTACTGCTTGAGCTCAGATAAAGACATCATGTTCAGATGTAATAATTTTTTTTAAAATACTGATTTTAAAATGATTTTCTTTAGTTAGTATTTATTTATTTATTTATTTTTAAATGGAGATTGTGAATTATTTACTCTTATTGCTAATCACGTAATCAAGGGCCGTCCCAGGTTTATAGATACACCATCTGTAACCAGTGCCTAATTCTAATCTTATTTTATATAAATAGTGTCAAATAAAACACGTAATGACATTAAAGCACTTCTTGATCTCTTAGTGATCTTCAAACTAGTTGAGCTACAAAAGAATTTTTAGTTGCATATACTGTAAAATGCTAGGAAGGAAAAGCATCCACACACATTTTTGGTTCAGACAAGCTTAGAAAGTTCAGAAATTGAGATTACCTTTGTTTATGATGCAAACTGAATTTTTCCTCTAACCATTTTTTTAAATCATTTGTAGATTAATTAAGTGCATTTGTTTATTTGTTTATTTATTTATTTATTTACGGAAACTCTGTGGTTTGCATTGCACATACCAACAAACGTTTTTGTAAGAACTAATACTTCAGGTTAAAACTTTAGATGAATTTAAAACAAATTCTATAAGTAACTTTTATATTATAATATTTATGAGTGCTCACAAATTCTTTCTTATATATTACACATGAGGACCATTTTATTATTACATTCATCTCTCTTCAAAAGTACCAATTTGCTTTTTGTACTACATTACTACATTTTATGTTTGGAGAGGGAAACACAAGGTGGAAAATAGAGCTTCTGTAAAAATGCTCTGGATCAGAGTCAGGAGATCTTTGTATATGTTCCACAGGCCTGATTTCCAGCACTGGAGATTTATGAAGGCTGAGAGCATAATCGTGTCTCCTCTCACCCCACCTCTAAGAGGAGGGCAGGTACTCTGTGCAACAGCTGGGCTCAGACATTCTCAGATGAAGAATGAGAAAGAAAGGAAAAGCCGAGAAGGAGAAGGGAAATCAGTGTGGCCTCAGGCTGGGGAAAGGTGCACAATTTATAAGATTGGCTACATCAGAAACAAAGGAGCTCCAACTCGCCTTCGTTTGGCTCTCTAATTTCAGCAGAGAGAAAATTATTATACAGGAGTGAATGTGTTAATGGACTCTGACATCACTTGATCTTGATCTAGTATTTTTGTATTTATATACCTTATAAAATGTATTTAATGTACCATGTTGACTTATTATTACTTTAACTACCAGCAAAAAATACCTGTGTGTGTGTGTGTGCTCTACGAATATCTGCTTCCCAAAAATGTTGTTTAGGAATCATACAACTTTTATGTAACTGGTCCAACCTTTAACAGCCCTTTCTCTGAACACTGGAGGTACTTCTTTACTTCATGATTAGTTTTGTGAGACAGATTTTTACGTCATGCTGTGAATTTCCCTGGAGTCTCCACAGCAGATCATTGGGTTCGAAACCAACATGAGGACATGGCTTAAGGTCACGGAGTGAAGCAATCAGAGTGATCAAACAGCATGTTGGCTTGGGAGACATGTCAGGGAAGTGATGGTGGCTTTTACTGACAGGATGGATTGGTGGACAAGAAGTGCGAGTAGATGAAAATGAGCAGGAGAACCACATACATTATTGTTATTGCACAATATTTACCTTCTCCAATTGAATCCGAGTACTTTGTATATATTTGACCCGAAATTGTGGAACAGAGCAGTTAGTAATGAGTATAGTGAAGGTGGTTTAGAAAGCAAACTGGCACAACATGCAACTGCACATTAGTCTCTCTTGAAACTCAGGTGCAATACGTTACCTTAAGCCTTTTGGATAACATACAACCCAACCTAGTTCTCTAGTCCTAGTATATTCTGTTCACTGCACGCCAATGCTGATGCAAATTATCTGAAATGTGTTTTTGTCCTCCCCACAACTATCTTCATTTCCGCGAATGTATTCCCACACTACCACATTTACAGTCATATTATTATTATTATTATTATTTTTCATAAAGTAACTTACCTCTTGTTGGTATTTTGTACAGGACCTATGCACCCTAGCTCATCAATCTATTTATCCTTCCCTGATAATATTATATTGTTATTTTCAGCTTCACCATGTACAAATACTGTGTAGGTTAAACCTGTACAGTAGCAATCACATACTCTGATATTCATCCAGTATCGTTCTTCAAATTAGGTGACAAACACTGACACCAATGGATTTTATTATTAGCAACTAAACGTAGCTCTAGCTTTACACCGTACCATCCATTCTAACATTTCAAAAAGTTGACATTGCAAAAAATAGGAACATGCAATGTTTCAAAATTCATTATTACATTACTCCATGTCACAAAGAAATAATCATTTAAAATGAAGTCATTTTGGATTTCTTTTTTTCCCCTCATTATTAAAGAACTGCCTTTAATTTCTACACATTCTTTCAACAGCGTTGGTCTCGGTAAGGTTGTAAACATTACAGCATTCTGCTTTGCTCCTTCAGACGGGTGCATATCATTCTTATCATTCGAAGACTTGATAAGCAATCATACATTGTAATTGTCTTTGGGCTCTTTAGAAAGCATGAAGGAGAGCTGGATTGTGATTCTGTCAAATCACACACACAAAAAAAAAGGTAGATCAAAGTAGACACCCTGAGAATCACTGCTCTGGATTTGACTTTCTTTTTTAAATTACCTTTTTCTGTTTTTTTTTTTTTTCATTGTCAAGTTGGATCTGGCCCCTGGCAGCCGACAAAAGATGGTGGCGAATTATGAGGGGAGGGAGGTTGACTGGCAACCACCTCCTCATGGGAACAGTGTTAAGGTGGATTTGGTCGAGTAATATGTTATCGATGAGAACATCACATGGTGTGAAGTGTGTGGCAGGGAATGAGTTGGAGGGGAGAAGGTAGTGGTGGAGAGTGTTCGGGAAACGGGGGGTTATGGACGATCAAAATCAGCTAGGCTCACAGGATGAGTTTGAGCTATAATATCAGCAGGTTCCATTGGTAAATGGAAACCGTACAGATTTTAGCTTTTGTGAACAGAGGACAGAACATCCATCCATCCATCCATCCAACCATCCATTCATCCAAGCCTATCAGTCTCATCCATTCTCTCTCTCTTTCTCTCTCTCTCTCTCACACACACACACACACACACTCATACTCTCATACGCACAATCATGCATCATGGTCCCTCCAAGACCGAGCACATGGTTTCAGGCACAAACTTGCAATGTGTTACTTGATGAGTTTGAGTGTTGTGGGAGGTGAAGAATAAGACAACAGAAGACAGGTGATGCTAAAATGAACATTTATAATGACTGTTGTTGCTGTCGGAAAAAAAAAAAAAATCTTAAAAAACGACTTAATATATATTAGCACTAAATTGCTAATTTCACTGGTAATCCACAATTCAAGAAACACAACTCACTATTTTTACAAACACAATGCTACAATTACATTAAATATTCAATACTTTTCTTTAAGTCAGTTAATGAATGGTGTTAAAATAAACCACTAAAATACTAAAAACAAAACAGAAATTCATCTTTCCAGTCATTTTCCCTTTTTTTTTCTAGTTGTTTTCATTTATTAATAATGTAGAGTAGTTTGAAAATAAATAAGTTCATGAAGGGTTATCAGAAAAGAAAGCTGGCAGCATAGAAACATTAGATGTGGAGCACGAAGCGCGGTTATGATTCATGGAAATGGTCAATCTTTTTTTCCCCGCAGAAAAAAAAAAACCAGGACATGTAAAAACTCATGCTCCTATCAAACACATCTAATGGACACAGTTTGCACTCAACACATCTGATATGTACACTGAGCTCTGATATGTACAACTAATATCGATTCAGGAGTAAAACCTGGTCGTTCAATGTGAAGTAACTGTTAGTAGTGCAAAACATGTTGAGTTTAAAATGCGAGACTGATGGACTGATATGAACCGTACTTATGAGATTGATATGCAAAGCAGTTTTTGTACGTGATAACCACGAACTAGCTAGACGCGAAATCCAAGCGAAGCTTGAATCTCAGCAACAAAGTGACAGTTAAATGGACAAAAAATCTCTTATTAAATTAACTCTTTCAAAGCAGCTGCTATTATTAGTGATTGAAAGCGCTAATATCATTTTTCGTGTGCGTACATTTAAAACAAAAAAAATCTTTCAATATTCTACATAAACTGTCCATTTTATAATGAGAATTATGGATGTTTCCAGAGCATGCTCTATGAATGTCAAACTATTTTCATTTGTCCGTATGTCTATCCTATGCTACCTAAAGCACTCCACAAAACCGATTTTATGCTGCCAGCCCCATTCTGTTGAACGCTCTTCTAGTTACAGTTCAACAAAATTTGACAAAAAATATTTACAATGAAAATAAATGAAATTAAGTTGTGGAGAAGCAATTGGGATCTTTTTTTTTATGTTTTTGTTTTTCATTTGCTTTTATTCTTTAACTCTGAGAATTGTCCCCAATGATGAGTTTAACAAAACAAAACAAAAAAAAGAGAGAAAGAAATCCAATGAGATCAGCTATAATTGCACAGTCTCTAAAAGGTTTGGAGATGGAATGGAGATTTTAAGTCCAAACAGTTGATGAACACAGAAGGGAAGGAAGAAGGTCAATAAAGTTCATGAGGGGTGAAAAGTTCAAAGTTCAGAAGACAGAAGATGGCTGCGCAGCTGACGTTTACACTCCTCAGCTTTTTTTTTTCTGAGCATGTTTCTATGTTAAAGAAAAAAAGCTGTCATCGAAATGATATTTTTGTTGTTGGTTTAATGTTTCCCATTGAAAAAATGGAGAGACTTGGGGGTGAGGAGAGTGACAAGTGCTCCCAACATTATGG
Source organism: Clarias fuscus (assembly GCA_030347435.1). NCBI lineage: Eukaryota > Metazoa > Chordata > Actinopteri > Siluriformes > Clariidae > Clarias > Clarias fuscus. Next base: position 16,734,610 of record CM059218.1, read on the forward strand.
CACACAATCAGTGATGTCCTGGAGGTTGAAGAGATGGCAGAGAATTAGGAAAAGCAGTTTATGAGAGGTAGCCAGCCTTTTACCGTGTTATTCCAGATCTCACTTTTTAGTGGTTGCATTTTTTTTTTTTTTTTTTTTTTGTGGGAGGGGGGGGAGGGGGGTAATGTTGAGGCGTCATGACTGACATCATGTTATGGAGTAACATGCTGGCTTCATGGGTGCGTCCGATGGATGTCCAACATACAAGAGAACTCAAAACGTTTGGAATGGTACTGTTGTCATTTGGCACTCAGGAGAAAGTCTGGGAGGGTGTGAGGGAGAGGTTCGGCAGAAGTGTGGGTAGTGGTTGGAAAAAGGGGGGCAGTGAAAAGTGCAAAAGGGGGAAAGGGAGAGTAAACAGGATACATATGAATGACATTTTTGTTATACTTGGTCTAGGTTAGAGAGTGTCATACAAACAAAAACAGGTAAATTAAATAGAGAGAAAAGAACAGTGATATGACAAATGTGTTCTAACGTTGCTGGTGCTTTGATGGTTACAAGCATAAGAGTGACCCCAGGGCTTGTTTTAGAGGGACAGGTGGGGCCAGATTGGAGTTGGAAAAGTGCAATGCTCTAGCAAAATGCCCGCATTAAAAAGCAATGACCTTTTTCAACATTGAATAAACCATAAATTTGCGCTAATCTTTACTGCATGTGAGACAACTGCCAAACTTATTAACATGACACAAAACACGAGCCTCGTTTGTGCAAGAGCGCCAACAGAGAAGTGCCACAACTTGTTCATACACATAAAGCTGCTCAAAGCATGGAGGCAAAAAACTTTCAGTCAAACTTTACAAAATGTCATACTCAAAGCTGGATGCAGTGCAATGATTTGATCGGATACTGGTATGGACTTGATAGAGAAATTGTCCACTTTTCCCTATTGTTCCAATATTTTTTTTAGAATTTTTTTTTTTTTTTAACTAAATTGTGGCAATGACTTTGTGGCACCTTGACAACGACCTCAAGAGGCTCAATATTTATTTAATTCCTTTATCATTTAATGGAGATAGCCAGAGATTAGTGGCTAGCCCGTCATACAAAACAATCACTTTGCGGACTAGCTTTTTGGGGGTTTGGAAGTCACAAAATCTAAACAGCAGAGACAGAGGGCTCAGGTGATAAGATTTCACAACTCATTCACTGTCATTTCAAATTTGGGCAAAAAGGTTAATAAAGTGCGTATCATCAGAATCATGGGTGTGAGTACAATGTGAGTCATAATGTGGCAAAAATAGAAGAAAAAAAAAAGCACTGGGTGTAATGTAGCCTAAAAAGATGTTAGTATTGGCACACAATATACAAAAACACATCATGCTTTAAAAGTCATGATTGAAAGTGATATGCAAAGTTATGCAGTGGTGAGTACATTCAAGGACAAGACCTCAGTTGTAGTGAGAAAGAAAACAATAGTTTTAAACCCAATTTTAATTAGGTTGCTTTTGCTCTCCTAAAAAAAAAAATCACAACCACATCTGGACATCTTTCTTGTAAAATATTGTTATACTTCAAAATTGCAAACAAAAATAAATGCACAATGATTATGTATGAATGATTTTGGTTCCTGCAGATGGACAAAAAAAAAAAAAAATAATAAGATAAACTTCTCAGTTTAGACTTCGCAGAACTAAAAGACAGGTCAGAGTGTGAAAAGTAAAACTCCAATGCTCTTAGTGTTGGCATGCAAAGATTTGTCCTCAAAATGAACGCACATTGCCTAATGAGTTTTCTTTTTTTTTTTTTTTGTATGATTTTCCTCTTTTGTTTTTTTTTTAAATCCACACATTACTTTTTGATATCATGCAATATAGACGTGCAAAAAAAGATAACATCTATTTTCACAAAATACATTTTTAGTACTAGAAAAGGCTGTATTAAGAATGCTGATAACGTATTAAACTCATGCTAGCCTATGTCTACGGCAGTCTTCTAGCCCCAGTGATGTAGCATTAACAGCCACATGGCACTAAATGCATTTGTCAGGTGAGCAAGATGATTCCCTCATCATACTTTCCTCTTGTATTAGTTCATGAGGGGCCGAAAACCTTTAACTTAATAGCACTAACATCTATTTTGTTCCTACTAGTTTTAAAAAAACGGCCACTTTGCTAGTTATACCTTAACTGTGGTTTGTTTGGCACTTTTCACATTTTTTTTTTTTTTTACTTAGAAAAGTAAGTCTGCTTGTAGCTAGTGGTGTTTAAATCACACATTTACAGTTGCTGAACCTGTAAAGATCTATTTTGGCACGTTCATGTATTCTGTTTAATATAGCAATTATCTTATCATGTAGCATTTATTACACCTCTTAGAACTAGCACACCTTGCTAAACGACTGACCAGATATGTTTATCTTAAATTTTAGTACGTCACTTATTCAATAGCAGCATCTTCACAACTTAAAAAATATTAAATACGCAAACCTACTCAACACCTAGGTAAATCGAAAGCTCCTACACAGACAGAATAAAAGACGAGACAGGACGACATGCTACTACGTATATTGCTTCCAGTACTGATCACATTTTATCTAGTTCCCCAGTTACTAACAACAGAAAAATGCAGACGTGCCCCTCCCCCATAATATGCATTTTAAGTACTGAAATAAAAGAAAAAAAGAAGAAGAAAAGAAAAAAAAACACAAACAGGAAGCTGCTCCTAGGCACACTATGATGGCACCTGTTCTTAGTGTTCACATTAAAAGTTCACAGTAATATCTTGCTTTTCTTAATGTTCCTAAACAAATTTTCTCTGTAATTAAAATGAATGAATCCGCCTTATCCTGCGATAAAATGTCAGTGTTTGGGTAAGTGCGCTTCTGGGTGCATGTGTGTTTCTGTCGTGTTCATGATGTGTGACATGAGTCTGGTTTGTTTGGATGGATGTATATAATTCCACGTGTGGGATTCAGATGCACTCTAAAATGCGGAGGCACTCCAGTTTCCGACACGCCACTAGAAAATATGGCAGCCTCAAATCATCATTGCCTTCAGTCATTTGGAAAACACATTAATACTACGGTCTACTGCAGCTGATAGCATAAATAGTAACTGGTGTCATTAGTGTGTTTAACAAGATGCGAAACTATTTCCTTGCAAGCTAACTGAAGTCTTCGCTTCTCCTAAAGGCTTTACGCTCACTGCATTTACCCCAGTCGTAAAAAAAAAAAAAAAAAAAAATCAACATGTCTTCCAACTAGGGCGCTACACACAGTCTATTTCAAAGCGTGGCCCTGCATTGTGTAGTGCAAGCAGTTCCTCTCTACACAGCAACACCTAAGCCACATCTCTTCTGTCGAGTCATTGTTTTGTGAAAGGGCAAGCAAACATGCACTTTAGCACCAGACATTGCCACCCATGGAGAGATGTGAGAGAAGGGGGTCTTTGGGTTGATGTGTCAAAATGGGAGGTGCACGGAAGTAAAGAGGGGTTGAGAAGAGGTGAGGAAAGGTTGATGGTGTTAGATGGGAATAAAGAAGTCTCCTTACCAATCGGTTCAGATTTACTCTCCCTGGCGTTCCAAATTGAGAAATTGTGAGGAAGACAATTCTATGTTTAGTCAGTGAAGAGAGAGCACACTGCTGTCTAGATGCTGCTCTGGGTCTCTATTTGTGTTTCTGCTTCTTTTGTTCCTCCAGGCCATTGGCAAAGTGAAAGGTCATTCTGAAATGCTTGAAAATCTCCTTTCAGATGAACTTCAATTACATCTTTTTTTTTTTTTTTTTTTGGAATGAAACCACAACGACCATGGGTGATTTAAGTTGGACGTGGAATTTTCTTCCCATCATCAACATTAAATATCGGAGCAGGCACCATGAATGCCGGCGGTACTTTAGAGGAAGGCTGGGAACTGAAAGTCTGATATAGTAGCAATTTGGTACCCAAAGATACTGGTTCTTCGTCATTAGTTAGATGTTTTCTGTGTGTAGCAAATCAGACTGTCCTAAGCTGTTTTCTTCCGACAACCTACACGTCTTGAAAAAAAAAAAAAAAAAATCCACCTTCCGATATGCTTTTTCTTAATTTTTTTTTTTCTGACTTAGAACCTTGATTTCTGGGCCTTCAAGCACGGCCTCCACACTTCACAGTGCATTAAGACGAAATTCAGTGTATTCTATCAACAAAAGTATGCATGTCTATAGGACTGGTTAGCAGCACATAAGTAGTTCTGATGAGTACAGAGAGGGTTTATAAGCTCAAAAGTGTGTCCAAAACGAATGGTACCCGCCGTTTAGGACATGGATAGCTAATAACGCAACCCATAAGTTGAACAATTCAGAAGACTGGAAAAAACGTTTTTGTTTTTAATCTCCATGCCACCGTGAAATTGGAGTCATTAATAGAGGAATAACTTAAAAATATGGCATCCCTGTGCTCATCAGAACTAAAGATTTGTTCATGTTTGTAGTTGTTCAGTAGTATTTGTCCACAAAGAGACATATTTCTGTTTGATATATGATACATCTACACAATGTGTCCACAGCCAGTGACAACTGACTTGAGCAGATTTCGTCACTTAGCTCATTGAAATTAAATATAAAATTGCACCACATTTTCTAATAAAGTATACAATGTTATATTGGATTTCAAGACATAAGGGATTTGATCTCATGAATAAGTTTGTTCTTGTTATCAGTACACTCCCTTGAACTTGTGCAATAGCCTATTTGTTTGTTTGTTTTTAAATAATTAGACACGTCTATATTTGAATTGTCTAGTTTCTCTGATTTGTCTACCCTTAAGTCAGACATGGTTCCCTTTTTAATGTATGTGCCTATGTGAGTGTGTGTGCATGTGTGTTCCATGTATTAATTTTAACGTACAGTACATTATACCTGCTCCTATTCTCTCTGATGGTGCCGACGGTGCAGTTGTCACTGGACATTAAATAAGACATATATTACACTGTGACATACTATTCAATTCACTTAAATAAAAAACTAAATCCAAAATATTGTCTTTACATTCATGTCAACCTGAATTCACAGATTAATTAAAAAAAAAAAAAAAAAAAACACCTCAGTCCTGATGGGTAAAATTATATTAATAAATAATATCAATGGTGAGGATTTTTGTAATAAGAGTAGAACTACTACTAATAATAATAATATTTAGATTAATACCAGATGCATATCGCCACATTGTCTGTTTGCTCTGGTACTAACTTGATCCGAGTAGGTGCATTATGCTTGGCCCGTGTGCCCAACCAGATCTACAAACATCCCTTATGCTAGCTAAATGTTCAATAGCATTGCATGGCATGCACCTGGTTTAACAAGAACTCCAGTTTTTTTTTTTTTTAGCAAGTAGCTAGAAGGATAGACCCTAATCAGCTTCCTCTCACTTCCCCAATCCCAGCCTGCCCTGCAGGGATTGTGCTGGTTAGGACTTACGAGGACTTGGACAATGGGTATGGTGGCACTGCGTACCATCGACCACATTGGGGAATCTGCCTTAAGTCTAAAACCCAAGCACTTGTTTTCTGTCTCATCAGGCCCACATATAAGGACAGGGCGTAGGAAATTAAACTGAGGAGTTAAAAAAATAATATTCTTGTCATCTAGGAAGGGACTGGCAATGGGTACAGGGCTTATTCCAGGTAGGCTTATGTCCAACTGCTCCACCCTGTTCTCCCCCAAACCCACCACCTGCTGGGAGCCGCAGCAAGCATGCCAGTCTGAAATACCATTCACCACTGTCCAGAAAAAAATAAACTCAAAAAAGAAAAACTGAAAAAAGCTAAACCAAATTTTCAACCAATAAAAAATCCTGAAAGATGAAAACTTAAGAAATAAACCCATATATACATTTTACATGTTTTTTCTTGGTTTTCATATTTTTACTCATTCCTTTTCTTGCAAGGTGGACTATTTTCCTTCTTTTTTAATACTGAAATATGCACATAGCACGTAGTGGATGATTTCCTTCAAAAAATTGCCCTCCTTTCTCTTTCTCTGTATCTTTCCATCCATCCCCCACTCCTTCTTTCTCCCTGTTTTAGCCCACCTTCTGCGGATTGGTGGCCCTCACACCCTGCTCGTATGTGATTCGCTGGCTGATGAGATACTGAGCGGCCTGTGTGGCAGCGGGCGATCCCGTGATGGTGACTTTTCGGTTCCTAGTGCCAGGAACAAACTCTCCCTTTTTTGAGATCTGGATTCGGGCTCCCGTCAGTTCCTGGTACTCCACAAGCGTCTTGCCACCTTTGCCCAAGATAGCTCCCACCAGGTTCTCAGGTACAGCAATCTCCACTACATCCTTTGCACCCTCAGCCAGCTTCTCGGTGGCCAATAATGAACTCGCTACTAGTGGGGAAGCTGCGCTCAGATAACCATTAGTAGCCCCGGTGGCAGCGGCCAGCGAGCCTAGTGTAAATCCTCCCAGGCCAGTGGCAGGGTGGCCGGTACTGGTGGAGGCGTCGTTGGCGTAGGAGGCCAGCAGATTGGCTGCTGCAGCGGCAGCAGGGTTTGCACTGGCTGCAACAGCTGCTAGAACCCCTGAGGCAGCAGCTGGATTGAGCCCCAGACCCAGGGAATTGGTGTTATATCCATAGCTAGCCAATGTGTTAAGAGCTGACGTAATGGCCAGGAGGTCATTTCCTGAGAAGCTGGACATGGCAGCGGCAGGAAAAGCACCCACCCCTGCCAGACTGGCCTGCCCCAAGAGGCTGGAGGCTGTGGCAGCAGCTGCAGCAGCTGCAGCAGGCATCACCTCTGCAGAATTAGCATACGGTGAGCCTGTTGGGTTGGAGTTGGCCACAGGGCCCGTGACATTGGAGTAGCTGATGTTAAGGCAGCTGCTGCTCTGTGGATCCTCCTGGATTTTCTGTACTATTATCTCCACAGCCTTGCGGTTCTGCTCAGGTTCCCCACTGATGGTGACAACGCGCTCCTGCAGGTTGATACCTTCTGGTTTCTGTGAGAGCTGCACCCATGCACCTGACTGCTCCATAACCGCCTTCACCGTAGCGCCACCTTTACCGATGATCAGCCCTGCCGTGCTGTTGGGCACAATCAACTTGGCCTGGAGAACACAAGCACAGAAAAGCAGAGCAGAAAGAAATATCAACACACTGATTCAATTCAGCAATACCAAACCAGTTCATTGACTATAATATAAACAACATTTTTCCCCTAATACCCCATTTGAAATGAATATAGTCATTAATTGTGTTTTTGGCCTGACTATTTTTGGCTCGTATCTGAAATGACCGAGGAAGTATAAACATCGGTTGTCATGGCGTTGTGAATTTGAGATGCAATGTTTAATGTTCTTTTGGGTACACAACGTTCCCTCTCCATATTGATCTTATTAGAACGGGGTTATTCTGCTAAAGATCAAACATGTTCAGGCATTCTTAGACACTTAGGAAATGATGTCAGAAATGGTGAAACAGTTACGGCTATGTTTGTGTTCATTTTGGATGAGCAACAAGCAGGCTTCCCTATTATGCAGCAGATGTCCCCACCATCATTTTCAAACAGTTCTTTTGACATGATGTACAGTTCAGTGAGGCTAAACATATATGCCGTAAAAGCAGGAAGTACATAATGCAAAGGACAGAGAAAGAAAAAGACATTGAAAACATTTTCAGGTTCACAAAACACATTATGTCATTCAGTTTTTGTTTAGTTTAGTTTTTTTTCTTTTTCCTGAAAAGAGTACCTAATGCACTTTACATTAAAATCTTTGAAACAAATATTTTTTTTACATGGAATAGAAGGTATTAATTGAGTAAGTGAGTGAGTGAGTGAGTGAGTGTGGGTTTTTTGTCCTCATGCTTTCTGCACTGTGAATCACTGGGTAAAAAGAGGCGCCTCGTGAAAAGCATCGACTCCCAGGGGTCAGTGTTTCCATGGCAACTCGACTCTAGCATTCAAGGGGCGACTGAAAGGGAGTTGGAACAGTGCATAGCAACTAACCACCCTTTTTTACACATGGAAACACACAGACACATACACACACACACACACACACACACACACACACACACACACACACACACACACACACACCTGTACACACACAAACACCACATGCTCTTAAAACACATTCCACTTCATTTAAGAAATATTTGTAGCGACACAGGACTTAAATACAAATAAGTGTCACATCATGGCCACAGACACCCAGAAACATATGCCTTTTTGTTGTTTTAAGGATGTAGAACAAGATGGAGGGTGGCGTGTTTTCTCGTTAATTCATTCACAACCAGAATATGTCTAAATAGTGCCATATGATTTAAAGGCAAACCAATGGGCTCTAAGCATATTCAGTAGAACATATAGTATTTGACACATACTGTATCATACAGAATAGAATAACCATGCATACAACACATGCTTTGAACACGTGCCAGTAAATTAGTTCCATTTAATACAATAAAAGCACCAGGCCACGTTTACACAATTCTGAATTCGGCATATTTGCACACTCACATAATGACAGGTAGAGAGAAGAAATACTTCAAACGGATGGGAGGAGCAGGCTGACAGAGCCAAGAAAAAAGAATATGTGTGTGTATCTGTGTGAACAAAGTGATCTGGAAAAGTGTAAGGATATATGGGGTGGTGATTGGCTCACCCCTGTGCTTGTTTCTTTTGTTTCATTTGCTTTTCAATATATGCATCATGCTGCAGTGTGCTGCCTGTAGACGCAGCGCTCCAGAGGCTACTGAGCTCCACTGCCACGGCTTTATCTAAAGTACATTTACATAGAAATTGAAGGAAGGAACTAACCTTGAATTTTTCATTTAAAAAAAAGCTGAATTGTGTTAAGATGGTGAAATCTGCTTTTTTCACGCTACAGAAATTGAAAATCAAAGGCGTGCCACTGTTCACATGCCACAATATTCATGTACCAAATATGCTATACAATATTACATTTGCCTCTCTTATACCTTACACGTGTAAAGAATTGCTAATAAACAGCCAGTAAAAACATTTAAAAAATGTGAGTTTAATTATATTTCGATTTAATGGCTCGATAACTTTTTTAAATAACACTAACAAGAAAGGGCTTTTTCTTCTATTTAACCAAAATATTAAATATATTTTATCAACACATTAACTATATCCAGTTAAAGTTGAATATAAGATTTTTTTTAAATAAAGGTGTCATGATACTGCAGTTATCTGCAGTTTATTCCCATATAAAAAAATACTAATAGTTATCAGTATAAGAAAGCATCAAGGAAAGGATAAGTTCTTAACCCTACAGTAATACCAAAGTAAGAAAGTAAAAAAAAAAAAAGAATGGATAAGAAACAGACAACATGAGAAAGAAAGTGGGAAGAGTGTGTGTGAGAGAAATAGAGCATGCATGTGTATGTTTGAAAATGAGTGAGATCTGCTCATGAGACTCCATCCAGATGGAATCACTAACCTTTGATGCACTGCGGGCATGTGTGGAGTTTGCAGGGGGTTATGGGTAATTGGTAATAAAATGAAGTTATACAGGACCGGGACATTTACACAGACATGCAAGACATACACATACACCTCTAGTTTTATGGCAAAATGTACAGGTATGCACCACATTGTATTACATTTTAAGCAGGTCAGGTTTCGTTAGGAATGTGATTTCCAACAATCTTTACAAATCAGACATGTCTTTAGAATTTTCAGTAGGCTTGCTTAAAGACGGAAAAAAAAGGGGGAATAATTACAACGGTGGCAACAAATTTAGGTGCATAACATTTAATTTAGAAAACCATGCGGCCTGTATATATGTGTATAACTCAAAGCCTCACTTTTTTGCTACATCTCTGCCTAAAAAAAATACACGAAAGCAGAGCCTGAGCCCAGCACAGATTCAACAAAGGAAAAGCCTTCTTTCTGCTGAGCTTTTGCTGAAGCTGCAAATGAGCCCCCTTGAGCCTGTGCAATCGCACATCTAAAGACGCTCTCCAACGCGCCGCACTGACACATGCAGCATCGTGTACAAACCACTTCACACCACTGCCCAAGTAAACACAGGACCTAAATATGCATCTATTTCCTATAGCATCAGGACTAAACCTGAATTCCTCTCTGAGCTTTCTCTGAAACACGCAGTGTGATGGAGGATTTGGACAATACCACAGAGCCTTAAAGGGCCTTGCCCAACCCTCCAAGGAAAACAGCAACTGTTCCCCTGCACCATACACACATTGCCTGTCTTTGTACCCCAGTGTGATGTGTGACTCCACAACCGAATCTGTTTGCACTTTGAAGTCATAAGCGCTCGACTCTAGGATAATCGCTTGTCTCCTGATCCCAGGCTTAATCGCCCATCCCTCTGCTGCATCTGTGTGCCCTGACCACCGGTATTAACACAGGAAAAAAAGCACAACATAACTCTCGCAGCTGGTTAAAAATAACACATTGTCCTTTTACTCACCTCCAGAGTCTGACGGTTGGTTCTCCAACGAGAGTCTAGAACCACATTCTCATGCTTTTGGGTCGAAAATGATGCAAACAGATGATGACTTTTTTTTTTTTTTTTTGCCGTATTTTTTGTTCGGAATGAATTGAGGAGTTCGTTCTAGCCTGGAGGATTACTCTTGCCTGTCATTTCCATCCCTCCCTCTGTCACACCGAGCTTTTTTTCTTAACCTTTTCTTTCCTTTCATATCAACCTCTGTGTAAATGACACAAGCCAAAGCAATTGACGAGGAGCAGAGGGCAGGATTATTGCACTGTAAATATTCCACATTAAGAGGGTGTGATTAGGACTCTGAGTCTGTTGATTATCCTGCATTATACAGTTATGACCGGAATGTTAAATGAAACTTAAATTAGCATATCTAATTTATATACTGTACTCACAGCAAGTCAAGTTCATCCAATGACCCACAGCAGACTCGACGTAAGTCACAGAGGGTCCAAAAATAGTTTGACCTATAATAGCTCCAAATCAAGAGCATATCCACCTGGTGCCACGCCCACAGTGCACATCTGATATTTAACACAATACTGCAATATTAAATATCTAAGATTATCACAGTGTATTCCCGTCCCTGGGACATACTGTGATGAATAGCTAGTTTGTATGTTTTATCTCTACCTCTCTCTCTCTCTCGCTCTTGCTATATATTGTTACAGAATCTGACCTGAAACTTTGAGAAGATTGAAGAACATCAGACATGATTAAGCTTTCAGGAAGAATGCAGTGCTATTGTGGGTACAGTTGAAACAAAAACTTGTAAAAGCTGCACTGTCGATTAATTAACTCTCACAACCAATTAACAAGTCTTGCAATGTCTATGTTATTTGTGGATTTTTTTTTAAAAAGGCAGTAAATTGACTTTTAGTAAAATACAAAATGCTCACCTACTCCGTATACTGTACCCTATACAGGACGAGTAATAATGAGCACTATATGTCAATTTTGGAACCACCTTGGAATTAACCTCACTCTCTGACTATATACTGATTTTATAAACAGAACATTTAGCCATTAATTAGTTGTTTGCTGCCAGTAAACATGTACAATGAGTGCAAGAGATAAGAGCATCTGACTTAATAAATAATCATTTCTCTTGAGCCATGGCATGATAATTTATATGTATGCATTGAAGCATGACTCATTCTTTTTACATTCTTGAGAGGCCTATAATAAAAGAAGTGAAAAGAATTGAATATAAAACAGTTAAGAGCACAGATGTTACTGCGTTCAACAGAAACAGACTAATAATAAAAATCTGACAAGCTAATGCATAATTAGTTCTTGAAACAAGAGGAACAAAAGACTGAAAATACATAGACAGATTGGTTCAGATTGGTAACACAATACCAGCCAAAGGTTTGGACACTCCTACTGTCTACTGTTGATTTGAAAGATCAAAACTATGAAATAACACTATGTTGAACAACGTAATCAAAAAAAGTTAAATTGTCTACATTTAATCTATATTTAATTTAGGTTTTCAAGAATGCTAATGAAATCTTTGCATACAGTACATCTGGCATTCACTAGATCGCTTTCATGTTCTTCTTAATGTTAAACTCTTTAGGATGGGGCATTATATTTATTTATTTGGAAAATAATTCAATATCTAGACATATTTAGATTAAACTGTCTGTATAGTCCAGAAAAAGCATGCATTTGGTTTTTCATGTCACACTTTTGACTGGTGCTTCATGCGTTACTAAAGATCAAGTAACTAATTAATCAACTGTCCAAGCTTCATTGAACTAAAAAAAAACAAAAAAAAAACAAGATTAACAAAATTACGAAGTAGCAATTTATCACAAAACCAGTTCCTGACGGACATCTCCGCTCCAACACACAACGTAAAAAGCGTTCGTTATACAAGTATATTTTGAGTATGATTTATTATTCATTTTTTTTGCATTTTAGACTGCATTCATCAAAGAATTTCAGGATGTGCCTCCCAGGGGTAAAGGATGATCAGAAGGTGCAATATGTAACTCTGACACTGATTAGTGAGACACACAGATTCTCAGGCACTGGTGTATCATGATTGCTGATATCTGAGATGTTGCACATGTCCAAGAATGACCAGAATTAAACGATTTTATATTTAAGCATAAAACAATATCAGAAATGTTTGATCTGAACATAATATTCAGTTCAAAGAAGAACAAGGCAGTAAAGGCAAGCTGTTTGCTTGAGATGGTTTGGTTATTTTAGTTTGATTTGGTGCAAACTGTTCTGTACAAATAAATAATAAAAGTAATAAGTGATTGTAATTATGATTATATTACATTATAGTGAACATACTGCTATAGCCATAATGACCAGATGCTTCCAGGAATAACAATTAATTTAATACATTATATTTTTAATGTATCTTTTTTTTTTACAATGTAAACTGCTACTATAGAGTAAAATACTGTTAGTTGAAACGTGTATAAAATAATCAGTCTGACAGCAGCGTCAAACAGAGCCGCATGAACATTTCCTTCAAATGCACCCCCGACTCTTTCCCCCAGAACGACCTACATCTGACTCCACACACACACACACACACACACACACACACACACACACACACACACACACACACACACACACACACACACTGTCTCAGACAGCCAACTTGTAATTCCTTCCTCCAAGAAGAGATCCGAGCCCAGCACTGGGGGATGCACTTACTTGTCAGACAACCAGTGTTGTGTAAGGCTTTCCCTCTGCATTGGCTGCTCTCCAAATTGGATCAATTCTCGACAGAAGAAGAGAGTGACCTTTTTTGCAGTGGGTTGATGGATTTGAAGGTTAAAAATGGCATAAATTATTTCTGGCTACCTTCGGTGACCACCGCACACCCCCTTAAACCATCACCCCCAACCCACCCCCTGAGAGACTAGACAGGGAAGAGGACGGGCGGCTAGTGTCACACACATGTTGCGTTTTTTTTTTTTTTTTTCATTCCTGATGTTATAGCAATTTCCCTCATGTCGCTTTTAATTTAGCAGATGACTGTGGCACACTGCTATGTTTTATGTGCGTGTGTGAGTGTGTGGGTTTGTGTGTATCTGTGTGTTTGCTCCAAGAAAAATTCTTATTAGATTCAAGATGCAGGATAATTAAATAGCCTGGTGTTTGGTGGAATCTAGAGGGAAATGGAGGTTTATGTAGCAAATAGCAACACCACAGAAGTCAATCCCCAACCACTTCCATAAATAAAATAGAGAGAGCTTAATACAATGGAGATTCTGATATTTAATATTTATTTGCTTGTTATTTATTTACTAATATTTGCCATTTATTTATTTATTGACTGGTTTAATATTTTCATAAATTGCCTTATGATTATAGTATAGTATAGAATTGATATAGTATAAAAAATGAAAATTTTCCCTAATAATGCTAAAGATTTGTTTTTTTCTGTCGTTAGACTGTCCGCAGTGTGGGTCATCACACGAATGGTCAGACACTAAAGGGTTAAGGGCCTTGCTCAAGCACCCAAAAGTGGCGGGGCTTGAACACCCAACCTGCTGATCAACAACCCTGAGCCTCAACTGCCTGAGCCACGTCTGACCCCAAAGTCTGTCTTGCTAAAAAAAAAAAAAAAAAGGACTTTCCACTTACGTTCCTCCAGGGATTGCAATCAGAACTTTCTTAGAGTCACTGAGACTCCCTATTTCCTATGCATTCATACGCCACTTCCTGCCTGGAGCAGGCAATAACAGGATGTGGGAAGCAGGTGTTGTGTTACTGAGGAAGAGGTCAGAGGAAACTCGGCCTCCACTGAGAAACCACTTGCGAATGAGAGTAAATGGCAGCGCAAAAATCTGTGCAGAAACCGTGGCTGAATTAAAATTGTCATGAAAGCTGCATTTTTCCTTTCCTTATAAATCACTTCTCTTACCTTGACTAAAAACAATATCAAAAAAGGAGAAATTTTTAAGGAATTTCAAGAGTATCCTTTTTCCATATAGAAAAAATATATATGTGTTAGATTGTGGGAAAAATATGACTCAATCATATCATATATTTTATATTATATTATTCTACTCAACGGTCTTAGCAGACCTTTGAATAAAGGTCATTTATAAACTATGAAAAGCAATTAATCTATTTAATTAAGCAATTAATTTATTTAAACTTATAAAAGAATTTCACAAAGTCCTATGCTTTATAATATAAACAAACCATGAAACTCTAAATCATTAAATGTCTGCTGGCCTGTGTGTGTTAAATAAATGTGCAAATGTGAAATATACTTAAATTTAAAAAAGTGGAGCATTATTAATGAGATTAGTTGGTAATGTCACAAAATTGGCTCATGCTCAACAGCTCTGAATTTATCATGGACCGATAAGCTACCAATTAGATTACCGAACTTTTAACAATATAACGTGTGTCCTCAGTTAACCTACCCTGTAGAGGTGTGCGATTAAATCAGTGTTGCAATTTAATCAGTCGTATGCCGGCCAGTTTGATTAATTGAGACTATGGATCAATTTACATTTAAGAATTGATTCACACTTAAAAAAAAAAATTTTTAGGTAAATTCTCAACCATTAAATGGTCTACAACTGAATTAGGAAAGTTACACTTGTATACTCCTCAAGTTAATGGTTAGCACTGTGTGCATGGAGTTCCCCGGGCTTGGTGGGTTTCCTCTGGGTACTCCTGTTTCCTTCCACAGTCTGCAAAGACATGCAGGTTAGGCTAATCTGTGTTCCCAAATTGTCTGTAGTGTGTGAATAAGTGTGTGTAATGGATTGGCACCCTGTCCAGTGTATACCCTGCCTCATGCCCTAAGTCTCCTGGGATAGGTTCCAGGCCCTCCTGCGACCCTGTGATGAAATGGTATGGATGATGAGTGAGTGGGCTTATCCCTTCTTTTTCCTCTGTTGAGTTTATGGCTATCACATAGAGTGTGGAACACATATTTGGCAGGAAAAAAAAAAGATTATCACTTTGTACTGTATGTAATATGACATTTAAACAATCAAAAACAAGTTATATAGAATTTAAATATATATTATGTACTGCTAGTAGTTTTTATAGTTCAAAACCTGTAAGAAATATAACTGCTTGAGACAGACAATACACATTTAGGCATTTCAAAGCTGAAATACCTGAAAAATCGAATCGAATCGTTAGTCCACCTATGAATCACCGCTTTACTACTGTAGCTAAGTGAAGATAAATAGTTATGATAATGTGAAGTGTGAGGAACATCTGAGGCAGTTATGTAACAGTGCTGCTAATATTGTCAGTGATTAACAAATTTGTATATTTTCATCCTGAAATCCATTGTGTCTACTTCTGAAAACTGCTCGCTAGTCTATTGGAAATTTGCTAGCATGCTAGACAGTTTGAATTAACATGAAGGCATTCCCAAACTGAAATATATATAAAAATGAATATAAGATATGATTTTTTTCAAGATTGTACTCAGAGTAAGTGTGTGGCAATGGTCCTATGGTACTATGTTTTAGAAAAAATTCTTTAAAGTAACATATTTAACATTACACCTCGAGTAAAGGAATACTGACACTTACTGTGCCTAAAATGCATCAGTAACCTTTAAGTATGATTTTGATGATCATCAGTTTATGGTTTAGCATTTAGGAAAATATCATGATCTGTCATTTCATATGAATTGCGTAGTATGTTCGCACTGTTCATGCTGTTATGATGGCACGAGAAGGCGGTCCTGTCACAATACTGGCTTTAGATGAAGTTTGGTGTTAGCTGTCCTCATGCCCTACCACCATTTGGCTGCAAGATTAGTGGCTGTCGATCCTTTCAGGAGGCTGGCAGCTGTTGTTTAACATGGCTTCACATCTTATCTTACATCCCTCGGTCAGTGTGCCCCGGGGGCCCGCAGTAATGAGACACATGCCACAACAGCCGCGCTTCTGACAATATGTGCAGAAAAAAAGAAAAAAAAAAACGTAACACAGAAACTGGATCAAACAGCGTTATTGTTGCTGGTCCACCCATCGCCGTCTGGCAGTCTAACAGATTATATGAAGGTACCAGTTTGCTAATGTGCTCTCTATTATTTAGCACATAATGCACATTTGATCATTTATCTAATCATGTGATGCCACGGCAGCATCACTGTGCAATGCCGTGCAAGGTTGCTGTAAAATCAAATGTGCACACTAATCAGTGACATAGTCTTCTCTCTTATATTTGTGAGAGGTTAATGACAGTCAAGTCACCACTGCAATAACTGCGTGAGATGTGTTGGCTGTCTGATATATATATGATAGAAACAGACGGGTTACGTTTGCACTTCTAAGTTATTGCTGTGCAAAGATTGCAACACGAGTATCAAGAACACACTAGCGTTAGCAAGATGCTCAGGAGAGAATGACAATTGTAGGAAGTATGTACAAACCCTGTTTTAAATTATGCATGAATAGTGACCCAGCTCTCTCTTTCGCCTGAGGTCATTTTGATTAACAGAACGAGCAATAAGCATGTGCAGTCAATGCCGACAACAATGCAGTAACTTACAGGATTGATGGCATTTAATCGTGAAGTTGACTAGTGGTAATAATTGCTTAAAGAGGCAGCTGGAACACAACCAGTGATCTGTATAATCTTCGTGCTTTTATCTGTAATACACGAGGCCAAAACGGCCGCTTCGTTTTATAAATGAGGACATCGAGATTTACAATGTGAGTTAATGCGATCAAAATGTCGCTCCTGAGTTTCTTTCATGTTTACAAGATTTTCACTTCATAAGCAGATCCTTTATAAGCAGATGTTAGCACGGCCTAAGGTTATTTGGACGGTCGCATCCCAATTAGCACTACTAAATCAAATACATCTGAGTCCCAACCTTCAACTGTGGCACTCAGCAATAGATGAGCACAAGGAACCTGGATAACACGCCGCATCATGGTTAGATGCCACGGAATAGCTTTTATTCCATTTATTGTGAGGCTGTCAATCCTGTGCCGAGCGTTTCTGAAATGCAGTGAAACAGGAAGCAATCATGTTGGTGTGCAGGAAGCAAGACCTGAGGATGCAAGGTCTCACCTGCTTGATGCGGTCCGGGTTGACTGTGGTCTGTGGCTGAAGTATGCTGACCGGCTCTGTTTTGGCAGCACTCTGAGGCATCTCCCGGACTTTCTCGGCTATGAAATCATGGACACTGTTAAGAGCCTCCACGGTGCCCTGGATCAGACAGACTCGCTCAGTCGTTCCTGCCAAAGACAAAAAACGAGAGGAGAAAAAAAACAGACATTTTTTAATTAGGTGAATACTGATGCTCCGTAGGATTCCAGTCAAATTCCAGTTTGACGGCTCATCCAGAGTGTCCGTTACACTGCAATAAAATGTGTGGTGTCATGACATAACCATTCAGTACGCCTGTTAGTCAGCAAGAACCACAATACTTTTCAAGATCTTGTGTTCAGCATGTTCTTGCTATTGTACCAACAGTGATGTACAGTACCTACAAGCTTTGACAATCAACCTTAGCTGAGAAATCTTGTTCAGCTTTAACATCATGAGCATTCTCATATTTCTAGCATAACCAGCATAAAACTGGGTTCCAATAAACATGCAAATCCAGGCACATGATTTATAGTGTTCTGATAGTGACCAAAGATCTAGAGGTAAGACACATGGACTTGTACATACTAAGAATCTGTGTACACGCAGACTAGACTCCTGAAAGCAGCTGCAAACATAGTGCTACTATTTTAGGCAGTCACAGATGGTCTTTCATTAGATAGATACCCAAGTTTCCAAGTTTAATTAATTCTGGTCTGATATCAGCTATCACCATGTTATTTTAATGGCCAGTAGGAGTGTGTTACCAGTGGAATGCGAATAATGTAAATGGGTGAAGGTATACGTACCACAAAGAACTCTATGCTAAGACTCATACATTCAGATTCAGTAATGTAGCAGTGAAAACTTCGAATTTCAAAATGAAGGGTGGACATGCGAGGATAATGAAATGTCACCCAGGATTCAAAAGCAGCCAGAAATTAAGCATGAGATTCCATAAAAGAAAGAAATAAACACCAAAAACATGAGTGTGTGATATCTAAAGAGAGAGCGAGAGAGAGAGAGAAAATTAGAGCAAGGGACAAAAACCCATAAACTAATCCTCAGCCAGAAACTCTCTAGGCCTCTGGGAGGGTGGGATGCAAATGGGCCCTTATCAGCAGTGTGCAGTGAGAGCTTCCGGCTTCCTCTTGCCTGCGATTGTTTTTCGGCAGGGAATGTGATTGGGTCGTGTCCCACCTTGCTGCATGGTGCTCTACTATAAATAAACCGTACTGAAGAAATATCACACTCATGGTTCATGCTCATGAAAAAAAGAGAAAAGAAAGCTTTGCTAAGCTCCTGACAGCTGGTGGCCCAAGAGTAATCTGGGACAGACCAATCACGGGGGCAGATTACTGAAGCAGAGATCACCATTGTTTTGGCAGCAAGTTGAGAAGGGGTATGCTGGAAAGAGAGAGCATGTCACAAACAGCCAGAGACCATAGATGTATCACAGCCGAACACGGCCAACTTTCGTACTATGCGAAACAGAAACACAAATGTGCCGTTATAGTTAGCATCTTAATATTCCGTTGAATGTTGTGTTGACAGCCTCATATAAGGGACCTGGCAGGCTAGGTGAGTGAATTAGGTGGCCTTAAGGGGCATGAGAAGGTCAGCAAGTATCCTTCATCGCTAAAGAAGTGCCAAAGGTTGGATTTCTATCCCACACAGCATGCATTTTGCGAAGTTAGTTCTGACTAACTCTGTCTCTACAGTCATTCAAAGAGCGAAAAAAAAAAAGAAAAAAAAAACAGCAACGTGTTCTGAACAGTGTGCAAAACCCATCCAGATGGACCTCAGCTGTAAAATTTTAAGTCCTGTGTGGGACAGTGTGAACTTTTGGCTCAGCTTTGTGCTCCCTTTTCAGTGAGATGTACCTTCCAGGAGCAGAGACAGTTCAACATATTCATCTGATATATATCTGCTTGTGTGTAACTCTCACATAAGGAAACATCATCGGCTTCGGGGACAAAGGAGACCCTAAAAGAGGGATTGTCCAGTTCATGGGCTTTGTGCAGTCTGCTGGGGAAAGCCACCATGGCTGTATGGTAAATTGTTTTCGTGGAATTGTTAATTGAGTGAGTCAGACATTCCTCTCTTGCGGGGGCTACGTGGAGCTCCACTTCAACTAGTCTTGCTACTGAGAACATTTACACATTTTATAACAAATATTGTTAGAATAACCGAACACTCATTAAAATGAATCAAAACTCTAAAGTGTTCTTGACAAAATCAGATGCATCATAGGGGACAGAGATTCAGCAGACCAGAAAGGCTTTGGAATCATTATGATATTGTACGTTTTTGCACCTATTTAAGGTGGGGTCAGTAATTGTTAAGTAAGTACACTTTAGTACAATACTGTTTTTAATAAGATTTCACCATCATATGAAAAGATCCGGTCTCTGTATTGCTAGAGGGGATTGGTGGTTACCAAATAATACGGACCTCCATCTACCATCCAACCAGTGAGGATATGAATTTTTTGCATTAGGGAAAGGATACTCCATGTAATGGAAGTCTGAATTATGGACTGTGATCAGTGTTCTCCTTGTTAATCAGAGTACAACCAGCTAATCACGAAAACTCATGAGCTCATGTGAAAGAAAACTGCCAAAGAGGTTGCATCAGCAGCAGTGTCTGAAAGATGAAATGAATAACGTCATGTGATTCTGAGAAGGACCAAACTGTACTGTACTGCACCATCTCACAATTCAGGGGAGTAACAAGGAACCATGTTACTTACGAAACTAAAAATCTCTCCCATACTTCAATTTATGTTTCAAAGCTACTCTAGACATGCCTTTGGGAGCAACCTTTGGAGGAAAAACCAAAAAGTGCATCTGAATGTATTTGTAGTACTCCTAGATATGATGAGATCTACTAGTCAGAATAAACGTTCCACAGGGACCCTTTGGCTTTGTAACCAACACCATGCTCTCCTCTGCACATTGTGCTCCTAAAAGTCTGTCCTTGGAGAGAAGAGACTGTTATTTGAAAAGTGCTGATCACTACACATCACAGCTCAATGAAGGAGGCAGGACGATGGATCGATACGTGGATTGACAGGTTTGACCACAGATATAACTACAGAAAACTCAATAACCAATTCCTCCGCCATGCGCAGCATAACCGATGAGAACAACCGTCGGAAAAAAGTAAGGGATGTCTGTCTCTGAAGATACACAGTGAATGTTGTCTCCATGCCGAGCCTGCATATTTTGAGCGTATTTTGGCTCTTACTTGATCGACTCCTTCAGAGTCTTCCAAATGAGCCCCATGGGAGCTCTGGTGTATAGGACCTTGCCCTTGGACAAGTTTACAGATGTTTCCTGGCTTTGCATTCAAATCAGACATTAGAGAATAAGAAAGTGTGCAGGAGGTACCATGAAAAAAAATGGAAAAAACAGCAAGCACCCTTGCTCTTATAGGTTCCCCTCTGTCAAAGACGAGACAGTTGAATTCAGTCACCAGGAAACTGGGTCCCATAAGAGATGGACTTTTCAAACAGGCACGTGAATATGTGATGCAGTTTGCTTGTTTGAGGGGTGGGAGTTAGGGAGAGGCCCAGGCCCAGGCCTTATGACATAACTCCATCACCATGGCAACTGGCAGACCCCCTGAAAATATTGTGGGGCAGCTGCAGATGATGTAATGTGTTATTATTCAAAGAGGAGCGGCAGCATGCAAGGCAGTGACAGTAAGGCAGCATTGCATGTGCTTATGTCATTATGTTAAAAAAGTTTGCAAATGGTTTCCACGCAAATCATTTTATGTCTCTGAAACCGACCATGTAGTTAATATGTCAGTTTACTTTTTGTGCTACCCTGCGAATGCAATCGCTGCCTCAGCTGACTACACCGAATTGCAGAGTTTAATTTAGGAGAGAGGAAAAAGGTTTGTGTGACCTTTACTTTGTTCTCCTGTCCATTCGTGCAGCACGGCTTTTCCTGCCTCATGCAGCAGACAAGCAAAACAGTACAGGAAGGATAAGAAAGTCTCCAAAGAACAACAAAAGCCTTGGAATAAAAAGTGAATTCCTATTCAATGATGTCAGTTTTATTGAGGGTTTCATGTCGCTACCTTCCCATGACTTCTCTCGTCAGTTCACCCTAATCCTGAACCCCACAACAGATCCCCCCACCCCCATCCCACCGACCCCACCCCCACGCACACAACCTACTGTAGTGCTGTGTCGACATGCAGCCCATGGTAGGAAACAGCTGGAGGATCATGACTTTGTAACTGAATTCATCTTTATTCACAAGCATGTTTTTTTTTTTCTCTCATCCATCCAAAACCTGACTTCACACTCTGTTCGGACGTTTGAAAATAGACAGAGCCTGGTCGAAAGGAGACGGGAATGCAGTGAAGAATAAAAAAGTACATGTTAGCGCAAGGAAGAAATACAACAAAAAATATGATATGTATGAAGATGTATAATGCTTAAAAAGTAAAAAAAAAAGAAAGAAAGAAAGGAAAGCAGTTTTAACTCATCTTATCTGCTTACACACTCTCCACTGCTTGGCTAGTTATCCTGTTGGCCTGGTCCACTCATGCTACTTTCAAAATAACATCCATAAAAAAAAAAACACAATCTGAATTAACTACTACTAAAGCAACACACAAGAATGAGCAAACATATGGCACGTAAGAGACGTTTCCTCTCATTTCCCCGTGTACATTTGGGATGGTGTTTAGGTGACTCATTGCTCGATGAGGAAGTGACTTAAACGCACCGTGCCGAGACCAGATGCGAGTGCTTTCCAGATTTAAGAAGGAGGGTGTCAAAGAAGTAAGTCTTGGTCTTATTGTTGATGTAAAAGGCATACGGATTTTTTTTTCCTCACTCAGATGCATGTTTCTTCTCTGCACTTTACAATCAGACTGTGCTGTAGAGTATAGTGTGGCTGTAATCTGAATAAAGAACTAGCTGTTCCTTGGTTGAATGCCTGTGTCCATTTCCAATGCATAATTCTCTGGAGGTTGTGAGGCGTCAACATCAGGGACTTTAAAAGGGGACCACTTATACAAAATTCATATACAAAGGTTTAGTCATTTTTAGACTATACATCAATCTGAGCTGTTTTCTGCATATGTAAATTTGATTTACTGCTTCATACGGAAGGAGACTGTGATATCGTGTCACATTCAGGACAGTGCATGATTTCAAGTTTTTGTGTTGTAAATTTTTTTTTTTTTAAGTTTTAAGATAATAAAAATATTTCTGAAAATTTTCTTTCTGTTCTGTGAAATCCATGAAATGCAGTCATCCAAGTGCCTATTATTTCCCATGTGACACCAGTGTTTGTAGTAAACACTAACAGTAGTAGCAACAACAATGGCAACTTAGCACTTAATAAAAAATGCTATCAAACACAACTGAAGATCGTCATGCGGTACTGTTTTTTCTCTTTTTTTCTTTTCCCAAATGGTGAATGTTATCCAAATGTCTGCGCTCAGTGCACAGCAAGAAGGGTAGCCAAATTCTAAATGCTTCTAATTCATTCCGAATTGCCTCTGAATTGTCCTTGTTTTGTTTATGGGTTGTGTGAACTACAAAGCTAACTAGCCTCTAACACAAGGCTGAATCCCCAATCCCTCTTTAAACCCTGATCAGTGGCACTACTTGGTAGGTCGAACAAGCTACACCTTACGCAACACACTAGCTTTCTATTTAACGCTATATGAGATTCGGCCCTGGGCCCAGGAAGCTGGGTGATATTCTAGAGTGGAATGAGTGAAAAATATTAAAAGTATATAAGCCTTTTAGTTTATTCTCCTCAAATTTTGCCTACAGAGTACTGGGTAAGAAATGACGTAGAAACTCTACTTTCACCCTTGTTAATTACACTGACTGTCGATTACGAACTCAACTGTACTGTAGTTCCGCCGGTTGCAGAAAGATATGTGTTGGCAGAGCGAAATAGCTGGTTTAATCATAATCTGTTGATGATAAATGGTGCTTGTGGAACTGATTTAGAAATGCAATTTCGCACTTGAGGACATGCTGTTGTACTGGATATCAGCATGGTTATGATATTTTTGCCATCCGGGCTGGGACATTGTCCCTATGGTCACATCACAGCTGATCCAGGACAAAAGCACTCTCTCTCTCTCTCTCTCTCTCTCTTGTGTGATATTGCGTAATTATACTAATAATTCTACTACACTATTACTACTACTACTAATAAGAAGAAGACAAATGTGCAAACGGAACCTTGACTGCTGCTTTAAGGATTACGTGGATTAAGATGCAAAATCCATAAACGTTTTACTCATTACTACTTGTTAGACAGACCGTTATTTTTTTACATTTTTTTTTTTAGGCAATAACTTTGTACATTTATGGCACACTTCAAATAATATAATTATAGTGCAGTTGCATGAACACAAATGTTTGTTTTATGGAAACAAGCAGCGATTCCAAAGCCTGTTTGCATTCTCTGAAGGCCTGTATGATAAATGCAGCTGGTGTGAATTTCTGGTCAGCACAGCTGATTCCGACAGTGAGTGATGTTCTATCTGGCATTATGCTGAGAAACAGAATAAGGAGGAGCCATCTTTTACATCAGTGTACTCCAGAACCCTATCATAATCCATGGAGGCACTCAGACGACCTAATTAAGATCCCTCCCTGTACTGTATGAATGATAGAGCAGTCTGTCCAAGTTGTGGAGTGACAGAAAAGTGTGTGTGTGTGTGTGTGTGTGTGTGTGTGTGTGTGTGTGTGTGTGTGTGTGTGTGTGTGTGTGTGTGTGTGCGCGTGTGCGTGTGTGCGTGTGCGTGTGTGCGTGTGCGTGCATGTGCAGGACGAAGGAAGGAACATGCTGAGAATCTCTCTTCACACTGCCTGTGTCCACAGCTGGGCTCCTCCTCCAGGGCCTTTAGATCCCTGCTAACACAGATCACACTCCGCACTTGTCTACTTCAGCCTGGACCGATCTGAAAAAAATCACATCACTGTTTTCTCCACAGGTGACTGTCTTCACAACCACTGAATCAACAATCCTGAAAATTGCTGTTTTATAAGCAGTGATGGGTGTCCAGTACAAAAACACAGACATTTCTATTCAACTGCTATTGTAATGTCATCTTATGTTTCTTGAGAATGGATTTTTGCAACCGGCTGTGCACAAAGCCTACACTCATAATTAGCCGGCCCGATTTGTAATTATTATCCAATCAGGGAGAAAATTGCCAATAATATTACATTTTTGGAGAGCATTTAAAAGTATTTTAAAAAAATACAAAATCTGTTCAAAAGCAGGTTTATTTAAGAACATCTGGTAACCTACTTTGCTTGTTTCTTCATATTGTACAGTTAGGCCTTAAACTAGGAAAACCACTGTTATGCTTTACTCAGAGAATGATTTTCGGAAGTCCTGTTACTAAAAATTATGCAGTTGCTAACTGCTTCTACAAACAGCTGCTAACATAATACATGATATGAGATTTTCTTTCAAAGCAATGGTATGAGCCATGCATTTGCCTGTTGCATGTACAGTATATTGCATGTACTGTATGATGCATGTACATTCATCATATACCTGATAGAAAAAAGGAAAAATATTTGGTTGTATTGTGATGGTAATGGATGGATATTTCTCCGATTTGTGCTTTTGATATGGAACGAGTTTCCCCTCCCGGGTGGGTACACAACTTGCATTGATAAGATCCCTGCAGCAAGAGTATATAAGGGGTGGGGAGATAGAGGTGGGTAGGAGTAGCACTATTTCCTCCCTTCTGCTAGATCTTGATGCTTTTCCCTCACTGTCCTCAGCTTGTTGAGTGCATTTCCCAGTGGTGGTGTTGGGTTCCACACAAGTGCTCCGAGCCCAACACACACCTGTCCCTCCTCACCCGCAGTCTGTCAAAGTTGTCTAAACACTGCCTGTCTGGGGGACGGCCAGACTCGGTCATTGGCATGAGCTCTTCTGCCTCCAAAGCAGGCCACTCGACTCGTGTGGAGTCCACCATTTAGCTTTCTCTCTACATCTCAGATCTGGACTTGCAGTGAGTCATACACATGGGGCTGGAAAAGGGAGCCAGACTGGCGAGGAGCGCCAGTACAAAGCTCTGGCTTTTTATCACAACCTTACAGCACCTCTAAACCCTGAGCCAGGTTTCCATTTACAGTTCTGTTCTTTCATCATCAAAATCTCTGCTCCATGTGGTCCACCTCTGCCGTCTCCTCCTGAACCAGTCCACTCTCTGTCCTGAAATCAACAGATGTGGTCTTTGGACCATTGGGACTGAGATCCTTGTGACTGAAATGTGTTCTGAGATCCTGCTCATTCTTGAGACCTGCATTACTCACCCCAGCCTTGCCTTCAACAGTGACCTTATCCATGGTGAACAGAGAATGCTTACCATTTTACATCATACACACAATCTGTTCCCTATTTTGTACAGCTGGAATTTCAGTGAGACAATGTGGTTGTGGAGACCAGAAAGCCAGGCTAAAGAGCGTCAGCCCTGTCCTGCTATTTTGGCCTTTGGTTTAACAGGCATAGACTATTGAGTGTGCAGTTGTGCCTAATTACATGCATGAGAACCAAGCTCTTCCACAAACAACCTGCAGAGTATGTCTGGACAAACACTGTATAACATGCTATTGGATAGAAGGACCTCAGCTGGCATGTACTGTAGGTGCAGTCATTATCCGGCCCCAAAAAGCCGTAGGGCAGCATCAGGGTAAAAAGTCTGTGTATTCACAGACAAGAACTGCAGAGATGCACAATACTTAACATTTGGACCACACTCCCTCAGGCTGAGCTAGGTAAACGTACCCAAAAAAAAAAAACCTGCATCAGCTTTGCCTGTCAAGAACAGTTTTATTTAACGACAGTTGCCAAAATGCATACGTTATCATCCTGGCCCTGGGCAGGAAGTGACAGGCTCAGGAGTTACAGCACTCCATTCGGAATGAGGAGCATCCCCATTAGAGACTGAACAGAAGTGTTTCTTTCCTAACTCGGTGCATGAGTGTAGGAGTCTTTTCACAAGTGAAATTTGGCCTTTCTCCTTTTTTTTTTCCCTGAGATTTGGCATTGAGTACACTGAGCCAGCCAGACAGCAGAAAAAGATGGTACACTTTACAAAAGCGCTTCTGAAAAGCCAGCTTCTCCAGCTGCACCTGCCCTGTGTGGGAGAGGGAGGTGAATTTGTGGGTAAAGCGGGTTGAAAGCTCTGATTGTGATGCCGGAGAAGCACGTGTGGCCTGCTATCTTAATTTTCTGCAGCATTGGCTACAAAATTGGGAATAACGGCGGCCATTACGTACTTGGGATAAGCATCCCAAACTGAAAGGCCATTTTTTTTGTCTATATTTGCCTTTGTGCTCAACATCATTTTTTTATTATTATTATTATTGGAACCCTCAAGAGCCCTAGATTTGCTGTGTCTGCTGGACGTTTTTGGGGGGCATCTGAATGGATCTGGTGAAGGCTGGGTAAGAAAATAGTAATTAGCAATCAGCAAAATAGCAATTAGCTATCTCCTTTGTGTCTACAGCTTCATGTGTCTGAAAGGGAAGAACCATATACTCTCGCTGGAACAAAAGGAGCTGCTATGCTGTTATCCAATATGAACAAACAGTTAAAGTACAGAGCAAATATTTGCCTTAAATATACTGGAAATGTACCCTCAGAACTAACAGAAATGTGCTTTAAAGGTATCAAATGACAAGCGTTTGTTCAAGCTACATGCTTATTGCACCCTATGCTTAAGCGGCATTGCTTGTTTTCTCTCTTCTGTCTCTCAAGAAAAACATATTGGGAAGACAAAAATATCAAATGTCAATTGCCATTAACCCTCTCCAGTTCTCATCTAAGCGAAGTCCTGCTATCCTGCAACGAACAACAGCTGCACTGCCCACCTTCAGCTCAAGCACCGAAGGAGAGCGAATCCTGGCATTTCTTGTCAAAGGAATAGGTTTTCAGCAAAGCCATTTCAACGGTGCTAGTCATTTATTTCTTAGACTTAGACTTAACTATACATAACACGGACAACACTGGCATTATTATGGGGTCAAAGATAATTAGCATTGGCTGATATGTTGTAGCTAAGTGAAGCACACAGCCTACACGCTGAAAGCAATGTACCGACAACTGACGGCTTTCTCGGCCATAAGAGAAATAAATAATTAGAGAGTGATGGGCTATAGGCAGAACACGGGAGTTATATATACGTCAGTAGTTGTGGGTGTGTAAGAAAACGGCTTAAAGCAAGTGCGAGACATGAGAGAGAGAGAGAGAGAGAGAGAGAGAGAGAGAGTTACAGGGTCATTCAATGGGGATTAGAGAGATGAAGAGGGGGTGAGAAGGAGGAGCAGGAGGCAGCTGCGGAACTCGGTCTCTTTTAGGGAGCTGTGGGGGCACAGAGTGGGAGCTTTGTCCCTTATGCTGGGAGGTTGGGTCTGCTCCAAAAGAAACCCACTGCTTGCCCTCAATGCACCTCTTTGTGGCAACTCACCACATTAGGTTTTAAAAAGAAAGGTGGCCCCCTTCAAGACACAATGCAGCTGTCCATTGTCCTGGACTGAAGCAGGAGGTTTTTCTCATTTAAAGCCGTGAATGCCTGGGCATACGCGCTCTAAACCAAGATAAAGCTCTGAACTGATTATACATTCATAAACATATTATGCAACGAGACTCACTGCTACAGTACCCAAAAGAACCCTAAGTGTCACTGCAGTGAATCCGCAATCAGAGAAGGGCGCTCAAGACCCCTGCATCCTGTGATTGCAGAGTGATCTAACCAAGCACAGGCCAAAAGGGGCTGGCAAGCAGATGGCCTGATTAGCATAGTTGTATTTGATTTTCATCAAAGCTTGCAGTCATGTAATTATTCTGCCTTCAAAGAATAATGTCAGCATAAAGGCCACTGTTGTATGACCTGTCACACTGTGCCTAAAGCTTTCACACTGCAGCTTCTGTAACAGATAGTTTTTGGTAAAAAGCTATAATACTAGTGTGGCATGTTGGACAACTGACTTATAAAGTGCAAAATATTCAATATGCATTCAGCATGTGCCAATAAAAAAAAAATGCATGTCCTGCTAAATACCTTGACATAAACTTATATTACAATGTTATTAAAAATCCGCCTGTTTTTGCTTACCTCATATATTTTCAAGCTCTTATGTCACTGGGTATCAATATATTGTTGCCTCCAGTGAAAAAAATCCAAGCAATTATGTGCTTAAATTTCTCAAATAAAAAAAAAAACAAAAAAAAACTTTTAAATAGGAATTGGTAGTTTGAAGTGCCCATGATAGAATATTTTATGTGCCAAATATCATGATATTATCAGTTCCTGCTAAATAGATAAATATATATACATTGCATATGAGAATATTTACAGAAATTCACAAAATTGTGAATATATACAGACATTAAAACAACATGAAAACAGCAACAACATCAACATTATTACTGGGAAATGACACCCATTGCTGACTCTCTCCTTTCTTCCACATTTCAAAATGGAGGCAACCCTGCTGCTCTATGATTGACTTCGAAATAAAAGGGCCTCTCGACGTGACCAGACTACAGAATCGCACATCTTATCCTGCAGCTGAGCGATGCAGCCGCACGCCATCTCTCCTAGGCTCCATGGTGGAACAAGAGGAAAGAACTGAGATAGTGGAGTTCAACAGTGATCAGGATAGAGGGGAACCTCTCGTCTCTGGAGACGTCACTTTAGTTCGCATCTCCGAGGCGACTGTATGTGCATGCAAACAAAGTGCCTTTTGTGTAGGGGAAGGAAAGGCGTGTAAAGAAGGGTGTGTTAAGCCCTCCGGCAGATCCTAACCAAAAAAAAACAACAAAAAAAAACAGGATGAACCACTTATATAAGATCAGCCTCAGAACATTATTATAGGATTATCAATCACTTCAGTCACCTCAAAGATAAATCCCTTGTAGACTGTTGGCATGGATCGAGGAGCTGAAATCTTCATACCTTTTATTTTTATAGAGCTATTTACATTTAAATTATTGGAATAGTATATCCATGTGCCTTTGAGAGAATTGAGCGATATATTCTATATATCTTGCGCAATCAATTTGAACATTCATATAAATGACTGTAATGAATAATGTTTAAATAATTATTGCTACATTACCTATATAAAATAAGGCAGTATAAATACAATTATTCAAATGAATTAATAAGGTCGGCAAAATCCCCATGTAATAATGAACAAAACGAACCTAGCAATCGAGGGTCATTAGGTCAGCATTAAAATTTTTATTTATATAATAGATTTTGCTAGTAACTATTGAACATGAGAGACGGTCCGTATGAGAGCATTGGCATGAGTCAGACGCATCAACAAGCACATTTTAGTGAAAGTAAACAGACTCTTAAATAATTTTCGCTCCATGTTACCTAAACATAGACAGATGTTGGACAGATTTACTGTTGAGCTCATCAAAAACCACAGATCAAGAGAAAGGTGGGTGGCTTTCTCTCACAAGAAGTAGTCATCAACTCATGTCCACTCACACAGAGAGACAAAAATGTTGCAACTGGCCTAGTTATGCAACATTACAGAAATTTCTGTATCCCCCCAGCAAGATTTTATATAACATCTCTCTGATTTACTCTTGTTTTATTGGGCATGCCGTGAAGAATGCACGCTATGCTTTGTATTACTTTCACTTTCCATTGTTCCGTTTCTCTCTGCGCCTATCTGTCTTTCCACTGTCTCACACTCAGGCACACACCTCCGAGGGCAGATGGGAGGCCAGCCTGTTTGCCCCTCCCCCAGTCTCGAGGACCTGTGCAGTTAGTGATGTCAAAGCCTCTATTGTGATTAAAAAAGGGTCTAGCAATCTTTATTGTCCTGCACGGTCCAGGCCAATCGCTGACCATTCAAGCGACTGGATATTCAATCACTTCTCTCCTCCCTCTGTTATTCTTTCTTTCTCTGCCTACCTCTGCATCTTTGTCCCGACAGACACAATAGACATTCGCGGCCGGTTCAGAAACTAACCGGTAATAAAACACTAAATTAATTCACTACAAACAGATTCCTCCTGGTGCGCGCGCGGTATGGTCATTTCAATCATTCGCGTGCACATAGCAGGGATTGGACGGGATGATGCCTGAAGCACGTGGCTCTCTTTTGTAACAATATGAAAATAGTGCAGCTAAGCCAAACCATTGTCATGCATGCCACAAAGGAAGGATTGAGCTCTACTATTTTTGAACCTCTACACATAAAATTGGCCCGTAATTCCAAGACCTCCTGCTGATTGTAGCTCTCCATCCTCCCCCATACAGCGGGGCACAGGCGACATTATTCTGAGCTTCTTTACTCGTTATCTTTTGATGCCTGATCTAATGATGCCACCCTGTTAACTGATGCTCTGATCTGAGACCAGATAAACCAGGAGTCATGGAAGTACAATTGAAACTAATTAGCGGATAGCAAAATATTATATAGTAGCTAAGGAAATTGGCAAAGCATTTTCAATGCAATACAAATTAGAGAGGACTTAATGTTTCCTAATGTCCTTTCCTTAGATCTATTATGTGTTTGGAAAGTTAGCTCAGAAGATGATTGTTAATACAGCAGATGAAGGTCACCCTGTCAGCTGAAGATTCATTTAAAAGGAATTGCAGCAAGTGCTGCGGCCAGGACGCGAGGACTGTAGTGTGAATTATCAAAATGACTTAGGCAGGGGACCAGCTGGACAAATGGGAAAGAGTGATGAAAAACCGAAGGAAAGACACAGGGAGTGGATTGCTCTCTCTCTCTCTCTCTCTCTCTCTCTGGTACATTTAGCCACAATCTCATTTCGAGAAGCAAATGCCTCAAGACAGATCAATACTATTTGTATTGTGCACACATAAGGGAGGGTTTGAGCTTGTGGGTGAGTGTGTGGGAGGAGGCATCGTTCTAACTTTTCACAATTGATCTACTGTCTAAAATGTGCATCAATGTATTTATGGCAAGTCCCATCGTGGCTTTTCATTTTAATTGACTGAAAGGCTTTACATTGGGGCTGGAAAAGTACAGCACCCTCGAGACCTCAGTAGACAGCAAAGTGGAGAAGAGACAGACGAAATGACTTTAAGGACAGTATGTGCCATATTAAGACCGCGGTTCTACATTGATGCGAAGTCTGGGCACATCACAAAATAAAAACCTCGGAAAAAAAAAAAAAAGATATTCTTCAGCGCGAATAATCCATCCATGAGAGGTGAGGGTGCTGGGACGACATGCTAGTCAGTATGGCAGGCATCATAATCACGGTCAGTATCTTGTCTCTGAGAAGAGTCTAATCTGCACCACTCTGTGTAAGGACTAGCTAAACATGGGGGTCTCAGGCACAGACTGGCACTGACGGCATCACTGAGGCAGCGGCCAGCCTGTATAACGTCACATGGAAAAGAAAACAAAGCCACGGGATACTGGGGGAATCTCGTTCCTCCTCTAGACACTCGGCCAGGACCCAAATGCTCCCTGACAAGCCTTCCTAGACAATGTAGGCTTTACACACATGAATAACAATAAGTGCAAATGAATAAGATGTCTTTAAATCTATCTACAGTATTTATCACAATATTTTGGATATATAATATTTTCGCATTAGTTTCAAATTATCAAGCCTATTTTGGTTTGGAGCACCTTACTATCCAAACCAAAATATTTCAGCACAAGGCTTAAAATAATGCTTCTCTATAACGGATAGAAATTTAAGCATCTTCTTGGCTGATTCCGTCCTCACCAGTCACTGCTAATTATCCTACTAGTTCCTACAAGAATAATCCTTTTTAGAAATTGATAACATCTAATAATGATGATTCAGATGATTGTGCTGTCACTGATTAAATGGCGCACAAAAGAGCTTCACATCACAGCAGTGTGCAAAAAGCTCAAAGCTAAACAACATCAAATGAACTGCAATCGTTTTTTTTTTTTTTTTTTTCGGTTAAAAAAACAAAACAGAGAGGAAAAATGCATGCATCTCTTTTCCAGGCCAGATATATAACATTGTGGCTTTTCATCTTTTAGTCAAAAAGCTTTAGACCTAAGAAGATTACAGGGAAGAAATCAACAATGTCGATAAAGCATGGGGGAGGGATGATTTTGTGTTTGTGTGTGTGTGTGTGTGTGTGTGTGTGTGTGTGTATGCGTGTATGTGTATGCGTGTGCACATGCGAGAAGGGGGTTTCGAGCTGTTGTCTGAGAATTAGCTACTGAAAACCACAATCATTGTGCAGGATTAGCACAAAGCTTTAATATCGCACCCTGCTCCGCTCTAAGGCATGGGAGCTGAATGTGGGATCAGTCGCCTGCATGGCTTAAAATAACAATCAACACATTGCCCAGCACGGGACTAATCTTAAAGAAATGGATGATGCAACATTCATTTCATTTCTTTCAGTCCACGTGTGTGATGACCGTTTCTTCTGCATAACACCGAATAATAATTAAAAAAAAAAACACTGTTATAACCTAAATGGGTTGAAACATTACGGTAACAAATACAATACTAACTGTGTTGTATTGTCCTGTATGATCTCAGTATGAAAAAACTATGTTCTATGTTGATGCTATTTGGCTTGGAAGGTCTCGTAGGCTACATTTTCATACCTGTTTTTTGTTTTTTTACCAATTTATCCACCAGCATCAGTGATAATAACATAATTAGTGTTGCTGTATGAGCTCAGGAATGACAGAAATGGAAAAAGAAGAAAAAAAAACATGCAAGCTCAATGACCTAACAAATGCGAGCAACAAACAAATCAGAGATATTGTTGACAGATGACGTGCTTTGCTGCTAGCGGTCTGGAAATGATTTGTGTGTCTGATAGTTGGTGCCTTTCTAAATTTACTGAATAAAAAAAAAAAAAAAAAAAGCTGAAAAAACAATAGCCTAGGAGGAATATCTGTTGTGTTATATATCTAAGAGGAATGAGAAATGCACTGCACTATGCTAGTGCGTGCTACTGTATCATCACATAGTCTAAGAGCTAGTCAGCTCCCACTCCGACCTGATATCAGCGGCAAAAGCAGCGAACACCTGGGTATCCAGGATCACTTCATTATCCTCCCTCCCACACACACACACACACACACACACACACACACACTCACTCCTTCACCAACTGACTAACAATACTCATTTATTCGCCTACATCGCTCTTTATTTTTAAAGAGGAAAAACCTGGTATTTTGTTGTTACAGGTTACTGTAATTAAATACATTAATATTCAAACCATATATACTTTTCGGGACCTCATAATTTCTTTGTCTATTTTTTGTCAATTTTTTTCTCAGTCTATTTATTTATTTGCATAAATCAGATTTGGCACACACACATTTATTTGCATAAATCAGAATCTTTCCTAAGTTGCACTTGACGTTGTTTATATATTACATTAATTAATGCCGTTATTAATATGAAAGACGTTAATACAAAGCTAATAAGCAGCAGCTTTATAATCCTTTATTCATTGTTCTCATATTTTACTGTAAATTGAATCTTCCTAATGCGGATTCTGGAAATGTGAAAACCTAATTAAATGAAATTAGTAATTGATTAGTGAAATGATCTGTGTTTTAAATTATTACCATACTATAGTAGACTCAACTGTACATATTTGACATATATTTAAGGACACATTAGCAAAGAAATTAATTTGGATATATACCATTTTTTTTTAATTTAATATTAACATTTCTCAAACAAGAAATAACATTGTTTAGGCTTTATTTTAATTGTTACATACATTTTCAGAAATAGCAGTTGCAGTGCAGTTACTATTATTTAAGTACATAATATAAAGTACTAATAATATTATTATGATGTTAATGTTGCCAGATAACTCTGGTATCACTGCTTATGTGCATTGTATTTTTGCATTATTAAGTCCTATGTCAATACGTTTAATATCGGCAATATGACATTGCTACTTTTTGGCTTCGGCAAGGTTTGGACAATTACTCTGCAGGCAGAAAGTGACTAAAAATTATGAGCGTCTTTCCTAGTAAACCTTATACAACCCTATATTCAGAGTGAAGGCATCTAATAAATCCTTTCTCCTGCAATAATGAATGCTGGCCAGTTGCGGACCAATACTGCTGTAGCCAGCTAATTGCCTCTGAATTAAATGCTGCTGGGGCACTTAGCCAAGATGAAGTAAGAAGAGAGTCTTTGGTGAGGGATAGTAGCCCTTCCGCTGAGAGGTTGCAAAATCTGCCTGAATCAGGAATGCCGGACACTGCTCCTATGCAAGAAAGCCTCCCCCTACTCACAGCAGGTGGATCTTTTGATTTGTATCCAAGAAAAAGCTCATGCTCATTTCCATACAGATGCCCCCTTCACTGCAGAGGAAGCCCCCTCCCCTCTCCTTCAAACCCCCACCCCCTGCCACAACGCAACACTCCATTCCAACGAACCATCACAGCACCACCACATCGATCCCTTTCGGGAAAGGCTTCCGTACGCATCTCAATTTATCTCTCGATCTATTTTCTGTAATTAATTAGACATTTAAGCAGCACCACTCTGAACACTGGAAAATTACAGCTCTCAAACACGATAAAGCCGATGAAAGGGCATAGAGCTTTATGTAGGGAGGTGTCTTGGATCTGGCATCTGCTCTGTTCTAGTGGGTGTCTCGGGGGGGAAAAGGATAGATGTGCCCTGTTGGTCACAGCAGCCATGGAAGGACAAGCAAGTAGCACAATGTTCTTTTAAAAAGGAGCCCAAAAGCCCCCTGCTACTCCTCACTTCCTTGTAAAAATATGCCAGATTCCAGTCCAAAACTGTATCTATTCATCGCGTCCCCCCAAAAAAGAACAGCAATATGCACTGATTATAAAACTCACTGTACCAGGATCTCTGGAAGAAAAGATCACAACCTACATTCTGCAACTTTGTTCTTCTTCTTTACTACAGTCTGTCTCCTCGCTTGTCTTGATCTGCCACGCTGTGCAACCTGAGCCTCGATAAAGGCCATGTGTGGTGGCCGGGTGCCAAAGATTACGTCCTTCTCATATGATTTTCATTGAGGATGAAGCTGAATGCCTCTGGAGAAGGCCACATTGTGGCCCTTAGTTAAAACAACATTTATACATACAACAAAAAATACAGCCAAGATTGTGATAATAGTGTACTTTACCTACTAGGCCACTATGTACAGATGCTGAAATGGGACACTCCAGCGTAACCTTGAAAGCGTACTGATGCTGGACCGACACATTCGGGCAACTCACCTGGATAGAAGTCTTTGGATTTGGACAGCTTGATGGTGGCACCTGTCTCTTTCTGTAGCTGCACAATGGTCTGGCCTCCTTTGCCAATAATTGAGCCTGCAGCGTAGCTGGGAATCAGCACCTTCAAGAAGTACTCTCCTTCTTCTGAAGACAAGAAAAAAAGGAAGATAGGGTTACGGTATCTGATCAGCACATTCAGTGGGACTTGTTCAAAGTAATGTCTTTTCTATCACATTTTTTAATTCAAGAACTGAGTTACGGAATTTTATGAAAACATTAATTCTCTCTTACTATTCAGTTCCTTAACAAGGAAGTATACAACTCTGGATCTAACGATGGGTGTTGGGATTTTTCACTCACAAGAATGTTAAAAAAATAAGCTACAGAGTATACTGAAAAGAATTAATGAGGACAGTGGGTTCAACAAACGTGAACTCACCACCCACTAGTGTCGAAGTCACTATTCGAGCTTCTCGAGTTAGTTAACTAACTAATCTGCAAATGTAATTGTGCAATCATGCACCATAGAAAACTTTAATATTCTGACACCAAAATATAAACCTAAATGTATCTACAACTTTGCAGATAAATCTCAGGAAAATAAATAAAATGTGAAAAATTAACGCATAAAATAATAGAAATGTTAATTAATATAACTGAAATTGATGAAAAGAGGGTTGTAAAGAACAACAGCAGATATATATATATATATATATATATATATATATATATATATATATATATATATATATATATACTGGGTAAGCTGGGTTTGTTTGTGGGAACAATCAATTCTCTAATTAGTTTTTTTTTTTACAAATCTGAATAAGCAAAGAATTTATTCAATTTCCTGCAATTAAAATCATAATATAGGCCACAAATACTAACCCTGCACCAACAATAAAGCTGTTTAAATTAGCAAATTAACAAGCATGAGGCTATGATGGATTAAACTGTAATGCTTTACACCTTTATTTACGCAGGATTTATTATTTATAATTTACAGCATAGAAAGAGCTTTGGTGCAAGTATAGTCTTTTCAGTTAGAGAGCTATTGCAAAGGACAGAAACTGTGAGAAAGAGGACGTACAGGCCTAGAAAAGACTGCTGCTGATGTGTGGAAGGTTTCTTATTCAGGTCAGTGGAGTTGCTGCGTGCACATACTTAGAGCTCTGACTTTAACATGACATTGGATCCACCCACCATAGCCGCTTGAGGACACGCCTCGTATCCAACTGCTATTAATCCTTGCCGCTTCCCACAAGACGGGTGCATCTGATTAGATTGGAGTTCTGGAAGAGTTATTTATCTTTTGCAGTCATAGTTTTTGGCCAAGCTGAGCTACACAAGTTACTGGCCAAATCCTGCTGTCGAAAAACTATTAGTAGAAAGTAAGTATAACTAGAAAGACTGAACTAACAAGACCAGCTAATGAAACAATGTGACAATAGAAACATGTATGGTGTACTCGGATTTACAAACGTAATACTGCCGAGGCACCACGGGCACTGGAAGCGGCCAGGATGGATCATGTCAGTCTGGTTAAAATAAGACACAGGCTCAGGAAGGTCAGCAGCGTGAATAGGTCGGGATGGAAGTGTGGACGGTGCCTGGATTAGCGTTAATAATTGGCTTGGTTTAACAGTCTCTTAATTATCTAATTGTCTTCTGGTAATCTTTTTAGCATCGCCAGGCTGTCTTGACAGTATCAATATGTGTGAGAGGCTTACTCTGTGCAGATCTTAGATTAAAAAACAAACACACATTACTGGTTCAGGAGTCTAATAATACTGGAAGGATGATAAAATAATGGCAGCCTAAACATTTAACTTTGAAGATTATAAAGATGATATCTGCCTGAGACCCAGCATTGTTTCGAGATACCATGGCCTGACTCTACCCAAAAATTAGCACAAGTACTTTTTTTTTTTCTTTTTCTTTTTTCCTAATGACCCAGATTTCACGGCACTGAGATTGGCCTCCTTTTGATTCGGATGCATCTAAATTTAATCACCCCTACTTAATACGGCAGATTTAATAAATAATGTGTATTCTGCATACTTAAGTCTTTTTCCCCCCTCACAAACATATAACGAAGAAGACAATACTATGTGATTGGTTAAGTCCTAATCTACCTTGATTAAACACATAGATTTCCAATTTCCTACTAATTGTACCTTGACGGTAGGCAAAGAAATGAGGAATTGGAGCCTGAATATATACATCACTCACATCACTATCACAAAGTATTACAAATGTCAGATTTTAATTATCCTAAATTCAACAACCAAACCCTAATTTAAAGTTATTTTTCTATGTAATCATTTATGCATTATTAAAATGTTCTCATCAGAGTATATATTAGAACATCTAATCATTTGTTCCCATCTTATTTCTGAAAACAAATTCATCTGAAAAACGGACAGTGTCTGTGATGGCACAGCCGATCAGTTTGCTCCTACAAATCCAACCACTTCCAACATTACATAATTAAAAAGTGCATTAGACAGCATGCACTGAAACATATATTTTCCATTTCAATTTCATCATCTTCTTAATATAAAATCACCCGGTATAAAAATTCCTAATGCTTTTCTTACTCAGTGTTTTAACAGGTGCATTAAACCAAATGCAGCAAGCTGCTGGAAACAGAAGCCGGAGCACATTGCACTGCAGGTCAAAACAGAATGCCAGATCCCTATGTGCTAAAACACTCAGAACAGCATTCTGCCTCTCAGGATTTCTCTGGGTATTCCCATGTAGTGTTTAATTTCTGGCCAATACAGAAAACCTTTGGTCTGGGTTTGCCTTAACGCAGGGACTCCCTATTCTAAACTAACATCAGAGGGCAATGACTCTGCAGGCCAAGTTTTAACAGGAACACCCTTATTTCCTTTACTTGTCTGCACAACCCAGCCTGGAAAATCTTATAAATATTTCCTCCAGCTCTAGTATAACTAAAAGAAAAGTCTTCAATATAGCAGTCCTAGGGTGTTTATCACAACATATATCAAATGGATATCAGGGAAAAACTACATGCAGCAACAACAAAGTCACTGGTTGCTAGGCGTTCCAGAGAGAGATGGAACACCCAGAATAGGTAGCATCAGCCTGGGGATTGAAGGTTCAAATCCTTGGATCTTGTGTCAGGAGCCATGTGGGTCAACAAGCCAGACTATGGCTAGAGAGCAAGAGGGGCAAATATAGTTCCTACAAGCTGGATAAAACATGATGAGGACAAATCCTACCTGCTACTATATACTATATGTCGTGGATACTGCTGCATGTGTTATAATAAATGCATGTTATGTGTCTTCTAATGTTATGAAATCAAAAGGAACTAGCCTTCACATATTGATGCAATGTCTGAGGATTTTGTAATAGGTCTGTCTTATAAACTGCCTGACCAAACTATATACACCATATTAGCTAATATTCCTTCTTTCGGGGTAGAGTAAGGCAAAAAAAAAAAGCGATTGGTTCGTTTTTTTCACAGGAATCATATTCTTTTTTTTGAGGCGGTCTTTTCATTGTTCTCATTCATATTCATCAAGCGCCCCGTGCTCCATTCCGCCACAGATGGGCAGAGCGAGACGAGCCTCTCAGCCAATCCTGTGCTGTGCTCTCAACGGTGCAGCCCACCCAAAAGTCCCCCGCCCTTGCAGAGATTTTTTTTTATCTTTGACGCAGTGCTTTCAAAAAAAAAAAAAGGAGGAGGAGGAAAAGCATAGCGCCCCCTTTACGTTAAAATCATTCTGAGATCAATAGACACACAGCGGTAGTTTGAATAGTAATCAATGGCCGCCACCAATGGAGAGATGAGCGAGCACCAAAGCAGGAACTGGTAAGGATGCAGAGAGTACATGCAAGGATGCAGAGGAATAGTGTTAGAAATGCTAAATGCATGGCTTCCGAAAAAACTGATGGCCGCATGGTTAATCAGGGGGCTGGTCACAAATGCAGCTGTATTAGGATCGTTGTACGGCTCTGTCAGTTGTGTTTGAATAGAGTGGGCCAGAGCGAGGAAGCAGCTATTTGTCCTCCATGTAAACGTCTTAGGGGGTTGGGGAAATCTTCAACCCCAGCTGGCAAATCATGTTTATGTAAGACCTCTTTTTGAGAGAGCTCCACTGCCTACTCTTTTACTAGCAGGAGACATCCCGTCCTTTCTTAAAGGATGAGAAAGATGTAAGCCAGTACTTGAGTATGTGAAGTCAGAGGGAGATGTACTGATGTATAAATCAATACCAGAAAAAATGTCCCTTATAGGCCATCTAACAATACATTTCCTGTGCCAGGAGCTCTACCTTTCTTCCATCTTCCTAAGTGTCTGTCTCACTGAAAGGAACACGCACACACATATCCTCTGTCCCATTTTCCATCCATAAGAGGGTCACCGTCCCCTCATGTTACTCACCAAGGACACCTGCAAACCCTACAACAGTGTACTTGATGCAGCCTGTGCCAGTGCCTTCATTTACGAAATTACCACATTATACCTTATATATAGCATTAGAGCGTAGGGCACAGATCGTGGAAAAAAAGAGAAGCTTTATAATGGTGATGGGGCTAAAACAGCACCACTCCCCTAATGATCTTCTGGCAAGCAAATTACTCTCTGTTTTCTGCCAACTTTCTCTCACTATAACTAAAAAGATTTTTACAGGCATTTTTTTTTTTTCTCTATAGAACCATGGCTTATTGTTATCTTTATTTTGATACAATATTTCCATAACCCATGATACATACAGTATATACAGAGATCGATTTTAATATTGTGGTAAATGTTTTATAATTGTATTGATTTTTATAATTGTTAGAATTTTTAAAAAAACTAAAAAAAATAAATAAAAACAAAAATAAAAAAAATAATACAAAAACAAAAATCTAAATTAATACATTAATCAATTGAAGAATTTTAATTCTTTTTAAATAATTTTATTCTAGATAAGTGTATTAAGCCATGCTGTTATTAGCGCAATGTGATTACTGGACACTGAGAATGAAGCAGGTACCATTCTGAATATAGCTGTACAGCATTAAACCATATAAATCATACATTTAACCTTATAATGATTTTTCTCATACAGACTCTATGTAAGATAAACGGTAAAACCTGTGTTTTTTCCTCAGGTGTTAAAAGTGCAATATCTCCTTGACCCTTTTGGTTTTGCCTTTAATTAACTACTGCCAAATTTATCCTAAATGCATACATTGTGGAATGATGGCAAATGCTAATATAATGGATATTTGTAAAGCGAATGAATTTCAGAGCTGAGTCTGTTAACAACATGTTTTCAAGAGACTGTTATTTTCAGTTGTCATAATAGTAACCAGGAAATCATAAGTTAATACAGTTCTTTTTCTTTTTTTTCATTATTATCTTTGTTCTAATCTTGTATCTAATCAGTATTGAATAGCCCATGGCTGTTCATTTGACATCATATTTATTTTCGGTATAATTCCTTTTGTAATTGCCAAAATATTAATTGCCTTTTCTTATTACAAAAACAGGATATCCTATATTAAGTAGAATCTTGAAATCACCCATATTCTAACATAGGGCCTATAAACATATGGTAGTATGTATCTCAGCAAATAATAATAATAATAATAATAATAATATATATATATATATCAGCATGTTCTCATGTTTGTAACAATGTATCCTAATGTAAACCATTTATTTTCCTCCTCAACGAGCTTCCAGTGTTCTGATATTTTAAAGGATAATACGCCTGTACCTAACATTAAACAGATAATCCTGCTTGGTGCTGCTGCCTTGCTCTTAGCATCCTAACAGCCATTTCATTTACCCAAATGGATGGTGTTTGTGTATAATGCCTCCCACGGGTGCATGTTTTTTTCCCCCCTCATTGCCAGCACACAAAACATCGATTTCACCACATGTAAATACCAGGCAAGTAAAGTGAGTAAAGAAATGAATGTACTGTCACGTAAATGAATCGCGTAGGCCTGTTTTAAAACTAGGCCCGGTGTAGTTAGAGCGAGCGGAACTGGAAATGTCTGCACACACTACGCGCGATGCTGACACGTTAACGGGGTTGCCATGCCAATGGTTACGTCCGACACCGCAAATGGCCTACCGCAGAATATAACAGCACCGCATCATAGCGCGTACTTGTATAATACGGAGTAGTATTTTGAGATTGTAGCTTTTTCAGGGAATATGAGCATTCCGGCTGTTTTCATCTGCGCAAATGGTCGTAGATATATTAGTGATTGTAGTCACGTTAGCACAGTGTTTATGCAACAACAACAACAACAAAAACGTTAGCTGTAGCATAAACAAACATGACGTATCCCGAAACAAATAAGCATCGCTAAATCGGAAGCACTGGTTTATAAACGCAAGGTCATCCGCGGTGATGCCAAGGATGCGCTTGTCCTTTTCCATTGTTCTTAGCCTTAAAGGCATTCCTCTGTTTCCTACCATTCCTACGAACGCATATGCAGGTTATTAATATAACTAATAATCTCTCTCTCTCTCTCTCTCTCTCTATATATATATATATATATATATATATATATATATATATATATATATATATAGCCTTTCCTTCACCCCAGGCTACAGTCTCCAGCCATCACATCAAAGGCCGCTATTATTTGGAAAATGGACACATTATGCTTTGTTTTGTTGTTTTTACCCATAACCCGGTAATATCAGTTTTTATTCATTCAACCTTACAATACTCTGAGTTTTTTCAACGCATCCCTGAATTAAAATCGGAGAATGAACCTGCCGCTACGCCATGGCTCTGCTCTAACCAAGGAACGCTTGTTTAGCAGGGGAGGCCCGCTGTTTGTTTGTGTGTGTGTTTGTTTGTTGTTGTCTTACCCCCCGTGTTGGTGCGCTTGGTGCTGCTCGCCTCGGTCGGCGTCTCCAGCGGTCTCTTGCGGGAATCCGGCGGGTCCGACTCCATGTGCGGCTGCTGATTGTGGTGGTGCGGATTGGAGAAAATGCCGTTTTGCTGCACTGCCCCGCCGGCCATCATTTTCTCACGAACGCCGATACTCCGCCGCGCTTCTCCGTCGCACGAAGCGTGTCGAAACCGATCCTGTCCTCCAAAGCTGAGACTGGGAGAAAAGCAGAGGGTTGAGCTTGCGGGTGCGCCGATCTGAAGCGTGTGCTTCGTTATAGATGCGCTTAATAATGAGCTCCGTCAAAAACCCCTGTCACGAGCAAACTGAGCCCTGGCTGCAGAACGATGCGCGACTGAAGCATTCACATTAATATTCAGGGAGCAGGATGTTGTTCTGTCAGGCTGCCCGCTCCAAATTATTTCCTCTTATAACTTATCAAGCTTTGCTTTGTCTTCTGTAATGGTGCTCTTCTCATGGATAGAACAAATGATGTTTGGTTAGTCCTCAAAAATAGATCAGAAAGGTGTCGAATAAATAATGAGAAAGGAAAAGAGGAAAAACAAAAAATGTTGATTCTGAAACGCTCCTTGGTTCTTGCATGAACGTAGCCTCGAGTGCTTTGGGCTTACGGATGTCAGTAAAGTCCGGAGAGGAGGAGGAAGATGAGGATGATGCGGATACGGGTTTGGACGGAGATGCGTGCTTTTTTCCGGATCGTGTGACTGAAAGATGCTGTGGTCTCGCGCTCACAGCATCTCTGAGCCTGCCGTCGGTGAGCCGAGTCTCTCGTGACGTCACGCGGCTTTCTGTCAAACGAGGCCGACAAAAACCCGCCTCCGGCGAGATGCGATTGGACGTTTATCCTTTTCTCAGACGAATCAGGTAAGTCGTAGGATAATAAGAAAAGGACGGGCGGGACAAAAAGCGAGAGGGTCTTTTTGAGCGCATGGGCATTAAAATTCCAGCATCACGCCGCTTTCTCTAGCAGTGCAATATAACATTACAGTGGCGATCATAGCGGCAATAAATTTTGCAATAAACTTATGAATTATCCAGCATAAATCTGCAGTGCTACTTTAAAACTGGCTGCTTATTCAAAGGGAACAATGCACCAAAATTAGCTCTCTGGCTGACCTGGAATTTCAAATATCAGTACTCCTTTCCGTCCCTGTAAAGCAAATACAAGCAATAACACAACACAGCGTTTTCATAGCTGTAAATCAGCTGTTCTAAAGCAGTAAAGCATTTGGTTGAGCACCTGTTCATAATAAGGTCCAGATGTTTTAAAACACATTCTAACCGATTGAACTTTCCAGTGGTGTTTCAAGATAACGTTCTTGTGAAAATGTTATAAGTTGATACACAGTATAATTATATAAGCCAGTGAAATCAAAGGTTTTAAAAGATCAAAAGATACATACATTTTTATGTATATTTAATGTTTAATGAAAAAATAAAATACAATACGTAAAAAATATAAATATATAATATATGATAAAACTCAATACAAATTTACAGCTGATATTCGGAATTGTAATGCTTTCACTTTATGGACTAATTTATCATCTATTATTATTATTATTTATTATTATTGCTGTTATTATGAACCACTATTTCTCTTTATTAATTGACAGCTGAGCACTGTCACAACATACCTTTCACAAGGATTCTATATCCTCTAGTGACACACACACACACACACACACACACACACACACACACATCCTTGGGTCTACACTGGGACACTGGATTTAAAGAGGCTCTCAGGAATCTCAGCAAGGTGACATTGCATCTGGCCATCTTCCACAATTTCACACAACTGGGAAAAACTCAGATCAGTGACAATATTTTTGAATGTAGTCTCCACCATTTAAAAACTGCTATGGGGAGACTTGCTTGATTTACATGTACAGGGCGAGCATAAGGTCTTTCCCTTTGCTTTCAAGCACTTATAATAGGTATACTGTACAAACATAG
Source organism: Clarias fuscus (assembly GCA_030347435.1). Taxonomy (NCBI): domain Eukaryota; kingdom Metazoa; phylum Chordata; class Actinopteri; order Siluriformes; family Clariidae; genus Clarias; species Clarias fuscus. The sequence continues at coordinate 16,779,241 of CM059218.1, forward strand.
GGTTTGTAGGGTTTATTGCAAATGTAACTATTTACAGTATGTATTGTATATATTGTATTTACAGTATATATACATATATAATGAATATATACTGTGTGTGTGTGTATATATACACAACATTGTGGACAACATTGTTGGTACCCTTCGGTCAATGAAAGAAAAACTCACAATGGTCACAGAAATAACTTTAATCTGACAAAAGTAATAATAAATAAGAATTCTATGAATGTTAACCAATGAAAGTCAGACATTGCTTTTCAACCATGCTTCAACGGAATTATTTAAAAAAATGAACTCATTGAAGTTCATGGAACAGGCCTGGAGAAAAATGATGGTACCCCTAACTTAATAGTTTGTTGCACAACCTTTTGAGGCAATCACTGCAATCAAACGATTCCTGTAACTGTCAATGAGACTTCTGCACCTCTCTGCAGGTATTTTGGCCCACTCCTCAGGAGCAAGCTGCTCCAGTTGTTTCCGGTTTGAAGGGTGCCTTTTCCAGACAGCATGTTTCAGCTCCTTCCAAAGATGCTCAATAGCATTGAGGTCAGGGCTCATAGAAGGCCACTTTAGAATAGTCCAATGTTTTCCTCTTAGCCATTCTTGGGTGTTTTTAGCTGTGTTTTGGGTCATTGTCCTGTTGCAAGACCCATGACCTGCGACTGAGACCCAGCTTTCTGACACTGGCCAGCACATTTCTCTCTAGAATCCCTTGATAGTTTTGAGATTTCATTGTACCCTGCACAGATTCAAGACACCCTGTGCCAGATAGAGCAAAGCAGCCCCAGAACATAACAGAGCCTCCTCCATGTTTCACAGTAGGGACAGTGTTCTTTTCTTGATATGCTTCATTTTTCCGTCTGTGAACATAGAGCTGATGTGCCTTCGCAAAAAGTTCCATTTTTGTCTCATCTGTCCATAGGACATTCTCCCAGAAGCTTTGTGGCTAGTTTGGCATATTCCAGTCTGGCTTTTTTATGATTTGTTTTCAACAATGGTGTCCTCCTTGGTCGTCTCCCATGTAGTCCACTTTTGCTCAAACAACGACGGATGGTGCGATCTGACACTGATGTTCCTTGAGCATGAAGTTCACCTTGGATCTCTTTAGAAGTCTTTCTGGGCTCTTTTGTTACCATTCGGTTTATCCGTCTCTTTGATTTGTCATCAATTTTCCTCCTGCGGCCACGTCCAGGGAGGTTGGCTACAGTCCCATGGATCTTAAATTTCTGAATAATATGTGCAACTGTAGTCACAGGAACATCTAGCTGCTTGGAAATGGTCTTACAGCCTTTACCTTTAACATGCTTGTCTATAATTTTCTTTCGAATCTCCTGAGACAACTCTTTCCATCGCTTCCTCTGGTCCATGTTGAGTGTGGTACATACCATGTCACCAAACAACACAGTGACTACATGGAGCCCTATATATAGGCCCACTGACTGATTAGAAGATTGTAGACACCTGTGATGCTAATTAGTGGACACACCTTGAATTAACATGTCCCTTTGGTCACATTATTTTCAGCATTTTCTAGGGGTACCATCATTTTTGTCCAGGCCTGTTCCATGAGTTTATTTTTTTACATTATTCTGTTGAAGCATGGTTGAAAAGCAATGTCTGACTTTCATTGGTTAACATTCATAGCATTTTTTTTAATTACTACTTTTGTCAGATTAAAGTTATTTCTGTGACCATTGTGAGTTTTTCTTTCATCGACCGAAGGGTACCAACAATTTTGTCCACGTGTGTGTATATATATATATATATATATATATATATATATATTGACAGATTTTCTTAATGCCAAGACATATGCCTCCAATGTCTTGTTGCACAATACTAAAGACTATTATTATTATCACGCTTAAGCTGAATCCATGTCCCCATTCAGTGTTTGGATCTCTGGATAAATACACTGGTGTTAGCTTGTGTATGCATGGTGTCAACAGTTTGATACAGCATGGACTGAGAGTAGTCAGATATGTCATAGAAATCTAATATCATAAATGTTTATAATATCCCTCAAGCTTTTGATTTGCATACAAACTACCAGGCCACTTTTAAACATACAAGATCGACTATAAGATATACTGTACTTCATTGTTGTGAATGAATGAATGAATGAATGAATGAATGAATTGTAATGTATGTCTAAATATTTTTCAAAACAAGCATGGAAAAAGCAATTCAAGCAAATCAAGACACAGGATTCTGATTCTTACAGGCTATTACAAACCAAAACTAAAATATTTTTAGGATAAATAGAGACAAAGTAAAATCTATGTTGGCAGAAGGGATTTGTAATGAGATTTTTTTTTTCTGTGTAAATAATTATGGAAACACTTAACACCATAATAAAATGATACTTGGTCTAGTCATTGTTGAACTCTTGGTGACAGTCTATGTATAGCAACTGCATAGCTGCCCCCCTGTTTTAAGAACTTTCTGGATAATTATAGAAACTCTGGTGTCTGATGCCCAGGGCAATTTACTCATACCCCTACTCTGTTCCTCTAATATGATCATTATTTAATGCAGCCATATCATAATGTTAATATTTGCTTCCTGTCCTCGGCAGCTAAGATGACACAGATGTTACATGTGTGATTATTTATTAATAAAAAAAAACTGGCCACACTTTTTTGCTTGTGAAAGTTGCTACAAAGTACTAGGCTACACTGGGCATAGGCTTATTAGCTCGATAATTTTCTCAACACTATTTCGGTCATTTCTTATAGAATGTGGTACTCATGGTATCTTAATTTTTTTTACCAATTCCCTCAGGAACAATAAAGTATTTATCTATCTGCATGTCTGTCTGTCTGTCTGCCTGTCTGTCTGTCTATCTATCTATCTATCTATCTATCTATCTATCTATCTATCTATCTATCTATCTATCTACTAAGTCTAGGCTGGAATGCACAAAATGTATCTCCTATCCACACTGTCTGAGCTTTTCAGAAAAACATGCTACTCATCTGTTAATTCTAGACAGATGGCAGCGAGTGAAAGCCTCCATTCCTGCAATATGGATTTACGAGCTTTCATGCAAACTGAAGTTTTCCCCCCTCTCTGTCACACTGGTGAAAGAAGAAAGCTGGCGTGATATCTAGTCAGCGGTGACTTTCTAAGCACACACCCATCCCCCATGCTGCAGACATTGTTTGCGAAGGGGACCCCATCTGCCCCCTCCTTCAGAAAAGCACCACCACTATTGTTAATGTGGCCCGTGGAGAGAGCAGGGGGAGCTGGATGGATTAGGCAACATCTGGCATTAAAATGCAGGTTTATTTATGAGTAACAGCAAAGCAGCCTACAGTTTAAAAGACACACAGGTTACTTGATAATGTCTCCAAATAAACAGGGTTTGTTTTGAATAATTATCAGGTTGTTATTGTAATAAAAATAACAATCACTAAACCACAATGGGCATCACCACAGGAATCCCCATTTCTGCCAAAACCACAATAGTGACTAGAGGATGACTGAGGTGTGAAGTATGCATTTCTTACACTACATTCTGAATGCCATGTAGGACGTAATACTTATTCTTATAGATTATTGAATTTTTGTTTTTATACCATTAAATATGTAGTCTATTAAATATCTAATTTAATACCATTCAATATTAAGAATGATTTATATTATCAGAATTTTTGGGGCAGAAGTAAAGATTACTGCATCAGAGGGTCTAACCACTGCACTTACAAATAAAAGTCTCCATCTTGAGGCTGAATGATGCAAACAAAAACAGAACCCAGATTAAAATTGTCCACCAGAGGGCAGTGCTGTCACAACCAAATGGAAGAAAGTAAAAGTTTTCGAACCGCCTTCCCCACGTCCCCAGGGTACAGTATAATCCCACGTTTACACACCTTTTAACATAGCAAATTGCAAAGGGTCAAGAGAGTATCTGTCAATTAAGGACGCCAGGAAAGTGGCTTTCAAAACATTTACAGGCAGAATTATTATGATTATACAGTAACGTTATAATTCTTACCAATAACTAAAGAATATCACTCTTAATATTGTAACACTCATTTATTCTGACATGGTGTGCCAGAAATGAAACCTGGATCATGTACTGTTAAAAGGAATCTTTACATCCTTACATCATATCACACATACAAACACACACACACACACACACACACACACACACACACACACACACACACACACACACAAGGGATAAGAAATGAATAAAACAGCAAATGGGTACTTAATGTAAGTCTGGACCTTGCAAATCCCGAACTTGAGAGCCAGTGTCCAACACAGGTCGGTGATCCCTTTGATCAAACACAGCTGTTTCAACTCATTTGTTACTTACCGGAATCAGTTGGTGTGTTTAGGTGTTGGTGAATTACAAACTTCTGGACACTGGACCTCCACACACACAATGAATGTAAAAAAAATTTATATCATGGAAAAAGTAAAAAAATTATGTTGTGATTTAATTTTAAAAGTGAAACTCTTATATGTTATAAATGATAATTTCATTTCTTAAGGGAAAAAGTTGTCCAAACCGACTGGGCTCTATGTGAAAAGGTAACACTGATATTAACCTCATTTTTTGGAAAGCTGTGTTAAAATTACACTTGCCACAGCCAGGCCTGATTACTACCAGGGCTGATGAGAACAGATAAGAAACAAAGTAATTAACATGTAACATGTAACTGATGTATTAACATCCGCCTGGAAAGGGTTATAAGCCATTTCTAAGGCTTGGAACAATAATGAACTTTCCCAGGAATGGCTGGCCTACCAAAATTACTCCAAGAGCACAACAATGACTCATCCATCCAACCCAGAGCTACATCTAAAGAGGATGACATGGTGGCTTATTGGTTACCACGGTCATATTGCATCTCCAGGGTCTGGGTTCGGGTTCCTCCCACAGTCCAACGACATGCGTATTAGGCTAAGTGACTTTCCCAAACTGCCCATAATGAGTGGATGAGTGTGTGAGTATGTGTGTGTGTGTGTGTGTGTGTGTGTGCCCTGTGATGGATTGGCACCCCATCCATGGTGTATCCTGCCTCATGCCCTAAGGCTCCTGAGATACGCTCCAGGCCCCCGCGACTCTGTATACAGGATTAACCAATATAGACGATGAATGAGGCCTCACTTGCTTAGTTATGGTCAGTATTCATGATTCAAGAATGAGATTGGGCAAAACTGGCATCCGTGGGTGAATTACAAGGCACACACCAGCAAACTGGCAAAACCTTTGCTTTTATATAGGTCAGTTAATCAAGGGCTGATGATTAGTGGCACCTGGCTGCAACTTACCCTCTTAAATCCTGTGGAAGCAGTAAGGGGGTACTTAGTATTATCTGCATGTTTTTTTCTTTTTGGCTAATTGCACAGTGAAAAAAGTTATGTGTTGTTTGCTCGTCTAAAGTTGTATTTCCCTTATACCAAGATCTACAATGAGATGATTTTATTATATTTTTACACAAATGCACATAGAATTAAAAGACTTTTAAACATGATTGTATACTTGTATGTGGCTGACAAAACCGATGTGTTGGTCTGGCTGTTGTAGCCCAGGTTTGATGTACTGTATACTGTAGGTGTTCAGTTTAAGATGCTTTTCTGCACTTCATAGGTATAAAGAGTTGTGGAAGTACTGTAGATTTTACTGTAGACTGTCATCCTAAGTGGTTATTCTTACTTCAACATGGTTCTTTAGCCTACACAAATGATCCTCACTGGATGTTTTTTTTCTTGCACAAGTAACTCATTAATGCTGCAACAACCATGCCATGGTCAAAGTCACTGAGATAACATTTTTCATTACCTGGTGTTTGGAGGAACATTAACTGAAGGTTTTGTCTTCTACATTGTGCTGCTACCACTTGAGTGACTGATTGGATGGTTTCAGGAATGAACAGGGAGATCTGGCCTTAATAGTGAGGCAGGGGAGTGTTTACCTGATGAACATATGTACAATATATATAGATAAATAAATAAATAATAAAAAACCTGAAATAATAAATATTATCTGCAAAATTGTGTATGCAATTAATGCATATGTAGTAACATTTAAAGAAAAGTACTCAAAGTGCAAAATGATATAAACTTCTACACTCCACACCAAGATTAATCATGTCTAATACTTTTCCACCTGTCATTATAGCAACTTTTATTATTATACCGGAAAAAAAAAAAACATAAGCAGTTTAATTTAAAAAAAATTTAAGAAATGTGTACAACACTTCATTATTTATCATTTTGAACCACATTTAGCTTGAAGTACTTAGTATTTTAGGCAAGTCTGGTTGATTTGAACAACCTTGAGTTGCAATATAATTCCACCGTTTCTTGCGGAAATGCTTCAGATCTATTCAAATTTGAGGGGACCTCCTGTGTACAACCCTCTTTAAATCATTCCATAGGTATTCAATAGAATTTAGATTTGGACTTTAAGTGGGCCATTCCAAAATTTAGATTTTCTTCTGAAGTCATTCTTTGTTTGATTTGAGTTGGTGGTTTGGCGTGTTATTTTGCGAGAAGGTGAGTGTTTCCAACCGAGCTCCAGTCTTAGCTGAACAGAAGCCTCTTCATGGCATTGTGCTGCCACCACCATGCTGCAAAGTGTACAGTGTTCATTGGATGATACTTGTTTTTGTGCCAAACGTATCTTTTAGCATTATGCCTAAATAGTCTACCTTGGTGTCCGTAGTTTCTAAAACATTTTGCCGTGTGGTTTAAGGTAAATGCACATATTTTGTCAAAATGTGTTTTGGCATTTTTTATGAGAAAGGGCTTTTGTCTAGTCACCCTAAACCATAGCTCAGATATGTCTTGTATAACAATATGAGAGATTGTTGTCACATGCCAGACGGGACCCATACTTGTGTGATATTCCTGCAACTCTTTTATTATTGCCATAGGTCTCTTGGCAGCCTTAATGATAAGCTTTCATCCTCACATTTCTTTAAATTTGGAGAGATGGCCTGCTCTGAGTAATGACGATGTTTTCTCACCTTCATCTATGGCACATCTAATGTTTTGCAATTTGTTTGTACCCCTCTACAAATCAATATCTTTTAATGATGAGAACCAAAAAGATGTCAAGAAAACAGACTGCAGACACAGCTGATTTTAATTTTTGGTATAATTAGAATCACTTCACCAATGATAGTTGTATGGTAATTAACAAACAAATTGGTTGACTGGCACTAATGTTGCATAATTACCTTTGAACATGAATAATTGATGTTTGAATGTGACTGCTTAATCCTTAGTACAGACAAATGTACACACTTGCACAACCAGGTTATTTTAAGTTATTCCTTAACTGCATTTTAACAGGAGTGTGTAGACTTTTATATACAATTTATATGCCCCCTTCACATCATGAGCAAAATAAAGGATTCTCCTTTCCTGTGGAGAGACACTTCTATGGTGATCCAGATGGTATTAATAATATTTCTGCTTAAATGGCTGGGTATTGTTAAAGAGCACAAAGTAAGAAATCTAAATGAGCAAACACTTTGGAACCTCACTGAATGAATGTCATGATTTCTACTTCATCCACCCAATATTTGGTACATGCTGTATTGTATTGTATTGTATTGTATTGTATCATATTGTACAAAAATCTTGTATTCTTGTTTGGCTGGGTAACTACTGATGTTGCAAAATCCCCTTGTATCAGAATCTGGTTACATGCATCACTCCAGAAACACCATGTTTTAGCGGTTTTACCCAGCTGAGTCAATACTACTCAATAGGGAAAAAATCTCATACTAAAGCTTTAATATTGTACAGTGTTCCTGGAATACCACTAAAGTATTTCCATTGGTACTGTGTATGGCAACACAGTGGCATTAGTGGTTAGCACTCCAATCTCACCTTTGGTCTGTGGTTTTGAAGACATGTACTGAAGGCTGATTTGTGTTTCCAAAAGGCCCAATGTATAAGATTATAAGTGTGTGTGCGCTCATGCCGTGTGATGGGTTAGATTCCCGGGTCCACGAGACCCTAAACAGAATAAGTGGTAGAATGGATAAATGGATAATTCTGTATATGGAGTTTCAGTGGCTCATCAATTATCACTGTTCCCTTACAACTCCAAAGATAGGGATTTGACTCTCCACTCTATTCTTGTTTCCTGTTTTCCCTGTGATTGGTAGGTTTCCAACCATAGACAAAACGTGGAACTTGTCCGAGCAGAATCAAACACTAAAAGGTTGAGAGCAAGTAAAAATATTTAATCATCTGCATTTTAGAGACAATATTTAGCTAACAAAAACAAAAATATATTTGTGAACAAATAAATGTGTTACAGACCCAAATTATGTGATATTTTTACAGTATATCTTGTTTAAACTTAGGCAGATAATAACTTGTTTGCATAAGATAATAACTTGTATGCACCAGGAAAAAAAAAAGTTTTTCCTACAAGATAAATAACCTGTGGGCACAAGATAAGAACGTTATCATATTATTTCCTGTGATTAAAAAAAAATACAGTGTATAAAGGAGCACCAAAAGGAGAAACAAAAAATGTATCCCATACAATTTAAATGTAAAATTCAAACAGCTTTAGATTTTTTTAATTAATACTTTCAAAATACCTTACAATGTCATTTTGAATACATGACAGAGGGTCATATTCATTCATTCATTTATTCAAGCCTGAAGCCTATCCCAGGACACTCTGGGCACAAGGCGGGTTATACCCTGGACAGGATGCCAATCCATTGCAGGGCTTACAAGCACACACACTACACACTATGGGTAACTTGGTGGGGAACACCAATCAGCCTAATCTGATCTTTGGACTGTGGGAGGAAACCAGTCTTAGTGGAAGAAACTGACCAAGTATGAGGAGAACATCCAAAATCCACACACACACACACTTTAGTTTAAAGATTACAGGCTTAGTGGACGCAGCACTGTCGCCTTACGCCACCAGGGTATGGGTTCAATTCTCGCCTAGAGTCTTGAATGTTCTTCCCGTGCTTGGTGGGTTTCCTCTGGGTATTACTCTTTTTGCATGCCACAGTCCAGAGGCATGCAGATTAGGATAATTTGATCCCCAATAGTGTGCGCATGTGTGAGTGTATGTGTGTGCCCTGCGATGGATTTGCACCCCGTCCAGGGTGTACAAATGAGACGATGAGTGAGTGAGTGAGTAAAATATTTATCCTCCTCCACCTTCCCTTTCTTGTAGTCCAGGAAACCAAAAAGAATGTCTCAGGAAACTCATGTAACAAACATTGAAGAAAAGAAAAGAATATCGGACCAAATGCACAATGATTTTAGGAGCAGGGTTACAAAAGGAGCAGCTGATGTCACTGCCATTTTTAAATCAAAAGAGTAATAAAGCTCGGCGCGCATCGTTACGTAGAAACTACTGGAAGGTCATTTGCATTTCCTGTTTCCGGGATTCCGCGCGCTCTGACTGGCTGCCTGTCGGCGAATAAAATAAACAAAGGCGAAAAAAAAAAAACACCCACCTAACCGGTAAATAGTCTACATCCTGTGAGCGACCATGGACGCGGGTATGTATGTCCTGATATTTCTAAACAACGATTCTCCGATATACTGAGTAACACTGTAAGACTCTGTCCAGGTATCTTTAGTAAAGAGGCAGTGTGTAATAGTTAGCACAGCCGGCTAGCCGTTAAGCTAGCAAAACTAGGCACATTAAGCCGGGCTAAAAAATGTACAAAAAAATCGTTAGCTAGCTGCCGCTCCTTGTATAAATGATTTATAAAGATATAAAACGCGTAGAAATATAATGTCATTTCTGTAAATAATGGAAGGACCCGCTATGAAGAACAAGCTGTACAATTAATGTTATATATATATATATATATATATATATATATATATATATATATATATACCATTGACGAACACCCACAGAAATGAATTTCGGTGTATAAGGCATCGGTTCAGAAATAGATTCACATCTCACTGGAGTCAGGCTGTATACAGTATGTGCTACTCAGTTTCATATCAACAACAGAGTCACCCTTAAACATCAATGTGTTTCTTATTACTCAGCCTCACCCAGCAAAGTATAGTAGCAACATTTTTCAACTAGTTTCAGCTCCAGTAGGAGCCATTCATACACATGATACAGAACACCAAAGGGTGTAAAATCCTCTGTTGTGGTACAGTACCAAAAAAGTTGCAAGTCACTCTAGCGGCTAAGCATTTCCAACTGAAATGCAACATGACTTTCGATTCCTCTACATGATTTCAGTCAGCAATCCTTAGCAATCTGCTTTTAAATAATAAAAGTAGGATTTTATGTCTGTCAGTTATCTCTAAATATTACAAGTCCATTACTTAACATACCACCATGTAACATTAATATGACTCATCATAATCTAATATACATCAAGGTAGAAATGAAAAAGAGAGACCTGTGGTTACATATCTATCAGATGAATCAGATAACTAAACTGTACAAGGTACAATAAACACCTGCATATGGAATGAGTCACAGGGCGAGTGAAGAAACATGCTTGAAAATTTTTTTTTTTAGGCGTATTTTATAACAAGGACAGGAAGCATGAACATGGAGGAAGATGAGAGAGGAAGTTGTGTTAAAAGCTCTGTGTCCATTACATCCTATCAAGCCTGAGAAATCCCATGACTATGAGCAACTTTCAGGCTGCCTTACTTAAGGCTAAATATCTACACCATACATAGCTTATGTTTAATCGCATTATGACCTCACTATGTTTCCTCACAAAGGAATGTCATGTGAGATATTTCAGTTTTATTCATTTATGTTCTCTCGACTTGGAACTGATGCTTTTATTGCGATCAGAGCTAACAATAAAAGAGTTGCACACTATACATGATTATGTGGTCTTCCGGTCACCATTTAGATACGTTGTCATTATTACAGCACAATGTTTTGTTACTTAATTTTTGATAAACTGATTAGATACCTTGAGCAGGACAGACACTGGTGCAAACTGATGTGACTTTGTGAAACTTTGATGAAAATCATTACAGCTGTTTTGATTTATGTTTCGTGAAAATACACCCGCAGAGACACTACTCAGGACTGTCTGTGTTGCTCACAGCACATAAAGCATGCCCCGTTTGATAAGAACGCTCAGTTTCATATTGAAAGTCATGACATCAGCACAGCTCATTATTCTGATAATGATCACAATACAGATGCAATTTTTTTTTCTTTTTTTTTTTCTTTTTTATGCTCAACCCAGGACTGGTGTACTATTGAAGCTTTTTTGACACCTCCCGCCTTATGTTCCAGGGACATAATTTTTTAAATAATATTTATGAATTTTATAATTCATAATTTATAATATAAAAAAAAAATTCCATTATAAATTTGATAATAAATGGAATGTGCTAATATATTGAAAGACATATCCCGGTCATAGTATCTAGTAATAAGATATTTGCTTCATCTTATTTAGCTCTAAATATCACACAATATGTTGTGTAGAATTTAGATTTTTACACTTAATATGTCCATTTATTAGTGCTGTACAGTTAATCAAATAAAAATTGCAATTGTTTATTTAATCATGAAATTATTTAAGCTCAAAGGTCTGCTATGTATTTCAGGTAATATGAACATAGTCAAGAATGTATGTGGAGTTTATGAATAATTAAAGTATTTGTTTATTTTTTATATATATTTTGATGTGGGAAATAAATATTGGCAAACATCCTCTTAATGTGATTATTTGTGTCATTATTTGCTGTTAGCCTAGATGAATATGTTTGATTGCAAAATTGTATATTTGAATAATTGTCACCATGTTTAAATTGCAATCACAATATATAAAATAAAGTCATGGTTTATATAATTGAGCAAACAATTATTTTGATAATGAGCACAGGAACATACTCCACCTTCCCATTATTTCTTTATATATACTTATCTGACCTTATCTTATCTGACCTCTATAGTCCAGGTTCTCAGGTTTACAGATGAGCTATGCAATTAAATATGTTCTGTCTTCTAAATGGACATTGAATCCATCGTGTGTGTGTCTACCCACAGGCCTGAGTGGAGAGAAAGTATCTGCTTTTATTAAGCGTCTGAAGAGTGAGCCTCAATATCTACTGGCGCAAAATGTGTCTACCTGCATTGACCCTCTAGAAGTGTGCCTGCACAGGCAGACAGTCCAGGACACAGTGCATATCTTCCAGCATGCCATCCCTGCCGAAGGCAAGCCCGTTACCAACCAGAAGAACTCAGGTACCCAGACAAAAAGCAACATCACCAAAAGAGAGCAAGAGCTAGGCCATAACCAGCTAGAAGCGATGCTTTCCAAAGCATTATAATATTGTTATACACTATTATTATATGATCAGAAATTTTTCATAGTCTTAAAATTCATCTGACTCTACAGTATACCTCTTTTTGCATTTCTATTTGTTACCATCTTAGATGTATCTAATCTGACTGTAGGATCTTTTATGAAACTGTAAGACAGTCTTAAGATGTGGATGTACTATTGTTTTCTGAAAATAGCTGCAAGATATTTATAAAGTAGATTTGCATGAAACAATGTTTTAAAAACCTTTCCATACTAAAATGGGCAAATCAACTAGCAAAATCCTTTAAATCCTTTGAATATATTATATTATATTCAAGCTTTTATTATATACCATAAATAATTTTTTCATTATTGTTAGGGAGATGTTGGATCTTCTCGTGCCTCAACGTCATGCGACTTCCTTTTATGAAGAAGTATAATATAGAAGAGTTTGAGTTCAGCCAGTCCTATCTTTTTTTCTGGGATAAGGTAAGTCCAAGTTACTGTATTTATTGGAAGATTTTCAGTTGTTTAAATTGCAGTTGTGCTGTATAACTTAACCTGCCTAGAGAAGAGAATAGTAATTTTCAATTACTAGTACAGTACTATTATTGATTCCTTTACTGTTCTTAAAATCTGGCCTTTGTTTATCATTCAGTCAAATGTGCGTATAAAATGAACATGCGCAAATTCCAGATTCTGTCTGTTTCAGTTTTGGGCATTTGTATGATTGCATTTAGTTACCAAAGCTGATTGGAACATTTAAACCACTCTAAAAAAGTTGTATTTGTTCTTAAATAATCAAGAGTAATCAAGAATAATAAGTCTAAGTATAATACATCTAGTTGTCTAATGTTCCAAATCACTTCATACTAACAGATTTATTATCACCATGTAATTATTCAACAGCACAGACCTGCTCATTTTACATTTCACAAAACTGCATATGTGGTTGAAAATCTGTTCTGTTTCCTACAGTATTTTGACATTAAACTCTCAAACAAATTTTCTTTGCATAGTTTACTTCCTAAGACAATGGTTACATACTGTATAGTATGCTAAATGTGATCTCTTTTTTATTCACTCATTGTTTCTCTCTTTGTCTCTCTTGTGCTGTCTGTTTTTCTCAGGTGGAACGCTGCTATTACTTTTTGCAAAGTTTTGTAGAGACGGCCCAGAGGAATGAGCCAGTAGATGGGAGATTGGTCCAGTTTCTGCTCTCAAATCCCACCAATGACGGTGGACAGTGGGATATGCTGGTTAACCTTATTGGTTAGTTTACAGCAGAAATATGCGGGCCTAAGTTTTTTGTTTGTTTTTAATAGGTCGTTGAAAAATGTTGCTTCAGATTCTTCTTCATTGTCTTTTGTCTATTTCCTTTCAATGGTCGACACAGCAAATCATCTATAGATGCTATACTTGCTACATCTAGTTGCTACAGATTGTGTTATTTTTATTCTTTTAACAGTACTTCTGCATTGAAGCTTAGACAGGCCTTTTTCCCGTTCAACCCTTTTCTACAAATTTTTGCATAAAATCTTTGTTTTGGCCGAGGTGGAAAAGTCTGTTGCTAAGAGAGCATATAAATGATATGGGAAACAAAAAGTGGTAGAAAATGTTTTCTTCGCGATATAGTTGTATAGTTTCTAAACATAAACATGGTTACAGAAGGACCTGCATGCAGTGATTGAAACTATGTAAAAGCAAACTTTTTCTTCATTTAAATGGGTGAAAAAACATCAAGACTGTGGTAAAGTGATAATTTGAGGTGAAAATTTTAAACTTCGATTAGATGCCAGTGCTTCTTTAAAGTGAAAATATGTTAATGGGCCGAGTTTGTAAATAGATTAGGGCAGTACTTGAATAATATTCAATTAAATTGAAGGATGTTAATATTTGTGTTTTCCAGAAAAATATGGTGTCATCCCAAAAAAGTGCTTTCCTGAGTCTCACAGCTCCGAGGCCTCTCGCAGGATGAACGATGTCCTCAATCACAAGGTATACTGATGTATAGTTCCTACTTGCAATTACAAAACATCGATTGTTTTATAATTGCAATTTAAACTGTGATATGTAACTATTAAATGTACCGTTTTGTATCCAAACTTCTTAATGTAGGCTAACAGCAAATAACTATTAAAATATTAAATATTTAGGATTTTAAAAATAATAATAATTAAATTATTGGCAAAAGTCTACATAAATTCCTGACTATGTGTGTATTATCTGTAATAAATTATAGGCTTTCGTAATTAATTGTAATTACAAAATTAATTGTAATTAATTAACACAAACAAGAGGTGCAATGCAAACAATGCAACGTGCCAGTGCTGTTAAACTAAAAGACATAATTTTTGGCACTGTGGTTGTCAAATTTAATTCAGTGTACCAAAATTAACTATTATATTTTTTAATAATGGAATATTTTCTTAAAATAATGGAATACCTGTTAATAAGCAAATCATACAAAAAGGAATCTTACTTGATTTGCTTATTAACTGGTATTCCATTCTAAAAAAAATCATGTGTATTAGTACATAGTCTGAGAACCTGCATTTAATTCCTTTAAGATGATGTTATGAATACAATTGTCATGTGTTTTTTATTTTTATTTTTTTTAAGCTGAGAGAGTATTGTCTTAGGCTGAGGAACATGGTGGCCAGCAATGCCACCAAAGCAGAGGTGAAAGAATCAATCGACACCATGATTGAGGAGGTCAGTGGGTTTCTTTTAATTGTAACGAAAAAACAAAACAAAAAAGTGGAAGTCATTACATTCTGCAGTCAGATGAGGGCGCCAGAACACAACATGACCATAGCCACAGTGTTCCTGATGATTCAGAGAGGAGTCTTTGCTCCTGCATGGTTAATAGAACATTACAGACAATAGTTCAGAATTAATGAAGATGTCGTTCCAGGTTTATCAACCAAGATTTCCTCCCTTTCATGCAGGCTGGAAATAGAAGAAGCGTTACCACAATACATTAGTGATGCTTTAATAGCACCCTCAAATTATTTTTTTTTTGCTATATTAGATGGTCGAATGAAAATATTAATTTGTCCAAAATCTACCTAGTCCAGCACACAAGATACATGACATTGGCATTTAGAAGACATTCAGTCTTATTAGTAAATGTTGTTATTAAAAACAAAAAATGTTTAACCTCTAAATCCAATTTCAATTGGATTTTAAAATACATTTACACATATTGTTTATGACAGTATTTGTGCTGCAAACTAACGTTTTCTAATTCAAAGGTCAAAATGCATTATTTGTAAGAGCAAAGATATATTTTTAATTTGATCCCTTCATACTAGTACCTGGTATAACTATCTTTTGCTCAAAAACAACTTCAATTCTGTTGGGATGTGTTCACACCAGCTTTTATCTAATAAATCACACCATTCTTCCTGATATATACTCTTCTTCAGGTTTTATGTTCTTTTGTTATTTGCAAATTTGAAAAATGTACCAGATTCTTAGTGGGATTCAGATCTGGTGTTTGACTTGGTCATTCTGAAACATTCACCTTTTTGTTGTTGGCCACTCCTGTGTTTGTTTGTTTGTTGCTCTTGCATGTTGACATGCAGTGTGACTTACTTGAATACTTACTTAAGGTTAAGGTTTTTTACAAATCTGAAGCAGTTTTCTCTCAGATTTCATTATGGAGCCATAAGGTAGCAAATGAATTAGCACCCGTTCAGTGATGCAGTGATGTAAGCATAGATGTAGTGCTGCCACAGCACACCTCCAGGATATGAAGCTCCAAACCATTTTCACTCCAGGTGAGGAGAAGGGATAGTCGGATAATGCGGTTGAAATTCCAAGTGCTTGAATCCTCAGTAATGCTGTTTAATTCAAGAGAACGAATAAGTGCAACAATTGAAGTTAGAAATAGTCAAATTAAATGTAGGTTGATTAAATTTCACGCACTGAAAAACCTGCAAGAAACACTCTACTTAAAAAGGTGCCAAAAGTCATTCAACAGCATAATATGACTTTCTACAGGAAATGAACTCTTGTGCTGCATTTTTATAGCCTAGCTTGTTAGCTGAGCATTACCTCTGCCTGCTCTGTAACCTTTCCTCAGAAGGGAGGGTTTGAATGTGCCTTCATTTACTCAGCACATGAAAGTAAATGAAATATTTCAAAGCACAAATTTACTTGTGGTCATTCTTCACCTATATTGCTTAATGCCAGGTTAAGAACATTTTAGTTTCCCAATGAGCTACAGTAGCCCTGGGCAAAGATAAACAGCTAAAGCAAAGATAGTGAAAAACGTTTGTTAAATAATAGTAGTTTTTAAAAAAAGAAGGTATGTTATGGCTTGTTTGCAGTTTATACAAGCTTATAGGTTGACAATCTAAATTAATAATACATAAAAAAAATTACATGTCTTTTTTTGTCTTCAAACCTGACATACATGCCTAATTTTGCATATCATTAAACTCCTAGTTTGTGATGTTATTAGGTTTTGTTTGTTAATATTGTTTGTTTTTGTATCACGACTTCTGATGTGGTTTTAAATGACATTCAAAATGGCAGGTCGATTTTGCATTCATTCCCCCTTTTTTTTTTTTTTTGTGCTGCACACAATTTTAAAAAGACTAGCCCACACCAGATGGACAATCCGGTCTTGAGTTATCTAGATATGATTATCCTGCAGTGCTTCTGAAATTTGTTTGAGCTAAATTCAAAAGTAAGCAGTATGTTGGGGTGTTATTGACTTATGTTTGGATTTTATGCTTGTGATATTGCCGTATGTGTATAGATGAGAAAGAAAATGAACACACACCTCCACGGCTTGATGACAGAATGTTCCACAAACAAGATTGTTATCTCTCAACGTCTGATGCTGTAGCAAAGGCAATCTCACTAGCAGTATTATTACACCTGCACCGTCTGTGCGAAACAGAGATGCCACTCAGGCATAAGCACCGCAGCTTTGACCAACTTGGTAGAGCTGCTGTACCGAGTGTTAACTGTCTTACAAATAAAATAAGCCGTACTTGGACAGTAATTTGTCCACTAGCACTCCTCCTACCTGTTTCCTGACTATCTGATTATGGTAGACTTTATCACCTGCTCTATTTGCTCTTGACATGTTCCTATTTGTTGTTTAGGGGACTGTTTGTCCACCTGGTATGGGTTAGTATTGTTTAGCTGGTGCACCCATAAAAGACCATTTGGAACTTGTGTCAGAGCGTGGGATCTGACTGCTGAGAGATGCTGTCTCAGTTTGTTATGGTTTTGTGGTTGGCAATGCCATACATAAGAGCAAGCACAGGGCTATATCAAGAAAATAAGACTGGATCACTTGTTTACTGACAAAAGCAATCACAGTTTTTGTAGTCTAAGCTTTTTCATCTAGGCTTTGTGTTTTCTCTCATTCTCCTAATGCTGAACAATAATGTATTTAACTATTAAGCAAAATAATAATTTAAGTGTATCATTTATTTATCAAGTGATTATCCTCATATGGTGTTAAGCATGTTTAGGATTAAAATTGTTTTCCAAATAGCTTAAGCTGACCTTACTAGTATTGCAGTTGGTTTTAATTAATTTGCAAATTACAATAATTCCAATTAGGCAAAATGCATAAAATAATGCAGGCTATTTTATCAGTGTAGTACATGTGTAACAGAAATGATACATGCTGTAATTACTAAAAAGCATGGTTGCACTTTCCCCCAGTGTGTCTATTTAGTGAGTGAGTGTGAGATTACATGTAGATCAAAGCTGGACAGCTCTGATCCAGTTCAGGTTATTTTTGTCAGACTTGGTTGCAGAGTCACGAGTTGATGTTGTACAGATATATGAGGCGCCCAAATAAAGGCTGAATTCTTACTTGGTGTTGCCCAACACAGTTGTCTGCTGCTTATCTGTACCACTTTTCCCCTGGTACCTTCTACTCCAATATATCTCGATCTGCATCGAATTTTAACCAGTTAAAAAACTGGAGAATGCATTCTTGTGTATATACATTTCTCAGCAAAAAAAAAAGAAAAAAAGTTGCACCCACTAGTATTATTTTTCTAATATTGTTTGACCCTCTTTAGCTATGAAAATGGTGGCAAATGCATGTGTGAAAATGATTCCTCATGCTCCCAGTCCCACTCTTTTACATTTTGAGTCCTGAAATAAGCCTGTGCCATCCGGGGGGAAAAATACATTGACAGGGTAACATGGTCATGGTCAGCTGACTTTATTTTATTGCCACATAATGTTGCTGAGTCTACTGTAGACCTGACCAAGTACTTCCAGAGGCTTGTACAGTGTCCACTACGCATGATGGGTGCATAATGCACTTCCCTTCTTAGCCTGACGCACCCATCGCCCTTGACTTGGGTGAGTCTGTTCAGCTTCAGAGCACATGGCCTTTTTCCATTGTTTTTTTGGATTAGGCTCACTGCCAAGTAATTTTCTTATGGTCACGTAGCTTTTCAGTCCCAATCCTGTGAGTTCTTACTCAGGAAATGCTCTTACTTTCACTATTAAACAGAGCTGTGATTTCTACTGTTGATTTTTTTTTTTTGTTCACCAAATGTTTAAGTGATCACTGATAAAGGTTTTAATAATGCATTGAACAGTTGATTTCTTTGCTTGATGCAGGCCTGTCTAAATCAGTGTCTTTTTTGCCAAATGTCACACATTTTGATTATTTCCAATGTTCTTTGTTTTTCTTGTGCCTCTGAAATCATAATAAAACCTTTTTTTTTAACAACTGACAATGCCCATGTATTATGCTAAGGCATCATCTAATTAGGTGCATAATGTGTTAACTAATAAATATTTATTTTGCTTTGGGTCAAATGAAGTTATTAGCAACATTGTTGATTGTATATACTGTAAATTAGAACACCTGATACAATTAATTACAATTAAGGACTTGTTTACAGTTTGATAAGGCATGCCAGTTTGGCTTAAACTAAATGTGCATAGTGCCTATTGGTAATCTTGCAGTTTATTTAGAAATAGTTTGCTTGCAATACTCACATAATTATGATAATCAAAGCTGTTTGCTAAAAAAGCTGGGAAGATCAGATCTGCTCACCCTGAAAACATGCATTCTCGTCCAAAAGTTAGTACCCATATTATTTATTTAATAAACGTGAATGCTTTCTACTTAGAATGATCTTTCTTACTGTAAAACCAAATTGTTTGGAAATGGTTTTATAACACTTTTCAAATTGATCTGCAGCAACAATTGTCCCATTGAAAATAAGGGACCTAAAACCTGCTCTTACTGTAGATCTGTGCAAAGATTCCTCATAGACTGTTGACTTATTATGCTAGTACAATGTGTCCTTAAACTTGGCATAATTCTTTCCAGCCCATCCCATAGTGACATACAGAAAACAAGTGCTTAAAAGAAAACTTTGCGTTATGACTGTATCACCCTTATCGTAAGACAGGAGGAAATCCCTTATCCATGGCAAAATGATCACATCCGTGAGTGGCCATAACATAATTTTTTTTTTTGTTTTTTTTTTTTTTTGGCTTATAACCAATTCTTGCTTACTGTGGATTTTGCAGCAGGTGCTTGTGATCTTCAATAAAGCAATGACTTGGACATGCTGGAAAGAAAAGCAGAAACTTGTGTGGCCTTGTCTGCCTGTGATCTAAACCTTCCTCACGCCACCCACCATGATCCTTTTTTTCCTCAGGCTCATCCTCTACAATGCTTCTAATTTTTGTGGTTGGTTGGAGAGTGTGAGAAGGTGCTAACCCTGTTACATTAGCCAGAGATTTTCACAATTTCGAAAGACAATACAAACATACACCTGCCACTCTTGATTGGCAAAATAAAAAAAAAGGCTAATATTTTCACATACGTACAAAAACACCAATTCTATTTTTATTGTTACTATTAGCTGAGTTAGAAACACATAAGTATCAAGCTTGTTTAGCCAAATCTGTTGAGAAAATGTGTGCAGGAGACTTTTAATTTCACTGAGTGAAAACAGTAAAACTTTTACTGTAGGCCTGATTGGGGGAAAAGCTTCTCCTATGTTGGTTAAAAGAGTGTTTTGTGAGACAGTGACAAATATTCTTGAAGTGAAAGATTTACTGCACACTGTGTACTCATCTTCTTTACCATGCTGCCCTTCTTGGATGAGCCTTTCTGATTTTCCTGTACACTTGGCCACAGGCAGGTGTTACAATATTGATTTAGTGACTATGTCCTGATGTCACGCAGGCCTGTGTCATTGTTCTGTACAGCAGCACTTTTCAACAGGCAGGGAAATGGAAGACATGCGGGTGCCAGTGTTGGATTTGGATGGAGTCAGAAAATTATCTAATCTTTCAAAGAAGAGCAAGGGTGTGAGAAGAGGAGCATGAGATTGTTTATGTATTTGGAGCATCTGGGTCCAACATTGGCTAAACAATGAGAAATAAGGGATGGGCAATGCTAGCATTTATCCTTCAACCAAGGGGACTGGACAGTAAAAACAAACTGAGAAACTTAATGGTTCACTTTACGGGAGAGGGCTGGAGTTGGATGATTGCACATACAATATGGGATTCTTTTTTAAAAAGTCTGCTTAAATTTCTGTCTGGTGAAAGCAGTGGGCTTAAATGGCCGTGGTAAAGCTGACCCAGAGCAATTTCTAGAATACCATTTTGACCCTTTTTTTTTATTTTCCCCTTTTTTTTTTTTTTTTTATCAAATGGAATGGATGTGTGCATGTTTATTGTCTGCATGGACACTGAAGCACTCGCATACACTCACATATCCTATTCTGGATGAGTTATTCTCTACTGTGAGGATGTGGACTATCAGTACATATAGTTCATGACTTAAGCAGGGGAGGGAAGGAAATGCCAGAGATAACTCTAGGAGGTTGAATTTACCAAGAAAAAAAGTACTGGGAGAAAAACAAGCAGCTTGGGCCCAACTTGGAGAGTTGTAGCTGGGATTTATATATTCCCAATCTGGTTTTAAAAGCACTTGTTAATGAACTCTTTTTTTTTTCTTCATTTGAACAGGAAAGGTAGAAAACTGAGAAATAGATTCATTAGATTGAACTTTATCTACTTTAACTCAGATTTAACTATTGTGTGTGCGTTTGCTTGTGTGTGTGTGTGTGTGTGTGTGTGTGTGTGTGTGTGTGTGTGTGTGTGTTATTGTTTTTGGTGCAGGTGTTTCGAGTGGTTAGTGTGTGTTTGGGAAGTCCTCCAGACACTATCTGCTGGGAGTACAGGGACAAGGACAAGACCTATCACCGCATAGGCCCTCTGACTCCTAAGGAATTTTACGTACAGTATGTCAAGCCCCTCTACAACCTTCAGGACAAGGTACAGTCCTGAACAATCACCGTTAAACATCCCTTCACATTTTCTCACTATCAGTACTGTGAATTATTGGCAATGAATCCCCCTCTTTGCTTTTCAGGTGTGCCTTGTGAACGACCCCAGGCCTCAGAATCCCTTTGGGAAGTTGTACACTGTGGAATACCTGGGAAACATGGTGTCCGGACGCATTACACGTTATAATAATCAACCCATTGATGTCCTGAAAAGAGCTGCTGCTGCTTCAATCAAGGAAGGAGAGGTACAGTGTGGATCTACCCTGTATTGCAGCTGACTATTGTTCCTGTTTGAGATGATTCCAGGGATTCCAGTATTTGCTCAAAGAGAACATGTCCCCAGGCATGTTTAAATTTCAGGTTTAAAGCACAATAGGATTTATCAATAATTGGATGTTACTGTGGCACAATATTTCTTTCCTTGTAGTCAGTGTCCTATACTTGCAGTATTTTTGTTGTTGTTGTTGTTGTTGTTTATTGTGTGCTCCTTTAATTTCTGACAGGCTGTGTGGTTTGGCTGTGATGTGGGAAAACATTTCCATGGCAAACTGGGTATCATCGATATGAATGTGTAAGTGTTATGTAACGTATTGAGTATGATGACATTATTTATGGATTTAAGAAATGAATGTGAGGGACCTGTAAGCATGTGTGTGGTATAACTTGTAAAAAATTTAAGTTATAGGTTTTTGAGGTGACGTCTGTGTTTTGTACATTGATGCACAGGTTTAACCATGAGCTGGTGTTCGGTCTATCAGTAAAGAACCTGAATAAGGCGGAGCGTCTGCTCTATGGAGATTCCCTGATGACACATGCCATGGTCCTTACTGCAGTTACTGACAAGGTACCGAACACTCAATGAATAACTTAATGGGACTTTAGACAAAAATAGCAGTCACCAAGGAATGGAATACTGGCTTTTTTATTGGCCCCAGTAGCACTTTCTCTGTAACCAATACAACATGTAGAATACAAAAAAGATACATTACAAAACGCAGCACTACGAAAGCATCATGACTAGAAAAATGAAGTAATGCTACCCGGTGAGAGAACAACCCTGCATATTTTGTTTAAGAGCCCTTTGTGCCCCCCCCCCTCTCTCTCTCTCTCTCTGTCTCTCTCTCTCTCTCTCTCTCGCGCTTTCTCTTGATTTTCTCTTTCTCACTCTCATTTCTCTTTATTTCTCTCTCTCTCCATTTTCCTTCTATGCACTTTAACATTTTTAATCTCCGGTACTTAAAATTACTGTTAATTTCCCAATAAACGATGACAGCTGTGTCCAGAGTTTCCACTTTCTAACACTAGTATTGTTTCACAATTGCAATCACTAGGAAGGGAACTTTTGCTCTGGAAAACCATAAGAGAAAGAGAATTGTGAATTAGAAGATCCATATATGCAAAAGTCCACAGTGAGCTCTGGGATTACTTGATCCTGAAATATATGGTTCTTATAATACTGTTCTTGCTGATAAATTGCTAATGTAGAGCTTGAGCCAGGATAGTCACAGAACCCTTGGGACACGTTTGGCTTTTTTACATGCTCCTTACAAAGACTGTCAGAAATTTTTACACCATGGTCTCCAATTTCACTGTTATCAGTTTTCAGTGCTTTGTATGCTACAAATGCTCAATAGGATTCACACATTTTAACATGAACTTGATTAAACAATGTAGGGTTTTTAGTTGTGTAAACCTTCTCTCTCTATCTTTTTAGGATGAAAAGGAGGGATGCTACAAGAAGTGGAGAGTGGAGAACTCGTGGGGCGATGACCGTGGGAATAAGGGTGAGGTTTCTCAGCTTGCAGAGCAGTGTAGTTTGTCTGCCTTGCACGCTACTCTGCATTATATAGTCTGAAGATATTTGTCTTTCCAGATGGGCTAATTTAATTTGCAAAAGGATTACATTTTGGAGCTCTCCTCCTCTCCTTTTTTATGAGTTCATAATTGACTCTTGGCTGAGGAAATATGTCTCGTGTGTGATTTATCTTTGATTCTGGAGCCCTAAATCACTCTTTCACAACATGAAAATAACAACTTAAAAGCAAAAAACACATGGCACTATTAACTTTTTCTATAAAATATTTCTATATTAGTTATATTTTTTGTTGTGCTGGCAAAATTACATTTTCTATGAATTTAGTGCATGTTTTTGACCCCTGGTTTCTCTCCATTTACATTATCTAGTTTTATTGTCCCAGTTGCTGTTTGTTGAAAATATAATCAGTGTTCAAAATAATTTGCCCCGTTTTAGTTACCTAGCTTTTTATACAAAAATAATATAATATAATATAATAATAATATATGCCTATTTTGTATTTCACAAACAGCAATAAAATGGTTGGGTAACTTTTGCAGTGAGAATAGACACATATAAATTTATAATTACTGTCTCATTTAACAAGCCCTACACTCTTGCCCAGATTTTTTAGCTGTCATGCTTTGTAGATCTTTCGCCTTCAGGCCGAATCATTAGTTGCTCAAATGTTCAAAGTTTGCTGAATCCTTGCAGAATAATATTCCATTATTGTATAAACGCCTGTGAATGCTTAAGAATTCTCAAGTTTAAAGTTCAGTAATGAGGCATCATTTCAAATGAATCATGGCTATACATGACTACATTTTTATTTAAATAAATCATGCAATTTATTGTGGCTCTGAAGCAAGCTTGACAGAAGCAAGACATTGTTGGCCTTGGGAAGGAAAAATGTACGCTTGAGGTTAGACGGTCAGCAGCTCTCACATTTGTCCTAACAGTTGTTTCCCTCCAGAGATTAGACTGTAATGTGATACACTGAAGAGGGGGAAAAAATCAGCTATGATTGATTATTTTAGCCTCATTGTTGCCCTTTTTTGTGCTTTTAGGTGTTAAGCCAAATGAAAAAAGAGAGAAAATTGCTGACAAAATTTGACATTGTTTATAATGTTATAAAGAGCTTTGTGGTGGCTGCTGAGGCTTGAACTTTTTTGTCTTTAATAACATGGTATGATGAATATATGTTTAAGTGTTCTCTCATCCTAGGTCATGGCCCATATGAACCATGATTGAGCTTTGTGTAATATAAATACACAATGTGCAGGAACAAAAGACTGCAAACCTGTTTGTATGGTTAATGTAGTTTTTGCTAGGCTGTCAAAGCAGATTTGTTATCTATTTGTATGCAGTCATGCAAAAGATCATAGCAAGATGGAATAAAGTGAAGCACTGTGGAATAAAAATATATACAGATATCCAGAGTGCCTCAAGCAGAAAGCACATACACGTATTAGGAAATTGTTTTCATCATCTGCAGAAACCTTGTGTGATAGGCCACACGAAATGAATACCTACTGCTAGCAAGAACAGGGTGTTCATAGTGAGAAGCGTGCATGTTTATATATGTAAAAGTGGCAGACTTGCTGGTGCTTTCTAGTTCATCAGTCCTGACCACATCCCTTGAGAAGCGTGTCTAAACGTTAGGCACTTCCTGCTTTTTGTCAAACTCCAGCACTCCGATAATAAGATTCTAAAGCTAAACGCCTACTGGATAATGCACTGCACACTTGAATATGTCTAAGTGCTGCATGTAGACTTATCAGATAATGGGAAGGGAAGAGGTGTGAAAACAAGTGTAGATTGAGGATTTCAGAGAGAGAGACTCGCCTTCCCTCCTAGCAGAACATTTTTGAAGTTGATGATTGAGCAAAATGTTTTTTTCCCCCGAACAGAACACCCACTGAACACTTGGCAACAACATGGCAGTTCCTTGATAATAACCAACTTGAGTGTGAATTTCACAGAATTTTGAAAATACCATGAAGTGATTTTACATCATTAAGGAAGCATAAGTATTTGGACAGTTGTCTGCTTGTCTGTTGTATGGCCAGGTCGATCATATTGCTTCATAATTTAACTTAACGGATAAAAAAGTATAGATAATTGAATGCATTGGTGAGCTCAGGAACACCAAAGATGCAGAAGACCAGACAAATAGTTGTGGTGGATGACAGAAAAATAATTTTCTTGATAAAGAAAACTCCTTCACATCAGTTACAAGAACACTCTCCAAGAGTATCTGTGTCAAAGTCAATAATCAAGAGAAGACATCACTAGAGTAAATACAGAGGTTTTACCACAAGAATCTTAAACCATTGGTAAGCTTCAAAAAGGGAAATATCAGATTGGAAAAATCTCTGAAGAACACTTTGCTTAATATTTGAGGCATATCACTCCATCTTATGGCAAGGGCTATTATGGCAATAATGGAATGTTTTACCTTGTACAGTACCTATTGATGATGTTTCTTCTGAAAAAAGTAACAGAATGAATTTAGGTTTAGGTTTAAGTGTTTAGGGTTATATTAGCTGCTTAGTTTTGCATACAAGTTGTCATGCCACTCTTCACCCTATTTGGAAGTAAATACCATTAAATCAAAGCTGAAGATGTGCACTTCTGCACTTTTATTCATTACTTAATCTCCTGTTCTATATAATGTTTTGGCTAACTTCAATAACCTGTCCAGCTATTTATCGACTGTACATACACAGAAAAGGAACTCCATATTATTTTGTTTTGCAAGATGGGTAGGTTGCATGGCTATAGATACTGGGATTTAATAGGAGGTTCAATCTAATAGGAGGTTTTTAAAAAAGAAATGTACATTAATTACAATACTTGCAATTTAGTGTCAAAGATCAGTGCATAAATTATGGTTTCTTCTTGCGTGCACAAAAACTCAAATCCAAACTATATAGTATTTTTAGGGACATTGTGTCTACTTTTTAAAAAATATATAGACATCAAGATGTCTATTGGTTGTGGAATAGGTTGTGGATGGTTATATGGATCTCATTAAATCTTGAGAAAGCGGTTTTCAATCCACTATTCATCTTCCTAATTCTTCTCTTTCTTTCCCTCTCCCCCATTATCTTTCTTCTCTCTCTCTGTACTTTTTCTTTTGTATCTGTACCCAATTTTGGCTTTGTTTTTTCCTCCAGGTTATCTGATCATGACAGACGAGTGGTTTTCAGAATACGTCTATGAAGTGGTGGTGGATAAGAAGTTCCTCTCCACTGAAGTGCTGGAGGTCATGCAGCAGGAACCTGTTATTCTCCCTGCCTGGGATCCAATGGGAGCACTAGCATAACCAGGGAGACTGAGCATATCCAATCTGACCTCAGCCAGGTCTTTTGACTACACCCTTCCTGACGGTTTTTCCAAAAGAGCCTGTTCTAGATTACAAACAAATAAAATGTTTTTTTTTTCTTTTCTTTCTTTTCTTTTCTTTCTTTTTTTACTGGATGTCATTTTTTTAAATTAAATTTCATCTGAATAATCATTCTCATTAAAACCAGATGTAGCTGTGTAATGAGTTAGATGATACACCAATGATGAAGCAATCACTGCTAATTAATATGGAATAGCATATAAAAGTAAGCCATATGTACCTGGGTGGATTGAGCATCTTTCCATAAAACATTCAGTGCTAAGCTGTAAACCATTAAGTCAAGCCTCTTTGAAAGTTTGCAACAAAGCCTTCAAGCTTAAATGTGTACAAGCAGCATATTAGAGTATAAGCATGATGATTTTTATTATTATTGTTTGGTGCATTTGTTAGGGATGATCAGACTAAAGGGTGTAGGAGGAGTCTGATGCAGAAGGAAATTCAACTGAGATAAACTTCTATCCACCAAGATAATGCACTGATTTATAGTGGAGCAATGTAGCTATCAGCGGAATACATATTAATCAGGGAGTGATTAGTAGGTGAGAAATGAAGTCCACAGTAGAGTCAGATAAAGGTCACTGTTAATTATGAATGTAAACCTTCATGACTTGACAAATCTGATCTGATCAAGAAATCTGAGTTAAGCAATGTGGATTATAATGTGAACATAGCCAGAGAGACTATTGGTCCTGGAATCAGACTTTTTAAAGCTTTTATAAACTTCATGCAGGTGCAGCAAATCCCTCAGTGAGGTATGAGGAGCCAAGGATCAAGAGAGACAGAGGCAAGCTAATACAAATACTATTATATGTCTTTATGACACCCCCCACCCTGCCCAATGACAGGGTCTTTGTAATCACCAGAACATTTTGCTGAACTTTAATATCACATGTCAATTGCATTATGCTGAAGAAACAGTAACCACCTTATAAGTCTCTATTCTTCTATATTTCTATTATGGTTGTGCATAATAGAAAAATTATAGTGCAAGCATCTCTCTCAATAACGGAATAGTTTAGCTAGTGACAGTTATACTGAAAGCCCCAGCCCAAATGTCACTTGCGTCCACCTGCATCTTAAAAGGTTTTTCAAAATCAAGAGCTTCCAGAATAGGAGTAGAGCAAATAGGGGCCATCACAGTAGAACATTTTTTACTGCAGTAATATCCTACTAACAACATTTTTTTTTTACATATTGGTGCAAATATATTAATGCCCTCAACCTACAGCCGCAGAGGGCAAATTTCCCCTTGACTTACAACCCTACCAAGAGATGTCATGGTATATTTAGACAACTCACATTTTGCCAGCCCGTCAAACACTGCATTGAAAATTTACATGTGCATTTTCCATGTATTACTGTACACCACATCATCCAAATAGGCTGCACACACTGTTAACCCACCCAATACCCTAGTATTAGTATTTCTTTATCCAAAATCCTCACACTGTAATGAAAGATGATACTTTGTTAGCCCTGGCTGTTATTGGCTTCTGCCAATAACCTTTCAAAAGATCTAACTTGCTAAACTTTGCACATCCAACCTGATCAACACAGCCATCCATGCAAGACATTGGGTAAAAGGCTGATTTGGTGACCCCATTAATTTACCTGAAATCTGTGCAAAATCTGTCTGATCCATCTGCCTTATCTACAAAGAGACATGGGGAAGCATGCTGGCTCAGTTATACCGTGATTTAACCATGGTTTTAACCAGATCACTCAGTGACATTTAACATTTGGCAGGTACCCTTATCTAGGGCAGCGTTTATCTCATTATACACTTGAGCAGTTGAGGTGTTAAGGGCCTTGCTCAAAGGCCCAAAAGGGGAAATTTGGTGGTAACCAAAATTTCTGTCATGGTGCTTCAAATAATCGGAATGATCTTTTTCTGTAAGAATGGGCTCCAATGTAATAACCAAATCTTCCTATAAGTCCATCTAAGGCTCCTGACCTTACGGAGTATGGAAGCTCATCACCCTTTCTTTCAGAGGCAGATTAAACAATAGGTTGACATGCCACCACTGCACCTTTTTCCACACCATCTTGTGTTACTAAATAGTCTCTATTTGACATCCAGCTTTTAACTGTGTAGGGCCCGTTAACATTTGCCCTGAAAGGTGACCCAACAAACAGGCTTCTGTTTTACAATAAAAAAATCCTCTATCTTCTTGTGAACAGCTTAAGAGTTTTTTATGAGCAGTGGCACAGGCAACATGCAATCAGCAGCAGAAACCATTTACATAATTCAGAACATTATTGGGTAATTCACCCTCTTCCAACTCATCACACAATACCATCAATGGACCTTGAACTGTGTGTTCAAACATTAACCCATTACTACTGAAAACTATACTGCCCTGTGACACCTCCTGTATTGCAAGAACTAACCAAGGAAGACATTTTTCCCAATCCTGAGATAGTTCAGTATAATAGGAGCACAACGTAGACTTCAGTAGATGATGGTATGCAATAGATGTTTCACTTTAAGCTGTTTAACGACTTGAGGAAAAAGTACAGGGCATGAAATTGATCGGTTTATACAACTTTTGGGACACCAAAGATTGTCAGTAGTTTGCTTGATCTTTTGCTTGGGCTTTCCAGTTAACTGACAAGTATTACAGGTTTTATTGCACAGTTTCATCCTTAATTAGATTAGGCCAGAAAGAAATGGCACTCAATTATTTGTTTTATTTACATCTAGGTGGCCTGCAACATCATCATGTGTCCAGTACCAGTTGTCTAAACTTTGAGGGCACTGAAGCCTGTACATTATCTACCTCTACCCCATTCACTACACCAGGCTATTTTCTTAAACCATCATGAAGTCAGTAGCCCCTAAGAACAGTGGTAAGCTCATATTCTGCGCAGAATAACTTGAAAAAAGATACCAGTGTCGGATCTGCAGTTTGTTTTTTAACACACTCTTAAATAAATGAATAGAAAGCAGTTTAGTCTGATTGCTTTATGTCAGAAGTATCCTTTGCCCGAGAAAATGTTGTCTGAGAAGGGTCAGTTTGTTCAGATACCTCTGTTTCACATTATCTTTATTCCTAGCTCGTGTCACAGCGCAGGAAGAAAAAGAACTTTAGGGTGTTATGTAGCGCAACTCAGGTTTGTCCAAAGGCGAGCCCACATACAAAACTGGTCGATCAGATTTCCAAATGTTTGCCCCAGCCAGGTCATTTCCCAGAATAACATCCACCCCTAAATAGGTAACTGAGGTCGCACATCCATTACAACTTCTCCACATACTGTAGCAAGTCCAGGAAGAGACGAAAGTGATGTATGGACAAACAGAGGAACCACACCTATGCCAAGCACAAGAGATTTGCTTCCCGTATCCGCAATGGTGGAACAAAACAAAACCCTTAGCAGTGCCTGTGTCTCGCTAAATCTTAACTGGTCTGGTACCATTCCTTTCCCATCTGAGAGAAAAGGTGCCCAAGTCTCATCAATACCTATAGATGGCACTGTTTTTAAGGGAAGAACATCAGACTTTTCAGCCTCATGTATAGAATACACCAAACCTGTTGATTTAAGATACACTCTGGAATCTCCTGACTTGTGGTCAGTTTTATTGAAAAGTCTCTTTTTTTACATAACCTATTGGACCAAACTTTCCATTTGTCCCTGGAACTTCTCGTACAGCAATCTGATTGGGCTCCTATGGGATAATTAAAGATTTAGTTCTAAAACTCTCCATCTGCAAACCTCCGTGAACAATTGTTGAGTATGGGTTAGAACATATTCATCTGGTAATTTGGCCATCTGGCCAGTGCTGCAGTTACTGTCTTCACCTTTTTTTCCATTAATGTAAATGGCCAGATAAGCAGGTAATGAACTTGTTATAATGTAATCAAGTCACACAAACCTTCATAATCTAAAACATTCGAAACAGATCAGTGTTTAAATGAGTCTTCATTCTTCTCATCAAATATAGCTTTCAATGACACCAAAACCAGTAAGAGCACTAGTAAATTCACTTTCCCTATCAGCAGTTTTGTTCTTTTCCTTTTTTTTTATTATCAATTCTGTTTTCAGTTGCTCTTCAGTCTTTAGTCTTCCCGTTCCAATGCCATGTCAGTTCTCATTCACAACATTTTTACCTTTTCTTTTCTCTAGTTGCACATACTGCCCAAATGTCTAATTTCCAAAAAGGCTGAATTGAGAGTTAATTGAGAGGCTGAATTGGATAGGCAAGCTGTATCTTCCAAATGTTTAGGGGCGGTTGAATGTCCAGTAGCTTCAACTTCAGACTTTTTAGTGGAACTTTTGTCATTTGAACAGTATGTGCAGTTTTTGACCATTTCCAAATGCTGTGCCAAATCAACCACATCTGCTTTTGTGAACTGAGATAAAGTACTACAATAGGGTCTCAGACACTAGTGAATTTCTATGGTCAGTCTCCATATTTAACACAATTCAATTGACCACCTAACTGGAACTTAAATTATACATAAAATACACACTTTTTAAGATCAGATTATTCAGCAGACTGTCCATGTGAACATATTAGTGTAATTTTTGTCCAGGGAGTCCAGTTTTTATCATTTTACAAGGAGACCTGTTCCTGTTTTTATTGAGTTCTTGAACTACAAACCTCTACTTCATTATTTCATGAGAAGGTATGGTGATTTTGAAATTGTTTAAACTTAACTTTTTAAACAGTGATCAGGCTTGTATTTTTGTAAAGAATAATTTATTTTTTTCAGGTCCGTGATGTCTTCAATTGTTCCATATTTGTCACATTATTTTTTTCAGAATGTCAAACTAAATTAATGTAAAAGTAGGGAATATTTCTTTTATTTAGGGGGAAAAAGAAATCAGTTGCCAGGTGGCTCTGTCTGAAAAAAGGTAATGGTCTCCTTAGTTACTCAATTAATCAAATTTATTTGTTAGACTAGACACATGCAGGCTAGATTACTACCAGCCCTGTTAAATCTAAACATCACTTAAATAGAAGCCTTTTTTTTTCTGATCAGCATTGTGTGTGTGTGTGTGTGTGTGTGTGTGTGTGTGTGTGTGTGTGTGTGTGTGTGTGTGTGTGTGTGTGTGTGTGTGCAAATACAGTACTCTTATTTTCAATGCTAAACATAATTGTAATTTCTATTGTAGATTAATTTTATTATGCACTTTAAGTGATTTCTGTCCACAGATATTCATGTTTTTTTAACCATATTTTTTTCTGCAGTGTCAACTGTCCACTACTGCTTTAATGATGAGTTAGACAGTTTTTAATATATTCATAATAAGTTCAAAACTGTCCTTAGTTCTTTTCTTTCACCCTAATGAACTACAGTAACATTCTTTTTCACATACATGGAATGAGTTAGGGTTACAAGGATTGTTGGCAGCTGAAAAATATTAATCCTTGCAGTAATTATTTAATCAGTGGCACGCATTTCCTTTTTTTGTCAGGCTACAGGAAGTACCAAAAAATGACCTCATAAGATCAGCATTCACGAGTCCACAAGTGGGCACACAAGGCAAAAATGGTATCTACAGGAGAGGTCCAAACTGAAAAACTACTGCTAATTCTAAGGAACAAGGTATCTCGCACCAAACAACTTGAAGACCCCCAAATCTTTTTTGATAATTTTCTGTGGGCTGATTTGAAAGTGAAACATGGGTACCATTACATCTGGCTGAAGCTGACACAGTATTCCACAATAAGAACATCATAGCAACAGTCAAATATGTTTGTGGAAGCGAGATGTTGTAGCAATGCTTAGCTTCTTCTGGGCCTGGGTATTTTGTCTTAGTTAACAGAAATATAAATTCTCCTCTCTACCACAAAATCATTGGGAATGTTCAAGCATCAGTTTATGAAGCTCATGCACAGTTGGATTATGAAGGAAGATAACAACCCAAAGCACAAGAGCAAGTCCATCTTTGAATGCAAAAACAAAATTAAGGGTTTTTTATTTTTTGGATTGCCTAGTCAGTTAAATCAAGTTCTGTCTTGAATTTCATTGAGATCCTGTTGCAGGACCTTAAATGGGCACTTAGCCTTTGAAAGCCCTCCACTGGGGCTGAATTAATGCAATTCGACGAAGATGAGTTCACCAAAATTCCTTCACAGTGAGGTGAATGGCTGATCATGAAATCTCCAGTTTTCTGAAGCATTTGGTTCGAGCAGTTATTGCTAAACATTACACAAACAGTTATTAATCTTAGGCAGGAGTTACTTTTTCATATGAATGAGATAGGCTAGTTCACCAAAGGTATGCCATCATCTGACCTTCAAAACCAGGTGTGTTTTTTAAATATCCTTTTCCAAAAGAATCTTCAGGTTTCCCCATACTTTTGGCCAAATACTGTAAGTGCTGCATGACTTTCTTTTTTTTTTCATAACATTTGAAAAATGTATTAGTGTTTTCTTATGTTCTCCTTTTCCTATATTACATTTTGTACTAGAATCTCTTAGTATCACAAATTAATACGCAAGTGAAGCATGTGCAAGTGTGGCGGTGTATGATTCATTCCATTAGGGGTCACTAAAGGTCATGTTCTTAACTCTAATGTTAAGCAGGTCAGCTGACGTGAGTCTTGGATTATGAACAACAGTTATGTATATAAGTTGTGTAAAATTGTAGTAAAATTATTTCCTAAAAAAGGGGAAATTGTGTTGGTGACTGTGTGACATTTTTATAGCTGCGTTCTTGATCTGGTGCTAATCTGGCATCTGTAACCAATTACTTTTTAATTAATCGAATATTATGGCTTAAATGTTCCCCGAGAAGAGTGTATTGTTCAGATACAATTTCAAATGCATTGGATCTGTAGAAATGCAAGTAAAGAAATTCCTATTTAAAAAATAAAGGCATCATTAAACAGTTTATTAAACATTTACTTAAGTTTAAATTATCAGTCTTTTTACAGAATTCCATTTTAAAATGTGATGCTTGATTAAAAAGCCTGAGCTGATACACACAAAACAAGACATCTGTACAGCTTTTCATACTCAATATAGTGTTCACCTCCTCATGTAAAAAGACATTATTAGACTATTGTGCATGGATGTAAAATTCCTGTTTTGCACATTGTAGAGGAATGGTTGTGTCTTTTCTTGGCCTGATGGGGAGTTGTACTATAGCGGTAGTCTGCTACAGACACCTGACCAAAGGGAAGCTTTAAAGGAGTTTTAAGAGGTGTTTTGTTGTTGGCAGCACCTTAATGTCCTTGTCCCCTTTAGAGAACTGCCAAGACCCCTTACTCTGTACAGGGCTTTTTTATAATAAAGCACTTTCACTAGACTTCTTACCATAGGTCTCTCTCTGCATTAAGAAATTTAGCAAACACTTAAGTGACACGGGTGGGATTCAAGTGTCTGGTTCTACAAATCCACCCGCCTTTAATGAACTCCTCACCTATTTTAGATGTTGGCTAGACTGGTTCTCCCTCCTCCTCCCCGCTCCCTCCCTGCACTCTGTTCTCTCAGCTTGTTGAGGATTAACCTAGTAGCTGAGGCAGATTGCAAAGACACGTTTTTCCATGTGGTATGTTTTTGTGTATGTGTGTACATGTGTTTGCTCAATAGTCTTCTGCACCGTGAAGCATGAGGAAAAAGCCATATATATGTGTGTGTTAGAGGTAACATTCCTGTCTGTCTGTCACGTAATACTTTATTTGTCACCTGATTTTAAATGTTTTTTGCTGATCTTAAGAGCATCTATTAAGGTTGAGTTCTGACATCATCCACCACTCAATCCCTTGCCTGGAGTCTTAAGACACTAAGATGGTAAACAGCAAGATAGCTGTCTGAGGAGGAATATTTGATCAGTGTGCTCAAGACAAAAAAAAAAAAAAAGCTTTCTGGAATTAGACATGATGTAACCTTGCTTCAGCACACCTTTTTCTTGGTGCCTCACAGCTTATTTGTGCTTGTGTGTAAAGATCAGAGAAAGTTGAGAGTTTCTGAGTAAGACCTCTGCCGTGTGGTCTTGAAGGGATGCAAGTGATTTACCATTGACTCTGAGTTTCTCAGGTAGAATAAAACATTTTCAAACTATCTCTTTGGATTGTAAAGTTCTTAAAATATATGTATATGTATATACATATATTATTATTTATTTATTGATGAAACAGAATACGGTTAAGTTCTTCTAGTTTTGGGAAGGAAAAATGTCTATGCCAAAGAGTGTGATGTCTATGGAACATCTATTGAACTGTCTATGGAACATGTATTGTAGGTAAAGATTTAGGGGTTAAACAAGTTCTGAAGAGGCACAAGACAAATCGTGAAAATTAGACAAAAAAAAAAAAAAAAAACAGAAAAATTTGATTTTTAGGTTGTCTCTCTTTTACTGCCTGTTTTCAACTTCTTCTATCTGTGGTCTCTACAGTCTACCCCTGTAGACAGATGCTGGAAAACACACCAACCAAGAGTTTGTTGGTAATGCCAGCATATGTTCCTGGCATCTATAGAAACCACAAACGTTGGAAGAACACCCCATTACTGCACATTTCAGTCATGCCTCTTAAAAACTACGTTAATAGAAAACAGGTGGCTTTTTTCCATATGCTGTTAGTAGATGTGACCTAAACCCAGTGATGTATTGTCATTAGCTGTCAATGAAAAAAAGAATAAATAAATACATCAGATTTATCCATCTCCTACGTTGATAACATGATTGTTATCATGTTGTGGCATAAAAGTTGTCGCATAAAAGATAAGTTCTGCAATATGTCTTCAGGTTTCAAAATCAGGTGACAAAGACTGTGCCAATGATTCAGATTGCTGTCTGTGGTTGTTCATTACAGTTCTCTTTTCTATGGCTTTTCGATAGTGATCAGTGCTGTGTGGCTGATAGTTGAAAAATGATGCAGTGACAGGTTTTTATCTGTATTCAAGGATATAAGTGTATGTAAACTTCAACTCCCAAACTGACGGCGGTGATTTTGAGAAGAGAAAAGGAAAAATGTGGCACGAGTAAAGCTCTATAATTATTTAGCATTGTGCAGGAGTTTGGTTACTTCTGGGTTTGTTTGTACAAGTAAGGGGTGTTAACTTCCTTACTGATAAAACATCATTTTTCCCTGTTGAGTTATTTTTTCTTTTTTAGACTGCAGATAATGCAGTGTTATTCCCATGCAGAAAAAAAAATATATATATATATATATCATGCTATCCAAATTATATTTGGTTTGTGCAGGCTTTCCGTTATTCTTTTCTGTTGTTTTCTTTCCTTTTCCTTGACTTACAAATGAAGCGTTGTCTTTAAGCTCAGTGTTGATAGAAATAGTTCTGACAGAACTATTACACCTCGAGCGTTAATGTTTTAACATCCTGTAATCTAAATTATAGACGTGTTTTTCAGGCAATTACTTTTAGTAACAGAGATAAAATGTATAGGACAGATTTTTATTCATGCTCATATACAATTGTGCAGGTGCAAAAAAAATTAATTATTATGTCAATTTAGAATTGAATAAACGGTCTCTTTTTTTGTCTTGTAAGATGGAGGGAATAAGAAAGAAAAATCTCAGTAGGATTATTAGAACTGGGTCAGCCTTGATTTAATACGTGCCAGAGTAACAGATGGGAATTTGTGTACCTTGCCCTGAAATTCCTCTTTTTTTGTCTGTGGATTTAAGTTAAGTAAAGTAAGGGCTTTTGTATATTTTCTTAAATATGATCACATTATGTGTTTCATAATATTATATCTGGTTATGAAAAGGCCCCATTCTGGAAATTCCTGAAATCCCTGTTACAGATGTGAACTTTTCCTTTAAAGGATTTTATGTGATAGGTTTGATAATTTTGTTAGTAATACTCTGTGTAACACAATCTTGTAAAAGATAACGCAATCTTTTTCATTTTGTATACTCACTGTCCAGTCTTTCAGTCGTTAAACAAACTCATCCGAGCAGTTTCCCCTTTTACATGTAAATGACATATCAGGAAAAAAAAAAAGAAGATGCAGATCAAAATTATGCAGCTGTGTGTAGTACATTGTAAATAACAAACTATGAAGAGTAAGTTGCAGGAGACTCCAGATTCATCACCTGAATGCACACCACAGAATTAACACAACAGGATTGGAACTGAGGGAGAAAGAGTGAGGGATCGATAAGGCTGGCGACCACTGTAAATGTGTGTATAAGGAAAGGAGAAACAGAGAGAGAGAGAGAGAGAGAGAGAGCAGGAGTGTTAGGGAGGTGTGTCTTACGCACTTGGCTCCCAGGGTCGGTGAGCACCAGCCCAGTGCACACAGACCCCCACAGAACCGCTCCGCTGCTGCACGGTAGGGTTTTACTGCACATGCTGTGTACAAAAACGTGTTTGCTGGGGGGGAGAAAAAAAAAAAACTTGGTGACAGGTTTTTACTTGTGTGTGTTTGCATGCTTCTTTGTGTGTTGTAGGATACATCTAAATAGACACTGTGAACTGATGGATGTATTTGTGGGAACTTTGTGCAAAGTCATTATGGTTGTGAGAATGTTGAATGGTTAACCATTAATCTAAAAATTTTAGGCTGGACTGAATTTTTTAAAAATTGTCATTAACTTTTGAACAATGTATGAATTGTAGTGATTCGACCATGATATCATGATGCACAAAGTGACTTATAAGTTATAATAATAATAATAATATGGGAATGCATATCCAATGTGTGTTTAATACTTTTGTCTTTCCCTCCTCTACAATTCCTCTATCAGTTACATTTAAAGCAAAATAAAAATTGAGAATTAACCGTACAAGCAAATATTCTAATGGATATACCCGTAAATATTTTTAAAGAGGCGCAGAATTTGGAAGAACCCTTTCTGGAAGTTACATTTATGTCTCTTTGTATTCTACTACCCTGCTGATTTGGGCGATTTCTAAAAAAAATCCAACCTTTATTCCAGTGCCTCTGGGTATTAAATCGTGCCAACTAATGAAAAAGAAAGTATTATTTTAAAGATTTGAGTTTTTTCAGGGTTTAACATTTTTACTTCCTGATAACAAGAATACGTTTAATTAAATCCAATCAAGTAAATTAAAATAATTTCATTAGAATGTATTCGGATGAAATAAGAGCTATTCCATTACCTGATGTGAATTCAGTTGGAACAAAATGCAGATTGAACTCATCTTTCAGGCAAGGAATAATACAAACCTTCTAGTGGTTTCTATTTATTTCTATTAGGGTTGCCGAACATATTTTAAGAATATTTAGATAAAAGTCTAGCGTTCCTCCTGTGTGGGAGAGAAAGAATTCTTGATTTTGCACATTTTTCTTTTTCTTTTGAAGAAAGAAAAGGCTTGACATTCTTTTAAATGTGTCAAGCCCTAGTGTTTTATTGTGCTACTGTAGGACTATGTGGTAAGGAATATCTTATTTAACAGATTGAACTGTAATAATGGTAGCCGTGTGTGAAACTCTAACTCTGTGCTCATTGTTTCTGTGTAACACTTTCCATCTTTACCACGCTGACTCTAACCATTAAAAATAATTAATAGGAAATTTATGTGGAGAATTTTTTGGTTGTACATAATTAATCATTAGCAATCCCTAATAAAAATGTAGAACTTAAGGAGCATTGGGAACCCACTTCCACTAGACACTTTATGGAAGGCATGTGTGGACAAACCGCTTTGCCAAATGGTTAAGCCTTTTAAAAAGAGAATACTTTTTTTTTTTTTTTTTTTGAGAATATTGTTTAAGGTTGATCGTATCATTATGATTAAGAAAGTGAAGGATCAGGACACAACACTACCCTCATCCTTACAAAAAAACATTAAGTTAAGAGCAGGCAAGAGGCTATTCAGCGCTCCATTGTTGCTTTGCAAAAACTAGTTTAATTGATTGTTAAAGGTTTTAACCTTCATATAACTATATTAAATGTGTGGTTTCTGAACAAGAGAAAAAAATACTAAAAATATTTTCTTTCATTAATAATGCTTACAAATGACTCTTTTCTCAATTTTCTTAATTTTCCCTTCAGGCTGTTGTGTAATCTTGACACTACTTGATTTCCCATTATTTTTAAATGATTCATTGTTTGCTGTAAAAACTGCTGGAAAACACTGATGTAATGTCTAAAGTTTATTTGTTCAGCATAATTTCAGCCGAGGTAGGCGTTCTTAATCATATTTCACAACTTTTTGTTCTCAGATGTTAATTTCCTAATTTCTCCAATGATTTCTGTTTTTTTAGGATAAATGCAAACACTAGTCATTTTAAATGTCTCAAATGTTCATTTCAGCAACACCAACAATATCAAGTGAAAATAAATAAATGTGTTCTGGCAGCTCCCCTGGGTATAATTCTGCGCAGGCCTGTGCAAATTCCCTTCCGTTTTTTTTGTTTTTTTTCCCTTACAGTTTTAACCCCATGTTGCAGGGTCTGTCTGGATCTGCATGGTTCATATTAGATGCAATTTGTGTGGACTCCAGGCAGTCAAATAAGTAATGTCTGGGCTGGAGTGTATGTGTTTTTCACGTCACCAGAGTTGACTCATGGAAAAGTAAAAACTGGAAATGTCTAAAGTGTGTTATAAAATTCTATTCTCTTTTTTTGTGCAGCACAGGTTTACTGGAACTTGTTAAAGTGGACTAAACAACCAGATCTATTGTTAGTGTCTCTCCATTCTACTTATCTGCCAGTCCATCTTTTCTTCTCCATCGTCTGAGTCCCCTCATGGGCGCCAAATCAGCCAGTCCAAGAAAACGTTCATCAGAGCCACTCAGAGCATCTCACCCTTGACCATGGAGATGAAACAGGCAGTGATGATGAACCGAGAGGTCCAAGACGAGAAGGACAAATCTGAAGAGAATGGCAGGCTGGTAGATGGCAGCATTGCTGATAAAGAGCAGAAACTAGTTTCGAGGCCCACACAGGTGTCGAACGGGTACCCCAGCACATCAGCTCAAAGCACGAGGGAAGGCACTGGGGCTGTAGGAGACAGGATGAGTGCTCCTGGAGGATTCAGGACACTTGTCGTCCAGCAGACCAGTCTCGATCCACCCAGGGAGACATGGAGCAAGAAGGTGGATTTCCTGCTTTCGGTCATCGGCTACGCAGTGGACCTGGGTAATGTGTGGCGCTTCCCATACATCTGCTACCAGAATGGAGGTGGTGAGTATATGGGTGGAGGATGGAGCAATCCTTGCCTTGCAGACATTCGGCCTGTAGTAACCCAGAGCTCAAGTGAAGCCAAGAGCAACTTAATAGCCACAACAAATTGACAGCAAGATTTGTTTCTTTTTGGAAACATAATCGCTTCGATTCTGTGTGTTTTAGAGAGAATAAATAGACAGTGTGTATGTTTTTATAATAGGGAACTCCACTGTTCTTTCTCTTCTTTACTCTTGACTGCTCACATTCTCGCTCCAAACAGGATTCAGACTCCTTCCTTTGAACTTGAAATAATAAAATCTTTGTAATTTCCTGTTCTACCATGCAAGATGGGAGGGCGAGTGAGAGATAGAGCAGCTAACATTCGCTACTACCAACACTAATTGTGGCTTTCATGAGAGGAACTTCAATCTCTTATTGTTTAATAACCTGCCTTGCAGCTACTAAATCAACTGCTATCTTTGCACTCATGTCAAAAGCATACAAATAAAGCTTTAATCAAACAGGGAGGCTTGTCTGAACTGGTGCTGCCTTTCTCTACCACTCTTTACTTTTGCAAGGTAACACGTACGGTTAAGTTTTTCACATTTCTTCATTGACACTTTTGGGGGTTTTTTAATCACCTTTTGAAATAGATGAATGTGACGAACGTTGAGAGGTTTCCTTAATTCAGGGGAATTCATGCATTTATCACATGTTTAAACCTGTTGACAAACCCCTGTCGCAATGATCTGTCCAGGTGCATTCCTGTTGCCTTATCTGCTGATGGCATTGTTTGGTGGGGTTCCTCTGTTCTACATGGAGCTTGCACTCGGGCAGTTCCACCGCAGTGGCTGCATATCCATCTGGAAACACATTTGCCCCATTTTCAAAGGTAAGATTGCTCTCAATTTCATAGCGCTCAATTCCGAGTATGCAAATAACATTGGTTTATAATATAATCCTATACATTTGACACAGTTAATAGTGATATTGTGGGCACTTTAGAATACCATTCATATGCTTGCATATTTGAGATGACTTTCAAAGTTCTTTTTTTTTACATAAAATGCTGCCCAACAAAATGAGTACAAGACTACAATTATTACCTACATGACTACAATGTACTGTAGATACAAAATACACTGATTGATAAGAAAAAGTATAAGGCATGAGCTCACTCATCGTCTATACTATTTTATATTGTATAGTGCATTACTTGGAGCCTGGAGCCTATCCCAGGAGACTTTGGGCATAAGGCTGGGTACACCCTGGATGGGGTGCCAGTTCATCATAGGACACACACATACACACACTATGGGCATTTGGGAACGCCAGTTAACCTAATCTGCATGTCTTTGGACTATGGGAAGAAACTGTAGTATAAGGAATGAGAGTGATATGAAAATTTCATATCAGCACATTCTTAGTTTTATGACTAGAAAAGCAGCCAAAGTTGCACCAGGATGACTGAAGCTAGATAGAAGGCATGGGAGCGACAAGACTGATAATGCACCGCTTTGTTGATAGCTGTTGTACGCTCTGTTATGGAAATTGTCACATTTCCCTTGCCAAATGCCAGCTTCTATAGAACTTCGATTTTATGGAAATGTTCTAAATGTCATCAGCACTTCTCCTACTGAAGTGGAAGACATTTGAAGCAAAGTGAAGTAGATAAACTTTTCTTTTTTTTTCTTTCTTTTTTTTTTTTTTTTACTGCATCTCTTTTGTAGGTATTGGCTTTGCCATCTGCATTATTGCTCTGTACATTGCTTTCTACTACAACACCATCATGGCCTGGGCTCTGTATTACCTGTTGTCTTCCTTCAACTCTTCACTTCCATGGACAACATGCAAAAACTCCTGGAACACGCCCAACTGCAAGCAGTATCTGTCCACTGACAGCAACGTCTCCTGGACCAATGAATCCATCTCGCCTGCCGAGGAGTTCTATACGTAAGTGCATGTAAGTGCCAGGAGCCTACAGAGGAGGCCAGAGAGTGAGAGAGGGAGGATTAGCAAGAAGGGGGGAAAAAAGGAATTCCTCAGTGGCAGCAAAAAGTTACCCCATAGATGATGAGTCAGGGTTGAGACATTCATATGACCAGCCTCTTACATTAGAAGAGCATATGTAAATGTTTTTTGTAGATCTAAACCGGTTTTTACTGTTTAGCTTAAATTTTCCTTTGCTTTAGGGGAGATTTACATGCTTTGCAGAGATTTAGGTTTATTACAAACAGGCTTTTCGTGCTATATTAGCAGGGATTTCCTGTTTTCCATTTCCTTTCAGTAGTGAGGTCTCACTCATCACCCCTTCTCTCAGCACTGCTAATCACCTTAAGTTTCCACTGGTTATGATTCTGTCATGCTGGCCTTGTTTTCCGTCACCAATGCATTTAGCTTC
The DNA here is from genome assembly GCA_030347435.1 of Clarias fuscus. NCBI lineage: Eukaryota > Metazoa > Chordata > Actinopteri > Siluriformes > Clariidae > Clarias > Clarias fuscus. The sequence goes on from CM059218.1 coordinate 16,821,484, forward strand.
CTCTCTGTCTCTCTCTCTCTCTCTCTCTCTCTCTCTCTCTCTCTCTCTCTCTCAGACGGAAGGTGTTGCAGGTGCACCTGTCTCCAGGTCTTCATCAGCTGGGTGCAGTGAGCTGGCAGCTGGCCCTGTGTCTGCTCTTTATCTTCACTATTGTCTATTTTAGCATCTGGAAGGGGGTTAAGACCTCTGGCAAGGTGAGAAGAAAGATAGAGCAGTGTATTATTAATGGAAGATGTAGATTTAAACTGTTTATTGGGGCCTCCAAGTGATAAACCCTATCGGTGAGAGATCCCAAGAATGAATCTGAGTGATGTTATAGCCTTGTTGGACATCCAATAATAATCATGGACACAAAGCTAATATGATATGATAAGATAGCTGACATACTTGTGTTTTCTCTGATAGGTAGTATGGGTGACAGCAACCCTTCCATATGTTGTTCTGTTGATCCTTCTGGTGCGAGGTGCCACTCTGCCAGGAGCATGGAGAGGTGTCGTCTTCTACCTGAAGCCTAAATGGGAGGCGCTCCTGAACACTTCGGTGAGAAAAAAAACAAAAAAACAACTAATCTTTATTGAGACTTTTTGTATTGTGCCATTATATTTAATACTATCCAAATCTTTTGCATGATCAAATTTCTTTCCTTCTTTGTTAGGTTTGGGTTGATGCAGCAGCCCAGATCTTCTTCTCTCTGGGCCCAGGTTTTGGTGTGCTCCTGGCTTTTGCCAGCTACAATCCCTTTCACAACAACTGCTACAAGTACAACACTATACCAGCTCTTTCTTACAACCAACTTTTAATCTATCAGTCTGTCAAATTAAATATTGTTTGAGATATTTCATTTAAAAAATGTGAAATATGACTATTATAATACTATGTATATATTTTTACAGATGTTATATTGTACATTTTGAAATACCTAACATTAAATAACTCAAAAAAGACAGAATCCTGAAAATAATTTCTCTGTCTCAGAGATGCGTTGGTGACGAGCTCAGTGAACTGTCTGACCAGCTTCATGTCAGGCTTCGTGATCTTCACCGTACTGGGCTACATGGCTGAGATGCGAAAGGAAGGGGTAGAGACGGTCGCAAAGGACGCTGGTGAGAAAAAGAAGCTTTAATTGTACCAACATCTTAAATGTAAAGACACAGCATTCTGTTGTTTCCTCATGAATGCTGAAGAGATATCCTGAAATAATGGTAAAAAAAAATACATTCTCACTTTTCCTCTTTTTTAATGTTGATCCAATTTGCCTTGTTTTAGGTCCCAGTCTACTTTTCATCGTCTACGCTGAGGCCATTGCCAACATGCCTGCTAGCACATTTCTTGCCATTATCTTCTTCCTCATGATCATCATGCTGGGATTAGACAGCACGGTCAGTCTGTCTGTGTCACTAGTTAATTAGCCCACCTCTTTCAACCTACCTTAATAATAGCACATGGAGCTCTAAGCAGGTTTTTACTAAGCATTTAGGTTACTGGCTAAGAGCACAGTTTGGCTGACACAGGCTTGTCTGTCAAATGCTGAACGTAGGCTGTTGGTCACTCTGCTGTCCCTGGTTTGCCCTTCTAAATGCCTCTTTCCTAAAGCATCATATTAAACCACTCATACAGTTTCTGTGGTAAACAGCCACAATGAATGACAGCATATGCTTATCACCATGCACTAATGAGATTATCGGTGGGTCTGGTCTTTGTTCCTGCTCAACACTTGGCTTTGTCCGAATGCACTGAGCTGTGAGTGTGTCTTTGTTACAGTTAAAGGTAACACCGGTGTCTGCTCTGTGTAACTAGCGGTACATGCTTTATTAGCATTAATAATTGTCTCCACCTGCAGTTCGCTGGGCTGGAAGGAGTGATCACCGCCATGTTGGATGAGTTTCCCCACCTGTTGGCCCGCAGGAGAGAGTGGTTTGTGCTAGGTCTGGTGTGTGTCTGCTACCTGGGAGCTCTGTCCACACTTACCTATGTGAGTCCTCTCACATTGCACTATGCATTGGGAGCGATAAAAAACTACAAAGTATTTATTGAGTTCATAAATTTTATATTTTTTTAAATTAATGAATGCGGAAATAAGTGCTTTTCCTTGTGTGATGTTTATATAGGGAGGGGCATTTGTGGTGAAGCTGTTTGAGGAATACGCCACAGGGCCTGCTGTCATCACTGTAGTCTTCCTTGAAGTCATTGCTGTTTCCTGGTTTTATGGTAAAAAAAAATACTTGAACAAAGCTATCTTGGTAATATTTTGTGGTTCTTTATCAAATTATGTAGCCTAACTGTGTGTATATATGTATATGTGTGTCTAGGGACATCACGTTTCTGCAATGATGTGCAGCTGATGCTTGGCTTCTCCCCCGGTCTGTTCTGGAGGGTGTGTTGGGTGGCCATCTGCCCCTGCTTCCTACTGGTCAGTCCAGCCACAAGTAAAACAGCCCCAAACACACCAACTTCAAACTTTAACATTAATCTTTTTTTTTTTTTAATTGACAAGATGGTAAAACCAGGAAGATTTAGAGCATTTTTCCCGCATGCCTTGAATATTCAAATTCATACCTTGGACTAATCCTGGTCTTTTTTGGGAGACGTTTTTATCAGACGTCTGTTTATTTTAATAGTTGGTTCTTTGCATGTACTTGACACAACGGTTCAGATAAAGCCTTTCAGACAAAGCTATTTACTTTTCTGTAGCTCTAATTTAAAATTTGAATGCTTTTTATACTCCATATGCATATCTGCAGACTACAGTATACAGCTTCCTGACACTGTTAGGGCTCAAATGGGAAACTACTTGACAAGACCAAACAAGCATGCTATTTTAAGCTCAACCCTATGTGCTAATTGCTTGGTACAGGTTGTACTTGAATTTATTTGACTTTGGAGGTCCATTCAATAAAGTTCACATGGGTTGAAAAAAAAATGCTTTTATTCTCAAACAAAGAGCATGAGGTTTAGAAAAAAGTATGAATGTGCCAGTAGGTTTTATAGGAAAAAACAGCAGATGGAATATTCCTAAGTAATATTAGATGTAGGTAGATCATGCAGCACTAAGATATATGGCTGTGGTCTCTTGATCCATTCACACTGAGCCAATTCAGATAGAATTTATTAATATTATTTAGTTCATATTGATTTAAATTATTTTAGCAGTTTATTTTGCATTATCTATTTTGAATATTAGGAGCAACTATGTAGCCAATGAAGTAATATCAAATCATGTATTTTTCCCCATAATTATTACCTAAGGCAGTATGATGGCTTAATGGTTAGCACTGTCGTCTTGCACCTCCATGGTCTGGGTTCGATTCCTTCCTCGGGTCTGTGTGCATGGAGTTTACATGTTCTCCCAGTGCTTGGGTTTCATTCAGATGCTCTGGTATCCTCCCACATTTCAAAGATAGGTTAGGCTAATTGGTGTCCCCAAATTGCCCATAGTGTGTATATGTAGTGTGTGCCCTTTAGTGGATTGGCACCCCATCCAGTGTGTAACCACCTTGTGATCTCCTGGGAAGTCTCCTGGGATGGGCTCCAGGGCCCCTGTATCTTCTATACATATAATAAACCTGTAATGTTAGTGTGTCTGTACATTGAAGATATTTGAAAAAAAAAATGTGGGGAGACGCAAGATGAGTGCCAGAACACTTAAAGATGGTTTTTGGATTTTATGTCTGTTGATTGTGCGCACATCACGTAAAAACTACCGATGGATTTCACAGGTATATTTGGCCGAGCTTGATCTAGGCTACATATTGGCTTTGTTTCATCGCAGTCGGCCCACAGGAAGATAAGACATGCTACTTTGAAATTTAAATGGAAAAAAATCATAAAATAAATCGATGTTGAAAAAAAATCACAATTCAACAGGTGAGGCTGTAGATTTTTTAAATACATGCTTATGAGTGTGCAATTGAAATTTCCTTAATAAACTCGATCTCACACCTTCATTCCATGCACTTCACGGTAACACGTAAAAATTTTAGTTAATGCCAAAATTCAACAGATGGCGTTGTACATGTATTAAAACGCACTTATGCGTGTGCATTTAAATTCCACACAAACAAAGTTACAGGATAAAGCTGTAAAGACGATAAGTGAGTGAGTGAATGAATTATTACCTAATTGTCCCATACATCAGTGAGCATACCACTTAAAGTTCCATCTCGCAGAAGGCTTACTTGTTTCCATGTGTCATTTGTTTATAGTTTATCATCGGAAGTTTCCTGGCGTTCCCTCCTGAGGTTAAGCTGTTCAACTACCTGTATCCATTCTGGACCACTGTACTGGGCTACTGCATCGGTGTCTCCTCTTTCATTTGCGTGCCTTCCTACATGGTCTACCACCTGCTCACCACCAAAGGGACCTTCAAACAGGTACACCGGCAGCATAAACAACAGCACCTAAACCCATCTGTCATTATGCAGTAGCACACAGGTGACAAAGAGAAGATACAGGTAAATTAGATAAACACACACACAGTCATAAGACTGTGACTCATATTATCCATTTGGGCTACGTGAGAGAGATGCGAGCATGAGAGATGCGAGCATGGTCCAGATGCCACTGCCGTCCTGCTTCTCGTCCGGCTGCTTTTGATGGAGCTGTCAGCCAGGACGGGTGCTGTTTGTTTGCATATGCCTTAAATACACAGTGGTGCTGAAAGGGTGTGTCAGATAGGATGTGTGTTCAGTGTTAGAGCTGTTACCTGGTGGTAAAGACAGACGTCCTTGGTGTGAAGCGAGGTCAGTTAGGAGCAGCACTCAGAATGTTTTATCGTTTTGAGGTTTCGATTAACTGGTTCAGATGTGTTATATTTACACTGGGTGCAAAACCCTGCAGGTGTACTGTGTGTGTTAAAAAACTGTGTTGATGAATATCCAGGGCTCTGCAGTCGCTTACGTCCAAACAACATAGCCTGCCTTGTGCATTATGCTCATAATACACTGTATCATGTGTGTTTTACAAGTTTGTTTCAGACAAAGCAGTAGTCTACACACACACTAACAAGTTATTGTTGTACCATGGATAATGATTGCAATTTACATTAGTTAGATCTGCATTTTTCAGTTTGCACGTTTTCCCCTTTATGCTGAGATTATATAAAAATAATTAATATTGTTGACAAAATGACAAACATCTCCAGAGGTGATGCTGCTGGTATTTTAAGGCAGCTGGAGGTGAAAGCGCAGAGCTGTATATCACCATATCAGTCTTCTCAAATAATAACAAAAGCTTCCTAGCTTCATTAGCCTCAGATCCCAGCAAATAATTCCACTGTCAGTAACTGCATTTAAAGAAGCTTTAATCAGTTTCTTCTTTGGCTCATTTATTAAGCTGAAGCTTTGGACTAAAAATAAAGCAGACACTATAGTCTGAAAGGACTTAAAAAAAAAAAAACTCTAATGAAATTTAACCATCAAAGCTGTTTTACATTTGTTGTACAATGGGCACAGCTAATCAGTGCTCACAGAATATGCCTTAATCTGTTTTATTCATGATGATTTACCAGACTGAGAAAACACAATACGCTTGTCATCAACCCATGTACAGGGAAAAAAATGCGCACGTCTTGGAGACCCTCGTTGTTTTCTCTTGAAATTCCAAAATCAGGGGTGACAATGTTCTATCAGAGAATTAAATAATATGTTTGTAGAATTCTATCTAAATTACTAAGTCAGTTTGTTATGGTGGAATGAGCTATTGTCTAATTTACCTTCTAAATGGGTAAGGAACCTTAAAGGTCTGATTTACCCCTTTATTATATTGGGAGTACATCATGGAAGACTGGTTCCCCAATTTAGAATTTGCCATAAGGGTGCAAAAAAGTAAATGCATTCAGTGTCAGTGCTAAACCCAGATAAGGGAAGGGAAGGGAACCAGGAACGGGTTGAGTCAGAATAGACATCCAGGGTAAAACCTGTGGTAAATCAAATATGCGGATCTGCTGTGACGAGCAGCTAAAATCAAAATAAGTTATTTCTTGAAGAAACTTGAAGAAAGCAACTCACAGCAGTCTAAGCAGAGGGCCAGTTGAAGTGTCAGGCATATTTTGAATGAATTAATTTTACCCCACAGTCCACTGGTGACTAGAACATTCAAATTACTCCTTTGAATTGTCTGGCTGGCAGGCTGCATCAACCATCAAGTCCATACACATGCCAGGTGTCTCACGTCCAATTCGTAACAAAATGAATTAATTAAGGGCATTTCTGCATTTTTGCATTAAATTTTTTGTTCTGGACATTCATTGATCTCATTCCTTCAGTCATTTTACTTATAACTCCTTTTGTCCAAAGTGTGTGTGCTCACTCATTCTTTTCTCCACAGCGTCTGATGAAGAGCATCACTCCTGAGCCTGCAAACGTTGAAGGCCTGCACAGAGATATCATCATCACCAACGCTGTGTGAGCAGAGACCCTTCGCCCTCTGGTGGACATGTAGCACAAGTGGGGATTCCACCCCTTCTTCACATCCCAGATCTGCCAAAGGCGTCTCTATCCAGACCATGCGATGGCTGGACTCTTGCATCCACAATCCAGCTGCTCTGTTTCCTACCATTAGTAAAAATGTGGCAGCATTCAATGTATGTGTGAGATAGCACCTGCCATAAAGATATATCTATCGAGTATTCGAGTCAGGAGTGTGGTAGCTCAAATGTCTTTTTGGTTTCTGTCACTATTCTGTGATTTTGTCATTCGTTACATCGTTTCAAACGAATGGACTAGAAAAGTACTGAAGAAATCATGAATGGGCAGTATTTGTAGTATACGCATGTCTCGCTCTATTTAGCACTTTCAGTTCAAATCCAACATCTGAATGCATTGCTCTCCCAAGTTTTGATTTCTATGCATTTGACATTCCATGTAGCTTTGACATTTATGTATATTTATAAAACCAAATATAGTTGAATATGACTTTCATTGCGGTTCTTTTGGAAGGGGTCTGAACTCCTCAGACAGAGAGAAATCAAGGTTTAGTTGGTTGCACTGGTGTGTTTACGTGTGAGCGTCTGGGTGTAGGTGCATATATCATCACGGTGCACGTATCCTCACACCTCTCTGGAATGGTCATTGTGGAGAACGTTACCGCTGTGCTTTTTAAAATTTAGATATCATGGTCGTCAGGTTTTGTAAAATCACAAAATACACATCATTTCACTTCAGCATTTTGTATGGAACATACATTTATTTTGGATGTTTTTGTGGACTGTATTAATTTAATGTATATTTCTCTGCCTCACTCATGAAACTGGACACCAACACAGTGACTTTTCAGTTGTCATGTTTTATGTGAATAACAAGGTAGCATAAACCAAATACTAGTGTGCTTGTTGCAAATGATCCAACTGTAACCCTGAAGACATTGATTTCTTGGGGGAAAAAAACTAAAGTGCAAGTACGTACATGTCTGTTTTGTGAGTGTTGCCGTTTGTGTTTCGGTCATGTGACAACCTGTCAACCTCTTTGAGAGGACATACTGTATACGGGTGTGTGATGTTCGTTAGTTTTCAAAGTGTGTGCGAGCTTCAAGTAAATGTAGAAAAGCCAAAAGCCATGGTTCGATCTGTTGGTGTGTGTGCGCATGCATGCAGACATGAATGTATACTATGTATTTAGTGTGTGCCTCAAAATAGTGATGCCTCTTCCTCCTCCTTATCACGTTCTCGTCTTTACAATTTACTCTCTATCGAATTAAAATCTCCTGTACTTTATCAATGTATGTGTACATGACTGTTATATGAAAATATATATAAATAGATATGAAATAAAGATATATATGAATTATATATGAATTATTAGAAAAATAAAAGTATATGTATTAATAATGGTGTGTTTTATTCATTCATTTACTTTCTTTTAAAGGGATGATATGATATTTTTGCCATATTATAATGTTTATCTTTATACAGCTTTCCATCTATACATTACACAAGGAAACAAGGGCAGCACTTTTTTTTGTTGTATATAGGGTTCATATGAAAAAAAAAACTATAAACATCAAATATATTTTTCTGTTGATAATTTCTACAAATTCTTTCATTTCTTCTACAATGGTCCTGAGTTTCCTCCTTTCAGTCTGAATTTTTTATGGTCAGTCTGTGTTCTCCAGACGCGGCACGGTAGTGTAGTAGTTAGCACTGTCGCCTTGCATCTCCAGGGTCTGGGTTCGATTCCCAGCCAGGGTTGATTCTCGTCTTGGTGTGCATGGAGTTACTCCGGTTTCCTCCCACAGTCCAAAGGCCTGCAAATTAGGCTAATTGACATTCCCAAATTGCCTGTAGTGTGTATGTGTGTGTGCCCTGTGACGGATTGGCACCCTGTCCAGGGTGTACCCCGCCTGGGATAGGCTCCAGGCACCCGCAACCCTGAATACAGGATAAAGCGGTATAGATGATGAGAGAGTGAGTGGGTTCTCCAGGTTTTCCATGGTACTAGGTGGATGTTGTCCCTGTTGTGAATGTGTACAAATGGGATCTTGCTGTTGATTAGAGTCCAATCCTGTGTTTTGTCCTGTTATAGCCTTGGAATGCACCATATCCCTGACCTTGATAATAAGGTTACTCATGATTAATGGGTTAAATAATGTCTACAATGCGTTACGTCTATTTAAAAATAAATAATTAAACAAGAGAAATGTTGCATCTTCTTAGTTGTTTCCTAGTTACTGTTCAGTTGTTGTTGTTTTGATTCCTAAATTGTGCTTCATCTCGATCCAGATATAATTCCCAATAATGACCCTAATAATTCATATTCTATAAAATTGTTAATTGCATGTCAGTGGTGCCTTTAAAATATATATGAAACGTTTTACAAGCAAATAACAAACAAACAAATTCCAACTCCAGGGAAACTCCAATCTAAACCTTTAGTGTGACTCATTTCTGAACATTTACACAACATCTGTTTTATTTAGTTGCCGGAATTTCTTAGACAGGTGTTAAAAAAAAATAATAATTTCTTGCTGTTTTCAGCAGTAAAACAAGATGTTACTCCTGAGGTGTTTCCTAATGATCTCTCTAAATTGAGGGGTGTAATTCATCCAACTGTCATTACTCAACGTAACCATTAGCTCACTAACATTTCATTTACCCTTTTTACCATGGCTGTTCACATCAAGTAACTCATGAACTCATACACTCATACATGCTTGTGAGAATGTTTTCTCGATTCTTTCCAGGAGGTTCTGTTGCCGATTCGTCTTTATTCGAATGCCTTTTATGAATTGAGACCTTGTTGTTATGAAATGGGTACTTCTCAATGTGAACCTCAGAGATATGTCACTGTGAGTTTAATGCTACCAGTAGGGTTGCCCTTGGTTAACAGATTAGAAGGGAGAGGTCAGACAAAGAGTGATCCTAGGTTAGCACTCAGTGAATGAAACTCTCACATAAACCAAATGAGCTCAGCCTAAAATGACGGCATTAGATGGGCTTACTATCTACAAGATGAAGGGTAGACGTCAGGTGCATGACATTGACAGTCTTAGATGGGCTAGACAACTGATGAGATATTGTTTGCATCTTACATCTATAGATATATATATAGATATAGATATATATGCACACAAGGCTAAAAAATAATCTGCAGTCTGACTGTAGAATTTATTTTAATTCATATTTAGAAAAGACAAATCCATAATTTTTGACAGACTCCCCTTGCCTTTTACACTTTGTCCATCTGTCAACAAACTTTTCTGTTCCCTCATTACAAAAATGTTTTAGGCTGAGCTAAACCTGCTTTCAGGGGACCAAACAAGTGAAATTCTGATGGCGCGAGATCAGGACTATAGGGAGGATGCTTTAACACCTCAACACAAAGTTTTTGCAGAGTGTTGACAGTGTTTGCAGAAGTGTGCAGACGTGCACTGTCGTGCAAGAACACAACGCCCTTGGATAGCAGTCCTCTGCATTTCATCCGAAGTTTACAGTAGGCTTGTAGCGATGAATCCATGTCTTGTTTAAGAAACCGTTACCTTCCGTAGAGTATCGGACCAAATTTAGTTGCAGATATCCAATCGCTTCTGTTTATGGTCTACAATGAGTTGTTTCGGCACCAGGTGCAAGATCACCTGACGCCATAAAACTTCACAGGCTTGGAAATAATAGAGATATTTGGAGAGCTGCAATTGGAACGTCCTCCCAGAATCGAACCAGAGCGGTGATATTTTATTAGACTTCTATACAATCCATTTGCAGACAATCAGTTACGAACAGTTCATTCAAACATACAATTTCCTGTAAGTGTACGCACCTTGTGTGTCAGCTAGACTTATCATTAGATTTGGGCTAATGTCTTGGAACTTAGTTGTGGTCATGAGCTGTGGTTTATTGCACAAGGTGTTGGCCTGATTTACTGAGTATTCACAGACAATGAGTTCACATGGGTTGTTTGGAGGTGTCTGCCAGACGTTTTGCTTGGGGACAATTGAAGCATGAGCAGAAGGCCAGTGGTGCCTGTTATAGCTGCAGCCCCGGAATGCAGTGGTGAAGCATGATGTCAAGTTGAATAAGGATGCCTTCTGATTAAAGCTCACAGAGATCTTGCTGAGATTGCCAAAAGAGCGAAGGGAAGAGCCAGAAGTGCTGCAGCAAATGGAGAGGCCATGGAAAAAGACGTTTGGGTAGCCTCAGAGTCAGAGATGTTCCTGCAAACCGTGTCATGCCTCGGGAGTAGGAGATGAGAACATTTCTCGAGTCCACTCAATGTTATTGAGTGATGAAAGGTGCACTTTGAGAAACTCCATAACCCAGTGGGCATGCCCTGCATTAAACAGGCACTGCGAGTCATATCTAATGTTTCGGAGCCTATCATTGTGGCTAATGTTACTATGATGGTTAAAACAAGGTTCCAGGGAGTGTTTGAGGTTCATGAAAGCACTGAGAAGGCTCTGGGTGTGGTTAACAGGCCTCTTCAATGTTCTTCTCTTTAACCATCGAGTGGATGATCAAGTGGATGTTGGAGATCACGTTCAGGGTAATGTTTATTTTTTTTGTGCTGTAGTTCGAAAAAAGTTTAGTAGCTTAATAAGTTCTATCTCCTTCTCAGGTAATATAAAAATCAGTAAAACTCAGAAACATGAGTAAAAACACATTAGATGCACGAAATTGATAAAGGGATTGAATCGAGGTGTTGGTAACGCAGCCTCGTGCCTCGCGCTGTGCTTTCCATTGAAGCAATTTCCTATGAGCCTTGCTCTTTTGATGATGGGAGCCTCCTGTTTTTCTGCCTGTCTTATCTGGCCAGAAGATCTATATTAAACACCCTGGTACACCTCCCTAATGCAGCCATCTCTCCATCCCTGTCTTTACCTATCTGTCCCCATCTGGGTGCGGTGCACAAAATAATTTCTTTCCCTTTTTTTTCTTAATTTTCATGGACTTGTTTACTCAATAATATGAAGGGGGGGGGGGGGGGGGGGCAGACAATAGCTCATATAATTGCCCTTTAAACATGGAGCCTCTTAAAGCCATCTTCTTTGTCATAATAGGCTTGTTTCAAATTGTGCATTATACTGACTGGCTACAAGTTTATGTGATTTTAAATGTATCTTATTATAAGCACTATAGGACATATATACTGCATACACATGATTTATGAATCTATCCTTTGCAAGCATTTGCATTTCCCGTGGTTTGTTTACGTTACCTATGTTTGATTCTGGCATTTTCCTCCTCCACACACTTCTGTCACTCACTTTGCTTAGATGAGCCCTGCATCCTCCTGATCGCATTGATACATCAGCTCATGGAAGCAGGAAATGAAAGTTTCATTCCTCCCTTCACTCCGTGGCCTTTATCAGAGCAATCTGGGTCTCTCTATGCCAGCCTGCTAGTTAATAAACTCATTTTGAACCCTGAGAATACATGCTTATCTTCACACACAAACAGACTCGCACACATGGACACCTACACCCCTCCTTCTTCAACACTCTATTGAATGTTAATGTCATTAATTTCAAAGGAGTCACATAAACTCTCTTAAGGTTTCAAATGCTGAGTCGGGCAGAGATAGAAGAAAAGTGGATTGGGGTGGTGGCGTCATGGCTAGGTTGGAAGTGGAATGAAATGTACACTTAGGCCTACCATCCTCACTCTTCACTATTTATTCCATAATATTACCCTAAGTACCTACAGCATTGGTTATCTGTTCTCACTTCTAGTGTCACTGCTGCCACCTATCGGACACAAATGGAATGCCACTGCAACAGATATACAGTACAGTAAAACAGAACTAAGAAAGATTAATTAGAACTAAATTACGTGTAAAGTTCATGTAAATTTCTCTCATTTGCAAAAGCTCAGTTTAAAGATGAATTGGAAATGTACTTCACTTTAAGGGGTAGCTCAGTGATTAAGGCATTAGACTACGGTTCAGAAGATCCCAGGTTCAAACCTCACAACCACCAAGTTGCCACTGTTGGGCCCTTGAGCAAGGCCCTTAACCCTCAATTGCTCAGATGTAATGAGATAAAAAAAATATATATCTATATATATATAGATAGATAAGAGCGTCTGCCAAATGCCTAGATGTAAGTAGAAACGTGTGATATGAGATGATTCCTAATGTCCCCCCTCACAGAATCACAGGATCTGTCCCAGTATCTTGTATTCATAACAAATAAGTCAGGAGCATTCAAGAGTCTGAATTTGAAAATATATAATTTTTTCAATATAATCTCCTTGATTTTCAATACGTTTTGTCCATCTGCCAACAAGCTTTCATATTCCCTTATTAAAAATGTTTTAGGCTGAGCTGCAAGCCACGAATGCACTGCTGTCTTCCTATCTTCATCTTAAGTGAATTTTCATCCTCATAGGTCTGCTTTGAGGAGACCCAACAGATGAAAGTCTGATGGAGCAGGATCAGGACTATAGAAATATTTGGAGAGGATGCTTTAACCCCTCAAAACAAAGTTTTTGCAGAGTGTTGGAAGTCTATGTAGAAGTGTGCGGGTGTGCATTGTCATTGCAAGATCCTTGGATGCTATCCTTGGATAGCAGCTTGCATTTAATCAGAAGTTTAGGCTTCAGCTCTTCAATAAGCATCTCACTGTAACGAGCACTGCTGATTGTTGAACCTTTTTCCTGGTAATGTTGCAGTACTGGACTGGAGAACCAAAAGACATTTTAGGGCTTTCGGCAAAACCGAATCAATAATGTCACTGGGTGTATGTTTATTTTTTGAAAACCCCAAATAAATTAAATCTTGCCCTCTACCATCATATGGTTTTCTTAAATTAAAGATGCATGTTGTACAATCATTATTTGCCGGAAAGAAATGACCAGATACAAAAATAATCATTCCAAACCCAAAAAAAGCTAAATATTGCCCTGACTTAGTCTATGCGAACTTCTGATTGCAGCTGAAGCTATAAATTTTGCTGAACCCTGGTGTAAGGTTTGATAATATTGTAAGACATTGTAATCTAATCAGTTCAGATTCCTGTGCCCTGAGAACAGACTCCTCACTGTGCTTCCTTACGCCTTCTGTGGTAACACCTTCTATATCCTGTACCCAGACGAATATACATCCAAATGGCTCTTGTCTGCTAGAACCCTTTTGTTTAATCAGGAGAATGTAAATGTATTTCCTCTCTCCTGTCTGTCTCCGGGTCTCTCTATCACTGACATGTGAATGACTGGTTCTTTTGATGTTCGGGATGTAGCACCGTTTAAATGTGCTCTCCTTGCTGAGAATAAACTAGAGATCTTCAGACATCATGCCTGCGTGTGTGTGTGTGTGTGTGTGTGTGTGTCGATCGGGCCCGGACCGGTAAGTGTAACAAAGTGCGGCGGACACAACAAGCTAAAACTCTTCTTCTCTTAGCTTAAAACTTAGCTCGGACACACTTCTTCTTCATTTAAAACCTAACACCTGGCAACCCTTGTTATTTGGATGTTACACAAACTGTTGCCAGAAAGCTGGAAGCAAGCAATTAATAAATCCTTCGTATACTGTAGCACAACAATTTTCTTCACTGGAGCTAAGGGCCCAAGACCTGCTCCAGCATGAAAATTCCCCTGTGTATAAGAACCACAGTTTGACTGCAGTGCAAATGTATTTAATGAACATTATCCAACTAGTCACATGTTAGACCTAGTAGGCAAAAGTGCAAAATACCATTTATGTAAAAGAAACATTCATGTTTTTTATCCCTTATCTTATCCCTGTTAACTACCAACTTAAACAAATTACACTATACTAAAATGTGAATACTTTTCCCCCCTTATAATCCTAAAGAGCTTGTGATACGACTATTAAAAATTGTGTTGACATTGTATTGTACAGTGTCAAGTTTCACCTGTTCATAGTGTTACATCATTCAGACTTTGGGTTTCTGGAAACTGATTAAAATGTGTTTGTGAAAAATAACTGTTTAATATTTTATTAAACTGTTTTATAAGAAAATTGTCTGCACATAAACATTAGTTTGCATATATTGTATAGAAATCTGCCTGACATAACATTCCCATTTTATCCGGGCATTGGCTGTGTATGTGTGTCAGATAAATCTGTGTTTTAAGCAGAAGTAAATAACAGTTTTAATGGATCAGTGATTTATTTATTTATTTATTTATTTATTTTGATTGCTGTGTTATTCTGACCTCTAGTTTAATGAAACTAGTTTAATGTCTCAGTCAACTACTACTCATGCAGTTACTATAATGACCAGTAGAGGAGACTAGAGGCCTTTACAGTTTACCTCAGATCACGGAGCAAATATACAGCACATTTAGCACATTGTTGTTGCAAAAGGCATTACAAATGTTATTTTACTTTTCTATTTTTACTTTTTTTATGATTACAAAAATATAAACATTTTGACTAAACTAATCCGACATTTGCTATTATGATAAACTCCAAACTTCTTGAAAAACTTTTTGCTAAATGTTGAAACATACCTGTGGGACCTTGCTATTTCAGGCGCAAAAAAATTCGAATTAGTGAGGACAGAGTGAGGGTTTGAGTGAGATGTCTGGTGTGCATGTAGCATTCTCAAAGGTGTTGAGTGGGGTTTAGAGTTCTTTCACTCCAACCATGGCACACTATGTCATTGTGAAACTCCTTGGGCCTCTTAGGTACAGTGAACGAAAACTCTAATGGCATTTCATGGACATTCTATATTATTGCATGTTTTCAATTTTGTGGCAACAGTACAGGGAAGACTTACAAGTGTTATGTTTTTTACTTATATAGTGCAGTTTATTTTATGTGATGCCATGAATAGTTTGGCTTGCAAATTTACTGATGAGTCAAATTTTTGTTTATTCTTATTCATCACCAGTAACCACATTATCGATATCCAGGTAATGAAGGACTCGTCTGTGTTGTGTAAAAACAATAGGTGCATAAACCAGGTGATTATTCTGCATGCACTATTCTGCCAAAAAAAAAGAAATTTAACTAAGCAAATAAGTAAGAATCTTCCATTGGGTAATTACTGCAGTTAATAATATATTTCAGCTGGCAAAAGGTTATTTATCCGTAACTGATGTAATGAGTTCCTTCTAATTTTGTTATTAGAACAGAATTTGATTCAGAAGGGTCAAATTATTGCCCTGCATCAACTATTTCAAGAAGATTGCTGAAGGTTTTGCGATTGCTCAAGGAGATTGCTGAATCTACCACACTTGGGTTAAGAACTTGCCAACGCATTATGTAAATCTGGAAGGATAGTGGTGAACCATCATCTTCGAGGAAGAAACATGGTTGGAAAAACTTCCTGAATGAGTGTGATGGGGGATCACTTAAATACTTAGTGAAATAAACTCATAAGAAACAGTTACAAACAAAACATAAGAAACATAAACATAGAAACTCACCGCTATGTTTATTAGTGAAATCAAAAGCATTTCCACACACACACAAACAATGCCAAAACTAGGGTCCAGACCTTGAGAATCTTTGGAATGTTCTGGAGCAGAATTTATGGAGTAGCGCGACCCTCCCATCTTCAATTCAGGATCTTTGGAAAAAATTAATGTAAGGATGGACTCTGGAAATAAATGTTGCAACATTTCATAAGCTCATTGTAATAATTACAGGGCGTTAATCAAAGCTAAAGATGGTACAACAAAATATTTGTCTATAATATTTATTTTTAATAAAGGTTTACAAAATGTAACCATCCATTTATCTATCCATCCATCCATCCATCTATCCATCCAGGAATTGAATACATACCATTGTATTTATTCCCATTTTACGAATGTACGAATGTGGTAGGACCTCTGGTCAACATTCACACACATCTTCACATACTGAGGTCAATTTGGGAACGCCAATCAGCGTAATCTGCATATCTTTGGACTGTGGGAGGAAACCAAAGTACCTGGAGGAAGCTCACCAAGCATGGGGGAGGATGTGCAAACTCCACAAACAGGCCCAGAGGTGGGAATCAAACACAAACCATGGAGGTGCAAGGCAACAGTGCTAACCACTAAGCCACGGTGGCGCCATAAAATGTAATATACTTAATATACTTATAATATATATGTAATATAAGGGTGAATCACAATAAATTCGAACATCATCAAAAAGTTGATTTAGTTCCATATTTCAATTCAAAAAGTGAAACTCATAAACAGATTCATGTATAAGATTGATGTATTTCAAGTGATTATTTCTTTTAATTTTGATGATTATGGCTTACAGCTACCAAAAACCCAAAATTTAGTATCTCAGAAAATTAGAATATTACAAGATGTACAGCTCTCAGTACTTGGTCAGGGCTCTCTTTGCATAAATTACTGCAGCAAAGCGTTGTGGAATGGAGGCAATCAGTCTGTGGTACTGCTTTCCAAAATATTTTTATTGAAAAGAAAACAATACAGTACTTGCACTTATAAAAATACAAATTAACCTTTCTTCATTTTCCTAAATATATATATATATATATATATATATATATATATATATATATATATATATATATAATCAGGCAATGCCTCTAAATTAGTAAAGTAGGAAATAAAGGGTTGCCAATTATGGAAAAATTTGGCTGTACATCCTCTCAACGTTTATTAAATTTTTTCAAGTTTTAAAAAAAACATGACATCCTTAAGCCACTGGGAGATAGGAGGATATTTAGCAGACTTCCAATGCAACAATAACAGACGTCTTGCTAATAAGGACGTGAAAGCTATAATATCCTTTTGTATAGAATTAAGTGAAAGTGAGCAATCAGGAATCCCAAATATAGCAATCAGAGGACAAGGTTGAAGATACCCCAAGAACAGTTGACATAATAGCAAAATAACCTGTCCGGAAACCTTCCTGCTTAGGACACAGAAAAAACATGTGACTAAGGTGGTTGGGAGAGCCATTGCATTTATCACATTTGTTTTCCATTGCCGGATACAATTCTAAGTCTGTGGTACTGCTGACATGTTATGGAAGCCCAGGTTGCTCTGATAGCGGCCTTCAGCTCTTCTGCGTTGACGGGTCTGGTGCCTCGCATCTTCCTTGTCTTCCTTGTCTCCATGGGTTTTTACGTCGAGTGAGTTTGCTGGTCCATCAAACACAGGAATACCATGGTTCTTAAACCAGGTATTAGTACTTTTCACAGTCTGGGCAGGTGCCAAGTCCTGGTGGAAAATGAAATCAGCATCTCCATAAAACTGGTCAGCAGAGGGAAGCGTGAAGTGCTCTAAAACTTCCTGGTAGATGGCTGTGCTGACCTCAGACCTTGTAAATCGCAGTGGACCAACATCAGCAGATGACATGTCTCCCCAAACCACCACTGACTGCAAACTTTACATTGGACTTCAAGCAACTTGGATTCTGTGCCTGTCCTCTCTTCCTACAGAAACAGGCACCTTGATTTCCAAATGAAATAGAAAATTAACTTTCATCTGAAAAGCTGACTTTGGCCCACTGAGCAACAGTCCAATCCTGTTTTTCCTTAGGTAAGACACCTCTGACGTTGTCTCTTGTTCAAGAGTGGCTTGGCACAAGTAATGCGCCAGTTGTAGCCCATGTCCTAAATACGTCTGTGTGTGGTGGTTCTTGAAGCACTGACTCACTCCAACTGCTGTCCACTCGTATTGAATCTCCCCCAAATTCTTGAATGGGCTTAGTTTCACAATGCATTTAAGGCTGCGGTTATCCCTGTTGCTTGTGCACCCTTTTCTACCACATTTTTCTTCCCATTCAACTTTCCATTAATGTGCTTGTATGCAGCAATCTGTAAACAGCCAGCTTCTTTAGCAATGATCTTTTGTAGCCAACGAACCAGAATGAGAGAACATTTAAAGGCTCAGGAAACCTTTGCGGTTGTTTTGAGTTAATTAGCTGATTAGAGTGCGACACCACAATATTCTCATAGAGATAGTCTCTAAATTTTGGGTTTTCATTAGCTGTAAGGTATAATCATAAAAATTTAAAGAAATAAAAACTTGAAATATATGAGTTCACCTGTATTTATATACTGTACTATTTCATACGCTTGTATAGCTATAAAAATATTTTTAAACCAATGTGCTTTAACATGTATAATTTCTATGTATTTTAATATCCACCTGCATTACAGATTACAGTCATATATACCACCAGACCTTTATGTAACACTTCTCTTACAAGAATCATGCAGCCACAGCAGGTGAGCTGTGACAGCAACCTGGCCGTAGTGCGCATGCGCAAGGCCACACTTTAGCGCGGCAGTGGGCGCGATCTCGCGCGTGCTTGTACGTCTTCCTCCGTCTTTGAGTTCATATGATGTCGGTTTGTCTGCGGTATTTGGTCTTTCCCGCTCGTAAATCTTCACTTCCTGGAGCCTAAATGGCGCTTGTGACCGTGCAGCGGTCCCCCACTCCCAGCACTACCTCCAGTCCGTGTGTCTCGGTAAGTCAGTAGTTAGTTCAGTACCGAGGCGTTCAGAAGTCGCTATCAGGGTATTCCCCGCGCATGCGCATACATGCTCGCATGTTAGCTAGCATGGTTTGGTCTTCATGTAACTTTGCTAAGCGTAGTGTAATCATATAGCTAGTATGGCTTCAGTGTACTTGATAGAAACGGGATATTACAGTTTTGTGCTTTATCAACGTTTAAAACAAACCGGAAGCAGCTCAGTTTGGTTGTCACGGTGGGCAGCTAGTTAGCAGTGTGCAGCCGGCTCGCCCTCTCAGCACTGTCAGCTAGCTTTGTTCACAAGGAGTTGAACTGAATACTTACAGTATGTGCAGAAATTAACGGATGTACTCACTCATTCCTAATATTTCTTTTTTCTACATAACGGGGTTTCACTTTCCTTTAAAATGCACAGTTGCTAATTTAATTGTTGATTCATGCGCTTCAATTAGGCTTCCCTAGTTGCACGAATCACTGGTGCTTTTCCTCTTGTTCCATATAAATATTTATGTCCTGATCCTATTTGTTCATTCCTAAACACCATTCAGGTATTAAAAGCTCTGGGTGTTGCCTGACACTCTATCCTGGCCCTCAGTACCCTACCTGACTAATTACAAAATTATTTTGCCCTGTTGTGTGATGGTAGCATGTATAAAGGTAAACTACAGTATATGCCAATGTCTATTAAAATCACAGGCTTTTACACTATATGTGACTTTGATTGGAAAATGTATAGTTTCTAATACTATTGTCTATGGTTTCAGGTTAGTATTGCCTCAGTAGCAAAATGCTCCATTTGATATGAAAATGGCATGCTTTTATAGAATATTCAGTGGTTTTATATTTGACTTTTACTGTGGTTTAGGTGACCATGATGAAATGAGGGAGCATTGCTGAATATATGCGCTGTGTGCTAGCGCCCTCATGTCAGATTGCATCATATCGTAGTAGTGATGTCCAACCCCGGAGTTCTGTCTTCATGCAGAATTAAATTACGAAGAGCTGACCCCACTAATCAACTAGATTGATTACTGTAATCAATTAAGTTAAAGTGATTAGGGGTTAGTGTAGCAATTAAATACTAAACAAATATATATATTAAATAAAGCTTTCCCTGCTCTCAGAATGAATATTTCAGCTAACATGCAAAACAAAGCTTCATCTCTAGTTTTCAGTATTAAACAGCTTCTGGGGGAAAATAATGCTTCAAAGCAGGAGCAGGGACAAAAACAAGCAGTTAGGTCAGAGTGAGAAAGAAGCTCTTCATTGCCAGTGGGATTAGTAATATTCAAGATTATTTTGTAGTGAAGTGAGTAGAAAATAATAGTAAATGTTGAGTTTGGTCAACATTTGTATTGTAATGGCATGTCCAATCATTTTTTTATTTTCTAGGTACAAGTATAAATATTTTCAGTTGAGTGCAAGTTAGCATCCCTCAGAAAGAAAGTACCTCTAAAACAGTAATATTTTGGATAAATATTTTGTTAGCCATTATATTATTCATACCTGGATAACACAAAGTGAATTTCACCTAATCCAAAATACTCGGCTTAAATGAGCTATATTTACAATTAAAGCTCGGACTGTTAGAACAGTTAGAACTGTTGCAGCAGCATTTATGGAGTTGTTTAATTTGTTTGCAAATGTTAGACCTTTTGCTGACATAAGGGATTGAAATAATCTATACTATAAAGTATTGTTAAAAAGAATAAATGTTAAAATATCCTGATATATCGCTTTTACGCTTGCATATAGATTTTTTAAAATATTAGGCTTGTACAACAGTGTGAGTAATCTGACTGGACGAGAGGTGTTCCATGGGTGGTGATAGAGTATAACAGCACTGGGAAGTTTAAATATATGTAATGCATGTATCTCTCTGCATCACAAGTGTTCTAATAACTGTTAATTAAATTAAATTTCTCAAGTTAGAGAACACAACTTAGATTCCAGGGTGATGTCTCCCGCGGCCGGGAGCCTATAGAGAGCTGATTGGCTGAGCTCTCTCTGAGGGGATGGATGGGAGTCACTTTAGTGCTCCCCCATCAATTGTGGCTCTAGCCAATCATGAGCTTCTGTGAGCACATGTGAACGGAAGAAGTGGCTAGCTCTGTGTTAAAGCAAACAGCGCGAGCAAACAGTTCGAAAAGATGCGATCAGCTGGCCTCACATGACCCGGAGGAAACACTTGATAATCTTCATCCTTTCTGGTTGTTAGATGTTTACTTGATGGGGGAGTGCTTTAATGATGTGGAAATCTGGAAAAATCCCAAGAAAAATTATAAAAATATTATGAAAAAGAAAATTACACTCAATGTCAGTCGCCAGCATATGTGAAAGAAGGTTGGTACGGTCAACACTACTGAAAAAAATGAAGAGTGAAACGCTAAAAAGTGAAACTCGTATACAGATTAATTACACAAAGACTGATGCATTACACAAAGACTGTACACCACCTCCATGTTTTATTCTCCTTTTGGTCACATGGTATCATAATTAAAAACTTTCACTCCTGTTAATTACACTAACTGTCTGTCTGAAGGATAAGTGTTCAACAGACCTCGAACTGTGGTATAAAAGCAATATCACACTCATGGTCGTATTGTTGTACTGAATGTCAGCACAGATGTGATGTAGTACCTCGGGCAGCACCTTGCTAAAGTTCAAGTACTGATGTCTACGACTGCATCACAGTTGTGCTGATATTCAGCGTAACAGCACGTCCTCTTGTGTGATATTGCTTGATTATACATTTTACTTGTAATTATACTCAAAAAATAATTATTATAATGTATATATAATTATTGTTATATTTATACTTAAAAAAACAAAAAAAAAAACACTGGAAATATTTCTATCCAAAGTTTCTTTAAGATAAATATTGATAAATAGGTGACAGGCGAATATATTTTTACTCTTTTAACTCTTAGTGGTTTATTGCCTTTACTCTCTCTGCTGCTGTGGACATATTTTCATGCCTCTGCACTCAATCCAAGATCCCCATTTAAAATGAATGGTAGTATTTTTATGTACTATTTTATGGAACATATATTGTTTAACAGCCAGATTTGCAGTTGTAGGGCCATTCTTTTCTCACTTGTCTTACTTCAATCCCACTTTCTGGGCAGAACAGTAAACACTGTATAAGAAATGTTTGTTTATTTATTTATTTATTTACTTTTGCTAGAAAAGGTGATATGAGCATGCGTTCGTCCACGCATGTTTGGTGAGAGACATTTTGATAATATAATCGAAACACAATTTTCATTCCTTTCCACTTTTCTATAAATTTGTACAGTGTCTTTTGTGTCTTGTAAGTGTTGCAATGTGGGATTGGCAGGGTGCTGCCTGAGAGAAAGCACTAGGAAAGGATTTTTAGAGCAAAAAGTGTGGATTATTTACAGTTTAGGGGTAGAAGTGGGACGATAAGCACTTGGTTGCTTGGCGTTGCATGGTATTTCACTGTCTCAGTAGATTCATTTGAACTAGTCCTGTCTGTGGTTGCTTGGGTGTGGTACAAAGTGTTGTAAAGAGATGAAATAGTCGAGGATATTGGAGCACACCTAATGGGAATAAGAAGCTTCTAGTGGTGTGGTCTTACAGCTGTGAGGAACTGGAAGATGGGTGTCAGTCAGGGAAATGGAGATTGTTACCAGAAAAGGCAATCAGTTATGGATTGCTACCTATTGCAGCATCTTCAGCGATTTCCATAAGAAATCCAAACAACAGGAATGGGTGCTGTGATGTAATGAATACATCTAATTTAAGGAACTTTCAAAAATGAGTCCAAATACACATAAAGTAAATTTTTCTGTCGAATGGTTGACCATATTGACTCTGTATGTGTTCTTACGGTTTTCCTTCTCTATTTACAGGAGGAGGGCAGCGGAGAGGATGACCGGCATTCTCAGCCCAAGAGGTAAGCCTGTATTTTTGGACAGGATGTCACTGCAAAGTACTGATGATGATGAAACTAGAAATAGTTGCTAATGCCGTGGTCCACCTTCTGTTTGTTTTCTGGATGTTGTTGTCAGGAGTTAGCCATGTTCATGCAAGTGATTTGAGTAATAGACTATGGTGATGTCCCCAGATATTCAAATACTTGGTTAATCAGCAATACCAGTCTGTTACTGTATTACTTACTGTTTAGGTACTTGTTACGGTCCATTAGAATTGCCATTAGTTACATCATGTTCAAAGCTTAAAAATTTTTTTTTTGAGCAGACTATGGTTAACATGAAAATTTTAACTCCTTAATTTTATTATAAGCATGCTCCTCTCTGTACTGAATTCAAACTGCACCAAAGGCAGTCGTTAGATAAGCCTTCAAGTTGTTGATGTGCCTTATCTTTACCTTCTCTTTAAAGACCTTTGTGTCACTGAGTTATCACACCTCTTACCATCTACTGATTTTTTAATCATCCTTTAATCCTTTAATTTAATTATCCTTCATCTTTACGAATGCAGTACTCTCAGTAACCACAGTGAGGAGTCTTTGGATCATTGAATCACTGTATCAGAGGTTGCTCAAGACTTTATTTGCACTACATGTGTAAACTCTAGTTCCAATTTCTTTAGAGCTGGGGTGTCAGACTGGAGCCAGAAAGGGCCTTGTGGGTGCAGGCTTTCATTCCAATCAAGCAACAGCTACACCCGCTTGTACTGAAAGCCAAGAACAACTAATTAAACGGGCGTGGCTTCTGCTTGGTTGGAATGAAAGAGTGCACGCACATGGCCCTTTCTGGATCCAGGTTGACACCCTTGTCTTAGAGGAGTTAATTAAACTAACCTTGCTAAAACTGAAAATGCTCAAACACCTTCTTAAACATGTTATCTGTGGCACAAATGAGATAGCACAGACATCCAGTGCAGTGGGCGAATGGTGCACTCCAAATGCAGTAGCTCTGTGCACGCAGGAAGTGAAGCAGACTGAATGTTGTCCTAAAATATAATAATTGTGTTTGTGTCTTTTGATGAACCCACAGTCTCACAAATCCACTTTGCGTGTATTATTAAGAACCTGGAAACGAAAAAACTTATGTAGGAACATATTCACATTCATCTGTTTATCACTAATAATGTGCACAAGTTCATTAAGCATTTTCTCTTGTTTTATCTCTTTACAGTCGATGTTTGCCTCATACACCATTTATAATGAATTAATCTATGTAATGAATGAAATAATTCTTGTAAGTACCACAAATAATAAATAGGCCATGTTGAACACGTATTTAAAAACAT